>CM019148.1:368986008-369079643 GCA_009733165.1 Naja naja
CCATGTTTGATCACATTCTTCTTTCTATAATTTTCAATGCAAATCTATCCATTCCTGCACAGTCTGGAATCTTCTAAATATCTCTTCCTCTTGCAATCTTTCTCATCTTTCCAATGTTGTGCAAATTTAATCCTCTGCTCTTAAGACGATGTAATACTAAAATATTTATTTATATTATTTATTTATTTATTTATTTATTTATTTATTTATTATCGGCTTCGGCCCGGTACAGCCGGAGACAGCATCGGTCGCGCTGATTGATGATCTCTCTAGGGCTCGGGACAGGGGTTTTTCCTTTGTCCTGGTCCTGTTAGATCTCTCAGAGGCTTTTGATACCATCGACCATGGTATCCTGTTGCAGCGGCTCAGGGGGTTGGGAGTGGGAGGCACTGTTTTACAGTGGTTCTCCTCTTTCTCTCGGGATGTTCGCAAACAGTGTTGGCAGGGGGCAGAGGTCGATTCCAAGGTATCTCACTTGTGGGGTGCCCCAGGGCTCGGTCCTCTCGCCCTCCTGTTCAACATTTATATGAAGCCGCTGGGTGAGATCATCTGTGGCTTTGGGGTGAGTTATCATCAGTATGCTGATGATATGCAGTTATACATCTCCACCCAGGCCAACATCAGTGATGCTCTCTCGGTGATGTCCCGTTGTCTGGAGGTGGTATGGATCTGGATGGACAGGAACATGCTTCGACTCAATCCAGCCAAGACAGAGTGGCTGTGCATACCGACATCTCGGTCCAGTTTGGATGTTCCATCTTTGGTCATGGGGAGGGAGGTGTTGCCCCCATGGACAGGGCACGGGAACCTGGAGGTCCTCCTGGACTCATGGCTCAAATTGGATGAGCAGGTGGGGGCCGTGGCCAGGGGGTCCTTTGCCCAGATCCGGCTGGTTCGCCAGTTACACCCATTCCTGGACTGAGATGCCCTGCGCACAGTCACTCAGGCTCGTTATTTCCCAACTCGACTACTATAACGCTCTCTACCTAGGACTGCCCTTGCGTACCACTCGGAGGCTTCAGCTGGTGCAGAATGCACGGGTAATGATGGGAGCTTCCCGATACTCCCATGTTACACCCCTCCTGCGCGACCTGCATTGGCTTCCGGTTGCCTTCCAGGTGAGATTCAAGGTTCTGGTATTAACATTCAAAGTCCAGCATGGCATGGGTCCAGGTTATTTACGAGAACGGCTCCTCCCAACATCAAATACTAACCGTCTTGTACAGGCTCACAGACGGGGTCTCCTCGGGGTACCATCTGCAACTCAATGTCGCTTGGCGGCGACCCGGGGGAGGGCCTACTCTGTGGTGGCTCCCACTCTGTGGAATCTTCTTCCACTGGAGCTCCGCCTGGCCCCCGATCTTCGCACCTTCTGCCACGATTTGAAGACTTGGCTCTTTTTACAATCTGGGCTGTGCTGATTCTCTGGGGTTGGTCCTATTTTAACTATAGGGTTTTATTTTCAATTCGGCTTAACTTGTTTAATATACTTTTAATTAATTTATTTATCGTTGTATTTTTAGCTGTGAGATGCCCCGAGTCCTTTTTGGAGAGGGGGCGGCATATAAGTCAAATAAATAAATAAATAAATAAAATAAGTAATACTAAATACATACTTTTCTGATCAAATTGTTCTGGTATCATCCCTAATAAAAACAGTTCAGGTTTGATTATATCTTTTCTAGCCATTCTTTATTTTTCCCCAGTTATTTTTTGTTGTAGCACAAGTCCACCACATATGATAAAATATGCCCATCCTTTGATTACATTTCCAAAATTTGCTAGACATATTTTTTAAACATTTTAGCTAACCTAGCAGGTGGACAGCTGGTTTGGTTTACGTCTCTTTTCCCCTCTCTCCAATCTCTTCCAACAAAACATTACATTTTATTTCTTATTTACAAAGAAAGGTAAATGATGATTAGATAAATTGAATTAATTGAAATGATTTTAGAAAATGTCTAAAATGAGATTTGTCAATAACCAAGATTAGTTATTTTATTATTATCTTGGAACCATAAATAAATCTTAGGGGATATGTATTGCAGAACCCAATCGATTAGAGTATATTGTAAGGGAGCTTTTCTTTTCTCTTTTTCCTTTTTTTTCTCTCTCTATCTTTCGTTTTAAAGGGAATGATTATGATTATGCTACTATAACCACTGAGGTGTCACTTTCAAAGTAGTAAAGGGGGCAAGTCTAGGGTTTTTTTTTTCTCATTCTTTTTATGTTAAAATTTGTGCAGATTAGAATTATGGAGAGAATATGTGATGAAAGGGCAAATCTGACGGGGCAAAAGAATTCTGTAAATGATAAAAGGTATTAACAATGTGAAGATAATTAAAGGATAGATATGGATGAACTTTATCTTTAATATGATGGGCAAATATATTGTTATTTGTAAGATTTATAAATGATGTTTTATATATATATAATATATATATATATATATATATATATATATATGTAGGTCTTGGTGTATCGGGTCTTGTCCGTGTAAGATTGAGAATACTTGCAACGTTTGACGGAAATCTCATCCGTCATCTTCAGGCTGGTGTCTTCAGCTTCTCTCCTGGGAGAAGAAGTGTGTGATAGTGGCTGTTTTTCCCTTTTAAACTCTAGAGTTGGCTGTGTTGTTACTTCTTGATTGGTTTGTGGAGTTGATGTATGCAGATTGGATGGCTTTTCCTGAGACCCTGTGTGGCTGAGGTGCTGGCTGTGTGTCTCTCAGCCTTTTGTGTTGTAAATGACCTGGGTAATGGGCTGTGTGATGACCTTCTGAGTTCTATTGTTGTGACGTCCTGGGTGTGGTGCTGTAATCTCCTGGGTCGTTGTCTGTGCTGCAACCTCCTGATGTTTTGTGTTGTGATCTCCTGAGTTCTGTGATGTAGTATCCTGGGTGGAAGGGTGTGATGTGGCATTCTGGGCCTTGGTTTGGCTCCGAGTTTGAGGTCTGGCTATGTGTTTATAGCATGTGTCAGTTTGCTTAGTTTGGGGGTTGCAGCACAGACAACGACCCAGGAGATTACAGCACCACACCCAGGACGTCACAACAATAGAACTCAGAAGGTCATCACACAGCCCATTACCCAGGTCATTACAACACAAAAGGCTGAGAGACACACAGCCAGCACCTCAGCCACACAGGGTCTCAGGAAAAAGCCATCCAATCTGCATACATCAACTCCACAAACCAATCAAGAAGTAACAACACAGCCAACTCTAGAGTTTAAAAGGGAAAACAGCCACGATCACACACTTCTCCCAGGAGAACGAAGCTGAAGACACCAGCCTGAAGATGACGGATGAGATTTCGAAAACGTTGCCAAGGTATTCTCAATCTTACACGGACAAGACCAATACACCAAGACCTACATACCTTTACCCGTGAAAATACGAAATATATATATATATATATATATATATATATATATATATATATATATATATATATGTTTGCAATTAATTTGAAATGAACTGGGGGTTACATAGATTGAGATTAAGATTTGAGATTAGGATTAATTTCTTTGACCCTTTGTCTGTTAAAATGGAATAGAAGTGAAGTTAAATGCTTAAAATGAAAATAGACCTACTGTCATATTTGCATGTAAAAGTGACGACCCGGGAACATGCTGTCTACTGAAAAGAGCTGTTTTAAAAATTGTTAAAATTGAATAAAATTTATTTAAAAAAACAACAACATTATTCTTCATTCATATTTTTCTAATAATTGCTTTTAATATGCATTGAGATGATAACATGCGGATATTGAATAAGTCATTGAAGAAAAGCATATGGGAAGCTTCCTCTGAGAAGCCGCAGAAATTACCTGCCATGACTGGATATTTGAGATCTTCTTTCCAAACCTCATCATGGTTGGTCGGGCTCTGGATCCAAACACTGCATGTAATGCATGTGCCACAGCATAAATGGCATTGTAGATATTGTAACTTTCACCTGTCATGCTTGTTTCAAAAGTGTAATTTGGCAGCTTCTGCAGATTCTCCTTTCCTGTACATTGTTTTACCCTTTGGAGGGATCTCTCCTGATTTATGGATCTTGCAGTGAAAGACATCTTCCCACCATGTAGGGAGAAAGACATCTCCTTGTGGGTTCAAGGGGTCTAAAGATAGGAGGAAGCGGCTGAATTCTGAGACATCCCCAGTGTGGTCCCTGAAATGCAAGACTCCATGGAAAGCCTTGAGAAATAGCAATGTGTCTTTAGATTCCTCCACACTAAGTTTCCAATGGGAGGTTAAGATCCAAACATTGTTAAAAGTTGCGTTGCTCGATTTTTCATGGAGAAACAAAAATGTCTGTACAGTGGAACTACAATCATAGTCTCCAAAAGAAGAATCACTTCAATTTTTGACCAAGTCTCAAAATTGAGAACTAACTTTTTTGCTATATTCGGAAAATCATGTGATTTCAACCTTTCAGAGAAGGCCAGGCAGATGTCCTTCTCCTGGAGCATTGGGGTCAGAGTTGAGATGAAATGTTCTCCCCTCTCATCTTCAGGGGCCATAAGCCCAACCCAGTTCCACTGGAAATGCAGAAGCAGCTGTATTAAACCCTTGTATTGCGGAGATTCCTTGGGATCAATCCGAAGAAGGAAGGATAAACTCTTCTCTCTCCTGAGAGAACTCAAAGCCAACACCGAGCTGGAGAAAAAAGATTCTTTTTTCAAAGACAAACTAGAAGTTAATATTCACTTTAGTGGTCACCATTGTGAGATTGATGGCCCCAGCTGTCAGGTTGATTCATGTTGAGTCAAAGCTTAATCTCCTTCCCATATATGGAAGAGCCACCAGTTAAACATTTTTATTGGTTGATGTATGCCGGAAGACAAGAGAAAAAAACTAACAATCTGATACAGAGAATAAATGGCACTAAAATGATGGCCACCATTTAATAAAGAATTAACTAAGAGCCACATGCTCATGATGTGACCCCCCCAAACCCCTACCTCTTTGCTTTTGAGTAACCTTCTGTTCTCTGTCTACTCCATACTGTATCTTACCTGTGGGACCTTAAAAATGCTGAAGATGGAGTCCATCTGCCTTGAGGATTTGGGATTGAGACCACCAATGATGGAGAAGAGAGTGCTCTGCTGGCCACATTTGTAACCTGGAACCACTTGGCCTTGTGAGGAGAGCATGGAGAGGCTGTTTAAGGAAATAAATGTCTCACCCTGGAAATGGCCATAGATGTGGAAGCCAAGGGTGATGTTGGGGAGCAGAAGAAAATCCTTATTGACCTGGGAGATAGCAAACATCAATGCAAGGATCTGCTGGTAGTTACTGGGGATGAGTCTATAGTGCAAAAAACACAGGGATCATTACAGTTAAGGTTGTTTGCTTGTAGAGTTTGCTTCAGTGTCTGTGGGGAGCAGCAACATCCAAATGTTATTGGCTTTCAGGTTTTTTTAAGGATCTTTCTCAGCTAAACCTGAACAGTTTTGTGAGAAAAGAGACAAGCCTTTACATCCATAACATGGATTATTTTATACCCGTCTATTAATCCCCCAATCTTTACTTTCCTCCAATGGTTCTAATACTTCCCAACCACTCTTCTTTCACTCGAATAATTTAGGGTCTCTCTTGGAGCAACTTCTTCAGGGGTGGTAAACATTGCTGAGCACAGGACTACAGTGGGAGTCACCTCATAGATGTACTGAAGGCCATAATTCATGAGTAATGTTAAGTCCAAAACTGAGAGGATTTTGTAACTCCTGAACACTGGAGTTATTGTCCAGATTAATATTGAAATTCAAATTCTTCACTATGCCAGCACAGTTTCTAATGTACTCTTCATGTTTGTTGTTTATCATCTCCACGAGGAAGAGATTGAGAATTCCAGCCTATTTTAGGAGTTTGCTACTTTATTGAGATAAGCACAAGATGTATACTACACTAGTACATTGCAGAATACTACAAGTGGTATTTCTTAAAGAGGTCATAGAATTTAAAGCAAACAGACCATTTATCTGTATGTCTGTCTCCAGCTGAAACTTACCCATTATCTAAAAGAAGGTTTGATGTATTAAAGTGAGGGACAGTAGAATCGAAATTGTCTCCTAAGGGCAAATTCCCACCAATAATGAGATCACCAGGCCTATAGTAGCTTTTATCTAATGGGATGTAATCCCTGAACACACAGATGGTTTGCAACCTCTTTGCTATAGTTGGAATCTGGAGCCAGAAGACCAGCAGAAGCATCAGAAGCAGCATGACTCCTGCCTAGTCATTCTTATCACCTTCCCTCCTAGGACAGAAATTAAGGTTTATGTAGAAACTGAAAGTTGCTGCTGAAATCTCACTGGAACTTTAGCAATCAGACACCACCTGTGCCACCTGGATGGCACCAGGACAAATTTATAGCAATGATGCTTCCTCTTACCTGTGTCTGGGCTGTGATTATAAAGGAAACAAAGACATGTGAGTCTCTTCAAACCCAGGAATGAGCTCTTTGCAAGATTGGCTAAGGTCTCATCTTCTGCCTTCACCTGGAGAATTCAGGCATGTTTTTATAGCTTGGAAGTTTTGTATCTAGAAATCCAGAGGGATACACTAAGAATTACTGTACTTCTGATAATTGCAAGGAAAAAGCAATTTTCTATCCTTGTAGCAATAGCTTCTCATGTACCCAAATGGAAAAAAACATGTCTGTGGTTTTGTAATGCACAGAACAGATGGAGTCATGCTGAAATTGTGAATTTGACCTCTTTGAAACTGACCCCTTACAAACAAGGAGTTTGGCCAGGGCCATAGTTGGTCAGCTACTAAGAGTGCTAATGGGGTTTTGTGGCCCAGAGAATCAGTTGTATCTTTGTAACTGTGAGCAACCATGCCAATGCTTGGATGGAAGAACAATTTTTTTAATAATGATATAACAGTTTCTAATCCTGTGATTCCCTCTTTCATCTGAAGGTAGTTCCATTCAATGTTGATCGGTGGGAAGATATTGAGTTCAATCCAATGGCTTTCAGGGTGCATCAATAAGACCTTCTCAGTCAAGGTCAAGTATCATTCGTATGCTGATGATATTCATTTGTATAACCACCAACTGACCTAGCAATACTGCCAAGGTTTTTCCTTAGTGTGTGTAGGATGTTCGATGGGGAGAGACAGACATGATTTAAATCCTAGGCTGCAGTAACAGAGGGATAAAATCAAGATCACATGAAATGTTAGTACTACTTTATAATACGTTGGGAAGACCACACTTGCATCGAAGTTTGGTCGTTATGATATAGAAAAAGATGCTGAGACTCTAGAAAGGGTGCAGCGAAGAGCAACAAAGATGATGAGTGGGCTGGAAGCTAGAACATATGAAGAACGGTTGCAGGAACTGGGTATGTCTAGTCTAAGAGAGAAGGACTAGGGGTGACACGATAGCTGTCTTCCAATATTTGAGGGCTGTCACCCTCTTCTCCAAAACACTTGAAGGCAGGACAAGAAGTAATGGATGGAAGATTATCAAGGAGTGATGCAACTAGAACTAAGGAGAAATTTCCTGACAGGACAATTAATAGAATAGAATAGAATAGAATGGAATGGAATGGAATGGAATGGAATGGAATGGAATCGAATCGAATCGAATAGAGATGGAAATGGTATTGGTTGCATGTTTATTTGAACTTAGGAAGGAGTAGGATGAGGGCAGTGCATCTATTCCAGCTCAATGTGGCTTCTTGGTAGTCTTTAATGTCATCAACTGTTAAGCACTGCAAATCAGGAGTCCAGGTGACCCAAATGAATATAGGGTTATCGATGCTAATGATCTCCAGAAGAATCTGATCTACTAGCAGTGAAAGCAAATTTGGCAGTAAATAAGAGTCAACAGAATTCAAGGTGGGCTGGACTTAGATCAGGAGTGGGATTCAAATTTCTTAACAACCGGTTCTGTGGTCGTGGATTAATTTGTGGGTGTGGCTTGGTAGTCATGGGACTGGATGGGTGTGGCTTGCTGGCTGGGCATGGCTTGGTGGTCACATGACTGGCTGGGCATGGCTTGGTGGTCATGTGACTGGGTGGGTGTGGCCAACCCAATGTCACTCACATCAAGGGGTGCCTTGCTTGGCCCCTCCCTTCTCAGCCATTCCTTGTCACACCCAACCTCAACTTATCAATAGTTCTGTAAAAATGTTGTTCACCTTTTTTTGACTTTATTATTTATGTACTGTACTTTCATGGACCACTGAAAGGAGGAAATGGCTCACATGCTTTGCTCAAGAGTGTGATAGGCAATAGGCTTTTAAGGGGCTGCCAGAAAGAGGGGAGCAATATATTTTCCAAAGCACCAGAAGGCAAACAAGAAGCAATGGATAGAAACTGAACAAAGAGAGAAGCAAACTAAGACTAAGGAGAAACTTCTTGACAGTGAGAACAATTAATCAGTGGAACTGCTTGCTACCAGAACTTCTGGGTGCTCCAACACTAGAGGTTTTTAAGGAAAGACTGGACAGCCATTTCTCTGAAATGGTATAGGGTTCCCCTCAAGGTCCCTTCTAAGTGTTATTCTGTTATTCTAACACCATTCCAGGACCTCTACTTAGAGTTTGGCATCTTCAGTTTTCCTACCTGAGAAGGGGGTTGGACTAGAAGACCTCCAAAGTCCCTTTGAACTCTGTTAAACACACATGTATTTATGCTCTTGACTATAGACCTTCAATGCATGTATTGTAAACCTGAAAAATACCTGGAAAGAAAGCAGTAAAAATCACTCTAGTTGTAGAGAGAGTCCAAAATATTAATATATGATAAATAATGGAACAATTAAAAATAGCACAGAGTTTTCTCTCCCCCTTCCTTATTTCCTTTTTTCTTTCTTTCTCTTTTTCTTTCTCCTTCTTCCTCTTTCTTTCTCTCCTTCTTTCTCTCCCTCTTTCTTTCTTTCTCTCCTTTCCTCCTTCTTTCTTGCTCTTTCTCTTTCTCTGTTTCTCACTCTTTCTCTCCCTTCCTCTTTCTTTCTTTCTCTTTCTTGCTTTATTTTCTTCTTCTTCTTCTCTCTCTCTCTCTCTCTCTCTTTCTCTCTCTCTCTCTCTCTCTCTCTCACACACACACACCTGGTCTGGGATGAACTGAATGATCTGGCAAGCTCCTGTTAGCAATGGGCAGCGGGAAAAGGAAGAAAGGGTGTGGGGTTGTGCGGCTGTAGTCCATCCAAATGCTACATGCAGTGGCAATGGCAGTAGCAGGGACTTGAGCACACACCCCAGGCTGCAGTCCTCCCAAAACACCTCCCAAAACACCTGGAGGACCTGGCTCTGGCTGCCTCCTGTAAGCCTCCCTGGCCTGTGAGAGAAACAAGAAAGCATGGGGAAGAGCTCTGTTTGGTGCCACAATCTCAAACTTGTTTTCCAAGCTGCCCTGGCTTGCGAGGGAAGTGAGTGGGAGATCACGGCACTGGAGCCCTTCCCCATGCTTGCTTGCTTCCCAAGCCAAAGTACCTCTGCGTGTGGCAGTGGTGAGAGCAACGGGGCCTTGAACACTCCCCCTGGCCCTCCCAAAGTACTTCCACGTGCAGTGGCGGTGGTGGCCCTGCTTACAGGAGGCACCCGGATCTGCCGTCGCTGCTGCACTTGGAGGTACTTTTGGAGGGGCTGGGGGGCTGCTCAAGCTCGCTGCACCACATTCACCATGTGTTAGGGAGAGAGCCACATAGTGGCTTAGGTAGCCAGCTGAGCCCAGGGATGCAAGGGCAGGTATGTAGACTGGGTGAAGTCTGGGGAGCCCTGGAGATGGCCTTGGGAGGCCTGGGGAACCCCAAAGATGGCCTTGGGAGCCCTGTGGAGCCCTGGAGATGGCCTTGGGAGGCCTGGGGAACCCCAAAGATGGCCATGGGAGTCCTGAGGAGCTTCATATATGACCGTGGAAGGCCTGTGGAACCCAGGGGATGGCCCCGGAAAGCCTGGGGAGCCCCAGAGATAGCAATGGGTGGCCAGGGGAGCCCCAGAGATGGCCATGGCAGGTCCAGGGAGGCCCAGGGACAGTGGGAGAGGGGCTAATGTGACTCACAGGCTTACCTGTGAGCAGACAGGAGCCACTTCCCAAAGGGAGGGTCTGGGGACTTGCAAGCTTTTCGCTGTGCTGCAGCAAAAGGCAGGCAGCAATGGCTGGTCTGGCAGGCAGGCAAAAGTAGGTTGCTGGCATGTCATGCATACGCATGATATTGCGCATGAATGATGGGGACTGACTGGGCAGGCAGCAAAGAAGTGAGTGGAGGGGGGGCGAGGCCAACCAGAGGCCTGATTTACCAGTTCTCTGAACTACCAGGAACCATAACAACCAGTTCTACCAAACTGGTGGAAACCTGTAGAATGGCACCCCTGACTTAGATCTCTTGGAAACGTGAGACGAATGGAGCATTTGACCCTTACATCAGGCTCAGTCTTGTCATCTCCTATATCAACTCTGGTTTCCATCTGTATTGGTATCTTCTACATCTTGACAGTCCTTAAGGAAGGTGATCAGGACTGCAGATAAACACTGATATTGAACCCAATCCTTTAAAACACTATCTTAAAAATAAATTAAATAAAATAAGGAAGAAAATAGGAAAATATCCTCCTTGAAATAATAAACACATCTTTTTTCCAGTTTAACATTTTTTATTACATTATAAGATAAAATACAAAATACAAAAGTAAATAGAAAAACACAGTAAGGGGGGAAAGAGGGAGAGAGGTTTTGCACCAGCCTCGAGCTCAGGGTAGGGGTGGGGGAGTGGCCGTAGTTATTCGGGAGACCTTGATTCCAAGGGAGGTCACTGTTCCGGAGATAGGCGGGTGTGAGGCTCTCCTCTTGCGTTTGGGGCCGGGGGGTCAGTTGGGCCTGTTGCTTACATACCTTTCCCCCAGCTGTGTGACAACGGCCCTGCCTGGGCTCCTGGATGCCCTCTCGGGAGGGGCAGTGGAGTTCCCAGGCTTTTGGTCTTGGGTGACTTTAACCTGCCCTCCCTGGGAGGGGCATCTGGTTTGAGCCAGGAGTTCATGGCCTCCATGGTGGCTATGGGCCTGACCCAGATGAGTTCTTAGGGCTGAGCTCTAATTGGCAGTAGTCTGAGGAGGGAGGTACAGGGAGTCTGGCCGATGTCATCTGGGCTGAGTTTGATCCTGTTTCTGAGGATGAAGTGGACAGGATTGTGCGACGACTGAGTTCCACCACATGTTTATTGGACCCGTGTCCTTCCTGGATGGTATATGCCTCCAGGGAGGTCACATGCGGCTGGCTCCAGGCAATGGTCAATGCTTCATTGAGGGAGGGCTCTTTCCCTGCCTCCTTGAAAGAGGCGGTGGTGAAACCCCTCCTGAAGAAGCCTGCCCTGGACCCAGCCATTTTAAACAACTTTCGTCCAGTCTCCAACCTTCATTTTTTGGTGAAGGTTGTTGAGAGTGTGGTAGCTCAGCAGTTTCCGCTCTTCCTGGAGGAAGTGGACTATCTAGATCCATATCAATCAGGCTTCCGGCCCGGGTTCAGCATGGAGATGGTATTAGTCACACTGGTGGATGATCTCTGGAGGGTGAGGGACAGGGGATTTTCCTCTGTCCTGGACCTATTAGATCTCTCAGTGGCTTTTGATACCATCAACCATGGTATCCTATTATGGCACCTCGGGGGGTTGGGAGTGGGAGTCACTGTTTTGCAGTGGTTCTCCTCCTGCCTCTTGGGGAGTTTGCAATCGGTGTTGGCGGGGGGCAGAGGTCGACCCCGAGGGCGCTCACTTGTGGGGTCCCTCAGGGGTTGGTCCTCTCGCCCCTCCTGTTCAACATCTATATGAAGCTGCTGGGCGAGATCATCCATGGCTTTGGGGTGAGGTATCATCAGTATGCTGATGATACCCAGTTGTATATCTCCACCCCAAGTCAAATCAGTGATGCTCTCTCTGTGATGTCCCATTGTCTGGATGCAGTACGGACCTGGATGGGCAGGAACAGGCTACAGCTCAACCTGTCCAAGACTGAGTGGTGGTGCATACAGGCATCTTGGACCAGTCAACAGATTCCACCTTTGGTCATAGGGGGAGAGGTGTTGCCCCCTCTGGACAGGGCCCGGAACCTGGGAGTCCTCCTGGATTCATGGCTCAGTTTGGAGGAGCAGGTGGGGGCCTTGACCAGGGGGGCTTTTGTCCAGGTCCAACTGGTTCACCAGTTATGCCCATATCTGGACCGAGATGCCCTGCGCATGATCACTCATGCACTTGTTACCTCTCAACTCGACTACTGTAACACTCTCTATTTAGGACTGCCCTTGCATACCATCCGGAGGTTTCAGCTGCTGCAGAATGCGGCTGCGTGGGTTGTGATGGGAGTTTCCCAGTACTCCCATGTTACACCCCTCCTGTGTGAGCTACATAGGTTGCCAGTTGCCCTCCGGGTGAGATTCAAGGTGTTGGTATTAACATTCAAAGTCCTTCATGACTTGGGTCCGGGGTACTTGCGGCAGCGTCTCCTACCAATATCGAAAACCGATCCCCCTGTGCGTGCACACAGACGGGGACTCCTCGGGGTGTCATCTGCGAGACAATGTTACCTGGAGGTGCCTCGGGGAAGGGCCTACTCTGTTGCAGCCCCCGCCTTGTGGAACCAACTACCTTTGGAGCTGCATTTGGCTCCTGATCTCCGCTCTTTCCACCGCGATTTGAAGACCTGGTTATTTGAACCGGCCGGGCTGGACTGACCTCTTGGGGTTTTTTTTAATCAATTTTAAAGTAATTTTAGTGATTGGGCTTGTTAGTTTAATTCTTTTTTAAATATTTATTGCTGTATTTTAATTGTGAGCTGCCCCGAGTCTTCAGAGAGGGGGCGGCATACAAGTCCAATTAAATAAATAAGTAAATAAATAAATAAATAAATAAACTGAAGAAATTCATATGGGGTGCTTTTGACTCAGTCTCTGGACTGAGTCAAAAGCCATAGAAATTACCTGCCATGGCTGTACATTTGAGATCTTCTTTCCAAGCCTCATCATGGCTGGTTGGACTCTGAATCCATACGTTGCATGTAAAGCATGTGCCACAGCATAAACAGCATTGTAGATATTGTAACTTTCTCCTGTCATTCTCATTTGAAAAGTGTAATTGGGCAGATTCTGCAAATTCTCCTTTCCTGTACATGTTTCCCCCCCCTTTGGAGGGATCTTTCCTGATTTATGGATATTGCAGTCAAAGACTTCTTCCCACCATTGAGGGAGAAAGACATCTCCTTGGGGGTTCAAGGGGTCTAAAGACATGAGGAAGTGGCTGAATTTGGAGATATCCCTGGAGTGGGCCCTAAAATGCAAGACCCCACAGAGTAGCTTTATATATGGCAATGTGGATTCAGATTCTTTCAAGCCAATTTTCCAATGGGAAGTGAAAATGCAAACTTTCCTAAATGATTCCTTCTTGATATTTTCAAAATAATATGCTGCTGCTATTAGAGTGCTAATAACAGTTAAGTCCCCAAACAGAACAAACACTTCTGCTTTAGCCAAGGTAAGGATATGGAGAAAAAACTTTTTCTGAGTGATTTCATAACTATCCAATTTCAGCATTAGAATGAAGGCCAGGCAGATCTCCTTCTCCTGGGGAATTGGTGTCAAAGTTGAAAGGAAATGTTCTCCCCTCTCATCTTCAGGGGCCAAAACCCCAACCCAGTTCCACTGGAAATGTATGAGCAGCTGGACTAAACCCACAAACTGAGGAGATTCCTTGGGATTAATCTGGAAGAAGGAAGGATAAACTCTTCTCTCTCCCTGAAAGAACTCAAAGCCAATACCGAGCTGGAGAAAAAGAGATTATTTTTTTCAAAGACAAAATAGATGTTGATGTGCATTTTAGTAATGACCATTGTGTGGTTAATGGCCTGCCAGTCAGGTTGACTCTCCTTGACTGGTAAACTTAATCTTCTTCCCTTCTTAGCCATTTTTATTGGTTGTGGTATGTCAGAAGACAAGAGAAGAAACCATCAACCTGATTCAGACAATAAATGGAACTAAAATGATGGCTTCTCTTTAATAAAAAATTATCTAAGAGTCAAAAGCTCATTATTAGATGCCCTATGTATGATCACTCAGGCAATCGTCATCTCCTGTCTGGACTACTGCAACACTCTCTACATGGGGCTGTCCTTGAGGACCACCTGGAGGCTTCAACTTGTCTAGAATGCAGCAGCGTGGGTTGTGATGGGAGGATCCTGATACTCCCATGTTACACCCCTCCTGCATGAGCTGCACTGGCTACCGGTTGCTCTCCGAGTGAGATTCAAGCTGCTGGTGTTGACCTATAAAGCCCTTCATGGCATTGGACAGGGATACTTGCAGGAAACCTTGCTGCCGAAAACGACTTCCTGATGCCCAGTATGCTCCCACAGGCAGGGCCTCCTGGTGGTGCCGTCAGCTAGATAGTGTCGGCTGGTGGCCCCCAGGAATAGGGCCTTCTCTGTGGGGGCACCTGCCCTCTGGAATCAGCTGCCCCTGGAGCTCCGGGTGGCCCCGAACCTCCGGGCCTTCTGCTGTGGCCTAAAAACTTGGCTATTTCAACTGGCCTACCCAGACTGATGGGGGGGAGGGTTTTAAATGGTTTAATTGTTTTTAGTTTATGATTATGAGATTCCCTGGGTTTAATTTATTTTCAATTTTTATATTGTATGTTTTTTAGTATTGTAAGCCGCCCTGAGTCCTTCAGGAGATAGGGCGGCATATAAATCTCATAATTAAATTAAAATTAAATTAAATTATATGGCCTCCCCACAATAAAAAACTTTTTAATTTCATCTTTGGCTTCTGTGTGTGCTTTTGATCTTTATCTGTATCCAAGAGAGCTCTCTTACCTGTGGGACCTTAAAGATGCTGAAGATGGAGGCCATCAGCCTTGAGGATTTGGCACTGAGACCACCAATGACAGACAGCAGAGTGTCCTGCAGGTCACATTTGTAACCTGGAACCACTTGACTTTGTGAGGAGAGCACGGAGAGGCTGTTCAAGGAAATAGACCTCTCCCTTTTGAAATGGCCATAGATGTGGAAGCCAAGAGTGATGTTGGGGAGCAGGAGAAAATCCTTATTGACCTTATTGATAGCAAATATCAATGCAAGGAACTGCTGGTAGCTATTGATGGTTAATCTGTAGTGAGAAAAATATTGGGGAATATTACAGGAAAGCTTGTGCTTCGCTGTAGAATTTGTTTCACTGTTTGGGGGGAACTTTTAAGGGTAAAAACTACCAAATTTCATTGGGTTGTGTTTTAAAGGTTTTCCCTTGGCAAAATTTGGATGATTTTGTGAGAAAGGAGAGAAGCCTTTGCATAGATATCATGGACTGTTTTATACTCTCTATCATCCCTGCCATATTCACTTTGCTGCAGTGGCTGAAATCCTTTCCAACTGCTCCCCTTTCAACGTAATTATTTAAGGTCTCTCTTGGAACAGCTTCTTCAGGTGGGGTAAGGATATCTGAGCACAGGAGTAAAGTGGGGGTCAACAGATAGATTTACTGAAGGCCATTATTTGTGAGCAATGCTGATTACAAAACTGAGAGGGATTTTTGTAACTCCTAAACACTTGCAGAGAGTTGAGCTTTTATTTGCATTTTCTACCACCATTTACTGTTCAGATTAATATTATAATTCAACTTCTTCACTAAGCCAGCACAACTTCCCTCTTCATTTTTGTTGTTTACCATCTTCCTGATGAAGAGATTTAGAATTCCAACCTATTTTAAGAGCTTGCTAATTTATCGAGAAAAGCACAAAATGTGCACTACACCAAGACAGTGCAAATACTAGAAGAAATATTTCTGAAAAAAGTCCCCAATTTTAAAGAAAAGAGAACAATTATCTGTATGTTTCCCCTCCAGCTGAAACTTATGTATCATTTACATCATAGTTCGGTGTACTAAAGTCAAAGACAGGAGACTCATAAATCATTCCAAAGGCCAAATTCCCACCAATAATGAGATCACCAGGCCTATAATAGTTTTTGTAATGTATACAGAGTTTAATCTGATTGGTTGTTGAAAACATGCAGAGTTTAACCTGATTGGTTGTTGAAATGGTGGGAAATCTGAATACCGCTATTGGCTACAAGCTGCGGCAGCCGGCTATAAAAGCTGCCGAGACTAAGCCATTCTGGCATAGTTCTGAGCTGTAGTCACACTATTAAAAAAAGCTGAAGCATGTCGCGTCCTGTCTTCTTCCGAACTTAACACTGGCGATGAAGGTGGGATCGTAACGGATAAGAAGACAACAGAAGAAAGAGGCAAAATGACTGGGCTGAACATGCCACCAGCCCCGTTCAACCCGAAGAATGAAGACTGGGAGTCGTATGCAGACAGATTCCAAATGTTCTTAGAAGGAAATGATCTTGCAGCGATATCTGAACAACGGAAAAGAGCGGTTTTCCTAACACACTGCGGCCCTGCAGTGTTCAAGATGGCAAAGGCTCTGGCTGCACCAGCAGATGTAAAGGTGATGGTGTGGGCAGACTTGGAAAGGCTACTGAGGGTGCACTACACACCCCAGGTATCGTGCCTGATCTGCAGACATGAATTCTACTGCCGCGATCAACGATGATGACTTTGTGGCCAGTGACTTGGGGGCCTGTGAATTCATCACACTAGAAGAAGCCATGCATGATCGTTTTGTCTTGGGGCTCAAGGACCAGACGTTACAAAGTAAACTACTCATGAAACCAAAAATTATGCTGAAAGAAGCCATCAACGAGGCAATAGCAGTAGAAGCCACGAAAACCTCCGCAGCAATAATGAGGAAGATGAACAGAATAACCGCCCATCCAGAAGGTGAAAAAACCATACAACGCATTTTGACGAACTAGAGTCAGAATCAGAGTATAGTGGAGAAGAAGAAGAGATAAACAGACTCAGAATGGAGCAGAAATGGAACGCCCAGGGCCAGAAGAAGCGAGAATTCCATTGCACAGGATGTGGAGGGAACCACCCCTGCACAGAATGCAGGTTCCTGGAAGCCATTTGCCTCCATTGCGAGAAGAGAGGGCACATCGCAAGAGTCTGCAAATCATCCAGAACTCCACCAAACAGAAGGAAGTTCATCCCAAATAACAAAGACAGAGAAGTAAAAACTGGCAGCGCGAGTGAAAAACTTGGGCGTGGAAAAGAAGCGAGCGAGAAAAACAAAACCCATCAAACTGTAACGATCGGTCATTCTTCATCACTGAATAACAGGAAGGTGCATGTCTATCAAGGGAAGACTGTGCCAGATGGAGGTAGACTTGGGATCATACCTATCCATGGTGTCATGGGACACTATACAGAGACTCATACCAGAAATCCAGAAGAACCAATTCAATAAGCAAGCACTAACCCCCAAAGATTACCAAGGAAACAAAATTCCAGTAACTGGAACAAGAAAATTCAATGTTAAATTCAAGAATCACACTAAACTTCTGCCATTGACCATCGTAGATAAAGACCACCCAAGTCTTTTAGGACTTGGATGGTTCAACCCCCTGGGCATTGAAGTGACTGAAATACACCATGTAAGTGACTCAGACTGGGAAGAGTCATTGAAGAAAGAATTCCAAGAGGTCTTCAGCGACGGATTAGGCAAGTACTCAGGGACCCCTATTACTTTCAATTTAGACCCCAACATACAACCAATCCGTTTAAAAGCCAGACAAGTGCCGTTTGCACTCAAAGCAAAGATTGATGAACAGTTAGACAAATTGATAGCTCAAGGGGTACTAGAGCCCACAGACCAGTCCAGATGGGAAACACCCATAGTTACCCCGGTCAAACCTGATGGCTCTGTAAGAATTTGTGGGGACTATAAGGGGACATTGAACCATGCACTGCAACAGAGTGCATATCCGGTTCCAATGGTACATCATTTGTTACACTCCCTAGGTGGGGGTACTGTTTTTGCCAAATTAGACCTTGCCCAAGCGTACCAGCAGTTAACAGTAGATGATACAACTGCAGAGGCACAAACTATTGTGACCCATTGGGGTGCCTTTAAATGCAAAAGGTTGCAATTCGGAGTAAGTGTGGCACCAGACATATTTCAAAGCCTTATGGAAAGAATGTTACAAGGTTTAAAAGGTGTGGTACCTTATTTTGATGACGTATTAATCTCTGCTAAAAATGACACTCAGCTACGAGAGAAACTCAGAGAAGTACTGATCAGATTCAAAAAAGCAGGACTAAAGGTCAAAAAAGAGAAATGTACACTAAGAACCAACAGAGTAGAATTCTTAGGTTACATGATTGACAGACACGGTATCCACCCCATAGAAACCAAAATTCAGGCAATCAAGGAAGCCCCCAGACCTAAATGCAAAGCTGACCTTCAAGCATTTCTGGGACTTATTAATTTCTACCATATGTTTTTGCCAGAAAGCAACAACTGGGAACCCCTACATAGACTACTCGATAAAAAAGCTACGTGGGTCTGGGGCAAAAGAGAAGAAGCAGCCTTTAACAGTATTAAGTGCCAAATCACTTCTGATTGTGTATTAATACAGTTTAGTGAAAACCTGCCCATGGTGTTAACATGTGATGCTTCCCCCTTTGGAGTGTTGGGGGGTATTGAGCCACCAGCTACTGAGTGGAAGGGAAGCTCCCATTGCATTCTATTCAAGAACATTGACAAAGGCAGAGAGAAACTATAGTCAGCTGGATAAGGAAGCTCTGGCAATAGTAGCAGCTGTCAAGAAATTCCACGAATACGTTTATGGAAGAAAATTCACCATTGTCACCGATCACAAGCCTCTCCTCGGAATAGTGGCCAGCGATAAACCAACTCCTATCATCCTGTCACCCCGAATGATGAGGTGGACCGAATTCCTCACTGCATACTCGTACAGACTTGTTCACCGTCTGGGAAAGGAAATAGGGCACGCAGATGCATTGAGCTGCTGCCCATTGCCTATGAACACTGAAGATCTAGCACCAGAGACTTACACCTTTTTTTTAGAAACAGTTGCTCAACTACCTGTGGATGCTGCTGCAATTGCAAGAGAGACTGCTAAAGACAGTCTATTGGCACCTGTTGTGGGTTGGATAAAGAAGGGTTGGCCTCAACAAGGACTAACGGACGTCTGCAAACCATTTAAGTCCAGGCAAACCGAACTATCTGTGTTAAAAGGGTGTATTCTATGGGGAAATTGAGTGGTTATTCCTGAAAAATTGCAGAAAGGAGTATTAACAATGTTGCATGAGGGGCACCCGGGGATTGTCAGAATGAAGGGGTTGGCTAGGAGCTATGTTTGGTGGCCGGGGATAGACAAATTGGTTGAAAACTGGGTTGCAGGCTGTAAGAATTGTCAAGAACTGAGGCCCACACCGCCTATCGCCCCTAAACAGGAATGGGAATGTCCTAGGGGGCCATGGTCTAGAATTCATATTGATTTTGCTGGCCCAACAAAAGGGTATACCTTTCTGATTGTAGTAGATGCATATTCCAGATGGCTTGAGGTTATTCCCATGTCATCCACCATGGCAGAGGCTGTTATCAAACAGCTAAGGAAACTTTTTGTAACTCATGGATTGCCTGATGTTGTTTCCGACAATGGTCCCCAATTTACCACCACCCTTTTTGAATCATACTTAGCACAGCAGGGCATTAGGCACACCCTCACGGCCCCCGGGCACCCCTCGACTAATGGCCGGGCTGAACATATGGTTCGGTTTACTAAAGAGAAACTTCAACAGTTGGGTCCAGGGGATATTACTGAGAAAGTGGACAAACTGCTCAGTATCCAACACATTACCCCCAACCCATCCACTAATTTAAGCCCTGCCGAACTCTTAATGGGCAAGAAACTCAGGTCAACCCTCAACCGCCTTCACCCCACTTATGCAATCGAAACACCTGTAGATTCCAGTAGCAAAACTCGCATTTTTCACATAGGGGATCGAGTTTATGCTAAGAACCTTGTGGGTGAACCATTATGGATTCCTGCAGAAATTACCCATGTAACAGGGCCCAGCTCTTACAGGGTACAAACGGAGGATGGGGTCACTTGGAAACAGCATATAGACCAATTAAGATCCAGAAAGTCCCTGGAAGTTTGCCCAGGCACATTTCAGGAATCATTACGTACAACCCAAACCATGGGGGAAGGGGGAGACCTTTTGAATAATGAACAAGTAATAGTCAACCCCCTTTTAAATGGAATAACATGACAAGAGCCACCCCAAGCCCTAACACAATCCCAACAACTACTAACTCCAATAGAGGACAGCACGACCTTACCTATTCAAGGGGATGCAAATGGGCCGGGAGTGGACTGGGAGGAGAGACCAGGTTGGAGGTACAGAGCCGGATCACCCGGCCAAAGGATTCCTAATAAGGGGATTCCAACAACTAACATTCCTTCAAAACAAATAGAACTTCCTAGAACACCTGAACCACGCAGGTCCTAACGTAACCGTAAAAGCCCCACCTATTTACAAGAGTACATTAGATAGATGAGGTTTGAGTATGGGCTGGACCAGGTGGGGAGGGGTGTAATGTATGCAGAGTTTAATCTGATTTGTTGTTGAAAACATGCAGAGTTTAACCTGATTGGTTGTTGAAATGGTGGGAAATCCAAATACCGCTATTGGCTACAAGCCGCGGCAGCTGGCTATAAAAGCTGCCGAGACCAAGCCATTCTGGTGTAGTTCTGAGCTGTAGTCACACTATTAAAAAGAGCTGAAGCATGTCGCGTCCTGTCTTCTTCCGAACTTAACAGTTTTGATTTGATCCGATATCAGTCCTGAACACACAAATGGTTTTCAGCCTCTTTGCTATAGTTGGAGCCTGGAGCCAGAAGAGCAGCAGAAGCATTAGAAGTAGCATGACTCCTGCCCAGTCATTCTTATCACCTTCCCTCCTAGACAGAAATCAAGGTTTATGCAGAAACTGATTTGAAGGTTCCTGAAATCTCACTAGAACTTTAGCAGATCAGACACCACCTGTGCCACCTGGATGGTACCAGGACAAATTTATATCAACCATGTTTCCTCTTCCCTGTGTTTGGGCCATGACCGTAGAGGAAACAAAGGCATGTGAATCTCTTCAAACCAGGAGTGAGCTCTTTGCAAGACAGGCTAAGGTGACATGTTCTGCCCCCCAGCCGGTGAACTCAGGTGTATTTTTTAAAACAAGTTTTATCCTGGAAGATCTTTGTGTCTACAAATCCACAGAGGATACATGAAGAATGCCTGTTCTTCTGATAATTGCAGGGAAAAGCCACTGTCCTATCCCCTTAGCAACACCTTCCTTTCATGCAGCAGAATGGAAAACATGCTTGTGTCTCTTCTTGTAATTCACAGAACAGATGGAGTCATGGGGAAGTTTTCTAGTTGACCTACATCAAAGTCACTCTTGCACGCAATATGGAATTTTGGCTTATGTCCAAGTTTGGTCAGACTGCATGAGTGCTACTTGGGAATAGTGGCACAAGGCAGGAATGTAATTTGAGAAAGAATCTCAGGATATGAACTGCAATTTTTTGGCAAGACTTGCAAATTTCTGTTGCTGTAGCCTAAGGGTAGGAATTGTCATCCGGGTGTCTCTTTTGGTCTTTGCTCCCCAAATTTCCAGGTCTGAAACTCTTTTCTTGAAGATTCATTCTCAGGACCAGTTGGAATCATTGCTACTGTACTGCACCAGCATTCCTAAGAGGTCCTTAAAGAGGGAGTGCATGCCCGAGATGGCGCATGCCTGAGATGGTGGTCTGCGCATGCCCGAGATGGCAGTTCAGCAGTGAATGAGCTTCTTCTGGTGGCGGTGGTTGTCAGCTGTTTTCTGGAGGAAGGAGGCTGTTTGGCGCTGCGAGTTTCCTGGGGTCGTCTCCGGAGGGCCGAGTGGTGCCGCTTGAGCCATTTTTGGCCAAATTCGGCCGGTGGCTCGGCGCTATCGAGAGCTTTACTCTCGCGGCCTCCACAGCGGCTGAGAGATGCTGGCTAACCACTCGGCGGCTCGGTGGCATCACCAGCTGTTTTGGCAGCATTGTCGGTGCCCCTGGCGGTGGAAGAGGCTTGGCGGCTGCAGCGGTGGCAGCCGAGGTCCCAGCGGTGTCGTCAGCGGGGTCGTCAGCTGCTTGGTGGTGTTGGCGATGAGCACAACGGTGGCAAGGGCTCAGTGGCGGCGGCTGCGGTGGCCTGAGATCCAGCGTCGTTGTCAGCTGTCTGATGGTATTGATGGCGGCCACGG
Organism: Naja naja; assembly: GCA_009733165.1. Lineage (NCBI taxonomy): Eukaryota > Metazoa > Chordata > Lepidosauria > Squamata > Elapidae > Naja > Naja naja. The sequence goes on from CM019148.1 coordinate 369,008,167, forward strand.
TGACGGTGGCGGTGGTGGCTGCAATACGGCGGCAGCAACGATGATGGTGGTGGCACTACTGGCCCTGTGGGGTCCCCCTCTGTTATCTACTGGATGCTCCGATGTTCCTTGGCCCTTGGGGGTGCCGCCTCTGATGGCCTAGTGCCCTGGCGGCCTAGTTGGTCTGGAGACACCCATGTTTTTGTCAGCAAGATGGGACCTGGACATCATCGGTGGGGGCAGCGATTTTGTTGGGGGTTTTGGACTTTTATGCCACCCTTGACATCGCTGCCCTCCCTTTTCCCTCCCCAGAAGTGAAAGTTCCGGGAGGAAGAGGCCCGGCGAAGACAGCATTGGGGGGCGTAGGCCTAGAGGCCTGGAGAGCCCAGAGTGGTGTCACTGGCAGTTATGGCCCGGGTCAGTTGAGTCGGTGCTACCCTGGCGGGGGCCTGTGGTTGAATTAATATCAGAGGAGAGGCCCCCAGGAAGGGTTGGTGCCATGACTCTGGACCTGGGCTGTGGCCGGAATTCAAACAGTGTGCCATCCCTGGACTCCTTTTTTCTGGACCTAGCCGCCCCACCTTTGTTACTCTCATGTTTCATCCATGGCTGCTGTTTCTTCGTGTTATCTTTGACTCTTCTGGGGCACTCTGGAGGGTGCCCGGTCATCTGTGTCAGTCATCTAGGTTTGACCTGTACTCCTTTCTCCTGGGCCCAGCTGTTCCCCATTGCAGTGAGAGGGCAATGGGTGGACTCAACTCCCTTGTAGTGAGAGGGCAGGGGGGTTGCCCATGGTTTTTACCAGCACTCGGTCACAAGCCACTGCAGTGGGAGAGCAGTGACTGGGCCATTTCAATCCTGGCCCCAGCAGCTGTGAGAGAGTTGCTGATTGTGGGATGCTCTGGTTGCCATCACCTGGCCCTTTTGTTGCACATTTTTCATTCTTGCAACTGGTACCATCTTGCCGATAGCTTTTTCCACTGGTCCACCCTGAAACGGGATATTCCATGCCAGCTTATTCTCTGTTGGAGTTACGGGCCCTCCGGACTGTTCCCGTGTCTTTGGAGTGGCCCTCTGGGTTATCGAGAGCTTACCTCTATGACGAATCTTGGGATCCTGAGAGGTGGCATGGCGCGACCAAGGGGTTAAATTTTAAATCTGGTACTAAGGGGAAACTTTTAAATTTTATAATTTGCTGTCTTAATGGGTTAGGGAGGGGGGAGGGAAATCAAGGTTCGGGTCAAAACTGTTCTTCCAGGCCGGCAGCGGGTCCCGGTATGGGGGGGCTGGGGGCTGGGGCCTTGGGGCCCACAGGGGTCGGGGTGGGGTTGGCAATTCCTAGGGTGATCAGCTTTGGCAGGGGGGATGAGACAGGTGGCCAAATTATGTTATGGGAGCGTGCCCCCGCTGTTTATGAGTGGTGGCGCGCTCTGACCCCCAGGTCTCTGCCTGCTCCCCTGGGATCATGGGAGGTGTGGTCCCTGGGCTTAAACTGGTATACGTGAATGCCAGGTCCATCACTAACAAGTCATCCCTCCTCCGTGAGCTTATTGAAGAGGAGGCTGTGGATCTGGCATGCATTACGGAAACCTGGTTGGGGCCGGAGGGAGGTGTCCCTCTGTGTGATTTATGCCCCCCAGGTTTCCATGTGCTGTACCAGTCTCGAGCCCAGGGAAGGGGCGGAGGGGTAGCCATAGTTGTTAGAGAGACTTTGTTTCCAAGGGAGGCCACTGTCCCGGAGATAGGCGGATGTGAGACTCTCCTGGTGAGATTGGGCCCAGGAAGTCAGTTGGGTCTGTTGCTGACGTATCTGTCCCCCAGCTACATGGTGACAGCCCTTCCTGGGCTGCTCGACGTCCTCTCGGGGGTGGCGGTGGAGCTCCCTAGGCTTATAGTTCTGGGGGACTTTAACCTGCCCTCTCTGGGGGGGGGCGTCGGGTTTGGCCCAGGAGTTCATGGCATCCATGGCAGCCATGGACCTGACTCAGGTAATTCAAGGGCCCACTCACAAGGGGGGGAACACGCTCAACCTTGTTTTTGTCTCGGGACAGTGGTGTAGTGATCTGGGGGGGTTCTCCATTTACCCTACCCTTGTCATGGACGGATCACTATCTCCTGCCACTAGTCTTTCAAGGGGCTATCCCTCGTTGCTGGGATGAGGAGCCAATTCAATGGTTCCGCCCCAGACGCCTGATGGACCCTGATAGGTTCCAGATGGTTTTGGGGTTCTTGCCCACATCCCTCGACCACAGCCCGGCCGAGACACTGGCGGCCGCCTGGCAACAGGTGGCCTCGGAGGTGCTCAACCGGGTTGTCCCCTTGTGGCCTCTTCCCCACCGTAGATCTCGGTTGGCTCCCTGGTTTTCGGAGAAGCTCCGGGGGATGAAGCGGCGGAGAAGATGCCTAGAGAGCAGGTGGAGGACTAGCCGTTCCGAATTCGACCGGGGCCAGTTAAGAGCCTACATTAGGACCTACCTGGAAGCAATTAGTGCAGCGAGGCGTGCTTACTTCTCCGCTCTGATTGCATCCACAGATGATCACCCTGCGGCCCTGTTCAGGGTTACCCACTCCCTCCTTCAAGTGGGGGAGGGGGCGGACCCTTTGCAGGGCAGAGCAGAGGAATTTAGTTTACATCTGGCGGATAAGGTTGCTCGGATTCAGGCCGGCTTGGACTCCAACTGGCAGTGGTCTGATGATGAAGTGGCGGCAGATCTGGCTGATTCTACCCGGGTTGAGTTTGACCTGGTCTCCCTTGATGAACTGGACAGGATCATGTGGAGGTTGTCCTCCACCACGTGTTTATTGGACCGGTGTCCTTCCTGGTTGATTTATGCCTCCAGGGAGGTTACACGCAGCTGGCTCCAGGCAGTTGTCAATGCCTCCTTGAGTGAGGGATTCTTTCCTGCTGCCTTGAAAGAGGTGGTGGTGAGGCCCCTCCTCAAGAAGCCTGCCCTGGACCCGGCTGTTTTGGACAACTACCGTCTGGTCTCCAACCTTCACTTTTTAGCGAAGGTTGTTGAGAGCGTGGTGGTGCAGCAAATTCCCTTGTTCCTGGAGGAAACTGATTATCTAGACCCGTATCAATTGGGCTTCAGGCCTGGACACAGCATGGAGACAGCATTGGTCATGCTGATGGATGATCTCTGGAGGGCTCTGTCCTAGTCCTATTAGACCTCTCAGCGGCTTTTGATACCATCGACCATGGTATCCTTCTGTGTGGTTCGGGGTTGGGGTGGGGGCACCGTTCTGCGGTGGTTCTCCTCCTACCTCTCGGGCTGCTCTCACTTGGTGTTGGCGGGAGAGCAGAGATCAGCCCCGAGGCCCCTCACTTGTGGGGTGCCACAGGGGTCTGTTCTCTCGTCTCTCCTGTTTAATATCTACATGAAACCACTGGGAGAGATCATCCAAGGTTTTGGGGTGAGGTATCATCAATATGCTGATGATACCCAGCTTTATATCTCCACCCCAGACCAGATTAGTGATGCTCTCTCTGTGATGTCCCGGTGCCTGGAGGCGGTACGGGTCTGGATGGGGAGAAATAGGCTCCGGCTCAACCCGAACAAGACAGAGTGGCTGCTCTTACTGGCATCTCAGTTTTCAGGCGATGTTCCATCTTTGGTCATGGGGGGAGAGGTGTTGCCCCTGTGGAGAGGGCGAGGAACCTGGGCGTCCTCCTGGATCAGTACCAATCGGGTTTCAGGCCCGGGTACAGCATTGAGATGACAGTGGTCACACTGGTGGATGATCTCTGGAGGGCATGGGATAGGGGTCACTCCTCTGTCCTGGTCATGTTAGATCTCTCAGCGGCTTTTGATACCATCGACCATGGTATCCTACTGCACACCTCGAGGGGTTGGGAGTGGGGGGCACTGTTCTACGGTGGTTCTCATCCTACCTCTTGGGTCATATGCAGGTGGTGTTGACAGGGGGGCAGAGATTGGCCCCGAGGCCCCTCCTTTGTGGGGTTCCTCAGGGGTCGGAGCTCTCACCCCTCCTGTTCAACATCTATATGAAGCCGCTGGGTGAGATCATCCATGGTTTTGGGGTGAGGTATCACCAGTACGCTGATGAAAATCAGCTTTTTATCTCCACCCCAAACTAACCCAGTGACGCCCTCAATGTGATGTCCAGGTGCCTGGAAGTGGTACGGGTCTGAATGGGGAGGAACAGGCTTCAGCTCAACCTGGCTAAGACTGAGTGGCTGTATGTACCGGCATCTTGAGTTATCCAGGATATTCCACCTTTGGCTATGGGGGGAGAGATAGGGTCTGCAACTTGGGTGTCCTCCTGGATGCATGGCTCAGTTTGGAGGAGGAGGTGGGAGCCATGGCCAGGGGGGAATTTGCCCAGCTTCGTCTGGTCCATCAGTTACGCCCCTATCTGGATTGAGATGTCCTACGTACTGTCACTCATGTGCTCGTTACCTCCCATCTGGACTACTAAAATGCTCTTTACATGGGGCTGCCCTTGAAGACCACATGGAGGCTTCAACTTGTCCAGAATTCAGCACGGGTTGTGGTGGGAGGGTCCCGATACCCCCATATAACACCCCTTTTGCATGAGCTGCACTGGTTACCGGTTGCCCTTCAGGTGAGATTCAAGGTGCTGGTACTGACCTATAAAGTCCTTCACGGCTTAGGACCAGGGTATTTGCAGGGAATCCTGCTGCCAGTAATGGCTTCCCAATGTCCCATGCGCTCCCATAGGCAGGGCCTCCTTGGGGTGCCGTCGACCAGACAATGTTGGCTGGCGACCCCTAGGGGTAGGGCCTTCTCTGTGGGAGCACCCACCCTATGGAATCAACTGCCCCTGGAGCTTCGGGTGGCCCCTGACCTCCGATCCTTCTGCCATGGCCTAAAAACATGGCTTTTCCAACTCACCAACTAGGACTGATGGAAGGGAGGGGATTTTAACAATAGTTTTATACATTTTTGGCTTAGTGAGATTTCATATTTAATTGTTTTTTAAATTTTGTACTGTTTCTTTTTATTATTGTAAGCTGCCTTGAGTCCTTCAGGAGATAGGGAGGCATAGAAATCTCATTAAATAAATAAATAAATATTATAAAATTTTTCTTTTAAATTATAGTTTAGTGTAAATTTTAATCCTTTCATCCACATATTTTCTCATTGTTCAAGCATCACATTATATCCAAAATTTCTTGCTCACTGAATCATGCAATGTTTTACATGTTCACTTTCCAAATTCAATTTCAACAACATTTTATAAATCATAGCAATAATATCCCTGTTGTCCCCAATTTGGGTCTGAGCCGAAGCCAATGATGGATGCCAGACACAAGGTGCAGGTTTTCGGATTGCTTTTTATTGGATTGCTTTTTATCCAAGAAAAAAGGCTCCTGGTCAAAATGTCAAAAGCCAAGAACAAAGGATAGAGTAACTTTTATATATTTTCACTAAAGGAGAAGGTGGGACAAAGCGAGCAAATAAGGAATATCATCTAATAAACATTTTAGTAATAATTCTACAATTTCTTCTATTGGTCTCTAGCTGTCCCTATTCCCAAGTCTTAGCTAATGAATGCCATAAGAGTTATCTAATACACATTTGATTTGCTGCAGGCCATCTCTTTTCCTAACTACTAGCTGAAGTCTGCAAGTTGTCTAACTTATGTTACTTTTATCAGCTTTCTAATTAGTCAGGATTGTTACAAGATTTACACATGCGTATTACTTGTGGATAAGAGTTCTTTCTTCTTGCCAGAAGACTCCATAATTACAGGCTTCATGAGTTACTTTCAAGTGTGCATGATATTGCTTTATTTTAGTAGAAAGTCCATCACCACCACCATGCAGTAAGATTTCCAATTCATTTTTAGCAAAATCAAACCCACAACTCTTTTTTATCTGATTTAAATTGTTCTTTCAGTTGTTGATATGTAAATCAATGCCAAATATAATCATCTAATTCAAATTCTTATCTCAACTTTAATGTAGATTCACCAGAATTGAAATATAATATGTTACTTACGTCCATCAGTCAGGCTTCACCACCATTTCTTTTCTTTAAAAAAAAAAGCTTCTTGATGGGACATCCAAAGAGGCAACTTCGTATAGAGCCTTGTTTTATATTGATTCCAAACTCCTAGCAAAGTGATTATTAAAATCAACATTAACTTTATCGTACCATAAATAACTGTGCCATCCAAACCTTAATTCGTGGCCCTCTAATTCAAGTAGCCTCGTATTCTGCAGCACATCCAGTCTTTTAACCAGGCCAGACAACATGCCTCAAAATACAATTTCAGGTCTCATAAATCCAAATCCCACTCATTCCTTAGTATCTTGCAGTAGTTTGTATCTAATTCTGAGTTTTTCCCTTTGCCTTATAAACTTAGAAATATTTGAAATAATAAACACATCTTTAATAACCAGTTTTCCTTCCATACAGGGCATTGCACCTCACTAAGGACACTTTGAAAATATGAAAAACAAAAGACTGACCACAGGAATATTGTAAGCAGTTGCAGAACTTGATAAGGAATTCTTTTATGGACAAATTCCCCCTTCATGTCATCATTTATTAAAAATCTTATCACATTCTAAATATGCCACAAAGACAAATGTAAATGAGGCAACTCCTTGCATTAGTTAGACATTTTTGTTTCTTACTATATTTTCTCTACAATTCAGATCAGGCCTCAGCAGAATAATGTAGCATTTGGGGGAAAAGATACATGCCAAGAGAGCAGCTCCAGAAGCCAAAATGGAGAAGATCTCCACAACCACCATGGACTTCCCATTGGTGCTCAGGTAGGTGGGGAGGAAGGAGATCCAAACACTGCAAAAGACCAGCATGCTAAAAGTAATGAACTTGGCTTCATTAAAACTGTCAGGCAATTTCCTAGCTAGAAATGCTACTGTGAAACTGACAAGGGCCAAAAGTCCTAGGTAAGAGAGGACACCATAAAACATTATGGCTGAGCCTTGCTTACATTCCAAGATGATTTCTCCAAACAAGGAGTGGAAGTCCAAATTAAGAAATGGGGGAGAAGTTCCCATCCAGGTGGCACAAAGGACTGCTTGGATCAGGGGACAGGCTATGACAATGGAATTGGTCAGTGGTTTTCCTAAGAGTTTCCTTGTCTTGTTCCCTGGCTTGGTGGCCATGAAGGCCAGAACCACCATGATAGTCTTTGCCAACACAGAGGAAACTGCAAGGGAAAAGAGAATGGCAAAAGCAGATTGTTGGAAGAGACAGGTGAGCTTCCCAGGTTGACCAATGAAGAGAAAGGAGCAGAGGAAGCAGAGCAAGAGGGAGACCAAGAGGATGTAGGTGAGATCTCGGTTGTTGGCCTTGACAATTGGTGTGTCATGATGTTTACAGAAAATCACCAGGACGGCAGAAGTGATCACTGAGAGAAAAAGCACAAGAAAAACTAAAATGTATCCCAGTGTTTCTTGATAGGCAAGGAAGTGGACCTTCTTGGCAATGCATTGGTCCTTGTCCTTGTCAGGAAATTGGTCTTCTGGGCAAGGTTCACAGTGAGCAGCATCTGAAATCAAGAGTATTTGCCTAAGTAATTCTTGAGTAGCTACCATGCACATTATCCCTCCCACAATGGTCATATGCCTGTTGCCTTTCTGCTATAAAGGGAATCATGAAAGAACCCAATGTGCAATTTATGGGGCATCTAAAAGAGCAAATAGTCCTTCCTTTATGATGATACTGAGCCAGTGATGAGGATTTGTTCAGTTCCAGCTATCCATTCATTGGGTGTTTACATGGAAACCTCACTTTCTGTTAGAGATTACTGCCTGTTTTCTCCCTCACTTCATAATGGAACCCATACAAGACCAACAGATCTGGTATCCAGGAAGGCTGCTATTTTGTTTGTGAGTACATTATCCCTGCCTTAACCTCTTTGCTTGTACTTCAAATCTGTTCATTCAGACAGATAACAGATAACAGATAATCAGAGTTGGAAGGGACCTTATAGGTCATCTAGTCCAACCCTCTGCCCAAGCAAGACACCCTACACCATTTCTGACAAATGGCAGTCCAATCTCTTCTTGAAGGTATCAAGTGATGGCGCCCCCACAACTTCCAAGGGCAAGCTGTTTCATTGGTTGATTGTTCTCACTGTCAGAAAATTTTTCCTTATTACCAGGTTAAATCTCTCCTTGTTCAGTCTCCATCCATTATTCCTTGTCTGGCCTACAGACACTTTAGAAAATAGATTGACCCCTTCCTCTCTGTGGTAGCCCCTCATATATTGGAAGACTGCTATCATGTCTCCCCTGGTCCTTCTCTTCACCAGACTAGCCAAGCCCAGTTCCTGCAACCTCCTCCGATGCTTCATTTCCTGTAGCTCTGTGGTAAACCAGGGGGCCAACCGGGATCTGCGTCGGGTTAAGGGCCACAGGAGGACAACCCAGTCGAGCGCCCCAGTGGCTGCCCATTGCCAGGCTTCTGCTAGGGTCTCGGCTGAGTTGTGGGCCGGGGAGGCAGGGAATGGCCCAAGCGCTGTCTGGAACTGCTCAGGGTCCATCAGGTGCCTGGGGCAGAACCACCTCATTGGTTCTGCCTCCCAGCAGCAGGCAATGGGATAGTGGAAGACCAGCTGAAGGAGATAATGGTCTGTCCATGACAGGGGCTGAATAGTTGGCACTCCCCCCAGACCATTACACCACTGTCCTGAGATAATAAAAAACAGTGTTTTTTAGAGTGTGTCCCCCCTCATGGGTTGGGCTTTGTATAATCTGGGTCAGGTCCATGGCCGCCATGGAGGCCATGAACTCCCGAGCAGTCCCCAACCCCTCTCCCAGGGAAGGCAAATTGAAGTCCCCCAGGAGCACAAACCTTGGGAATTCCAATGCCACCCCCGAGAGGAGGTCGAGCAGCTCAGGCAGGGCCATTGCCATGCAGCTGGGAGATAGGTACACCAGCAACAGGTCCCAGTGACCTCCCGGGCCCCACTTCATGAGGTGGAGCTCACATCTGCCTATCTGCGGGACAGTGATCTCCGTCGGACATAAGGTCTCCCTGATGACAACAGCCACTCCCCCGCCCCTACCCCGGGCCCTAGGCTGGTGTAGCACCCAGAAACCTGGCAGGCACAAATCCACCAGAGGGACCCCTCCCTCCGGTCCCAACCAGGTCTCCGTGATGCAGGCCAGGTCTGCGGCCTCCTCCCCAATCAAATCGTTGAGGGGAGCTCTATTAACCATGGACCTGGTGTTCACATAAACCAGCCCAATCCCAGGTAACTGATCTCCTGAGCCCCCAGGGGAACAGGCAGGTACATGGGGGTTGGAGCGTGCCACTGCTTGCAAATAGCAGGGGTGGACTCCCGTTACGTGACATGACCCCCGACCTCTTTGCCTCCTACCACATCCAATCACTGTCAGTATCCCACACCTCCCCCCTCCCCCCAGAGCTTCCGGGCCCCCGAACCCCACCCCCCTCCTGCTGCAATCTGTTGCCGGCCCGGACGGAGCCGGGGAATGACTAGGCAGAACCGCCCCAGTTTTCTGCCCAAGTCTATCACCCTCCCTCCTCTCTAACCCCTTTAAATAATTGGCAAAAATAAATAGGGGGACCCTCCTCAGAGCCTGCAAATCCGCGGCTGTAAAGGTGATAGTCATAGTTCCAGGCAGAGAAAGAGAATAGGAAAACCTGGCTAGATGTTATACCTGATGTCCGGGAATATATATCAAATATCAATGGGATCCAACCCATGAACTCTCTCACAGTCCCCTCGGGGGCTGAGATGACATTCATCAGTTCCGGACTATCACTCCGGCAGGGTCCCAGAAATTGACATATAGATGACCCACAAGGGGGGCGGGGAGAAGGTCTCTTCTAAACCCTGCTGCTCCCTCACCACAGCAGGGCAGACCCAGAATGAAATTTGGTCACTTAGAAGAGAGAAACCGATCACCCCCAGTCCGGACAATGGGATGAAGAATGACAAATTGCTTGAAAACCCCAAACCTTGGTCCCCAGCTGTAGGCCTCAATCCAAAATAGTCCCAACGCTCTGCAGCTATGGAGCGAGGGGTCCAGCTGAAAGAGCAATTGTCTGGTTGGTGGTTCTGAGCTCCCTCCAAACCCAAACACAGGCCAAAGATCAGGGGAATGGCCCAGGCCAGGAAGGCGAGAATAGCATCTCAAGCCGAATCCCGGCTCGGCTTCACCTTCCGCTGCCACCAACCCTTCCTCTCACCCCCATGGATCCAAGCAAACCACCATGGGGGGAAGAGATGTTTTGGCCATTCCAGGCCTTTGTCTATGCCTGCCAAGCTCTCCAGCCAGGCCTCCTACAGCAACCACTGCTGAACTCTGGCTGGGCCATCCACACTCACTTTCCTCAGCCGAGGATCCGCCTGGATAACAATGTTGCCGCCGCCACTGCCCACGCCACCGCACGCCACCTCTCCATGACAGGGCCCGCTGCCACCCGATCAACAGCACCAACACTGGTCCCAGGCACCCCTCGGCCGGCCCTTCAATTCCGCATCTTGGCCCCTCAGGTCCCACTTCCACACCTCACTCCACGCTGACACCATTCCTCCTCGCCCTCTTGCTGATGCTGCCAGAGCCCTTCTCGGCTGCCGAGGTTGCTGGAGTCCTCATTGGCTCTCCACACTCTCCGCGGCCTCCCAGCCCGGCGCCTACAATGGGGTGGAGCCAACACCTCTCACCGCCAACTCCTCATCATCAGGACAGCTCGCCAGCCGAGACCCAGCCCAAACAGACCCCTCGGCCAGCTCCAGTAAGTCCCAACTGATCAGGGTTGGGGTGGGGATTGGGGAAAGGGGCGCAAGCATCCCAAAGTCAGCTAAACCTTCTCTTTTCCTGCAACCTAACACCTGCAGTCAGCCATTACCCGGGCACGTGCAGAAGAGGTCCTTTTCGAGGACCTACCTGGGAGTGATGAGAGTGGCGAAGAGATCCTACTTCTCCACTCTCATCGCATCCACAGATAATCACCCAGCTGCCCTGTTTAGGGTCACCCGCTCCCTCCTTAATCAGGAGGTGGGGGTAGACCCTTTGCAGGGACAAGCCGAGGAGTTTGGTCAACATCTGTTGGAAAAGATTGCTTGGATCCGGACCAGGTTGGACACCAACTGGCTTGAGTTGGACGTGGAGTCAATGGCGAGTCTTGTTGATGTCATCTGGGAGGAGTTTGACCCTGTATCCTCAGATACGGTGGACAGGATTATGCGGCAGTTGCGTGCCTCCACGTGTTTATTGGACCCATGTCCCTCCTTGTTAGTTTATGCTGCCCGTGAGGAGACGTGTGGCTGGCTGCAACTGTTCTTCATATGCCTTAGTCTCCAGTCCCCTAATCATCCTGGTTGCTCTTCTCTGCACTTTTTCTAGAGTCTCAACATCTTTTTATAATGTGGTGACCAAAACTAGATGCAGTACTCTAGGTGTGGTCTTACTAAAGCTTTATAGAGTGGTATTAGTACCTCACTTGATCTCGATTGAATTCCTCTGTTAATGCAATTTAGGACTGCATTGGCTTTTTTGGCTGCTGCTGCACACTGCTGGCTCATATTGCATGCATGGCTTGGGTCCGGGGTACTTGCAGGAGCACCTCCTACCAGCATCGAGGTACAATCCCACAGGCAGGCCCTCCTGGGGGTGCCATCGGCCAGACAATGTCAGTTGGCGGTCCCCTGGGGGAGGGCCTTCTCTGTGGGGGCGCACATCCTTTGGCACCAGCTACCCCTGGAGCTACGTCTGGCCCCTGACCTGCGTTCCTTCAGTCACAATCTAAAGACTTGGCTGTTTTCACAGGCCGGCCTGGATTGAGCGGGGTTGGCGATTTTAACATTGGGATGTTTTAAAATTTTATGACTATTTGGATTGATAATTTTTGGAATAATTTTATATATTGTATATAAGTTTTTGTGTAAGCCACCCCAAGTCCCCCCAGAGATGGGGTGGAATATAAATCCAAATAATAAATAAATAAATAAATAAATAAATAAATAAATAAATAAACCAACCAACCAACCAACCAACCAACCAACCAACCAACAAACCAACCAACCAACCACTAAATAAATAAATATTTAGCTGGTTGTCTCTACTAAGACTCCAAGATCCCTCTCACAATTACTGCTATTGAGCCTGGTTTCACCCAGTCTATATGTGTATTTTTGGTTTTTCTTGCCTAAGTGTAGGACTTTACTTTTCTCTACATTGAATTTCATTTTGTTAGATACGGCCCAGGGTTCTAGTCTGTCAAAATCCATCTGCATCTTGAGCCTAACTGCTTGGGTGTTAGCTATTCCTGCCAGCTTAGTATCATCTGCAAATTTGGTGAGTTCCCTTCTATTCCCTCATCTAAGTTGTTAATGAAGATATTGAAGAGTACTTCAAAACCTTCTGACACCCCACTGCTTACTTCCCTTCATGTAGACTTAGACCCTTTAAGGACTACTCATTGAGTACGGTTTGTGAGCCAGTTGCAGGTCCATCTAGTGGTGGTACTATCTATTCCACATTTTTCTAGCTTACTAAGAAGTAGCTTGTGGTCTACTTTATAAATATGAATAAAAATAATAATAAAAATACTTTGTCGAATGCCTTGCTGAAATCTAAATATATTATGTTCACAGTATTTTTCTGGTCTACTAACTTAGTCACTATGTTGAAGAATGAGATAAGATTGGTTTGGCATGATCTGTTCTTAACAATCCTGTGCTGACTGCTAGTTTTCACTTTACTTGTTTCTAGATGTTATGTTTTTGATCCCTCCAGCTCTATCTGGCAGGTCTCAGAGGTTGATGGAGGTGATGGAAGAAGCATACACTAAATGATAAAAATTAAAGCTTGGACCACACACCTCACATCCTTAGGAAAAGAGTGGAAGTTGGTTTTCCCAATTGGATGTTAGATTAGGAGTGGAAATGCATGTTGGGGATTCACAAATTCTGTCCTAAATCTATACTACAAGCAATTGCTGAGGATTAGGAAAGGTGTCCTCTGTGGTAGGGCAGTTTGCTGAAAGGTTCTGCTGAAAAGTTTGAGTGGGTGTCAATCTCATCAGAAATGACAACAATAACAAAAATAGATTGATTTAATGAATGTCTTCCTTTAATTCTGGAGGATTAAGATTTAAAATCTGGTCTACCTGTCTGATTAGAAATGGTCCCTTCTGGACAAGCATCACACTGGTAGCAGCAAACCTGCTTGCCCTCTGGAACTCTTCTCCTCTCTCCTGTCTGGCACCTCTTACTTCCACACCTGGCAAATGGGATAGTCTGAAAGAGAAATACCAATGAATTATTTTATTTGTTCCCACATTCCTATTTCTATTCCACATCCCCATTTCTATGCTCAGAATCTCTTCTAACCCAATTGTTCACCATTGGCTATCAAAACCCAGGAACAGCTGCTGGGGGATTCATGTCAGTGGGACTCCCAACCTCCCAACAGATGCTGGAGATTGGAACTGGGGTTTCATCCTCCAAAGGAAGGCTTGTGACTGAACCACAGCATTTCTAAAAGAAAGAACCCTGAGGATGCAACTAAGTCGAAATGGTCCATGGAAATCACAGTTTCTTCCTGTAATTTCATCCTGCGTTTCAAACAGATGTTGTTCCCCTTGTGGAATGACACAAATCAGACCTCAAATGTGTCACATGCAAAGCAGATTTTTAACCAAATGACTGCCATGATTTCTGACTCAACTGATCATTTTTCAAATTAGGAAGATGTTCTGCATTTCAGGAAGAGAATGAACTTCCCCTGAATTTACAACATGTCCTTGCAACTCACCTTTGTGGCCCAGACGATTCCATCAGAGTTAATGGTGAAATCTGGGCCTGGGGGAGCCTCAGGATTTACTTGCCCAACCTTCATGGGGACAAAAGATTGATTGGGTAGGAAAAGCCAATTGAGAAGGTCATAACGAGCAGATCCCAGTCCATCTCCTAAGAAGGCGATTTCATCTCCAGCACTGTTGTTGAACTGCACATTCCTCAAATAGGCAAGAATCTGAAATAATAGAGACCTTTAGAAATATGAGAACCAATAGAGACTGGACAAATATCATTATAAAAAATAGAAAAATTTGGTGAAGTGGCAAGATTCAAAATAAATAAAAATAAAACCAAATTGATAGTTAAAAACTGCATCAAAACACATAAAACAGAACTAGAAAGCAAAATGGGATTACAGAGTGCAAAAAAATTGAAATATTTGGGAATATGGCTATCTTCTAGATGCTCATCCAATAAAGATGATAATTACACTAAATTAGTTAAACAAATTAGGAAAGAATTGGAATTATGGGGAAAATTACAACTATCAGTATTAAGGAGAATTGCAGTATTGAAAATGAATACTCTAACAAAATAAGGGGTAAAACCAACTAGATAAAATTTTAATTGGACCAGAATTTTTTTTTTACCCAAAACATATAGATACCTGTTAGACTTTAAAATGGAAGAAGAAATTGTGAAGAATATATTGATAGTATGAGCATGGAACTTTGGATATAACATAGACTTAGAAGAGTGGGAAAAATTATGGAGTACAAACTATAAATTAAGAACAACCTCAGCATATAAAGAAAATCTATACAAGATGTTTTATCGGTGGCACTTAGCCCTGGCAAGACTGGCCAAAATATACCCAAATACTAGCTCCAAATGTTGGAAATGCCAAAAAGTTGATGGTACCTTCTATCACATGTGGTGGCTATGCCCCAAAACCAGGGCTTATTGGACCAAAATTAAAGATTGGATGCAGGAAATTACATGATATCAAATTGAACCTAAACCAGAATTCTTCCTATTGGCAATAATTAAAGATCAATACCTCAAAAGGATAAATATAACAGCAGCCAGGATAGCTTTTGCATAAAAAGGACCTAATACTCCAACAGAGGACTTAGTCCTACAAAAAATAATAGAATGTGTGGAAATGGTCATGCTTACGTTAAAAATGAAAGAAAAGGAGGATTCTGACTATTACTCAATTTGGCACAAATGGTACAAATGGTTAGAAAATAGAGATAAGAAATAAGAAGTAAAGATTAACCAGAAGAGACCTTAAAAGAATGATGTGTAGATATGTAAATATGTAAAATATACAAGTATACAAATTAGTAATAATTATAGATAGAGATAACATTTATTGTTTGATATATGTAAAATATTGTAGAAACTATAAGATAATATTTTTGGATGTCAAAACAGTGTTGAAATCATGAATATGATTTGTATTGGTGGAAAACAAATTAAAAATTTAATTAAAAAAAAGAAATATGAGCATTTGGTTAGAGCTACAGTTATGGCTGTATGACCATCTTGAGAAGATGAATTTGTGTCTGAAAAGCTAAAGGATTCCCTTGGTGGAGAATTGAGGAATCTGCAGTAACACAAAATATTTAACTCTGAAACGACAAAAAAATTCTTTATTGTTGATCATGGTTTCTTCAAATCAAGCTTTATCAGAATAAGTACATTCAAAGTTTTCAATGCCACATCCAAAATTAATCATGTGCATTTTCCTTCTGTGATATTTGATTATATGTAGTTTTAAATATTTACTTTATCCTGAGGTTTTGTATCTGATAAATTCACTTTAGCAACGATTAAATAGTTTGTATGACGACAGAATACAATTCCTCTGATTTTCTCTATCTGAGAATCAAAACAGAATACAATGCAGAATAAAATGTTTGATGAAATGGAATCAAGGAAAAGGAAGTGCTTGTTTGTGCTGGTTTGTCTCTTCACTGTTCAGAGAAGTTCAGTGTCTATCCAATAATGCAGAAAAGTCTGGTGGGTTTGAGACAAACAACCCATTACGACTATTTTCAGTCCTGCTTTATGTGCTCAGGTGGACCAAGTCTTGCTGCATTCACACAACAAGCTGAGCAGTGCAATAAGCATAAAACTGAACAAATGGGGGTGGGATGGGGGTGGGTCATGTAGGATGTTAAACTATAGAAACATAAACCAGGGTTAAAATGAATTGAGTGTCTTCCTATAAGTTGGATTTTGGATACATGCTGAGGGAAGCAGAGATTTTTCTGCAAATATGCCAACTAGGACTTCTACTGACTTCTTGAAGCTTCTTTCTCAAACACAGCCAGATGGTTGTTTTGGTCTCAGTTCACTTCTATTCCCTGTCATGGTTACCTCCCAAAACCCAGGTAAACATTGAAGCCTTTCAGGACTTTACAAAAGTCTTTCTTCTTTTTTCTTATTTTTGTAATAACTTTTGTTAATTTTCTATTAATTACATTTCTTAGTGCTTAATAAATGTGTTTTCTGGGTATTTAATTTACTTAACAATGCAGATTCCATTTTTTACTTTCCAACCACTGGTAAAATAAGTTCCATGTTTGATCACATTCTTCTTTCTATCTAATTTTCAATGCAAATCTATCCATTCCTGCACAGTCTAGAAACTTCTTAACTATCTCTTCCTCTTGCAATTTTTCTTCATCTTTCCAATGTTGTGCAAATATAATCCTCACTGATCTTAAGACATGTAATACTAAATACATACTTTTCTGATCAAATTGTTCTGGTATCATCCCTAAGAAATAGGTTTCCCTATTATCTTTCTAGCCATTATGTATTTTTGCCCAGATATTTTTTGTTTTAGCACAAGTCCACCACATATGATAAAATATACCCATCCTTTGATTACATTTCCAACATTTGCTAGACATATTTTTAAAATTTTTAGCTAACCTAGCAGGTGGACAACTGGTTTGGTCTACTTCTCTTTTCCCCTCCCTCCAAACTCTTCCAACAAAACATTATTCTTCATTCATATTTTTCTAATAATTGCTTTTAATATGCATTGAGATGATAACATGCGGATATTGAATCAGTAACTGAAGCATATGGGAAGCTTCCTCTCTGAGAAGCCGCAGAAATTACCTGCCATGACTGGATATTTGAGATCCTCTTTCCAAACCTCATCACGGTTGGTCGGGCTCTGGATCCAAACATTGCATGTAATGCATGTGCCACAGAATAAATGGCATTGTAGATATTGTAACTTTCACCTGTCATGCTTGTTTCAAAAGTGTAATTTGGCAGATTCTGCAGATTCTCCTTTCCTGTACATTGTTTTACCCCCTTTGGAGGGATCTCTCCTGATTTATGGATCTTGCACTGAAAGACATATTCCCACCATGTAGGGAGAAAGACATCTCCTTCGGGGTTCAAGGGGTCTAAAGATAGGAGGAAACGGCTGAATTCTGAGACATCCCCAATGTGGTCCCTGAAATGCAAGACTCCATGGAAAGCCTTGAGAAATAGCAATGTGTCTTTAGATTCCTCCACACTAAGTTTCCAATGAGAGGTTAAGATCCAAACATTGTTAAATGTTGTGTTGGTCGATTTTTCATGGAGAAACAAAAATGTCTGTACAGTGCAACTACAATCATAGTCTCCAAAAAGAAGAATCACTTCAGTTTTTGACCAAGTCTCAAAATTGAGAACTAACTTTTTGCTATATTGGAAAATCATGTGATTTCAACCTTTCAGAAAAGACCAAGCAGATGTCCTTCTCCTGGAGCATTGGGGTCAGAGTTGAGATGAAATGTTCTCCCCTCTCATCTTCAGGGGCCATAAGCCCAACCCAGTTCCACTGGAAATGCAGAAGCAGCTGTATTAAACCCTTGTATTGCGGAGATTCCTTGGGATCAATCCGGAAGAAGGAAGGATAAACTCTTCTCTCTCCCTGAGAGAACTCAAAGCCAACACCGAGCTGGAGAAAAAAAGATTCTTTTTTCAAAGACAAAGTAAAAGTCTTATGTTGAGTTTAGGTGTCAATGTTGTGAAGTTGATGGTCCCAGCAGTCAGGTTGACTCATGGTGAATAGCCAGCTTAATCTCCTTCCCATCTTAGGAAGAGCCACCAGTTGCACCAGTTACACCAGATAAACATTTATATTGGTTGAGGTACATCAGAAGACAAGAGAAAAACTAACAATCTGATACAGAGAATAAATGGCAATAAAATGATAGCCACCTTTTAATAAATAATTAACTAAGAGTCACATGCTCATGGTGTGCCCCCTCCCAAAAAACCCCTAACTCTTTGCTTTTGAGTAACCTTCTGATCTCTGTCTACTCCATGTGTGTGCTCTTGTCTGTTCCATACTGTATCCAAAGGAGCTCTCTTACCTGTGGGACCTTAAAAATGCTGAAGATGGAGTCCATCTGCCTTGAGGATTTGGGACTGAGACCACCAATGATGGAGAACAGAATGCCTTTCTGTCCACATTTGTAACCTGGAACCACTTGGCCTTGTGAGGAGAGCATGGAGAGGCTGTTTAAGGAAATAAATATCTCACCCTGGAAATGGCCATAGATGTGGAAGCCAAGGGTGATGTTGGGGAGCAGAAGAAAATCCTTATTGACCTGGGAGATAGCAAACATCAATGCAAGGAACTGCTGGTAGTTACTGGGGATGAGTCTATAGTGCAAAAAACACAGGGAACATTACAGTTAAGGTTGTTTGCTTGTAGAGTTTGCTTCACTGTTTGGGGGGAGGGGAGCAACATCCAAAATTTATTGGGTTTGGGTTTTTTTTAAGGATCTTTCTCAGCTAAACCTGAACAGTTTTGTGAGAATACAGACAAGCCTTTACATCCATATCATGCATTATTTTACACCCGTCTATTAATCCCCCAATCTTTACTTTCCTCCAATGGTTCTAATACTTCCCAACCACCCTTCTTTCACTCTAATAATTTAGGGTCTCTCTTGGAGCAACTTCTTCAGGGGTGGTAAACATTGCTGAGCACAGGACTACAGTGGGAGTCACCTCATAGATGTACTGAAGGCCATAATTCATGAGTAATGTTAAGTCCAAAACTGAGAAGGATTTTTGTAACTCCTGAACACTGGAGTTATTGTCCAGATTAATATTGAAATTCAAATTCTTCACTATGCCAGCACAGTTTCTAATGTACTCTTCATGTTTGTTGTTTATCATCTCCACGAGGAAGAGATTGAGAATTCCAGCCTATTTTAGGAGTTTGCTACTTTACTGAGATAAGCACAAGATGTATACTACACTAGTACATTGCAGAATACTACAAGTGGTATTTCTTAAAGAGGTCATAGAATTTAAAGCAAACAGACCATTCATCTGTATGTCTGTTCTCCAGCTGAAACTTACCCATTATCTAAAAGAAGGTTTGATGTATTAAAGTGAGGGACAGTAGAATTGAAATTGTCTCCTAAGGGCAAATTCCCACCAATAATGAAATCACCAGGCCTATAGTAGCTTTTATCTAATGGGATGTAATCCCTGAACACACAGATAGTTTGCAGCCTCTTTGCTGTAGTTGGAGCCAGGAGCCAGAAGAGCAGCAACATCAACTGTAGCATGACTCCTGTCCAGTCGTTCTTATCACCTTCCCTCCTAGGACAGAAATTAAGGTTTATGTAGAAACTGAAAGTTGCTCCTGAAATTTCACTGGAACTTTGGCAGATCAGACACCACCTGTGCCACCTGGATGGCACCAGAACAAATTTATAGCAATGATGCTTTCTCTTACCCGTGTCTAGGCTGTGATTATAAAGGAAACAAAGACATGTGAGTCTCTTCAAACCCAGGAATGAGCTCTTTACAAGATTGGCTAAGGTCTCATCTTCTGCCCCCATCTGGAGAACTCAGGCATGTTTTTATAGCTTGGAAGTTTTTGTATCTACAAATCCAGAGGGGATACACTAAGAATTACAGTAGTTCTGAGATTGCAAAGAAAAAGCAATTTTCTATCCTTGTAGCAATAACTTCTCATGCACCCAAATGGAAAAAAAACATGTCTGTGGTTTTTGTAATGCACAGAGCAGATGGAGTCATGCTGAAGTTGTGAATTTGACCTCTTTGAAACTGACCGCTTACAAACAAGGAGTTTGGCCAGGGCCATAGTTGGTCAGCTACTAAGAGTGCTAATGGGGTTTTGTGGCCCATGAGAATCAGTTGTACCTTTGTAACTGTGAGCAACCATGCCAATGCTTGGATGGAAGAACAATTTTTTTATAACAATATAACAGTTTCTAATCCTGTGATTCCCTCTTTCATCTGAAGGTGATTCCATTCAATGTTGATCGGTGGGAAGATATTGAGTTCAATCCAATGACTTTCAGGGTGCATCAATAAGACCTTCTCAGTAAAGGTCAAGTATCATTCATATGCTGATGATATTCATTTGTATAACCACCAACTGACCTAGCAATACTGCCAAGGTTTTTCCTTAGTGCGTGTAGGATGTTCGATGGGGAGAGACAGACATGATTTAAATCCTAGGCTGCAGTAACAGAGGGATAAAATCAAGATCACATGAAATGTTAGTACTACTTTATAATACGTTGGGAAGACCACACTTGCATCGAAGTTTGGTCGTTATGATATAGAAAAAGATGCTGAGACTCTAGAAAGGGTGCAGAGAAGAACAACAAAGATGATGAGTGGGCTGGAAGCTAGAACATATGAAGAACGGTTGCAGGAACTGGGTATGTCTAGTCTAAGAGAGAAGGACTAGGGGTGACATGATAACTGTCTTCCAATATTTGAGGGCTGTCACCCTCTTCTCCAAAACACCTGAAGGCAGGACAAGAAGTAATGGATGGAACATTATCAAGGAGTGATCCAACTAGAACTAAGGAGAAATTTCCTGACAGGACAATTAATAGAATAGAATAGAATAGAATGGAATAGAATAGAATAGAATAGGAGATGGAAATGTTATTGGTTGCATGTTTATTTGAACTTAGGAAGGAGTAGGATGAGGGCAGTGCATTCATTCCAGCTCAGTGTGGCCTCTTGGTAGTCTTTAATGCCATCAACTGTTAAGCACTGCAAATCAGGAGTCCAGGTGACCCAAATGAATATAGGGTTATTGTTATGTATGTAGGTTTGAATGTCATTGGTTTAGTTTGAATTGTTCTTGTAAAATGTCAAATATGATTGGTTTGAAAAGTGCGGGAAAACCCTGCCCTCTGATTGGCTGGCAACTGCAGCTGCTGGCTATAAGTAGCAGCCGTAGCCCAGCCAAGACAGGTCCATTCGAGCTGTAGTCACTAATAAACTCTTCACTGAAGCTCTTCGCATCTGACTCTTCATGCAAACTTAACACTGGCGACGAAGGTGGGATTCCCCTGAAGAGAAGACAACACGGAAGACAAGCAGAAGAGTGAGATGGCTGCGCTGAACACCCCCCCCAGCCCTGTTCGATCCGGCAGAAGACTGGGAATCATATGATCGCTTCCAAATGTATTTGGAAGGAAACGACCTCGCCGACATCTCCGAGAAGCGGAAGAAGGTAGTCTCTCTTACGCACTGCGGTCTGGCAGTCTTCAAGATGGCAAGGCATTGGCGGAGCTGCAGACGGAAGGTAATGGAATGGCCTGATTTAGAGAAGCTTTTAAGAGCCCATTACGCCCCACAAGTATCGTGCCTCATTAAGAGACACGAGTTTTACCATCAGGATCAAGGGGAAAGCGAAAACATTAATGACTTCATGGCAAGTTTAAGAGACATTGGGGGTACATGTGAGTTTAACAACTTGGAGGAGGCCATGCACGATCGATTTGTTCTAGGCCTCAAAGAAAAGGTGCTTCAGAGCAAATTGTTGTTAAAACCTAAGATCACGTTGAAAGAAGCCATAGAAGAGGCCTCCTCAGCAGAAGCCACTAAGTCCTCAGCAGCAGCCATGAAGAAAATTAACAAGGCCTCAAGCCATTCTGATGTGGAAAAGTCCACAACAACTCATTGTGAGCAAATAGACTCTGATTCAGATTGCAGTGAGGTGGAGGAAGGAATTTTTAGACTCAGAATGGAGAAGAAAAGGAAAGACCCTGGAAAAAAGAGGCAAGAATTTTATTGCAGAGGCTGTGGGGGCCACCCCTGCACTGAATGCAAGTTCATAGACACCATCTGCCTACGTTGTGAGAAAAGGGGTCACCTAGCCAGAGTCTGCAAATTACCCAGAACTCCACCTAGTAGGAAGAAATTTCCTGAAAAGGATTTCAAGCCCAACAACTTCAGTGAAAAATGGGGCGCAACACAGAAGGAAATGGGAAGAATGAAACTCATCAAACAATCACCATTGGTCATTCTTCACCCTTGAGAAGCAGAAAAGTTCATGTGAAGGTGTTCATTGAAGGAAGGCCTTGCCAAATGGAAGTGGACTCAGGCTCCTATTTATCTATGGTGTCATGGGACATTATTCACAGACTACTTCCCAACATTCAGAAGAAACATTTCCAGAAGCAAGCACTGACTCTTAAAGACTACCAAGGGAACAAGATTCCAGTAGTTGGAGCAAGAGATTTCAACGTGCAGTTTAAAGGCCACACCAAACATTTGCCCCTGACCATCATGGACAAGGATCGCCCAAGCTTGCTGGGACTTGAGTGGTTCAATCCACTAGGCATCGAGGTGACTGGCATCAATCATGTGAGCAACTCTGAATGGGAGGAGGCCTTGAAGTCTGAGTTTCCAGAGGTCTTCAGCGAAGGATTGGGCAAGTATATGGGGACCCCTATCACTTTCAACCTAGATCCCAAGGTGCCCCCAATTCGTTTAAAGCCCAGAAGGGTCCCATTTGCCTTAAAGGAAAAAATTGATGCACAATTAGATAAACTAATAGCTCAAGGAGTTTTAGAGCCCACTGACCACTCCAGATGGGAGACACCCATAGTCACACCAGTCAACACTGATGGGTCAGTAAGAATCTGTGGAGACTATAAGGGGACACTGAACCATGCTGCAGCAGAGCATATCCAGTTCCAGTGGTGCATCATTTATTACATTCACTTGGCAGGGTACAGTCTTTGCCAAATTGATTGGCCCAGGCATATCAACAACTAACAGTTGATGATGCCACTGCAGAGGCCCAAACCATTGTGACTCATAGAGGTGCCTTCAAATGTAAAAGGTTACAATTTGGAGTAAGTGTGGCACCAGGCATCTTTCAAAGCCTTATGGAAAGAATGCTCCAAGGACTGCCAGGGGTAGTGCCTTACTTTGATGATGTGTTAATCTCTGCTGAAAATGACACTCAGTTACAAGAAAGACTCAGAGAAGTCCTTACCAGATTCAGGAAAGCGGGGTTAAAAGTCAAGGAAGAAAAATGCACTCTTAAAACTGACAAGGTTGAGTTCCTGGGCTACATGATTGACAAGCATGGCATCCACCCTACAGATGCCAAGGTTCAAGCAATCAAAGAAGCCCCTAGACCTAAATGCAAAACAGATTTGCAAGCCTTCCTTGGACTCATTAACTTTTATCACATGTTCCTACCTCAGAAGGCAACCATTGCTGAATCATTGCACAGATTACTTGACAAAAAGTCTGTTTGGGTCTGGGGAGGAAGGAACAATCAGCATTTAACAGTATTAAAAGACTAATCACGTCTGATGCTGTACTGATACAGTTCTCTTAGAATTTACCTGTTGTACTGACTTGTGATGCATCCCCTTTTGGAGTGGGGTTTTTTTTTGAGCCACAGGCTTCCCAGCAGGAGAAAGCCCCTATTGCATTTTACTCTCGCACTTTGACCAAAGCAGAGAGGAATTACAGCCAATTGGACAAGGAAGCATTGGCAATTGTTGCAGCTGTCAAGAAATTTCATGAATATTTGTATGGGAGAACTTTTACCATTGTTACAGATCACAAACCTTTGTTAGGCATTGTGGCAGGAGACAAACCTACACCTACTATCCTGTCACCAAGAATGCTGAGGTGGACTGAATTTCTTGCAGCTTATTCTTACAAACTTATCCACAAGGCTGGCAAAGACATTGGACATGATGATGCACTGAGTCGTTGCCCACTTCCTTGCCACAAGGAGGACTTTGAGCCTGAAACACACACCTTTTTCCTAGAAACTGTTGCCAAGCTTCCAGTTCATGCTGCTGAAATTGCCAAAGAGACTGCCAAAGACACTGAGTTGGCTCCTGTTATAGGCTGGATTAAGAAAGGTTAGCCTCTTCAAGATCTACCTCACCTTGCCCAACCTTTTAAGTCCAGGCAAACTGAATTATCTGTATTAAGAGGATGTATTTTGTGGGGTAACAGGGTGGTTATTCCTGCAAAACTGCAAGGAGAGGTTTTGGAAATGTTACATGAGGGTCATCCTGGTATTGTAAGGATGAAGGGATTGGCCAGGAGTTATGTATGGTGGCCAGGTATTGACAAAATGGTTGAAAACTGGGTTGCATCTTGTCCCAACTGTCAGGTAGTCAGGCCTGCCCCACCTCTCGCCCCCCACACAGGAATGGGAATGTCCTAGGGGCCCATGGTCCAGGATTCACATTGATTTTGCTGGCCCTACCAGAGGGCACACCTTTCTTATTATAGTAGATGCATATTCCAAATGGCTAGAGGTAATCCCTATGGCATCCACCACAACTGATGCTGTCATCAAGCAGCTCAAAACTTTTCGTAACCCACGGGTTACCTGATGTTCTTGTCTCTGACAATGGCCCTCAATTTACATCCAACCTTTTTTGAATCCTATTTAGCACAACAGGGTATCAGACATGCCCTTACTGCCCCTGGGCACCCTTCCCAACGGCGGGCTGAGCATGGTACGTTTGCAAGGAAAAGCTTCAGCAGCTGGGTCCTGGGGACATCACTGAGAAAGTTGAAAAACTTCTTAGTGTTCAGCACATCACTCCTAACCCATCTAATAACTTATCCCCAGCAGAGTTGTTGATGGGTAGGAAACTTAGGTCTTCCCTTGACCGCCTTCATCCCACACTTAGCACCACTAGATTCCACTTCCAAAGTTGCACATTCAGTGTGGGTGATTCTGTTTATGCTAAGAACCTTATGGGTGAACCTTTGTGGATTCCTGCTGAGATAACTCAAATCACAGGCCCTCGTTCTTACAGGGTGCAAACAGAGGATGGAGTCCTCTGGAGCAGGCACATTGATCAACTTAGATCCAGGTTTCTCAGGAACATCGCTTGTTCCTCTCTAGTTCCCTCACCTGATGTCAATTCTAGGGAAGGGAGGAGCAGGAGGATAATCAGCAAGCAAGAATCCATCCCATGTGTAACGAGCCATTACGACAGGAACCATTCCAAAACCTGTCACAATGCCAAAATCCATCCTTAGAAGTGGAAGATTGTACATCACTACCTGACTTGGGTGCTGACATTGGGCTGGAGATGGGTTGGGAGGAGAGACCAGATTCTAACAATCAAACAGGGTCTTCTTTCACAGGAAGTCCCAGTAGGGAAATGTCAGCAGACACATTTCCTCTCTCACTGGGTGAGAATGGTTAAAACTTCTGAACCACGAAGGTCTCAACATTACGTAAGAGCCCCACCTATTTAAAAGAATGCATTAGATAGGTTGGGGTTTGGTATGGACTGAACCTAGTGGGAGGGTGTTATGTATGTAGGTTTGAATGTCATTGGTTTAGTTTGAATTGTTCTTGTAAAATGTCAAATATGATTGGTTTGAAAAGTCTGGGAAAACCCTGCACTTTGATTGGCTGGCAACTGCGGCTGCTGGCTATAAGTAGCAGCCGTAGCCCAGCCAAGATGGGTCCATTCGAGCTGTAGTCACTAATAAACTCTTCACTGAAGCTCTTCGCGTCTGACTCTTCATGCAAACTTAACAGTTATTGTATGCTAATGATCTCCAGAAGAATCTGATCTACTAGCAGTGAAAGCAAATTTGGCAGTAAATAAGAGTCAACAGAATTCAAGGTGGGCTGGACTTAGATCAGGAGTGGGATTCAAATTTCTTAACAACTGGTTCTGTGGGCGTGGCTTAATTTGTGGGTGTGGCTTGGTGGTCATGTGACTGGATGGGTGTAGCTTGCTGGCAGGGCATGGCTTGGTGGTCATGTGACTGGGTGGGTGTGGCCAACCCAATGCCACTCACATCAAGGGGTACCTTGCTTGGCCCCTCCCTTCCTAGCCATTCCTTGTCACACCCAACTTTAACTTATCAATAGTTCTGTAAAAATGTTGTTCACCCTTTTTTGACTTTATTATTTACGTACTGTACTTTCATGGAACACTGAAAGGAGAAAATGGCTCACATGCTTTGCTCAAGAGTGTGATAGGCAACAGGATTTTAAGGGGCTGCCAGAAAGTGGGGGGAGCAATATATTTTCCAAAGCACCAGAAGGCAAACAAGAAGCAATGGATAGAAACTGAATAAAGAGAGAAGCAAACTAAGACTAAGGAGAAACTTCTTGACAGTGAGAACAATTAATCAGTGGAACTGCTTGCTACCAGAACTTCTGGGTGCTCCAACACTGGAGGTTTTTAAGGAAAGACTGGACAGCCATTTCTCTGAAATGGTATAGGGTTCCCCTCAAGTTCCCTTCTAAGTGTTATTCTGTTATTCTAACACCATTTCCAGGACCTCTACTTAAGAGTTTGGCATCTTCAGTTTTCCTACCTGAGAAGGGGGTTGGACTAGAAGACCTCCAAAGTCCCTTTGAACTCTGTTAAACACACATGTATTTATGCTCTTGACTATAGACCTTCAATTCATGTATTGTAAACCTGAAAATACCTGGGTAAAAGAAAAGCAGTAAAATCACTCTAGTTGTAGAGAGAGTCCAAAATATTAATATATGATAAATAATGGAACAATTAAAAATAGCACAGAGTTTTCTCTCCCCCCTTCCTTCCTATTTCTTTTTTCTTTCTTTCTCTTTTTCTTTCTCCTCCTTCCTCTTTCTCTCCCTTCTTTCTCTCCCTTCCTCTTTCTCTTTCTCTCCTTTCCTCTTTCTTTCTTGCTCTTTCTCTTTCTCTGTTTCTCACTCTCTTTCTTTCTCTCCCTTCCTCTTTCTTTCTCATTCTTGCTTTCTTTTCTTCTTCTTCTTCTTCTTCTTCTTCTTCTTCTTCTTCTTCTTCTTCTTCTTCTTCTTCTTCTTCTTCTCTCTCTCTCTCTCTCTCTCTCACACACACACACACACACACACACCTGGTCTGGGATGAACTGAATGATCTGGCAAGCTCCTGTCAGCAACGGGCAGCGGGAAAAGGAAGAAAGGGTGTGGGGTTGTGCGGCTGTAGTCCATCCAAATGCTACGTGCAGTGGCAATGGCGGTAGCAGGGACTTGAGCACACACCCCAGGCTGCAGTCCTCCCAAAACACCTCCGTGGGTGGCAGAGGTGGTGGACCTGGCTCTGGCTGCCTCCTGTAAGCCTCCCTGGCCTGTGAGAGAAACAAGAAAGCATGGGGAAGAGCTCTGTTTGGTGCCACAATCTCAAACTTGTTTTCCAAGCTGCCCTGGCTTGCGAGGGAAGTGAATGGGAGATCACGGCACTGGAGCCCTTCCCCATGCTTGCTTGCTTCCCAAGCCAAAGTACCTCTGCAGTGAGAGGAGACAACGGGCCTGAGCACTCCCTGGCCCTCCCAAAGTACTTCCACGCAGTGGCGTGTGGTGGCCCTGCTTACAGGAGGCACCCGGATCTGCCGTCGCTGCTGCACTTGGAGGTACTTTTGGAGGGGCTGGGGGGCTGCTCAAGCTCGCTGCACCACATTCACCATGTGTTAGGGAGAGAGCCACATAGTGGCTTAGGTAGCCAGCTGAGCCCAGGGATGCAAGGGCAGGTATGTAGACTGGGTGAAGTCTGGGGAGCCCTGGAGATGGCCTTGGGAGGCCTGGGGAACCCTAAAGATGGCCTTGGGAGCCCTGTGGAGCCCTGGAGATGGCCTTGGGAGGCCTGGGGAACCCCAAAGATGGCCATGGGAGTCCTGAGGAGCTTCATATATGACCGTGGAAGGCCTGTGGAGCCCAGGCGATGGTCCCAGAAAGCCTGGGGAGCCCCAGAGATAGCATTGGGTGGCCAGGGGAGCCCCAGAGATGGCCATGGCAGGTCCGGGGAGGCCGGGGACAGTGGGAGAGGGGCTAGTGCGACTCACAGGCTTACCTGTGAGTAGACAGGAGCCACTTCCCAAAGGGAGGGTCTGGGGACTTGCAAGCTTTTCGCTCTGCTGCAGTGAAAGGCAGGCAGCAATGGCTGGCCTGGCAGGCAGGCAAAAGTAGGTTGCCAGCATGTCATGCATACGCATGATATTGCGCATGAATGATGGGGACTGACTGGGCAGGCAGCAAAGAAGTGAGTGGAGGGGGGGCGAGGCCACCCAGAGGCCTGATTTACCGGTTCTCTGAACTACCAGGAATCATAACAACCAGTTCTACCAAACTGGTGGAAACCTGTAGAATGGCACCCCTGACTTAGATCTCTTGGAAACTTGAGACGAATGGAGCATTTGACCCTTCCATCGGGCTCAGTCTTATCATCTCCTATATCAACTCTGGTTTCCATCTGTATTGGTTCTCTTCTACGTCTTGACAGTCCTTAAGGAAGGTGATGAGGACTGCAGATAAACACTGATATTGAACCCAATCCTTTAAAACACTATCTTAAAAATAAATTAAATAAAATAAGGAAGAAAATAAGAAAATATCCTCCTTGAAATAATAAACACATCTTTTTTCCAGTTTAACATTTTTTATTACATTATAAGATAAAATACAAAATACAGAAATAAATAGGAAAACACAGTAAGGGGAAAGGGGAGAAATTGGGAAAAAGAAAAGAAGAAACATTAACTTCCAACTACCTCTCTTGCAGTAAAATCAAACAATAACTTTTTGTTTTTCCATAATAATATAAACTAGCCATTTCTAAAAAAACATCAGCCTAATCGGTAAAACCCAAAATCAGTGTTTCATTTTTTTCCACTTTGAGCACAAAGTTCACAAGTGGTCTCCATGTGGAAACCAAGTACTTATATTCTTTCCTTTAACCAAAATGGTCAATTTAGCCATTTTTGCCAACTTCATCAGCTTCTGTAGCCATTCATATAATGGGAATCAAAATGTCCTTCCATTTTTGTGTGTCCACATATAGAAGATAAAAGTTCCAAATTTTTTCTACAAGTTTCCAGACCCAAAAGAAGAGAAAAGTTTCTGGTTTCATTTTTTTAAAGAATTTCCTGTATTATAATATAAATCTTACTCCAAAATTTCTTTGCTTTATCACATATCCACCATAAATGGTAAAAAGTTCCTTCTTTCTTTGACACTTCCAACATTCATTTGAAATACCCTTATACATTCTGGATAATTTATCCGGTGTTAAATGCCAGCGGTACATCATCTTATAAAATTTTAGTTTTAAATTATAGCTTAGTATACATTTTAAACCTTTCATTCACATATTTTCCCATTGTTCAATCATCACATTATATCCAAAATTCCTTGCCAAATGAATCATATAATGTTTTACATGTTCAATTTCCAAATTCAATTTCAATATTTTCATAAATCTTAGCAATAATATGCTCATCACTACTAACATTAATATTAACTATTCATTTTTAGCAAAACCAAACTCACAATCTTTTTTATCTGATTTAAATCATTCTTTCAGTATTTGATATGTAAAGCAACAGTAAACATATCCTTCTAATTCAATTTCTTCTGTCAACTTTATTGTAGGTTCACCAGAGTTGAAAGATAATATTAGTTGTCATATGTCCACCAGTCTGGCTTTGCCACCATTTCTTTTCTTTAAAAAAGCTTCTTGAAGGAGAGGACATCCAAAGAGGCAACATTGTATAGAACCTTTTTTTAATATATTTATTTCAAACTCTTAGTATGGTACGTCTAGCAAAGTGATTATTAAAATCAACATTAACTTTAACTTTACCATACTGTAAATAACTGTGGCAACCAAACCCTATTCTTCACCCTCTAGTTCAACTAACTTCTTACTCTTTTAACAAGGCCAGAAAACATGCCTCAAAATACAATTTCAGGAATGGTAAACAAAAACCTCCTTTTCCTTGGCATTTTGCAGTAGTTTGTATCTGATTCTTGGTTTCTTCTTTTTCCATATAAACAAAAGACTGACCACAGGAATAATGTAAGCAGTTTCACAACTTGATAAAGAATTCTTTTATGGACAAATTCCTCCTTCACGTCATCATTTATTAGAAATTTTGTCACATTCTAAACATGCCTCAAAGACAAATATCAATGAGGCAACTTCTTGCATCCAGGTGGCACAAATAAGTGCTTGGACCAGGGGAGAGGCTAAAACAATGGTGTTGGTTAATACTTTTCCTAAGAGTTTCCTCATCCTGTTCCTTGGCTTGGTGGCCATGAAGGCCAGAACCACCATGACAGACTTTGCTAACACAGAGAAAACTGCAAGGGCAAAGACAATGGCAAAGGCAGATTGTTGGAAGAGACAGGTGAGCTTTCTGAGTGGGGGAGAGGGCCACTGCTTGAAGTTCAGGCAAGAGGTGAGGATGGAGTGGCCAGGATGCAGGGTCCCAATGTATGCTGGTGTAGGGCATATGGGTCAGCTCTGGATCTGGGCTCAGGAGAGGCAGAGTAGGGAGGGGAGTCCCAGCTGCCATCTGGGGATGGGTCTCTCTGACCTTCCCATAAACTGGGGCCATTGCAGATGGAGCAGTGGGCAGAAGGCTCATCCCATGTTTCTGGTGGAGCTGGAGGAAGAGGTTTGGGGAGCACTGGCTGAGTCCCATGGTGGCAACAACAGCAGCAGGTGGAAGCAGATGCATGGATGGTGGCAGGCTATTTGGCCTGCAAGGGGGCCATGCAGCCACTTGCCCTGTCCCAGCTGAGATGGTCACAGGCAAGCAAAATCAAATGGTGGGACAGAGTGGGTGGGTGAGTGGGTTCAGTGCATTCAGCAGGCCTGATCACCTGCGTCACAATTCTTTTTTTATCTGATTTAAATCATTCTTTCAGTTGTTGATATGTAAAGCAAAAGTAAACATAACCTTCTAATTCAAGTTCTTCCCTCAACTTTAATGTAGGTTCACCAGAGTTGAAAGATAATATTTTACCATACGTCCATCAGTCTGGCTTCACCACCATTTCTTTTCTTTAAAAAAAGCTTCTTGCTGGGACATCAAAAGAGGCAACTTCGTATAGAAACTTGTTTTATATTTATTTGAAACTCTTAGTATGGAACACCTAGCAAAGTGATTATTAAAATGAACATTAACTTTAACTTTAATCATACCATAATTAACTATGGCATCCAAACCTTAATTTGTGGCTCTCTAATTCAAGTAGCCTCTTATTCTGGAGGTTCACCCACTTTTTAACCAGGCAAGACAATATGTCTCAAAATAAAATTCCAGATCTGGTAAACACACTTTTTCCTTAGCATTTTGCAGTAGTTTGTATCTAATTCTGGGTTTTTTCTTTTGCTATACAAACTTAGAAATATTTGAAATAATAAACAAGTTTGTCTTCTATACAAGGCATTGGATCTCACTAAGGACATTTTGAAAACATGAAAAACAAAAGACTGAGCACAGGAATATTGTAAGCAGTTGCAGAACTTGATAAGGAATTTTTTTCGGGACAAATTCCTCCTTCATGCCATCATTTATTAGAAATTTTGTCACATTCTAAACATGCCACAAGGACAAATATAAATGAGGCAACTCCTTGTATTAGTTAGACATTTTTGTTTCTTACTATATTTTCTCTACAATTCAGATCAGGCCTCAGCAGAATAATGTAGCATTTGGGGAAAAAGATACAAGCCAAGAGAGCAGCTCCAGAGGCCAAAATGGAGAAGATCTCTACAGCCACCATGGACTTCCCTTTGGTGCTCAGGTAGGTAGGTAGGAAAGAGATCCAAACACTGCAAAAGACCAGCATGCTAAAAGTAATGAACTTGGCTTCATTAAAACTATTGGGCAATTTCCTAGCTAGAAATGCCACTGTGAAACTGACAAGGGCCAAAAGTCCTAGGTAAGAGAGGACACCGTAAAACATTACAGCTGAGCCTTGCTTACATTCCAAGATGATCTCTCCAAACAAGGAGTGGAAGTCCAAGTTAAGAAATGGGGGAGAGGTTCCTATCCAGGTGGCACAAAGGACTGCTTGAACCAGAGGACATACTAAGATAATGGAGTAGGTCAGTTGTTTTCCTAAGAGTTTCCTTGTCTTGTTCCCTGGCTTGGTGGCCATGAAGGCCAGAACCACCATGACAGTCTTTGCCAACACAGAGGAAACTGCAAGGGAAAAGAGAATGGCAAAAGCAGATTGTTGGAAGAGACAGGTGAGCTTTCCTGGTCGACCAATGAAGAGGAAGGAGCAGAGGAAGCAGAGCAGGAGGGAGACCAGGAGGATGTAGGTGAGATGTCGGTTGTTGGCCTTGACAATCGGTGTGTCATGATGTTTACAGAAAATCAGGAGGACTGCAGAAGTGATCACAGAGAGGAAAAGAGCAAGAAAAACTAAAACATATCCCAGGGTTTCTTGATAGGTGAGGAAATGGATCTTCTTGGCAATACATTGGTCACTGTCCTTGTTGGGATATTGGTCTGCTGGGCAGGGTTCACAGTGAGCAGCATCTGAAATCAAGAGTATTTGTCTAAGTAATTCTTGAGCAACTACCATGCACATTATCCCTCCCACAAAGGTGATACATGTGTCTTCTGGTGACCTACCCACAAAGGGAGTGATTAAAGCATCCCCTGTGTTATTTATGGCACATCAAAAAGAGCAAAAATTTTTCATTTATGATGATACTGTTTAGCCAATGATGAGGATATGTTCAGTTCCAGTTATGCATTCACTGAGGCAATTCCATGGGTAATGTGTCTTTCAGATTAAGATAACTGTCTGTTTCTCCCTCACTTTATAATGGATCCCATACAAGACCAACAGGTCTGTTATCCTGGAATGCTGTTATTTTGTTTGTGTATACATTATCCCTGCCTTAAACCTCTCTGCTTTGTACTTCAGATCTGTTCATTCACACTTTTTTATCCCTCCTGCTCTATGGTAGGTCTATTTCCTAAGAGGTTGATAGAGCTGATGGAAGAAGCATGCAATAAATGATAAAAATAAAAGCTTTGGACTACACACCTCCCATCCTTAGGAAAAGATTGGAAGTTGGTTGTCCCAACTGGATGATAGAGTATGTATGCATGTAGGGGATTCACAAATTCTGTTCTAAATCTATCCTACAAGCAATTGCTGAGAATTAGGAGAGGTGTTCTCCGTTTACTGAAAGGTTCTGCTGAAAAGTCTGAGTGGAAGTCAATCTCATCAGAAATGACAACAATAACAAAAATAGATTGATTTAATGAATGTCTTCCTTTGATTCTGGAAGATAAGATTTGAAGTCTGGTCTACCTGTCTGATTAGAAATGGTCCCTTCTGGACAAGCATCACACTGGTAGCAGCAAACCTGCTTGCCCTCTGGAACTCTTCTCCTCTCTCCTGCATGGCACCTCTTCCTTCCACACCTGGCAAAGGGGATGGTCTGAAAGAGAAATACCAATGAATTATGTTATTTGTTCCCACATTCCTACTTCTATTCCACATTGTCATTTCTATGCCCAGAATCTCTTCTAACCCAATTGTTCACCATTGTCTATCAAAAACCAGGAACAGCTGCTGGTGGATTCAGGCCAGTGGCACTCCCAACATCCCAACAGATGCTGGAGATTGGAACTGGGGTTTCATCCTGCAAAGGCTTGTGACTGAACCATAGCATTTCTAAAAGAAAGAACCCTGAGGATACAACTGAGCAGAAATGGTCCATGGGAATCACTATTTCTTTTTGTAATTGCATCCTGCGTTTCAAACAGACGTTGTTCCTTTTGTGGAATGACACAAATCAGACCTCAAATGAGTTACACGCAAATCAGATTTTTCACCAAATGTCTGCCATGATTTCTGACTCAATTGATTATTTTTCAAGTTAGGGAGATGTTCGTCCTCTCAGAAAGAGAATGAATCTTTCCCTGAATGTACAACATTTCGATTCAGCTCACCTTTGTGGCCCAGACAATTCCATCAGAGTTAATGGTGAAATCCTGGCCTGGGGGAGCCTCGGGATTTACTTGCCCAACTTTTATGGGGACAAAAGATCGATTGGGGAGGAGAACCCAGTTGAGCAGATCATAACGAGCAGATCCCAGTCCATCTTCTGAAAAGGAGACTTCCTCTCCAGCACTGTTGTTGAAATGCACATTCCTCAAATAGGCAAGAATCTGAAAGAAAGGAGACATTCAGAAATTGGAGTATTTGGGTTAGAGCTATAAATGAGACATCGTGGCTTCTGTCATCCCATAATGGCCATCCTAAGCAGATGGGTTTATATTTGAGAAACTAATTCCATTTCCTGGTGGCGACCTGAGGAATCAGGCATATTTAACTCTGAAACTAAAAGTTTTCCCTTTATCGTTGGGCATGATTTCCAACTCCAATTTCACCAAAACAGAAGAAATTTAGTTCCACAATCTAAATTTAATTTCAGATTTTCCTCTTGTGATAGTTGGCTACATGCACTTTCCAATAGGTCCTTTGGCCCAAGATCTTGTTAAGTGATAAATGAATCTTTGAAATGAATAAATAATTTTATTAGAACAATGGAAAATTCCACTGGTTTTCTCTAGCTCATTGTCAAAGGGTGCAGAATGCAGGAACCAGGTTTGATCAACTGGGCCATGTGGAAGGAAGCATCTGACCTGATTGGTCACTTCACTGGTCAGAGAGGTCCAACATTTTAGCCTTTGATGCAGGAAATTCTGATGAATTTCAGCCCAGGAACCCATTCGAGCACTTTGAATCTTGCTCTGTGCTGTGGTTGTCATAGAAAGAGAATCACAGTATTGGAAGGGACATTGGAGGTCTTCTAGTCCAACCCCTGCTCAAGAAACAGACCCTCTACAGTTTTAGACAAGAGGCTATCCTGTCTCTTCTTAAATGACTCCAGCAATGGGGCAGCCACAACCTCTATAGGTAAACTGTTCCTTAAGAAATTTCTCCTTAGCTCTAGGTTGCTTCTCTCCTTGGTTACTTTCCATCCATTGCTAATGAGAAGCTCTTTTCACACAGCAAGCTGAGTAGCACAACAAATGGTAAACTAAAAAGATGGGACAGGGTCTCCGATGAATTAGTATGGAGTACACAGACATTTAATCAGGAACTGAAGAAATTCATATGTGGAGCTTCCGATCTAAGTGTTTGTGGACTGATTCAAAAGCCATAGAAATTACCTGCCATGACTGGACATCTGAGATCCTCTTTCCAAGCCTCATCATGGCTGGCTGGGCTCCGAATCCATACACTGCATGTAAAGCATGTGCCAGAGCATAAACAGCATTGTAGATATTGTAACTTTCACCTGTCATTCTCGTTTCAAAAGTGTAATTGGGCAGATCTTGCAGATTCTCCTTTCCTGTACATGGTTTTTCCCCCTTTGGAGGGATCTTCCCTGATTGATGGATCTTGCAGCCAAAGACAAATTCCCACCATAGAGGGAGAAAGACATCTCCTTGAGGGTTCAAGGGATCTAAAGACCGGAGGAAATGGATGAATTCAGAGACATCCCCGGAGTGGTCCCTAAAATGCAAGACCCCATGCAAAGACTTTATAGATTGAAATATTTTTTCAGATTTTTCCATGCCAAGTTTCCAGTGGGAAGTGAAGATACAAACATTCCTAAATGATACTTTTGTGAATTTTTCAAACAAATATACTGCCCCTGCTACATGATGAATAACTGTTGAGTCTCCAAACATAATAAACACTTCTGCTTTCGACCATGTGAGGAAATTGAGAATAAACTTGTTCTGAGTGATTTCCACATTATCCAATTCCAGCATTTGAGTAAAGGCCAGGCAGATCTCCTTCTCCTGGAGCATTGGCATCAGAGTTGAGATGAAACGCTCTCCCCTGTCATCTTCAGGAGCCAAAAGACCAACCCAGTTCCACTGGAAATACAGGAGCAGCTGGACTAAACCCATGTATTGAGGAGATTCCTTGGGATTAATCTGGAAGAAGGAAGGATAAACTCTTTTCTCTCCCTGAGAGACCTCAAAGCCAACACCAAGCTGGAGAAAAAGAGATTCTTTTTTCAAAGACAAAGTAAAAGTTTTATGGTAACTTTAGGGGTCACCATTGTGTGGTTGATGGCTCTCCAGTCAAACTGACTCACTCTGAGTGGCAAACTTCATCTTATTCCCTTCTTAGCCATTTTTACTGGTTGTCAGAAGACAAGAGAAGAAACCAACAAACCGAGACAGAGAATAAATGGAACTAAAATGATGGCTTCCCTTTAATAAAGAATAAATTAAGACTCACAAGCTCATTATATGCCCTCCCCACAGCAAAAAACTACTTTTAGTTTCATCTTTGGCTTCTGTGTGTGCTTTTGATCTTTATCTGTTCCATTCTGTATCAAAGGAAGCTCTCTTACCTGTGGGACCTTAAAAATGCTGAAGATGGAGGCCATCAGCCTTGAGGTCTTGGCACTGAGACCACCAATGATGGAAAGCAGAGTTTCCTGCAGGTCACATTTGTAACCTGGAACCACTTGGCCTCGTGAGGAGAGCATGGAGAGGCTGTTCAAGGAAATAAATATCTCCCTTTGGAAATGTGCATAGATGTGGAAGCCAAGGGTGATGTTGGGGAGCAGAAGAAAATCCTTATTGACCTGGGAGATAGCAAACCTCAATACAAGGAACTGCTGGTAGTTACTAGTGGTGTATCTGTAGTGAGAAAAACATTGGGGAACATTAAAGGAAAGCTTGTGCATGGCTGTAGAATTTACTTCACTGTTTGTGGGGACTTTTGAGGACTGCTCTCCTTTCATCATAATTATTTAATATCTCTCTTGGAGCAGCTTCTTCATGTGAGGTAAGGATTGCTGAGCACAGGACTACAGTGGGAGTAACCTCATAGATTTACTGAAGGCCATTATTCATGAGCAATCTGTTAAGTTTGCATGAAGAGTCAGACGCGAAGAGCTTCAGAAGAGTTTATTAAGTGACTACAGCTCAAATGGACCCGACTTGGCTGGGCTACGGCTGCTTCTTATAGCCAGCAGCCATAGTTGCCAGCCAATGGGAGTGCAGGGTTTCTTCCCAGACTATTTAAACCAATACCATTTAACATTTTACAAGAACAGTTCAAATAAACTAATAACATTCAAACCTACATACATAACACCCCTCCCACTAGGTTCAGTCCATACCAAACCCCAACCTATCTAATCTATTCTTTTAAATAGGTGGGGCTCTTATGCGTGCGTTGAGACCTTCGTGGTTCAGAAGTTTTAACGTTCTCACCCAGTGAGAGAGGAAATGTGTCTGCTGACATTTCCCTGCTGGGACTTCCTGTGAAAGGAGACCCTGTTAGACTGTTAGAATCTGGTCTCTCCTGCCAACCCATCTCCATTCCAATGTCAGCACCCAAGTCAGATAGTGATGTGCAATCTTCCACTTCTAAAGCATTGTGACAGGTTTTGGGATGGTTCCTGTTGTAATGGCTCGTTACACATGGGGTTGATTCTTACTTGCTTATTTTCCTCTTGTTCCTCCCCTTCCCCCCTAGAAGTGACATCAGGTGAGGGAACTAGAGAGAGACAAGGGCGATGTTCCTGAGGGAACCTGGATCTAAGTTGATCAATGTGCCTGCTCCAGAGGAGTCCATCCTCTGTTTGTACCCTGTAAGAATGAGGGCCTGTGATCTGAGTTATTTTAGCAGGAATCCACAAAGGTTCACCTATGAGGTTCTTAGCATAAACAGAATCACCCACACTGAATGTACGAACTTTGGAAGTGGAATCCAGTGGTGCGTTGGGTGCGTAAGTGGGATGAAGGCGGTCAAGGGAAGACCTAAGTTTCCTACCCATCAACAACTCTGCTGGGGATAAGTTATTCAATGGGCTAGGAGTGATGTGCTGGACACTAAGAAGTTTTTCAACCTTCTCAGTGATGTCCCCAGGACCCAGTTGCTGGAGCTTCTCTTTGGTAAAACGCACCATGCGTTCAGCCCGCCGTTAGCAAGGGTGCCCAGGGCAGTAAGGGCATGTCTGATACCCTGTTGTGCTAGATAGGATTCAAAAAGGTTGGATGTAAATTGAGGGCCATTGTCAGAGACAAGAACATCAGGTAACCCGTGGGTTACAAACAGTTTTCTGAGCTGCTTGATAACAGCATCAGTTGTGGTGGATGTCATGGGAAACACCTCGAGCCATTTGGAATATGAATCTACTATAATAAGAAAAGTGTGCCCTCTAGTAGGACCTGCGAAATCAATGTGGATCCTAGGCCATGGGCCCCTAGGACATTCCCATTCCTGTGTGGGGGCGTGAGATGGGGCAGGCCTGACTACCTGGCAGTTGGGACAAGATGCAACCCAGTTTTCAACCATTTTGTCAATACCTGGCCACCATACATAACTCCTGGCCAATCCCTTCATCCTTACAATACCAGGATGACCCTCATGTAACATTTCCAAAACCTCTCTTTGCAGTTTTGCAGGAATAACCACCCTGTTACCCCACAAAATACATCCTCTTAATACAGATAATTCAGTTTGCCTGGACTTAAAAGGTTGGGCAAGGTGAGGTAGATCTTGAAGAGGTCCACCTTTCTTAATCCAGCCTATAACAGAAGCCAACACAGTGTCTTTGGCAGTCTCTCTGGCAATTTCAGCAGCATGAACTGGAAGCTTGGCAACAGTTTCTAGGAAAAAGGTGTGTGTTTCAGGTTCAAAGTCCTCCTTGTGGCAAGGCAGTGGGCAACAACTCAGTGCATCAGCATGTCCAATGTCCTTGCCAGGCCTGTGAATCAGTTTGTATGAATAAGCTGCAAGAAATTCAGTCCACCTCAGCATTCTTGGTGACAGGATAGTAGGTGTAGGTTTGTCTCCTGCCACAATGCCTAACAAAGGTTTGTGATCTGTAACAATGGTAAATGTCCTGCCATACAGATATTCATGAAATTTCTTGACAGCTGCAATAACTGCCAATGCCTCTTTGTCCAATTGGCTATAATTCCTCTCTGCTTTGGTCAAAGTGCGAGAGTAAAATGCAATAGGGGCTTCTCTCCCACTGGGAAGCCTGTGGCTCAACCCCCCCCCACTCCAAAAGGGGATGCATCACAAGTCAGTACAACAGGCAAATTCTCAGAGAACTGTATCAGTACAGCATCAGATGTGATTAGTCTCTTAATACTGTTAAATGCCGATTGTTCCTTCCTCCCCCAGATCCAAACAGACTTCTTATCAAATAATCTGTGCAAAGGTTCAGCAATGGTTGCCTTTTGAGGTAGAAACATGTGATAAAAGTTGATAAGGCCAAGGAAGGCTTGCAAATCTGTTTTGCATTTAGGTTTAGGGGCTTTTTTGATTGCTTTAACCTTGGCATCAGTAGGGTGGATGCCATGCTTGTCAATCATGTAGCTCAGGAACTCAACCCTGTCTGTCTTAAGTGTGCATTTTTCTTCCTTGACTTTTAACCCCACTTTTCTGAATCTGGTAAGGACTTCTCTGAGTCTTTCTTGAAGCTGAGTGTCATTTTCAGCAGAGATTAACACATCATCAAAGTAAGGCACTACCCTGGCAGTCCTTGGAGCATTCTTTCCATAAGGCTTTGGAAAATGCCTGGTGCCACGCTGACTCCAAATTGTAACCTTTTACATTAGAAGGCACCTCTATGAGTCACAATGGTTTGGGCCTCTGCAGTGGCATCATCAACTGTTAGTTGTTGATATGCCTGGGCCAAATCAATTTGGCAAAGACTGTACCCCTGCCAAGTGAATGTAACAGATGATGCACAACTGGTACTGGGTATGCGCTCTGCTGCAGCGCATGGTTCAGTGTCCCCTTATAGTCTCCACAAATTCTTACTGACCCATCAGCCTTGACTGGTGTGACTATGGGTGTTTCCCATCTGGAGTGATCAGTGGGCTCTAAAACCCCTTGAGCAATTAATTTGTCTAATTATGCATCAATTTTTTCCTTTAAAGCAAATGGGACCCTTCTGGGCTTTAAACGAATTGGGGACACCTTGGGATCTAGGTTGAAAGTGATAGGGGTCCCCATATACTTGCCCAGTCCTTCGCTGAAGACCTCTGGAAACTCAGACTTCAAGGCCTCCTCCCATTCAGAGTTGCTCATGTGATTGATGCCACTCACCTCGATGCTTAGTGGTTTGAAGCACTCAAGTCCCAGCAAGCTTGGGCGATCCTTGTCCACGATGGTCAGTGGCAAACGTTTGGTGTGGCCTTTAAACTGCACGTTGAAATCTCTTGCTCCAACTACTGGAATCTTGTTCCCTTGGTAGTCTTGCTTCTGGAAATGTTTCTTCTGAATGTTGGGAAGTAGCCTGTGAATAGTGTCCCATGACACCATTGATAAATAAGAGCCTGAGTCCACTTCCATTTGGCAAGGCCTTCCTTCAATGAACACCTTCACGTGAACTTTTCTGCTTCTCAAGGGTGAAGAATGACCAATGGTGATTGTTTGATGAGTTTAATTCTTCCCATTTGCTTCTGAATTGCCCCATCTTTTCAATGAAGTTGTTGGGCTTAAAATCCTTTTCAGGAAATTTCTTCCTACTAGGTGGAGTTCTGGATGATTTGCAGACTCTGGCTAGGTGACCCTTTTCTCACAACGTAGGCAGATGGTGTCTAAGAACTTGCATTCAGTGCGGGGTGGCCCCCCAGCCTCTGCAATAAAATTCTTGCCTCTTTCTTCCAAGGTCTTTCCTTTTCTTCTCCATTCTGACTCTAAAAATTACTTCCTGCAATCTGAATCAGAGTCTATTTGCTGCAAATGGGTTGTTGTGGATTTTTCCACATCAGAATGGCTTGAGGCCTGGCTTGAGGCCTTGTTAATCTTTTTCATGGCTGCCGCTGAGGACTTGGTGGCTTCCGCTGAAACAGCTTCTTCTATGGCCTCCTTAAACGTGATCTTAGGTTTCATTAACAGTTTGCTTTGTAAGACCTTATCTTTGAGGCCTAGGACAAACCGATCATGCATGGCCTCTTCTAAGTTGGTAAAGTCACAAGCACCCCCAATGTCCCTTAAGCTTGCCACGAAGTCATTAACATTTGCTTTCCCCTTGATCCCGACGGTAAAACTTCGTGTCTCTTAATGAGGCACGATACTTGTGGGCGTAATGGGCTCTTAAAAGCTTTTCCAAATCAGGCCATTCCATTACCTTCAATTCTGCAGCTCCGCGCCGCCATTTTGAAGACTGCTGGACCGCAGTGCGTGAAATACCGCCCTCTTCCGCTTCTCGGGATATCGGAGTCGTTTCCTTCAAGTACATCTGGAAGCGATCCGCATACAATTCCCAGTCTTCCGCGCTGGATCGAGCGGGGCTGGGGGGGTGTTCAGCGCAGCCATCTCGCTCTTCTGCTATCATCCACGTTGCCTCGTCTTCAGGGCAATCCCACCCTCGTCGCCAGTGTTAAGTTTGCATGAAGAGTCAGACACGAAGAGCTTCAGTGAAGAGTTTATTAAGTGACTACAGCTCGAATGGACCCGACTTGGCTGGGCTCACTGCTTCTTATAGCCAGCAGCCATAGTTGCCAGCCAATGGGAGTGCAGGGTTTCTTCCTGCACTATTTAAACCAATACCATTTGACATTTTACAAGAACAGTTCAAATAAACCAATAACATTTAAACCTACATACATAACACAATCCTTATTCCAACACTGTGAGAGATTTTTGTAACTCCTGAACACTGGAAAAGTATAGCGTGAAGAGCTTTTATTTGTATTTTCTACCACAAATGAGTGTTCAGGTTTATATTGTATTTTGACTTCTTCACAAGTCCAGCACAGCTTCCCTCTTCATTTTTGCTGTTTATCATCTTCCTGATGAAGAAATTCGAGAATTCTAGCCTATTTTAACAGTTCATTAATTTATTGAGAAAAGCACAAAATGTGCTCTATATCAGGACAGTGCAAATATGAGAAGAAGTATTTCTGAATAAGATCTCAGAATTTAAAGCAAACAAACAATTTATTTGCATGTTTCTCCTTCAGCTGAAACATACGTATTCTGTATATGGAAATTCACTGTATTAAAGTGTAGGACAGGAGACTTTGCAATGAATCCCAAGGGCAAATTCCCAGCAATAATGAGATCACCAGGCCTGTAGTAGCTTCCTTCTAAGTCGATATAATCCCAGAGCACACATACGGTTCGCATCCACTTTGCTGTAGTTGGATCCAGAAGACAGAAGAGGATCAGAAGCATTAGAAGTATCATGATTTCTGCCTGGTCATTCTTTCACCTTCCCTCCTAGGACAGAAATCAAGGTTTATGCAGAAACTGATTTGAAGTTTGCTCCTGAAATCTCACTGGAGCTTTAGCAAATCAGATACATCCTATGCCACCTGGATGGCACCAGGACAAATTTATAGCAACCATGCTTCCTCTTACCTGTGTTTCGGCTCTGACCATAGACGAAACAAAGGCATTTGAGTCTCTTCAAGTGCAGGAGTGAGCTCTTTGCAAGACAGGCTAAGGTGACACATTCTGCCCCCCAGCTGGTGAACTCAGATGTATTTTTTTAAAGTAGGTTTCATCCTGCAAGATCTTTGTGTCTAGAAATCCTCAGGGAAAACATGAAGAATGGCTGTTCTTCTGATAATTGCAGGGAAAGCCACTGTCCTATTATCCCTTAGCAACAGCTTCTCTTCATGCAGCAGAATGGAAAATATGTTTGTGTCTCTTCTTGTAATTCACAGAGCAGATGGAGTCATGGTGAAAGTTGTGTAGTTGACCTGCATGAAAGTAACTCATTCACACAAGATGGATTTTGGCTTATGTCCTAGTCTTGTGAGATTACATGAGTGCTACTTGGGAATAGTGGCACAAGGTAGAAATGTAAATTGAGGAAGAATCTCAGGGTGTTAACTGCAATTTTTTGGCAAGACTTGCAAATTTCTGTTGCTGTAGCCTAAGGGTAGGAATTGTCATCCAGGTGTATCTTTTGGTCTTTTGGAGTGCTGCTCCCCAAATTGCCAGGTCTGAAATTCTTTTCTTGAAGATTCATTCATAGGACCAGTTGGGATCATTGCTACTATACTGCACCAGCATTCCTAAGAGGTCCTTAAAGAGGGTTTGCATAAGCGCACCAGCATGCCTACCATCTCTGTCTTACTCTCCCCATTTACCTGGATTTACTTCCTTTGTTCTTCTTTATGTTCATACTTATGTTTAACAAATGAATAAATAAATAAATAAACTTTCTTGCTTCATGGCAACCTCCATTTCTGAGCCTCTGGAGGGCATTTCATAATTGACTGTGGGGTTCCCCAGAATTATGGTCTTGAGAGATGTCCATTTGCCATCCCTGGGACAGGGCATTAGAGGCATTTCAACATGGCCACCATCCTTCTTGGCTCAACTCAAAACAGACCACTTCCAACCTGATCAGAAGGGGAGTTACCCTGGTCCCCCTTGTCCTGGCCAGATCGTGGCCTGGTGACTTTGAGATTTTTTATACTGCCCCTCAATTCAGGGAGACAGGTTCTATTTGACCAGTCAACTCTTAGTGACTGATGGGGTTCCAAAGGGAACTGGGGATTATACCCCAGGCTCTGCTGCATGGTCCTTCTGTGACCTCGG
This sequence comes from Naja naja, assembly GCA_009733165.1. Classification (NCBI taxonomy): domain Eukaryota; kingdom Metazoa; phylum Chordata; class Lepidosauria; order Squamata; family Elapidae; genus Naja; species Naja naja. The sequence goes on from CM019148.1 coordinate 369,051,542, forward strand.
TCACTACCTGGAATAGGAAAGCATCTGAGGCCTTGGATGGGATGCAACCTCTCTTGGTCCATGGTTCCCAACATGCCCCAGGATTCAATTGAGGGAGCTGAAAAGGATCAAGAGACATCCAGAGCTCTTCCAAAGGAACATGAGAGATGAATCTGACTGAACAGGAGCTAGAGCAGGGCTGTCAAATTCAATTTCATAGAAGGCCTGATCAGGATTGTTGTTGCCCTCAGGAGAGCCAGGAGGAGTATGGCTATGTGGTTGTGGGTGTCTGGATGGGTGTGGCCAGGATGGGCGTGGCTAGCTTGATGTCCCTCATGTTGGGGGATGGGACCAGGCTGATTCACCGGAGAAACCTCACTGACCTTCTCAGGCTACACGGAATGCCCACGGACTCCACAGCCCAGCCCCACTTCCCTGAGGGGATGCCTGGGCCCTCCAGAGATCATCCATCAGTGCAACCAATGCCATCTCAATGCTGTACCCAGGCCGAAAGCCCGATTGGTACAGATCTAGGTAATTGGCTTCCTCCAGGAATGTCGGAAGCTGCTCAACCACCATGCTCTTAACAACCTTCACCAAAAAGCGAAGGTTGGAGACAGGATGGAAGTTGTTTAAAATGGCTGGGTCCAAGGCAGGCTTCTTGAGGAGGGGCCTCACCACTGCCTCTTTTAAGATGGTGGGAAAGGAACCCTCCCCCAACAAAGTGTTGACAACTGCCTGGAGCCAGCCATGTGTAACCTCCCTGGAGGTATAAACCAACCAGGAAGGACATGGGTCCAATAAACAAGTGGTGGAACTCAGCCTCCGCATGATCCCGTCCACTTCATTTGAAGAAACAGGGTCAAACTCAACCCGAATGGTGTCAGCCAGACTTCTCGCCACCTCTTCCTCAGACCCTGCCAGTCCGAGTCCAAGCCGGACCGAATCTGAGCGACCTTATCCACCAGATGCTGACTAAATTCCTCAGCACTACCCTGCAAAGGGTCCTCCCTCACCTCTCGGTGTAGGAGGGAGCGAGTGACCCTAAACAGGATGACCAGGCGATCATCTGCAGACACAATGAGGGTGGAGAAGTAAGCACATCTCATCACCCTCATCGCCACCAGGTAAGTCCTAATCTAGGCTCTTAGCTGGGCATGGTCAGATTCGGCATGGCTCGTCCTCCACCTGCTCTTTAGGCCCCTGCATTGACACTTCATCTCCTGGAGCTCCTCCGAAAACCAGGGAGCCAACCGGGATCTGCGGCAAGGAAGGGACTGCAAGGGGACAACCCAGTTGAGCGCCTTCAAGGCCGCCTGTTAACTCTCATGCATTCCACCACATCTGATGATCAAGGCATTAGATCGCCTTTTTGCTACCCATGGATTTCCTGACATCCTGGTGTCAGACAATGGGCCGCAATTTACTGCGGCCAATTTTGAATTGTTCCTGGTACAAAGGGGCATCAGACATGCATTGGTAGCGCCCTATCACCCATCTTCTAATGGGCAGGCTGAGAGGGCCGTGAGAGCTGCCAAAGAAGTGCTAGGGCATTTGGAGGGTGAAGATTGGCATTCAAAATTGGCAAAATATTTGTTAATGCAACATGTCACCCCCAACACAGTTACAAACCGTTCCTCAGCAGAATTACTAATGGGGCGTAAATTGAGGAATCAGATGGACAGACTTCACCCCAATTATGCCCCTAGTGTCCCTTTCAACTCTTTTAGTGGCATCAGGGTTTTCCAGGTTGGGGATTTAGTATATGCCTGGAATTTTACAGGTAATCCATTGTGGTTACCAGGGAAAATAGAGGCTGTTACTGGGCCGAAATCATATAAAATAAGTCTGCCAGATGGCAGAATCTGGCACCATCATATAGACCATATCTGGGGGCGCTGGGTTGGGTTCTCAGAGGAACTGGCAAGTAGTGAGCGAACTGGCTCGTGGCAATGCGAGCTAGGTGCAGCCAACACAGAAGGGTGAGAAACAACCAGTGACAAACCACTGTGAGATGTCTACTTACCCTTAGAAGCTCTTCCTGTGGAGGCTGGGTCAGCATTGGAGAGGAGTCCAGCAACAGGCCCAGCTTCCACTGCAAGCCCGAGGGTCAATCTGGCAGAGCAAGTTGAATTGCACAGGTCCGGTCAGACTAGACATCGGCCCACCTATTTAAGTGATTACGCATGCGCTTAACTGGTGGGAAGGGGTGTTGTGTTCGGCAGAGCTGGGCAGGAAACCGAGCCTCACTCCCATTGGCTGAGCTGTCTGACAGTACGCCATATAAAAGTGAGCTGTTAGACCACACCAGCTGGCTTCACATTCCTGTCAGCCGACTCGCGAAAGCAGCTGCTACCCATTTACAATGTTAAAGACAAATAATTTAAAAAGGTTGAACTTTAAAGATCATGAAATCATCTGAGCCTCTATAAAAGCCCTGAATTATCTGGGTCAGGCCCATGGCTGTCATGGAAGCCATGAACTCCTGAGATAAACCCGATGCCCCCCCCACCAGAGAGGGCTTCTCCATCTCCCACCGTATCCGATCGCCCTGGGGATTGCAATCCCCACCCTGTCCCCGCGGGCCCCAAAGGTCCCCTCACCCAGCCCCAGTCCATCAGTCTGGCATTGCCACCAATTCTTTTCTTTAAAAAACGCTTTTTGGGGGGACACCCAAAGAGACAATATCATAGACAACCTTGTTTTATATTTATTCCAAGCTCTAAGTATGGCACATCTAGCAAAGTTATTATTAAAATCAACTTTAATCATACCATAAATAACTGTGCCATCCAAACCTTAATCATGGCCCTCTAATTTAACTAGCCTCTTATTCTTGAGGTTCACCCACTCTTTTAACCTGGCCAGACAATACACCTCAAAATACAATTTCAGGTCTGGTAAACCCAATCCTCCTTTTTCCTAGCATCTTGCAGTAGTTTGTATCTAATTCTTGTTTTCTTCCTTTGCCATATAAACTTAGAAATATCTGAAATAATAAACACATCTTAATTTTTTTTAATATGTTGTTATTGAGTTTCTAATTTTCAACATAAAAAATCATAGTTTTAACAACATTCTTGACATGTAGATGTCAAAAATAAACACATCTTTAATAACCAGTTTTCTTTCCATACAGGGCATTAGACTTCATTATGGACACTTTGAAAACATGAAAAACAAAAGACTGACCACAGCAATATTGTGAGCAGTTGCAGAACTTGATAAAGAATTCTTTTATGGAACAAATTCCTCCTTCACATCATCATTGATTAGAAATCTTGTCACATTCTAAACATGCCAGAAAGACAAATATAAATAAGGCAACTCCTTGTATTAGTTAGACATTTTTGTTTCTTACTATATTTTCTCTACAATTCAGATCAGGCCTCAGCAGAATAATGTAGCATTTGGGAAAAAAGATACAAGCCAGGAGAGCAGCTCCAGAGGCCAAAATGGAGAAGATCTCCACAGCCACCATGGACTTCCCTTTGGTACTCAGGTAGGTAAGAAGGAAGGAGATCCAAACACTGCAAAAGACCAGCATGCTAAAAGTAATGAACTTGGCTTCATTAAAACTATCGGGCAATTTCCTAGCTAGAAATGCTACTGTGAAACTGACAAGGGCCAAAAGTCCTAGGTAAGAGAGGACACCATAAAACATTACAGCTGAGCCTTGCTTACATTCCAAGATGATCTCTCCAAACAAGGAGTGGAAGTCCAAGTTAAGAAATGGGGGAGAGGTTCCCATCCAGGTGGCACAAAGGACTGCTTGAACCAGAGGACATACTAAGATAATGGAGTTGGTCAGTGGTTTTCCTAAGAGTTTCCTTGTCTTGTTCCCTGGCTTGGTGGCCATGAAGGCCAGAACCACCATGACAGTCTTTGCCAACACAGAGGAAATTGCAAGGGCAAAGAGAATGGCAAAGGCAGATTGTTGGAAGAGACAGGTTAGCTTCCTGGGTTGACCAATGAAGAGGGAGGAGCAAAGGAAGCAGAACAGTAGGGAGACCAGAAGAATGTAGGTGAGATCTTGGTTGTTGGCCTTGACAATCAGTGTGTCACGATGTTTATAGAAAATCAGCAGGATTGCAGAAGTGATCACAGAGAAGAAAAGAGCAAGAAAAACTAAAATGTATCCCAGGGTGTCTTGATAGGCAAGGAAGTGGATCTTCTTGGCAATGCATTGGTCCTTGACCTTGTTGGGAAATTGGTCTTCTGGGCAGTGTTGACAGTAAGATGCATCTGAAATCAAAAGTCTTTGTCTAAGGATTTCTTGAGCTACTGCCATGCACATGATCCCTTCTACAAAGGTGATACACGTGTTGCCTTTCTGCTATTGACCTTCCCACAAAGGGAGTAATGAAATAATCCCCTGTGCTATTTATGGGGCACCAAAAAGAGCAAATCATCCTTCATTTATGATGATCCAGTGGATAGATTAGCTAGAGAGAAAGACTTATTCAGTTCCAGCTATCCATTCACTGTGTACTTCATGAATAATAGGGCTTTTAGTCTAAGATTGCTGCCTTTTTCCCTCCCCCACTTTATAATGGATCCCAGATAAGACAGACAGATCTGTTAATTAAGGAATTCTGCTATTTTGTTTGTGTGTACATCGTCTGTTAACCTGATAGCTTTAATCGCTCTGCTTTGTACATCAAATCTGTCCTTCCAACCTCCTGCTGTATCGAAGAGACATAAATACGTGGATCTTCTCTGTCTCTGGCACATCTATTTCTTCAGCATTTGATAGAGATGCCTGAAAAAGCACTCTATAAATGATCAAATAAAAACTAGGATCACGACTTCCAGTTGGGTGCCACACCGCTACAGACTGAGGAGCAGATCACTGCCCCAAAGGATCCATTTTTCCAACAGCTGGAGGCTCTCTGGTGTGTGTTGGACCCGGGAGGGGTAGACGTTTGGAAAGGGGAAGACCTGACGATCCCAGGATGGTGCTGTGAGCCCAGAGACAACAAGGCAACCCCAAGAATCCAGCGGTGGAAGAAGGAGATCGTCAAGATCAGAACTGAGGTGCAGCAGCTTGACAGATAGACAAGAAGGAAGAATAAAATACAGAACATTGGTTTGAGCTTTGGAAAGGCGAAATTAAAGAAAAGGCTTGGATGTAAATAAAAAGAATCTTGAAACTTTGGAGGCTTGAAGTCTGGAAGGTGGCAGAACGATCAGCACTCCTGGAAAAGGAGAACAACATCTAGTATTCTGTTGATTAATGGAAGGTGGGCATTGAAGCGGAAGGGTGAGACAGCAACTTTATTCTTATTGTGGGAGACTGTGAGTGGTATTTTATAGAGAAACAGTGAACTTTGTGGATACTTTCTCTCAATTTCCTACTTGTTGATACATTCTCACCGATACATTGACTCTAACTGTGGCAACTTTGGGCTAAGAACTAAAGAAGAAATTTTGACTCTCTACAACACTACGTGACTTGGGAGACATAGAGAAACCATCTTGAACTGGACTTAAAATATAAAATAGAAAAGAATTTAACCGCAAAAAAGAGACTTACTGAAGATATATATAGGAGTAAAAAGTTAACACTTTATGAGCAAATAAGAACTATAACTAATGATATTTATATATTGATTAATGCTTAGTGAATACTGATCCAGGATGAAATAACTGAAGAATACTATGTAAAGGTATGAATAATTTTGTTGTTAACAATATATACTGATATTTTATAATAGACTAAGAAAAAGATTAAGAAAATAGTTAGATATTTATAGGTAGCCTATTTAAACTTAAAATCTAGTAACAGCATAAATACTTAATTGAAACGGTTATTGTTTAATATTCATTGAAACCCAATTAAGGGGACACTTTAATGAATGATGTAAATAAGGTTAAGATATTGCTGAATTGAGGTTTGATAAGGGAATAAGAAATAAGAAGGGACTTAGAAGAGTTTATTAGAATTGTGTAATTAATAAGGAATTTTAATAGATGTAATAGATATATAACAGAATTGTGAAGGAGAGGAAAATAGTACTCTATTGATCAGTGGATGGTGGGTTGGAAAAGATTGTTGGATAAAGTGAAAATGACAACAACCACAATTACAAGTGCAAAGGCAGGGAAAAAAACTACTACAATGGCTTCACCAGGGGGGCAGAGATCTTTAGATGCATGTTGCTAGCTGAAAAAACTACATCAACACAGAGTCTCCAGACAGTCCAGACAAATATGATATGATGCAAGAGATGATGGTTAAGACACATGAATTGATAGCTAGAAATCATGATGATATGAAGATAGAGATGAGAACAGAAATAGGGAAAGTAAAAGATGAAATACAAACTTTGAATAATAAAATTGGAACGATACAGGAAAAGGTACTAAAAATGAACAAAAAATAAACCTGGTAGAAGCCAGGTGGCTCAGGCTGTTAAATGCCTGCACTTAACTTCCAGCTGCCTACAATTATTTATTATTTATTTATTTATTAATGAGATTTGTATGCCCCCATCTCCGAAGACTCGGCTCACAGCTAAAACAACAAGAACAATAAATAATTAAAAAAATTAAACTAACAAGCCCCATTAAGATATAACTACATAAGTACATGATAAAACCATAATAACCCCCCAAAGGCTCACAGCCCGCTTGGTTAAATAACCAGGTCTTCAATTCACGGGCGGAGGCAGGGGGCCAGACTGAGTCCCAGGGAAGCTGATTCCAGAGGTCAGGGGCAATAGAGTAGGCTCGCCGTCGGGGACCGCCAACCGGCATTGGCCAGCCGACGGACCCCAAGGAGTCCTTGCCTATGTGATCGCACAGGGCGTTAGTACTTGATGTCGGCAGGAGTCGCTCCCTTAGATATTATGGACCCATGTCATGAAGGACTTTGTATGTTAGTGTTAACACCTTGAATCTCACCCGAGCACAACCGCAGCCAATGCAGACAGCGCAGGAGGGGGTAACATGGGAGAACCGGGAAACTCCCATCACCACCCGCCGCGATTTTGCACCAGCTGTAATCTCCGGATAGTATGCAAGGGTAGTCCTAAATAGAGAGCGCTGCAGTAGTCGAGTCTGGAGATAACAAGGGCATGAGTAACTGTACGCAGGGCATCGCGGTCCAGAAAAGGGCGTAATTGGCGAACCAAACGGAGCTGGGCAAAAGCCCCCCTGGTGACGGCCCCCACCTGCTCCTCCAACCGGAGCTGTACATCCAGGAGGACCCCAGATTCCACGCCCTATCCACAGGGGGCAACACCACTCCCCCTATGGTCAAAGATGGACAATCCTCACTGGGCCGCGATGCCGGTATGCACAGCCACTCAGTCTTGGCCGGGTTGAGACGAAGCATGTTTCCGTTCATCCAGATCCGTACCGCATCCAAACACCGGGTCATCAGGGAGAGGGCATCACTGATCTGGTTTGGGGTGGAGATGTACAGCTGGGTGTCATCTGTGTACTGATGGAAACTCACCCCAAAACCACGGATGATCTCACCCAGAGGCTTCATGTAGATGTTAAATAGAAGAGGGGAGAGGACCGACCCCTGAGGGACCCCACAAGAGAGCACCCTCGGGGTCGACCTCAACCCCCACCAATACCGATTGCACCGCCCGAGAGGTAGGAGGCAACCACCAAGAACAGTGCCCCCACTCCCAACCCCCGAGGCCGCAGGGATACCATGGTCGATGGTATCGAAAGCCGCTGAGAGGTCTAATAGGACCAGGATGGAGGAAAAACCCCTGTCCCGAGCCCTCCAGAGATCATCCATCAGCGACCAATGCCGTCTCCGTGCTGTAACCGGGTCGGAAGCCCGATTGATATGGATCCAGGTAGTCGGCTTCATCCAGGAAAAGTGGAAACTGCTGAGCCACCACACTCTCAACAACACGGTTCCAGCAGGCTTCTTCAGGGGGCCTTCACCACCGCCTCCTTCAAGGCAGAGGGAAAAACACCCTCTCTTAATAAAGCATTGACAACTGCCCGGAGCCAACTGCAGGTGGCCTCCCTGGTGGCATACGCCAACCATGAGGGACACGGGTCCAACAAACATGTGGTGGAACTCAGCCACCGCATAGTCCTGTCCACTTCATCCTCAGAAACAGGATCGAACTCATCCCAAATCACACTGGCCAGACTGCTTGTACCCTGCTCCTCAGACCACTGCAGATCAGGGGACAACCCACTCCTAATCCGAGTGATCTTATCCGACAGATATTGACCAAACTCCTCAGCCCTCCCCCGCAATGGGTCCGCCCCTCCCTCCGTACGGAGGAGAGAGCGGGTAACCCAAACAGGGCGGCTGGCTGTTATCTGCAGACGCTATGAGGGCGGAGAGATAAGACCTTCTCGCTGCTCTCATAGCTACCAGGTAAGTCCTAATATGGGCTCTTAGCCGGGTTCGATCGGATTGGGAGCGGGTGGACTTCCACCTGCTCTCTAAACCCCTCCGATGACGCTTCATCTCCCGGAGCTCCTCGGTATACCAAGGAGCCATCCGGGATCCACGGTGCGTGAGGGGACGCATGGGGACAGCCCTGTCGAGGGCATCTGATGCGGCCTGTTGCCAAGCGGCTGCCAGATCCTCAGCAGAGCTGTGGGCAAGGGAAGAGGGAAAAAACCCCAGTTCCGCCTGGAACCTCTCAGGGTCCATCAGGCATCTGGGGCGGAACCATCTAAGTGGCTCCTCATCCCAGCAGTGGGGGGCGGCCTGTTGGAAGACCAGCCGTAGGAGATAGTGATCAGACCATGGAACGGGCAACGCCGTAAAGGTGGCTTGCCCTCTGTCACTACGCCACTGTTAACAGACAAAAACTAGGTCAAGAGTGTTTCCTCCCTCGTGAGTCGGGCCTTGAATCAATTGGGTCAGGCCCATGGCTTCCATAGAAGCCATGGATTCCTGGGCCAAACCTGACGCCTCCCCCAGGGAAGGCAGATTGAAATCCCCCAGGACTATAAGGCCCGGGAACTCCACCGCCACCCCAGAGAGGAGATCGAGAAGCCCAGGCAGGGCTGCTGCCACACAGCTGGGGGAAAGGTATGCGAGCAGCAAGCCCACCCGACCGTTAGGCCCCCACCTCAAGAGGAGGGTCTTGCTCCTGCCTATCTCTGGAACCGTGACCTCCCTTGGAAACAAGGTCTCCCAAATAACCACAGCCACCCCACCACCCCTTCCCTGGGCCCGTGGCCAGTGCAAAACTCCAAAACCTGGAGGGCACAGATCAACCAGAGGGACACCTCCCTCCGGGCCCAACCAGGTTTCGGTGATACAAGCCAGGTCCGCAGCCTCCTCCTCAATGATCTCACAGAGGAGGGAAGACTTATTAGCCACGGACCTGGCATTAAAATACACCAACCTAAGCCCAGGGGTCCCAGTTCCCATGTCCCCTAGGGAGGAGACCACAGGGTCGGAGCGTGTCACCGCACAAAGATGGCGGGTACGTGCTCCCAGAACATGATATGGCCCTGTGCCTCGACGTCTCCTGCAAATCCCAACCACCCTGGGAATCGCGGTCCCCACCTCGCACCCTGGGGCCCCGCCGGCCCCCAACCCCCACTCCCCCCCACCACACACCGGGCTGAAAGAAGACCCATCCACCCCCCTCCCTAACTCCTTAAGCCCCTTCCCTATCCCATTAAAAAATCGAATTAAGAAATTTAAAAGGCATCCCTTAAAACCAGATTTAAAATTTAGCCCTTTGGTCGCTCCATGCCACCTCTCGGGATCCCAGGATCCGTCCTCAAGGTAGGCTTTTGGTAACCCCTTGGGCCATCCCAAAGACAAGGGAACAGTCTGGAGGGCCCATAGTTCCAGCAGCGAGTAAGTGAGCATGTTACAAAGGTGGAAATCGATGGAGAAAAGGAGGAACATTCGGTGAAGATGGTAAAATAGATGTAAAGTGCATAGATGTAAAGTGCATAAAGGGAGAGGTCCAGGCAAAATGTCCACAAATGTCCACAAAAAATCCCACACCCCGCAGCTCTCTCACAGCTGTTGGGGGACCAGAACCAAATTGGCCAGCCCACTGCACTCCCACTGCAATGGGTCGGGTCTTAACACTCAACAGTAAGTCAACCCCACTGCCCTCTCACAGAGTGGAGTCGAGTCCATTGACATCATGACAATGGGGCCCGGGGCCAGACCCTGATGGGGGAAAAAGTCCTGAACAATTCCAGGACTGCCGTTACGTATCCAGGACTCGATGAAATAGTCCGGGCAAATGGAGCAAGTCACAGACATAATAAGGGGTAGGGCAGAAGAGAGTCAAGAATAACAAAAATCCAGAGATGACATAGGGACAGTGATGACAGCATAAGGACAAACAAGAGCCCAAAAGAAGGATCCAAGTATGGCATGATTGTGAATGCCTGGACCCCCGTGACAAAAGTCCAGAGTCCAGAATCCAAAAAAGTCACAAAGACACAAAAAGCACCAACTTTCCATGGGGAGGGGGAGGGGAGTCATTCCCCCGACGATACAGCAAAATCCAACATCCCCCCCCGCTAGGCCGGCGCCGGCTCATTCATTCCAATAATCGCCAACATAGCAGCTATCTCATGAGCTATCTCGATGGAGCTCTTCTTCCCTGGAGCTCTCACCTCTGACGCTCTCATCTCCAAAGCTCTCACCTTCAGGAGAGGGGGGGCAGCATCTTCAAAGATAATCCTGGGGGGGAGATACCCCAACGATGCTGCAGGCCCCACTGATGTAACCCAGGCTCCTGCCGAAGCTGCTGAGGCCGCTGGGGCCGCCGAGGCCTTCAAGACCCACCCCCAGGCTGGGCCGCCAGAAGAAACTGCCGCCACGACCATTCCGGGGGCCGACCAGTCACTCGGAGCCTCCATGGCTCCCACGGATTGTTGGCACTGCAGCTGCCCTTCCCGAGGCCGGCCGCCACCACAACAGCCGGCCTTGACATTGTCTGCACCGCAACCGATGCCACCACCATCTCTCTGCCGCCCGCAGTCTCTTCCAGGCTGCCGGGGAAAAACCTCTCTGGCAGCATCACACTGCTGGCCAAATCGAACTGAACAGCTCAGCGCTACGCTTCCGACCCTCTGGAAAAGAACCCGGGGGGTCTAGCAGTGAGGTGGGGGGATTCCCCGCCATAACCACCGAATGTTCTCCAACCACCCGAATAGCCTACTCTGCGTGGACCGCCATCTTGGGCATGCGCAGACCAAGAGTTGATAGTGACAGCTTTGCAAAAGCCCAAAATAGAAATTGAAAAGGAGATTGATGAGACGATAGGGTATATATGCACTATGCAAGGAACCATAGACTGCCAAGGGAAGTACATGTTCGCTTTGCAAGGAAGCTAACGTGGGACCTTCTATATACTAAAACTAGGGATGACCCTATTATCTATAAAGATCACGAAGTGGTTACCCTAAAGCAAGTCCCTAGAAGAGTTAGGGAACAGAGGAGGGATTATCAATTTTTATCTACATATCTTATCAGAAACTCTGTTCCATTCATTCTGGCTTATACCAGAAGGCCTATTGGTCTCTTGGCAAGATAAAAAATATAAAATAGATTCAGTAGAAAAGACAAGAGAATTCTACAATAGATATATAGAATCAGAAGGAAAAACTGACAATAGAGACACCTTAAATAGGAAAAGTGAGTTAGAACAACTCTCTGAAAAACAATTGGATGCACCTACTCAGCTCTTAAACCCTAGTCCAGAAAGGGAAGAGAGCAAGTCGAGGAGAAGGGCCCTAGAACTAGAAATGAAACTAAGCACGCCCTCCACAATTAATGATACAGATAAAGAAATTAACTTAATTTCAGTTAATGTTAATGGGTTAAACTCGCCTTTAAAAAGAAAACAAACTTTTGAGAAATTAAAAAAACAAGATGTTGATATTATTTGTTTGCAAGAAGTCCATATTCTTGACTCCCAAGCAGATTTATTAAGAAACAGGGATCTGGGAGAAATGTATTCGGCACTGACAAACAAAAAAAGGGGGGCATTGTGGTATACATAAAAGATTGGCTCCAACACAAACAACTATATAAAGATCAAGAGGGAAGAATGCTATTTATGGAAGTACTTATTCATCAGAAAAAAACACTATTAGCTACAATATATGCCCCAAATACTAACCATAGAGATTTTTACTATAGGCTTCATCAAAAGATATTAGAATTTGGCTATGATAATGTGTGTATTATAGGGGATTTTAATGTAATTTTGGATAAAAATAAAGACTATAAAAGTGAAGGGAGGAAAAAAAAAGAAACATCTTCCCTATGACATTTCAAAAGATGGTAAGGGAGATAAATCTTAAAGATGTGTGGAGACAGATAAACCCAAACAAAAAACAATATACTCTCAAAAATCATGGTCCAGAATAGACCAAGTATGGATGGACCCTGGTCTAATGGAAAATATTGTAAAAGTGGAAATTGGGGTAAATATATGGGTGGACCACAATCCGATACAAATTCAATGGAAGGGGGGAAAAAACTAGGAAGATGGACCCTTAATAGTGTGATTTTAAGGGATAAAACATATATTGAAATGATGAAGAAGGAGTTAAACATATTTTTTGAGATAAATAAAAAAGAACAAACCTCCCTGCAAAATCTGTGGGACAGAACTAAGGCCTATTTGAGAAGCCTAACCATAGCATGTAATATAAGAAAGAATAAAGAAAGGAGCTACCAACAAAGCCTATGGAGGGAGAAATTAAAAGACTTAGAAATAATTGGACAAGAAGAGCCGAATAATTTGAGGATTAAAAAAGAAATTGATATTTTAAAACATAAAATGAAGTATTCAGGAAGATTTAGCCCGGAAAATTAGATTGACTAAACAAAATTATTTCGAAAATGCGAATAAGCCTGGGAGATGGTTAGCCCATAAAATTAAAAAGGAGCAAGGGAAGAGAATAATTACAACCCTCCAAGACCAAGAAGGGAACTTGCATGTTCAACCCCCCAAAAAGAAAGAAATAGCAAGGGAATTTTTTACTAAATTATACAAACAGGAAGAAATACTGGAGAGTAGTATTGACCAATACCTAGCTGAAAAAATCTATTAGAAATTCTAGATGAAGAAAACCAGCACTTAAACAATAAAATAACTATAGAGGAGGTTAGAAATGCAATTGGAATGCAAAAGACAAATAAGGCCCCCGGACCAGATGGAATTTCTTCAGAATTCTATAAGGAATTCCAAGAATTGTTAGAGGAAGTAATGGTTGACATTTACAATGAGGCCCTGGAAAATGCCAAGATACCTAAAACGTGGATGGAAGCCTATATTACACTGATACACAAGGAACAAACAGATCCACAAAAAATAGAAAATTATCGCCCAATATCCCTACTAAACATTGATTACAAAATAATGGCCACTATTATGGCAGAAAGACTCAAAAGAATACTAAGTAGAATAATACATATGGATCAGAATGGCTTCCTACCACACAGGCAGATAAAAACAAACACAAGGATAATAATTGATATATTAGAATACTATGAAGTACATACGACTCGACCGGTGGCATTGATGTTTGTCGATGCCCAAAAAGCCTTTGATAACTTAAATTGGAACTTCCTCATAAAACAATTAATAGGTATGAAATGTGGGAAAAATTTTATAGGATTTTTTTTTAAATTACATTTATATGCCACCCTTCTCCGAAGACTCAGGGTGGCTTACAATTTTTGGAGCACAACCCAATGTGCTCAGCAATAGCCTTCATTCCATTGTATATGCCTGCTTATTACTAAGCGGCATTTTTACAAAGTCAGCTTATTGCCCCCAACAATCTTGGGTCCTCAATTTACCTACCCCGAGAGGATGGAAGGCTGAGTCAACCTTGAGCCTGGTGGGATTCGAGCCTACAGTAATTGTAGACAGCTGGATCTTAAGAGCAGGCATTTAACAGCCTGAGCCACCAAGGACTTGTTATTAAACAAATATACAATATCCAAACAGCGAAGGTATTAATAAATGGGGAAGCCACAGAAGACATAACCATAAACAAAGGGGTCAGACAGGGATGTCCTCTAGCACCATTATTGTATACATTGGCAGAAGAAATATTGCTAATACAAATAAGACAGAATCAGGAAATTAAAGGGCTAAAAATCAAAAAAGAAGAATACAAGTTCCAGGCGTTCACTGATGATATGGTGTTTATATTGGAAGAACCGACACAGACTGGCCCCAAACTACTACAGGAAATAGAAGAATATGGAATATGGAAAGGTTGCAGGATTAAAAGTAAACAAAGATAAGACAAAAATCTTGACAAAAAAATTGCACAAAATATCTCAAGGAAGAACTGTCAAATACACTAGGTATTCAGATAGCTAATAAAGTAAAATACCTAGCGATTTTGCTAACGGCTAGGTGTTCATCAATAAGGAAAGACAACTATGATAAACTAACATTACAGATAACTAAAGATTTAGAAAACTGGTCTAAATTACAATTGTCACTGTTGGGGCATATTTTAACCATAAAAATGAACATTCTACTGAAATTGCTGTTCCTATTTCAAACCGTGCCAGTCAGGCTGGAGAAATTTTTTTTGCAGATTTGAACAAACATATTCTCAAATTTGTCTGGCAAAAGAAAAAGCCCAGAATCAAACTTAAAATATTGCAAGATGCCAGGAAGAAAGAAGGGTTTGGCCTCCCAGACTTTGAACTCTACTATGAGGCAGCAATAGCGAACTGGCTTAGAGAATGGGCCAAATTAGAAAAAAGGAGAATATTAAATCTAGAGGGTTTCAATCTCCAGCTTGGCTGGCATGTATTTATGTGGGATGAAAAGTATAAGAACCACTCATACTTTAGAAGACATCAAGTGAGAAATGTGTTAATTAGTGTTTGGGAAAAGATGAAAAGGAACTTTTATTTAAAAGTTCTGCTTTGGAAGCAGTAACTTTTTATTTTTATTTTTTTATTCATATTTATATCCCGCCCTTCTCCGGGACTCAGGGCAGCTTACAGTTTTTGGGATACAACCCAATGCGCTCAGCAATAGCCTTCATTCCATTGTATATGCCTGCTTATTACTAAGCGGCATTTTTACAAAGTCAGCTTATTGCCCCCAACAATCTTGGGTCCTCACTTTATCTACCCCGAGAGGATGGAAGGCTGAGTCAACCTTGAGCCTGGTGGGATTTGAACCTGCAATAATTACAGGCAGCTGGAGCTAAGTGCTAGGTTATTAACAGCCTGCACCACCAAGGCCCTTAACTCACCCAAATGTGATGGATTATGATAACATACTTAGATATAAAGATTTGTTATTGGAAACAGGAGAGCTTAAGAATAAAAATCAAATAATAATACTAGGGAAAGAGATTTCCTGGTGGCCATTTTTACAAATCCAAACACATTATAAAAAAGATCAACAGCAATTCGGCCTTAGCACGAATACCCAAGAATTTGATAAAATATGGCTGGGGGAAGAAAAGAAATCAATTAGTAAAATATATAGATTTTTTTTAAACTACAAATTAAAAGAAGAAACAATGATGGCCACGAAGATAAAATGGACTAAAAACATGTCCCATAACATCAAAGTGGATGAATGGGAACATAACTGGCAAATGAATTATAAGCTAACCTTATCAACAGCATATAAAGAAAATCTATATAAAATGATTTATTGTTGGCATCTATCCCCAGCCAGGTTGGCAAAGATGAGTCCCAACCTGTCGCCTAAATGCTGGAAATGTAACCACCCACAGGGAACATATTTTCACATGTGGTGGACATGTCCACTTGCTAAGAAATACTGGCGAAAAGTAAAAAGCTAGATACTAGATATGACAAAACAAAATCTAAAATTTGATCCTGAGGTGTTTCTGTTAGGGATGATTAATTTAAAAATGGAAAAAAAATATTACTACTTAATTTTACATATTATAACTGCGGCTAGATTAGCCTATGCACAGAACTGGAAATCACGGTTACTCCCTCCGGATGATATTGTAATCAAAAAAATTCATGATTGTGCCGAAATGGATAGTTTAACCAAGAAAAGAAAAAACAAACAAGATAGTGAATACTGTGAAGTATGGGATATATGGTATAAATGGATAAAGGAAAAATAACACATGACTGTTAGAACAGATATGGAAGAGATAGGCGTGTAATTGATGGTAAAGATATAGAGAAACTAATACTTTGAAAGAATGGAGGAGCTAATTTGACAAGGTAGATCACGTCATATACTATGTGATGAAGAACAGAACCATTGCTCAAACAAGTTGTGAAATGTATATATGTATATATATAATCTTGTAGTTTTCTATCTATATGCATGTTTTTAATTCTTTTTGCTAAATAAAATTTATAAAAAAACTAGGATCACATGCCCCACTTCCTCAGGAAAAGAGTGGAAGTTAGTTTCCCAATTGGAGGTGAAAGTAGAAGTAGAAATGGAAATTGGGGATTGATAAATTGTGCCCTCAAAATATCCTTGCTGAGGATTGAGAAAGGTGGCCTCTCTGCCCAGGGCAGTTTAGATTAATAGAAAGGTTCTATTGAAAAGTGTGAGTGCCCATCAATCTGATCAAAACTGACATAATAACAAAACTATATTGATTTAATGTATGTCTTCCTTGATACCTGAGGATTTAGATTTGAAGTATGGTCTACTGTCTGATTAGAAATGGTCCCTTCTGGAAACCATCACAGTGTTAGCAGCAAACCTGCTTGCCCTCTGGAACTCTCCTCCTCTCTCCTGTCTGGCACCTCTTTGTGCCACACCTGGCAATGAGGATCATCTGAAAAATAAGTATTTGAAATTACTTAAGCAATTGACCTGCTGCATTCATTCTTTTCCCCATTTCTACTTCTATGTTCAGATTCTCTTCCAAAGAAATACATTGTTGCCATCTATCAGAAATATGTAACATCTCCTGAGGGATTCAGGACACTGGCTTTCAAGACATACCCATGGATGTTGGAGTTTGGAACTGGGGTTTCCTCCTGCAGAAGAAGGCTTGTAACTGAACCACAGCCTTTCTAAAAGAAAGAACCCTGATTGATAATAGTGCATTGAAATCACTGTTGCTTTCTGTAACTGCATCCTGTGTTTCAAGCAAAAGTCGTTCCCAAGCCTAACCCTTTGTGGAATGAATCAGACCTCATGTCAGCCTTCAAGATTTTCTTCCTTTGCTTTGCATCTTTCAGCTGTCATAAGTAACCGGGGCGGGGGGGGGGGGGGTGGCGGTCATGGTTATGGGAAGTGAGCTGGAGGTTTTACAAAACAGAATTGTATAAGTTTGGGGGGGAGTTTCTTGCTTAGGTTTCTATCCTATGCTATGCGCAGCTGCAGCTCTTTATAAAAATATGGCAAGGTCAATGGACAGAAACCTCATCACCACCTGGAGATGCCCACATGATGTTATACACAACTTCTTATTGGGTGGACAAATTGAACTATTGTGGGTGGGAATGTTGCTATCACTTTGCATATGTGATTTGCACATTCATTTTCTGAGATTCAGAATTCTTTTGTTGCTACCACTTGACTTCTAGTAAAATACATCTTTTCTCTAATTAATGGAGTCTGAGTATTTCTTTCCTGGATTTTGAATGGAGCACCATCTGACACCTCAGATATGTTACATGCAAGGCAGATTTTTCACCATAATTTCTGACTCAATTGATTATTTGTCAAGTTAAGAAGATGTTGTGCATCTCAGGAAGAGAATGAGTTTTTCCCTGGACTTACTGCCTTTCCTTGCAGCTCACCTCTGTGGCCCAGATGATTCCATCAGATTTAATTGTGAAATCTTGGCCTGGGGGAGCCTCAGGATTTACTTGTCCAACTTTCATGGGGACAAAAGATTGATTGGGGAGGTAAACCCAGTTGAGAACATCATAATGAGCAGATCCAAGTCCATCTTCTGAGAAGGAGACTTCATCTCCAGCACTGCTGTTGAACTGCACTTTGCTCAAATAGGCAAGAATCTGAAAGAAAGGAGACCTTCAGAAATTGGAGTATTAGGGCTAGAGCTACAAATGAGACATCATTGCTTCTATCAACACATAATGGCCATCTTGAGAAGATAGGTTTTTATTTGGGAAGCTAGTTCCATCTCTTGGTTGTCATCTGAGGAATCAGGTGTATTTAACTCTGAAACTAAAAATTTTCCCTTTATCACTGGGCATGGTTTCCAACTCCAATTTCACCAAAAACACAAGAAGTTTCATTACAGAATCTAAATTTAATTTTAGGAATTTCCTCTTGTGATACTTGGCTACATGAGGTTTTAAATAGTTTCTTTGGGCCAAGATCTTCTTAACTGATAAACAAATCTTTGAAATGAATAAATCATTTCTATGAGAACCATGGAAAAATCCACCGATTGTTTTCCAGTTCATTGTCAAAGGCTGCAGAATGCAGGAACCAGGTTTGATCTACTGGGCCATGTGGAAGGAAGCATCTGATCTGGTTGGTCAGTTCACTATTCAGAGAGGTCCAACATTTCAGCCTTTGATGTAGAAAATTGTGTTGAATTTCAGCCCAGGAACCCATTAGGAGCACTTTGAATCTTGCTCTGTGCTGTGATTGACATAGAAAGAGAATCACATACTTGGGAGGGACATTAGAGGTCTTCTAGTCAAACAAGCAAAAGACCCTCTACAGTTTTAGAAAAGTGGCTATCCTTTCTCTTCTTAAATGACTCCAGCAATGGGGCAGCCACAATGTCTAAAGGTAAACTGTTCCTTAAGAAATTTTTCCTTAGTTCTAGGTTGCTTCTGTCCTTGGTTACTTTCCATCCATTGTTAATGAGAAGCTCTTTTCACACAGCAAGCTGAATAGCACAACAAATGCTAAACTAAAAAAAAGGACAGGGTCTCAGATAAATTGATATGGGAGTAGGCAGACATTTAACCAGTAACTGAAGAAATTCATATGGGGAGCTTCCAATTTAAGCATCTGCGGACTGAGTCAAAAGCCACAGAAATTACCTGCCATGGCTGGACATATAAGGTCCTCTTTCCAAACTTCATCATGGTTGGTCGAACTCCGAATCCATACATTGCATGTAAAGCATGTGCTAGAGCAAAAATGGCATTGTAGATATTGTAACTTTCTCCTGTCATGCTCCTTTCAAAAGCATAATTCGGCAGATTCTGCACATTCTCCTTTCCTGTACATGTTTCCCCCCACCCCTTTGGAGAGATCTTAACTGATATATGGAACTTACAGCCAAAGGCGAATTCCCACCATGGAGGGAGAAAGGCATTTCCTTGTGGGTTCAAGGGGTCTAAAGACAGGAGGAAGTGGCTGAATTCAGAGGCATCCCCAGAGTGGTCCCTAAAATGCAAGACCCCATGGAAATGCTTTATATATTGCAATGTGTATTCAGGTTTTTCCACACCAAGTTTCCATTGGGAAGTGAAGATGCAAACTTTCCTAAATGATACTTTGAGTTTTTTTAAAAAAATGTACCACCCCTATTACATTGAAAGTAACAATTGAGTCTCCAAACAGAATAAACACTTTTGCTTTAGACCAGGGAAGAAAATTGCGAATTAACTTGTCCTGAGTGATTTCAATAACAGACAATTCCAGCATTAGAATGAAGGCCAGGCAGATCTCCTTCTCCTGGATCTTTGGCATCAGAGTTGAGACAAAATGTTCTCCCCTGTCATCTTCAGGGGCCATAAGCCCAATGCAGTTCCACATAGTGAGGAGATTCCTTGGGATTAATCTGGAAGAAGGAAGGATAAACTCTTCTCTCTCCCTGAGAGAACTCAAAGCCAACACCGAGCTGGAGAAAAAGAGATTCTTTTTTCAAAGCCAAAGTAAAGGATTTATGTTGACTTTAGCAGTGACCATTGTGTGGTTGATGGCCCTCCAGTCAGGATGACTCACTTTGACTGGCAAACTTCATCTTCTTCCCTTCTTAGCCATTTTTATTGGTTGTGGTACATCAGAAAATAAGAAAAGAGACCAACAACCTGATACAGAGAATAAATGGCACTAAAATTGACTCAGCCTTCCATCCTCTTGGGGTAGGTAAAGTGAGGACCCAAGATTGTTGGGGGCAATAAGCTGACTTTGTAAAAATGCCGCTTAGTAATAAGCAGGCATATACAATGGAATGGAGGCTATTGCTGAGCGCATTGGGTTGTATCCCAAAAAACTGTAAGCTGCCCTGAGTCTCCAGAGAAGGGCAGGATATAAATATAAATAAAAATAAAATAAATAAAATAAAATGATGGCTACCCTTTAATAAAGAATAAACTAA
Organism: Naja naja; assembly: GCA_009733165.1. Classification (NCBI taxonomy): domain Eukaryota; kingdom Metazoa; phylum Chordata; class Lepidosauria; order Squamata; family Elapidae; genus Naja; species Naja naja. Next base: position 369,071,753 of record CM019148.1, read on the forward strand.
GGGTCACAAGCCCATTATATCCCCTCCAACAAAAAACTACTATATTTTCAATTAAAAACAAGGTCCAAAAAGGATCAGGAGGAATATGGAATTGAAATAGAGCCAAACCAATTAGATAAAGTCTTGGGGGGTTCAGAAGATAAATTAAATTCAAAGCTGTATAATTATTTATTATAGTTTGATTTGGCAGAGGAATTAGTGAAAGGCCTGATGATAGCATGGGTTAGAAATGTGGGACATAATATATACTTGGAGGACTGAGAAAGAATTTGGAAAAAGAATTACACAATAATGAAATCAACGGTATATAAAGAAAACCAGTACAAAATGTGTTATCAGTGGTATCTGGCACCTTCGAGATCAGCCAAAATGTATCCCAATCTACTGGAAATGTAACCAGGCACAGGGCACCTTCTTCCACATCTGTTGGCTTTGCCCAAAAATCAAGAAATATTGGATAAAAATACAAACATGGATAAAAGAAATTACCACCTTCTAAATAGAATTTAAAGCAGAAATTTTCCTATTGGGAATAATAAAAGGAAACTACAAAAAGGAGATAAAATATTTAATTTTGCATATAGTTACTGCAGTGAGACTAGTGCTCACATAATGCTGGAAAGGAGACCTCATGCCAACAGAGGGTTTAATAATCCAAAAAATTTATGATTCCGCTTAAATACATAAACTAACTCTAAAATTAAAAGAAAAGGAAGACTTAAAGTACTATACAGTATGGAAAAACTGGTATAAATGGATAAATGACAGAAATAAGCAAGTATATAAATAAGGAATGAATAATTCAAGAAGGATAACGTATGAGAACAACCAGGAATATAGAATATGCATGGGAACAATAACTGTTATGTAAAAACCATCAAAATGATTTATAATGTTTATAGTGTTTTTTTGTTTTAATGAGTTGTATTGAATTTTGTATTTGATGTTTTAAAAAGTTTAATAAAGTTTTTTTCAAAAGAAAAAGACTTTTAGTTTCATCTTGGCTTCTGTTTGTGTTTTGATCTCTGTCTACTCCATACTGCACCCAAGGGAGCTCTCTTACCTGTGGGATCTTAAAGATGTTGAAGATAGAGGCAATCAGCCTTGAGTACTTGGCACTGAGACCACCAATGATGGAGAATGTCCCTCTGGTCACAATTGAAACCTGGAACCACTTGACCTCCTGAGGAGAGCATGGAGAGGCTGTTTAATGAAATAAACATTTCCCTCTGGAAATGGCCATAGATGTGGAAGCCAAGGGTGATGCTGGGGAGCAGAAGAAATTCCTTATTGACCTCAGAGACAGCAAACATCAATGCAAGGAACTGCTGGTAGTTATTGGTGATGAATCTGTAGTGAGAAAAACATTGGGGAACATTAAAGGAAAGCTTGTGCATGGCTGTAGAAATCGTTTCACTGTTTGGGGGGACTTTTGGGGGCAGAAACCCCCAAATTTCATTGGGTTGGGTTTTTGTTTCAAAGAATCTCCCTTGGCTAAACTTGGGTTTCTTCATGAGAAAGGAGACGAGCCTTTCCATAGACATCATGGACTGTTTTGTACTCTCTATCATCCCTGCCATATTCACTTTGTTGCAGTGGCTGCAATTCTTTCCAACTGCTCCCTTAATTATTTAAGGTCTCTCTTGGAGCAGCTTCTTCAGGTGAGATAAAGATTGCTGAGCACAGGACTCCAATGGTGTGTGTATGGGGGTCACTTCATAGATTTATTGAAGACCGTTATACATGATCAATGGTGATTCCAATGCTGAGAGGGATTTTTGTAACTCCTGAACACTGGAAGAGGATTGAGCTTCTATCTGAGTTTTCCACCACAAGTTGAAATTCAAGGGTGAGATTCAAGGTCTTAGTTTTGACATTCAAAGTCCTACACGACATGGGTCCCCAATATCTGAGGGAGCGTCTTCTTCCAATAGCTAGTGCCGGCCCTGTGCGGGCTCATAAACAAGGACTCCTCGGGGTTCCATCGGCGAGTCAATGCCGGTTGGTACTTCCCGACAGCGAGCCTTCTCTGTTATGCCCCGACTCTGGAATCAACTGCCTCTGAGCTCCGTGGCCCCTGATCTCCGCACCTTCCGAATTAAAGACCTGGTTGTTTGACCAACCGGGCTGTGACCCTTCCTTGGGGGAGGGATGTTTTTTAATGTATTTTATAGTTGTGTTTCATATTTGGGCTTGTTGGTTTAATGTCTTTTAAAATATTTATTGTTCTATGTTTTAGTTGTGAGCAGCTTAGTCTTGAGAGATGGGGCATACAAGTTCAAATATAAATAAATAAATAAATTATCCAGATTAATATTATAATTCAACTTCTTCACTAGGCCAGCACAGTTCTAATGTAATGCCCTCTTCCTGTTTGTTTTATCATCTCCTTGAGAAGAGATGGAGAATCCCAGCCTCTGTTAATTTAATTTAATTTAATATTTAATAATTAGACTTGTATGCCTCTCTCCTAAGGACTCAGGGTGGCTCACAGAATAAAAATACAATACAATAAATTAATTTATTTTATTTATTTTATTTTTAATTAGATTTATATGCTGCCCTTCCCCGAAGACTCAGGCTTACCATTGTATATGCCTGCTTGTTACTAAGCGGCATTTTTACAAAGTCAGCTTATTGCCCCCAACAATCTTGGGTCCTCAATTTACCTACCCCGAGAGGATGGAAGGCTGAGTCAACCTTGGGCCTGGTGGGATTCGATCCTACAATAATTGCAGGCAGCTGGAACTTAAGTGCTAGGCACCAAGCAGCCTGCACCCTAATTAAAAAAGGCCCTAATTAAAAAAGGATTAAACAATACAAGCCCAATTTAGAACAAACAATTAAAACTATTAAAATTTTAAAAGACAGAAACACGCCCCCTTTTTGGTTCAGTCCAGGCCGGCCTGCTGAAATAGTCAAGTCTTTAAGGCATGGCGGAAGGAGAGGAGATCCGGAGCCAAACAAAGGTCCATGGGGAGTTGATTCCACAGGGTGGGTGCCCCCACAGAGAAGGCCCTACCGCTGGGCACCGCCAGCTGACAGTGTCCAGCCAACAGTATCCCAAGGAGCCCCTGTCTGTGGGAGCATACAGGGCGATCGAAGTGTGATGTGATCGGAGTGTTAAGAGCTTTATTCATAGAAGCACAATAGGAACACTTGTAGGACAGTGCAAAATACCAGAAATATTTCTGAAAGGGCTCCCAGAATTTAAAGCAAAGATACAATTCATCCACATTTCTTCTCCAGCTGAAACTTACACATTCTTGAAAGTCATATCAGCTGTATAAAAGTTTAGGTCAGGAGACTTTGCAATGCTTCCCAAGGGCAAATTCCCAGCAATAATGAGATCACCAGGCCTATAGGAGCTTTCCTTTGATTTGATATAATCCCTGAACACACATATGGGTTGCAGCCTTTTTGCAGGAGTTGGAGCCAGGAGCCAGAAGACCAGCAGCAGCAGCATGACTCCTGCCCAGTCACTGGAGGGTTTCCAAATAGCCTGGACAACCATTTGACTAGGATGATATAGGGCTCATGCCTTGAGCAGAGGGTTGGAATAGAAGACCTCAGAAGTCCCTTCCAGCCCTAAGGTTCCATTCATCATGCTCTGAGTCTTTCTTGTCTTAGAATAGAATAGAATAGAATAGAATAGAATAGAATTTTATTTATTTATTTATTTGTTGGGATTTCTATGCCACCCTATCTCGAAGGACTCAGGGTGGCTCACAACGATAAAACAGAGAATACAAACTTTAAGAAACTATTAAATCTAAAAACCCCAGCACTAGATCTAAAACCAATTTAAAACCCACAAACAACAGGAGACAAATTAAAACTATTAAAATCACCTTCAGTCCAGGTTGGTTGAACAAAAAAGCCAAGTCTTCAGGTCACAACGGAAGGAGCGGAGGTCAGGCCACCCGCTCCACGGGCAGTTGATTCCAGAGGGCAGTCGCTCCCACAGAGAAGGCCATCCCCCTGGGGGTTACCAGCTGACATTGTCTGGCTGACGGCACCCTGAGGAGGCCCCACCTATGTGAGTGCACCGGGCAATCAGATGTCATTGCTGGCAGTAGATGCTCCATAAATACCCCAGACCTTGCCATGAAGGGCTTTATAGATGATGACAAGCACCTTGAACTTCACCCGGAGGGCCACCGGTAGCCAATGAAGCTCACGCAGGAGTGGTGTAACATGGGAGTATCAGGACACTCCCATCACAACCACGCACGATTTTGCACCAGCAGCTGAAGCCTCCTGGTGGTCCTCAAGGGCAGCCCCATGTAGAGACCATTGCAGGAGTCTACGGGAGGTAACGAGCACATGAGTAACTGTATGCAAGGCATCTCGGTCCAGATAGGGGCACAACTGGAGAAAAACAGGATAAATTAATAAAAGAAATTGGAGAATTGGATAATAGACAAATGAGGAACCCAGATAATGAACAAATTAGAGATGAATTAAGACAAGTAAAACATGAGATCAATATATTGGAACAAGAGGAATTAATCAAGAATTTGCAATATACAAAACAAAATTATTTTGAACATGCAAATAAACCAGGCAGGTGGTTAGCATATAAGTTGAGAAAAGAGGATCACCACATGTGGTGGACTTGTGCTGATGCTAAAAGATATTGGACTAAAATCCACATGTGGTTGGAAAAACATATAGACTTGAAACCTGAGATATTCCTGTTGGGAATTGTACCAGAGACATTTAACAAAGAACTGAAATATTTGATTGTTAATGTACTGACAGCCGCTAGAATTGTATTTGCTAAAAACTGGAGAAATGACAAGACACCTACACAGGAGGAAGTGATTAAGAAGATTTTGGATTGTGCAAATGAGTAGATTAACATTTGAAATTAGGGACCAAGAAGAAAAGCAGTTTTATAAGATATGGAATATGTTCTATCAATGGTTAGACAAAAAGTTTGGTAATATATTTTTGGGAAGATAAAGATAGATAGAACTGTCGAAACAATATAGAGATTATAATATGATAAAGGATTAATAATAATGATTATAGTTTTCCTTTTGTAATATTGAGTATGAATAATGAGGGAAGGCACTGTGATTTTGACTGACATACTGAAATTGATATGGATCTATGTGTTGTATGTTTGTTTGTTATGTTTGTGTTTTGGAAAAATAAAACCTTTTATAAAAAAAAAAGAGAAAAAGAGGATCAAAAAGAGTGATACATCAATTAGAAGATAAAAACGGGAAAGTAGAAACAGACCTTGGGAGGAAAAAAGAAATTGTAGGAGAGTACTTTGAGGATTTATACAAACAAGAAAAAGTGGATTCAATTAAAATAGAAGAATATTTAAGGGAAGGAACTGTACATAACTAGCGGATGATAAAAGAGAGATGCTGAACAGAGAGATAACTATGAGTGAATTAAAAGAGGCAATTCAAAAACAAAAGAGTAATAAAACCCGGGCCCAGATGGATTTCCAAGTGAATTATATAAAAACGTAGGAGATATATTAAACAACACGTTCCTAGAAGTGTGCAATGAGGTATTATTGAAGGCTAAAATACCAAATTCGTGGAAGGAAGCATATATAACTCTCATCCCTAAAGAAGAAGCAAACACTAACCAAATTAAAACTTCAGACCAATATCACTTTTGAACACAGACTATAAAATTTTATGACAATTATGGCACAAAGATTAAAAAGAATACTTAGCAAGAAATTAATACGGATCAAAATGGATTCTTACCGAAAAAGACAAATTAGAGACAACATAAGAACTGTAATTGACATATTGGAATATTATGAGAGCCACCCAGGGATCAAATGACATTGATTTTTGGATGCCCATAAGCCTTGACAATTTAAATTGGGACTTTATGAAAATACAGATCAATAAGATGAACTTTGGGAGCAATTTTGAAAAAATGCTCAATGCGATCTATGATAGTCAAAAGGCAAATGTATTAATAAACAGTTAGACTACCAAAGTATTTAAAATAGAGAAAGGCATCAGACAGGGTTGCCCATTGTCACCTCTGCTGTTTATTACAATTCTGGAAACATTGTTAGACAGAATCAGGGAATAGGAATATAAAAGGATCCAAAATTAAGAGTCAGGAATATAAATTAAGAGTCAGGAATATAAATTACAGGCATTTGCGAGGATGACATGGTATTTGTGATAGAAGAACCATTGGAGACAGGCCCAATATTAATGCAAGAAATAAATGAATTTGGAGAATTGGTGGATTGAAGGTCAACAAAGGGAAAACAAAATGTTAGTTAAAATATAACAAATAACAAACAAAAAACTGGAAGAGATAATGGGGTTACAGATAGTAAATAAAATTAAATATTTAGGAATTTGGATAAGGGCGAAAACAATAATGCTGTGGGAAGATAATTACATTAAAATTTTGAAACAAATTTTAAAAGATTTGGATAATTGAAACAAAATGCAAATATCACTGCTAGGAAGAATAGCAACGATCAAAATGAATATATTACCCAAAGTTCTATACCTATTCAGACAATTCCAGTACTGACAAACAAATTTTTTATCATGGAATTGGATAAAATGGTGATGAAATTTATATGGGCTGGGAAAAAGCGAGAATAAAAAGAGGTATTTACAAGATGACAGAAGCAGAGGTGGCTTTGGACTCCCTAACTGGGAGATCTACTACAAAGCAGCGGTATTGGTCTGGATAAAAAATTGGATTAAATTAGTAAATAAAAGAATTTTAATATTGGAAGGGCATGATCTATAAACAGGGTGGCACTCATTTTTGTGGAATTTGACTAATAAAAACAGATGTATTTAGCAGACACATGAATGCGTAAATCTTTGATTAAAACCTGGACCGATATTAGGAAGAAATTTTATATTAAGATTCCAAGATGGTTTTCAACAATGGAGGCAACATTCCACCTAATACAATGGATTTGAATAAAAAGCTTAAATACTATCAGATACTAGATGGTGAGGGAGACTAAAACGAGAGAGAATTAGAAATGCTAGGAATAATAATAGATCACTGGGCTTATTTACAAATTAAAATGAGATATGGTAGAGATATAAAGGAGTATGGAATTGAGAAAAATAATACACAATTGGACAAATTACTTATGGGGCCAGAAGAGAAACTGATATCAAATTATATAAATTTTACTAGAGCAGGAAATGACAGGGCAATTAGTGAAGGGGCCAATGCTTGCATGGGAAAAAAACACTGGAACTAACTTGGATTTGAATGATTGGCATACAAAGAAAATCAGTATAAAATGATCTATAGATGGCATTTGGCACCAGCTAGACTAGCAAAAATATTCCCAGCTGCAAATCCTAAGTGTTGGAAATGCAAAGACAAAATTGGTACAAATTTTCATTTGTGGTGGGCGTGTTTAAAACAAAGAGATATTTGGAAGGAAAAAAAATTGGATTGAGGAAATTATAAAAAGTGAACTGGAGTGGAGACCAGAATTGTTCTTACTGGGAATGATTAAAGGAAACTTCTCCCAAAGACAAATACTTAATTACAGCTTATTAACAGCTGCACAATTGTTCTAGCTCAGAAATGGAAAGAACCTATTATACCATCTATACAAAATGTAATTAGGAAAACATAGAATGTATGGAAATGGAAAGATTAACACTTAAATAAATGGGAAAAGAAGATTCAGAACTGTATAGAATATGGGATAGATGGTATGATTAGGTGGAACAAAACACATACACACACAAAAAAACCAAGCACCACCGAGGTGGAAAAGGTCACAGAGAAACAAGGGTATTTAGGTGAGCTCCCAAAGCAAACAAAGGAAAACTGGTAATGAATATATTTATGTACAACTTAGTCTTAAAGTCAATGGGTATATCAATCTGATATCAAAATAAGT
>CM019148.1:369079656-369304694 GCA_009733165.1 Naja naja
CCTTCAAGATTTTCTTCCTTTGCTTTGCATCTTTCAGCTGTCATAAGTAACCGGGGAGGTGGCGGTCATGGTTATGGGAAGTGAGCTGGAGGTTTTACAAAACAGAATTGTATAAGTTTGGGGAGTTTCTTGCTTAGGTTTCTATCCTATGCTATGCAGCTGCAGCTCTTTATAAAAATATGTCAAGGTCAATGGACAGAAACCTCATCACCACCTGAGATGCCCACATGATGTTATACACAACTTTTATTGGGTGGACAAATTGAACTATGGTGGGTGGGAATGTTGCTATCACTTTGCATATGTGATTTGCACATTCATTTTCTGAATTCAGAATTCTTTTGTTGCACCACTTGACTTCTAGTAAAATACATCTTTTCTCCAATTAATGGAGTCTGAGTATTTCTTTCTTGGATTTTGAATGGAGCACCATCTGACACCTCAGATATGTCACATGCAAGGCAGATTTTTCACCATAATTTCTGACTCAATTGATTATTTGTCAAGTTAAGAAGATGTTGTGCATCTCAGGAAGAGAATGAATTTTTCCCTGGACTTACTGCCTTTCCTTGCAGCTCACCTCTGTGGCCCAGATGATTCCATCAGATTTAATTGTGAAATCTTGGCCTGGGGAGCCTCAGGATTTGTCCAACTTGGGGACAAAAGATTGATTGGGGAGGTAAACCAGTTGAGAACATCATAATGAGCAGATCCAAGTCCATCTTCTGAGAAGGAGACTTCATCTCCAGCACTGCTGTTGAACTGCACTTTGCTCAAATAGGCAGAATCTGAAAGAAAGGAGACCTTCAGAAATTGGAGTAGGGCTAGAGCTACAAATGAGACATCATTGCTTCTATCAACACATAATGGCCATTTTGAGAAGATAGGTTTTATTTGGGAAGCTAGTTCCATCTCTTGGTTGTCATCTGAGGAATCAGGTGTATTTAACTCTGAAACTAAAAATTTTCTCTTTTTATCACTGGGCATGGTTTCCAACTCAATTTCACCAAAAACACAAGAAGTTTCATTACAGAATCTAAATTTAATTTTGGAATTTCCTCTTGTGATACTTGGCTACATGAGGTTTTAAATAGTTTCTTTGGGCCAAGATCTTCTTAACTGATAAATGAATCTTTGAAATGAATAAATCATTTCTATGAGAACCATGGAAAATCCACCGATTGTTTTCCAGTTCATTGTCAAAGGCTGCAGAATGCAGGAACCAGGTTTGATCTACTGGGCCATGTGGAAGGAAGCATCTGATCTGGTTGGTCAGTTCACTATTCAGAGAGGTCCAACATTTCAGCCTTTGATGTAGAAAATTGTGTTGAATTTCAGCCCAGGAACCTATTAGGAGCACTTTGAATCTTGCTCTGTGCTGTGATTGACATAGAAAGAGAATCACATTATTGGGAGGGACATTAGAGGTCTTCTAGTCAAACAAGCAAAAGACCCTCTACAGTTTTAGAAAAGTGGCTATCCTTTCTCTTCTACTGCAACGCTCTCTATCTAGACTCAACTACTGCAACGCTCTCTATCTAGGACTGCCCTTGCATACCATCCGGACACTGCAGCTGGTGCAAAATGCGGGCAGTGATGGGAGTTTCCCGGTTCTCCCATGTTAGCCCCCTCCTGCGCTGCCTGCATTGGTTGCCGGTTGCCCTCCGGGTGAGATTCAAGGTTTTAACTTTAACATACAAAGTCCTACATGACATGGGTCCTTATTACTTAAGGGAGCGACTGCTGCCGACATCGAATACTAACGCCCTGTAGAAGTCACAGACAGGGACTCCTTGGGGTCCCATCAGCCGGGCAATGCCGGCTGACGGTCCCCACGCGTGCCCTACTCTGTCGCGGTCCCTGAACTCTGGAACCAACTTCCCTGGGGCTCGCTTGGCCCCTGACCTCCCACCTTCCGCCATATGACCTGAAGACCTGGTTATTTGACCAATCGGGCTGTGACCCATGGGTGGGGTGTTTTTAGATTTTGGTGGTTTTAAGTTTTGTATTAAGTGGGACCATTAGTTTAATTCTTTTTAAATATTTATTGTGTTTGTTTTATTGTAAGCCGCACCGAGTCTTCGAGATGGGCGCATATAAGTCCCATTAATAAATAATAAATAAATAACAATAAATGACTCCAGCAATGGGGCAGCCACAACATCTAAAGGTAAACTGTTCCTTAAGAAATTTTTCCTTAGTTCTAGGTTGCTTCTCTCCTTGGTTACTTTCCATCCATTGTTAATGAGAAGCTCTTTTCACACAGCAAGCTGAGTAGCACAACAAATGCTAAACTAAAAAAAAGGACAGGGTCTCAGATAAATTGATATGGGAGTAGGCAGACTTTTTTTTTTAAATTACATTTATATGCCGCCCTTCTCTGAAGACTCAGGGCGGCTTACAATTTCTGGGATACAACCCAGTGTGCTCAGCAATAGCCTTCATTCCATTGTATATGCCTGCTTATTACTAAGCGGCATTTTTACAAGGTCAGCTAATTGCCCCCAACAATCTTGGGTCCTCAATTTACCTACCCTGAGAGGATGGAAGGCTGAGTCAACCTTGAGCCTGGTGGGATTCGAGCCTACAATAATTGTAGGCAGCTGGATCTTAAGAGCAGGCATTTAACAACCTGAGCTACCAAGTAGCTAACCAGTAACTGAAGAAATTCATATGGGGAGCTTCCAATTTAAGCATCTGTGGACTGAGTCAAAAGCCACAGAAATTACCTGCCATGGCTGGACATATAAGGTCCTCTTTCCAAACTTCATCATGGTTGGTCGAACTCCGAATCCATACATTGCATGTAAAGCATGTGCTAGAGCAAAAATGGCATTGTAGATATTGTAACTTTCTCCTGTCATGGTTGTTTCAAAAGCATAATTCGGCAGATTCTGCACATTCTCCTTTCCTGTACATGTTTCCCCCCACCCCTTTGGAGAGATCTTAACTGATATATGGAACTTACAGCCAAAGGCGAATTCCCACCATGGAGGGAGAAAGGCATTTCCTTGTGGGTTCAAGGGGTCTAAAGACAGGAGGAAGTGGCTGAATTCAGAGGCATCCCCAGAGTGGTCCCTAAAATGCAAGACCCCATGGAAATGCAATGTGTATTCAGATTTTTCCACACCAAGTTTCCATTGGGAAGTGAAGATGCAAACTTTCCTAAATGATACTTTGAGTTTTTTTTTAAAAAATGTACCACCCCTATTACATTGAAAGTAACAATTGAGTCTCCAAACAGAATAAACACTTTTGCTTTAGACCAGGGAAGAAAATTGTGAATTAACTTGTCCTGAGTGATTTCAATAACAGACAATTCCAGCATTAGAATGAAGGCCAGGCAGATCTCCTTCTCCTGGATCTTTGGCATCAGAGTTGAGACAAAATGTTCTCCCCTGTCATCTTCAGGGGCCATAAGCCCAATGCAGTTCCACATAGTGAGGAGATTCCTTGGGATTAATCTGGAAGAAGGAAGGATAAACTCTTCTCTCTCCCTGAGAGAACTCAAAGCCAACACCGAGCTGGAGAAAAAGAGATTCTTTTTTCAAAGCCAAAGTAAAGGATTTATGTTGACTTTAGCAGTGACCATTGTGTGGTTGATGGCCCTCCAGTCAGGATGACTCACTTTGACTGGCAAACTTCATCTTCTTCCCTTCTTAGCCATTTTTATTGGTTGTGGTACATCAGAAAATAAGAAAAGAGACCAACAACCTGATACAGAGAATAAATGGCACTAAAATTGACTCAGCCTTCCATCCTCTCGGGGTAGGTAAATTGAGGACCCAAGATTGTTGGGGGCAATAAGCTGACTTTGTAAAAATGCCGCTTAGCATATACAATGGAATGAAGGCTATTGCTGAGCGCATTGGGTTGTATCCCAGAAAACTGTAAGCCGCCCTGAGTCTCCGGAGAAGGGCGGGATATAAATATAAATAAAAATAAAATAAATAAAATAAAATGATGGCTACCCTTTAATAAAGAATAAACTAAGGGTCACAAGCCCATTATATCCCCTCCAACAAAAAACTACTATATTTTCAATTAAAAACAAGGTCCAAAAAGGATCAGGAGGAATATGGAATTGAAATAGAGCCAAACCAATTAGATAAAGTCTTGGGGGGTTCAGAAGATAAATTAAATTCAAAGCTGTATAATTATTTATTATAGTTTGATTTGGCAGAGGAATTAGTGAAAGGCCTGATGATAGCATGGGTTAGAAATGTGGGACATAATATATACTTGGAGGACTGAGAAAGAATTTGGAAAAAGAATTACACAATAATGAAATCAACGGTATATAAAGAAAACCAGTACAAAATGTGTTATCAGTGGTATCTGGCACCTTCGAGATTAGCCAAAATGTATCCCAATCTACTGGAAATGTAACCAGGCACAGGGCACCTTCTTCCACATCTGGTGGCTTTGCCCAAAAATCAAGAAATATTGGATAAAAATACAAACATGGATAAAAGAAATTACCACCTTCTAAATAGAATTTAAAGCAGAAATTTTCCTATTGGGAATAATAAAAGGAAACTACAAAAAGGAGATAAAATATTTAATTTTGCATATAGTCACTGCAGCGAGACTAGTGCTCACATAATGCTGGAAAGGAGACCTCATGCCAACAGAGGGTTTAATAATCCAAAAAATTTACGATTCCGCTTAAATACATAAACTAACTCTAAAATTAAAAGAAAAGGAAGACTTAAAGTACTATACAGTATGGAAAAACTGGTATAAATGGATAAATGACAGAAATAAGCAAGTAAATAAATAAGGAATGAATAATTCAAGAAGGATAACGTATGAGAACAACCAGGAATATAGAATATGCATGGGAACAATAACTGTTATGTAAAAACCATCAAAATGATTTATAATGTTTATAGTGTTTTTTGTTTTAATGAGTTGTATTGAATTTTGTATTTGATGTTTTAAAAGTTTAATAAAGGTTTTTCAAAAGAAAAGACTTTTAGTTTCATCTTGGCTTCTGTTTGTGTTTTGATCTCTGTCTACTCCATACTGCATCCAAGGGAGCTCTCTTACCTGTGGGATCTTAAAGATGTTGAAGATAGAGGCAATCAGCCTTGAGTACTTGGCACTGAGACCACCAATGATGGAGAATGTCCCTCTGGTCACAATTGAAACCTGGAAACACTTGACCTCCTGAGGAGAGCATGGAGAGGCTGTTTAATGAAATAAACATTTCCCTCTGGAAATGGCCATAGATGTGGAAGCCAAGGGTGATGCTGGGGAGCAGAAGAAATTCCTTATTGACCTCAGAGACAGCAAACATCAATGCAAGGAACTGCTGGTAGTTATTGGTGATGAATCTGTAGTGAGAAAACATTGGGAAACATTAAAGGAAAGCTTGTGCATGGCTGTAGAAATCGTTTCACTGTTTGGGGGGACTTTGGGGCAGAAACCCCAAATTTCATTGGTTGGGTTTTGTTTCAAAGAATCTCCCTTGGCTAAACTTGGGTTTCTTCATGAGAAAGGAGACGAGCCTTTCCATAGACATCATGGACTGTTTTGTACTCTCTATCATCCCTGCCATATTCACTTTGTTGCAGTGGCTGCAATTCTTTCCAACTGCTCCCTTAATTATTTAAGGTCTCTCTTGGAGCAGCTTCTTCAGGTGAGATAAAGATTGCTGAGCACAGGACTCCAATGGTGTGTGTGTGGGGGTCACTTCATAGATTTATTGAAGACCGTTATACATAATCAATGGTGATTCCAATGCTGAGAGGGATTTTTGTAACTCCTGAACACTGGAAGAGGATTGAGCTTCTATCTGAGTTTTCCACCACAAGTTATTATCCAGATTAATATTATAATTCAACTTCTTCACTAGGCCAGCACAGTTCTAATGTAATGCCCCTCTTCCTGTTTGTTTTTATCATCTCCTTGAGAAGAGATGGAGAATCCCAGCCTCTGTTAATTTAATTTAATTTAATATTTAATAATTAGACTTGTATGCCGCCCTCTCTCCCTAAGGACTCAGGGTGGCTCACAGAATAAAAATACAATACAATAAATTAATTTATTTTATTTATTTTATTTTTAATTAGATTTATATGCTGCCCTTCCCCGAAGACTCAGGGCGGCTTACAATTTTTGGGATACAACCCAATGCGCTCAGCAATAGCCTCCATTCCATTGTATATGCCTGCTTGTTACTAAGCGGCATTTTTACAAAGTCAGCTTATTGCCCCCAACAATCTTGGGTCCTCAATTTACCTAACCCGAGAGGATGGAAGGCTGAGTCAACCTTTGGCCTGGTGGGATTCGATCCTACAATAATTGCAGGCAGCTGGAACTTAAGTGCTAGGCACCAAGCAGCCTGCACCACCAAGGCCCTAATTAAAAAAGGATTAAACAATACAAGCCCAATTTAGAACAAACAATTAAAACTATTAAAATTTTAAAAGACAGAAACACCCCCCCTTTTTGGTTCAGTCCAGGCCAGCCTGCTGAAATAGTCAAGTCTTTAAGGCATGGCGGAAGGAGAGGAGATCCGGAGCCAAACAAAGGTCCATGGGGAGTTGATTCCACAGGGTGGGTGCCCCCACAGAGAAGGCCCTGCTGGGCACGCCAGCTGACAGTGTCTAGCCAACGGTATCCCAAGGAGCCCCTGTCTGTGGGAGCATACAGGGCGATCAGTGTGATGTGATCGAGTGTTAAGAGCTTTATTCATAGAAGCACAATAGGAACACTTGTAGGACAGTGCAAAATACCAGAAATATTTCTGAAAGGGCTCCTAGAATTTAAAGCAAAGATACAATTCATCCACATTTCTTCTCCAGCTGAAACTTACACATTCTTGAAAGTCATATCAGCTGTATAAAAGTTTAGGTCAGGAGACTTTGCAATGCTTCCCAAGGGCAAATTCCCAGCAATAATGAGATCACCAGGCCTATAGGAGCTTTCCTTTGATTTGATATAATCCCTGAACACACATATGGGTTGCAGCCTTTTTGCAGGAGTTGGAGCCAGGAGCCAGAAGACCAGCAGCAGCAGCATGACTCCTGCCCAGTCACTGGAGGGTTTCCAAATAGCCTGGACAACCATTTGACTAGGATGATATAGGGCTCATGCCTTGAGCAGAGGGTTGGAATAGAAGACCTCAGAAGTCCCTTCCAGCCCTAAGGTTCCATTCATCATGCTCTGAGTCTTTCTTGTCTTAGAATAGAATAGAATAGTATTTTATTTATTTATTTATTTGTTGGGATTTCTATGCCACCCTATCTCCCGAAGGACTCAGGGTGGCTCACAACGATAAAAACAGAGAATACAAACTTTAAGAAACTATTAAATCTAAAAACCCCAGCACTAGATCTAAAACCAATTTAAAACCCACAAACAACAGGAGACAAATTAAAACTATTAAAATCACCTTCAGTCCAGGTTGGTTGAACAAAAAAGCCAAGTCTTCAGGTCACAACGGAAGGAGCGGAGGTCAGGCGCCACCCGAAGCTCCACGGGCAGTTGATTCCAGAGGGCGGTCGCTCCCACAGAGAAGGCCATCCCCCTGGGGGTCACCAGCTGACATTGTCTGGCTGACAGCACCCTGAGGAGGCCCCACCTATGTGAGTGCACCGGGCAATCAGATGTCATTGCTGGCAGTAGATGCTCCCGCAAATACCCCAGACCTTAGCCATGAAGGGCTTTATAGATGATGACAAGCACCTTGAACCTCACCCGGAGGGCCACCGGTAGCCAATGAAGCTCACGCAGGAGGGGTGTAACATGGGAGTATCAGGACACTCCCATCACAACCCACGCAGCCGCATTTTGCACCAGCAGCTGAAGCCTCCTGGTGGTCCTCAAGGGCAGCCCCATGTAGAGACCATTGCAGGAGTCTACACGGGAGGTAACGAGCACATGAGTAACCGTATGCAAGGCATCTCGGTCCAGATAGGGGCACAACTGGAGAAAAACAGGATAAATTAATAAAAGAAATTGGAGAATTGGAGAATAGACAAATGAGGAACCCAGATAATGAACAAATTAGAGATGAATTAAGACAAGTAAAACATGAGATCAATATATTGGAACAAGAGGAATTAATCAAGAATTTGCAATATACAAAACAAAATTATTTTGAACATGCAAATAAACCAGGCAGGTGGTTAGCATATAAGTTGAGAAAGAGGATCACCACATGTGGTGGACTTGTGCTGATGCTAAAAGATATTGGACTAAAATCCACATGTGGTTGGAAAAAATGACACAACAACATATAGACTTGAAACCTGAGATATTCCTGTTGGGAATTGTACTAGAGACATTTAACAAAGAACTGAAATATTTGATTGTTAATGTACTGACAGCCGCTAGAATTGTATTTGCTAAAAACTGGAGAAATGACAAGACACCTATGCAGGAGGAAGTGATTAAGAAGATTTTGGATTGTGCGAAATGAGTAGATTAACATTTGAAATTAGGGACCAAGAAGAAAAGCAGTTTTATAAGATATGGAATATGTTCTATCAATGGTTAGACAAAAAAGTTTGGTAATATATTTTTGGGAAGATAAAGATAGATAGAACTGTTGAAACAATATAGAGATTATAATATGATAAAGGATTAATAATAATGATTATAGTTTTTCCTTTTTGTAATATTGAGTATGAATAATGAGGGGAAGGCACTGTGATTTTTGACTGACCGACATACTTGAAATTGATATGGATCTATGTGTTGTATGTTTGTTTGTTATGTTTGTGTTTTTGGAAAAATAAAACCTTTTATAAAAAAAAAAGAGAAAAGAGGATCAAAAAAGAGTGATACATCAATTAGAAGATAAAAACGGGAAAGTAGAAACAGACCTTGGGAGGAAAAAAGAAATTGTAGGAGAGTACTTTGAGGATTTATACAAACAAGAAAAAGTGGATTCAATTAAAATAGAAGAATATTTAAGGGAAGGAACTGTACATAGGCTAGCGGATGATAAAAGAGAGATGCTGAACAGAGAGATAACTATGAGTGAATTAAAAGAGGCGATTCAAAAACAAAAGAGTAATAAAACCCCGGGCCCAGATGGATTTCCAAGTGAATTATATAAAAACGTAGGAGATATATTAAACAACACGTTCCTAGAAGTGTGCAATGAGGTATTATTGAAGGCTAAAATACCAAATTCGTGGAAGGAAGCATATATAACTCTCATTCCTAAAGAAGAAGCAAACACTAACCAAATTAAAAACTTCAGACCAATATCACTTTTGAACACAGACTATAAAATTTTTATGACAATTATGGCACAAAGATTAAAAAGAATACTTAGCGAAGAAATTAATACGGATCAAAATGGATTCTTACCGAAAAGACAAATTAGAGACAACATAAGAACTGTAATTGACATATTGGAATATTATGAGAGCCACCCAGGGATCAAATGACATTGATTTTTTTGGATGCCCAAAAAGCCTTCGACAACTTAAATTGGGACTTTATGAAAATACAGATCAATAAGATGAACTTTGGGAGCAATTTTGAAAAAATGCTCAATGCGATCTATGATAGTCAAAAGGCAAATGTATTAATAAACAGTTAGACTACCAAAGTATTTAAAATAGAGAAAGGCATCAGACAGGGTTGCCCATTGTCACCTCTGCTGTTTATTACAATTCTGGAAACATTGTTAGACAGAATCAGGGGGAATAGGAATATAAAAGGATCCAAAATTAAGAGTCAGGAATATAAATTACAGGCATTTGCGGATAACATGGTATTTGTGATAGAAGAACCATTGGAGACAGGCCCAATATTAATGCAAGAAATAAATGAATTTGGAGAATTGGTGGGACTGAAGGTCAACAAAGGGAAAACAAAAATGTTAGTTAAAAATATAACAAATAACAAACAAAAAAACTGGAAGAGATAATGGGGTTACAGATAGTAAATAAAATTAAATACTTAGGAATTTGGATAAGGGCGAAAACAACAATGCTGTGGGAAGATAATTACATTAAAATTTTGAAACAAATTTTAAAAGATTTGGATAATTGAAACAAAATGCAAATATCACTGCTAGGAAGAATAGCAACAATCAAAATGAATATATTACCCAAAGTTCTATACCTATTCCAGACAATTCCAGTACTGACAAACAAATTTTTTATCATGGAATTGGATAAAATGGTGATGAAATTTATATGGGCTGGGAAAAAACGGAGAATAAAAAAGAGGTATTTACAAGATGACAGAAGCAGAGGTGGCTTTGGACTCCCTAACTGGGAGATCTACTACAAAGCAGTGGTATTGGTCTGGATAAAAAATTGGATTAAATTAGTAAATAAAAGAATTTTAATATTGGAAGGGCATGATCTATAAACAGGGTGGCACACATTTTTGTGGAATTTGACTAATAAAAAACAGATGTATTTTAGCAGACTCATAGTACGTAAATCTTTGATTAAAACCTGGACCGATATTAGGAAGAAATTTTATATTAAGATTCCAAGATGGTTTTCAACAATGGAGGCAACATTCCACCCTAATACAATGGATTTGAATAAAAAGCTTAAATACTATCAGATACTAGATGGTGAGGGGAGACTAAAAACGAGAGAGGAATTAGAAATGCTAGAATAATAATAGATCACTGGGCTTATTTACAAATTAAAATGAGATATGGTAGAGATATAAAGGAGTATGGAATTGAGAAAAATAATACACAATTGGACAAATTACTTATGGGGCCAGAAGAGAAACTGATATCCAAATTATATAAATTTTTACTAGAGCAGGAAATGACAGGGCAATTAGTGAAGGGGCCAATGCTTGCATGGGAAAAAAACACTGGAAATAACTTGGATTTGAATGATTGGGAAGAAATCTGGCAGGAAAACTGACATACACAAAATCGGTGGCATACAAAGAAAATCAGTATAAAATGATATATAGATGGCATTTGGCACCCGCTAGACTAGCAAAAATATTCCCAGCTGCAAATCCTAAGTGTTGGAAATGTAAAGACAAAATTGGTACATAGTTTCATTTGTGGTGGACGTGTTTAAAAACAGAGACATATTGGAAGGAAGTTAAAAATTGGATTGAGGAAGTTACAAAATGTGAACTGGAGTGGAGACCAGAATTGTTCTTACTGGGAATGATTAAAGGAAACCTCTCCCACAAAGACAAATACTTAATTACACACCTATTAACAGCTGCACGAATTGCTCTAGCTCAGAAATGGAAAGAACCCATCATGCCATCTATACAAAATGTAATTAGGAAAACATACAAATGTATGGAAATGGAAAGATTAACAAATTAAATGGAAAAGAAGAATCAGAACTGTATAGAATATGGGATAGATGGTATGATTGGGTGGAACAAAATACACACACACACAAAAAGAAGCAGCGAGGGTGGAAAGGTCACAGGAAAAACAGGGTATTTAAAGTGAGATGCCCAAGCCAAACAAAAGGGAAAATTGGCAATGAATATATTTATGTACAACTTAGTCTTAAAGTCAATGTGTATATCCAATCTGATATCCAAAATAAGTGAAGAAAGCGCTTTGTGCATTGTCTTGTATTGATGTGTGTGTATTTGTATGTTGGTGTGTTTTTAACAATTGTAAATAAAGCTTTTTAAAAATAAAAAAAAAGTTAAACAGCACCAGAAAGAAACAACACATGCAAACAGTAAATTAAAGTTCAAACAATCAACCCCCCCAAAAAAGAATAGAATAGAATAGAATAGAATAACAGAGTTGGAAGGGACCTTGGAGGTCTTCCAATCCAACCCCCTGCCCAGGCAGGAAACACTACACCACTTCAGACAAATGGTTATCCAACATCTTTTTAAAAACTGCCAGTGTCTTCTTCCTTCTTAGATGAGAAATAAAGCTTTGTGCAGAAACTGAATTGCCGGTAGGTCTTGAAATCTCAGCAGATACCACCTGTGCCACCTGGATCACTCCAGGGCAAATTTATATCAACAATGTTTTCTCCTATCTGTTTTTGGGCTGTGTCTAAAAAGGCAGAGAAGGCATGTGAGCCCCTTCATGCCAAGGAGTGAGCTCTTTGCAAGATAGGCTAAGGTGGCACATTCCTCCCCCCATCTGGTGAACTCAGGTGTATTTTTTAAATCAGGTTTTATCCTGGAAGATATTTGTGTCTAGAAATCCACAGGGGATACAAGAAGAATGCCTGTTCTTCTGATAATTGCAAGGAAAGGCCACTGTCCTATCCCCTTAGCAACAGCTTCTCTTCATGCAGCAGAATGGAAAATATGTCTGTGTCTCTTCTTGTAATTCACAGAGCAGATGGAGTCATGGGGAAAGTTGTGTATTTGACTTACATGAAAATGACCCCTGCACAAAAGATGGATTTTGCCCTGTGCCCTAGTTTGGTCAGATTGCATGAGTGCTACTTGGGAGTAGTGGCACAAGGCAGAAATGTAAATTGAGGAAGAATCTAAGGGTATTAACTGCAATTTTTTTGGCAAGACTTGCAAATTTCTGTTGCTGTAGGTGAAGGGTAGGAATTGTCATCTTTTGGTCTTTTGGGGTGCTGCTCCCCCAATTGCCAGGTCTGAAATTCTTTTCTTGGATATTCATTCACAGGACCAGTTGGGATTGGTACTAGTGAACCAGCCTTCCTACTGCATGACAACCAAATCCTTTAAAACACTATATTAAAAAACAATTAAATTTAAAAGATTAAAATTAGAAAAATTCCTCCCTGAAGAAAATACATTTTTAAAAACTAGCTTTGCAACACTTGAAAAGCAATTCTTTTGTAGATAAATTTCTCCTTCACATCATCATTTATTAGAAATCTTACCACATTCTAAACATGTCCCAAGACAAATATAAATGAAGCAACTCCTTGCATTAGTTAGAAATTCTTGTTTCTTACTATGTTTCTTCTACAATTCAGATCAGGCCGCAGCAGAATAATGTAGCATTTGGGGAAAAAGATACAAGCCAAGAGAGCAGCTGCAGAGGCCAAAATGGTGAAGATCTCCACAGCCACCATGGACTTCCCTTTGGTGCTCAGGTAGGTAGGGAGGAAGGAGATCCAAACACTGCAAAAGACCAACATGCTAAAAGTAATGAACTTGGCTTCATTAAAACTGTCAGGCAATTTCCTAGCCAGAAAGGCCACTGTGAAACTGACAAGGGCCAAAAGTCCTAGGTAAGAGAGGACGCTGTAAAACATTACAGCTGAGCCTTGCTTACATTCCAAGATCATCTCTCCAAACAAGGAGTGGAAGTCCAAGTTAGGGAATGGGGGAGAGGTTCCCATCCAGGTGGCACAAAGGACTGCTTGAACTAGGGGACAGCCTAAGACAATGGAGTATGTTAGTGATTTTCCTAAGAGTTTCCTTGCCCTGATTCCAGGCTTGGTGGCCATGAAGGCCAGAACCACCATGACAGTCTTTGCCAACACAGAGGAAACTGCAAGGGCAAAGAGAATGGCAAAGGCAGATTGTTGGAAGAGACAGGTGATCTTCCCTGGCTGACCAATGAAGAGGAAGGAGCAGAGGAAGCAGAGCAAGAGGGAGACCAAGAGGATGTAGGTGAGATCTCGATTGTTGGCCTTGACAATCGGTGTGTCATGATGTTTATAGAAAATCACCAGGACTGCAGAAGTGATCACAGAAAGGAAAAAAGAAAGAAAAACTAAAATGTATCCCAGGGTGTCTTTATAGGCAAGGAAGTGGATCTTCTTGGCAATGCATTGGTCCTTGTCCTTGTTGGGAAATTGGTCTTCTGGGCAGGGTTCACAGTGAGCTGCATCTGAAATCAAAAGTCTTTGTCTAAGGATTTCTTGAGCATCTACTATTCACATTATCTCTGCCACAAAGGTGATAGATGCTGGTGACCAACTCATAAAGGGAGTGATGAAAGAACTTGTGCAATTTATGGAGTAGAAAAAGAGCAAATCATTCTTCATTTATGATGATCCTGGGGATAGATTAGCCAGAGATAAAGATAGAGTTCCAGCTATCAATTCACTGTGCACTTCCAGGAGTAATGTGGCTTTCAGTCTGAGATTCCTGCCTGTTTTTTTCACCGTTTTATAATGGAACCCACAGAACACAGACAGATCTGTTATACAGATATCCTACTGTTTTGTTTGTGAGTACATTATCCCTGCCTTAACCTCTCTGCTTTGTATCTCAGATCTGTTCATTCAGATGTTTGTTGCTCCCTCCTGCTCTATCAAAGAGCCATAAATAGATGGATCTCCTGCATATGCCATTTCCTCAGGAAAATATTGGAGCTTGGTTTACCAATTGGATGTGAAAGTAGAAGCAGAAATAGATTTTGGGGACTCATAAATTGTGGCCTCAAACTATCCTTGCTGAGGATCAAGGAAGGTGGCCTCTGTGGCCAAGGCAATTTACATCTGCAAACTGAAAGGTTCTATTGAAAAGCATGACTGCATGTCAACAACATCAAAAGTGACATAATAAAAAAACATATTGATTTATTGAATGTCTTCCTAGATCATAGAAGATCTGCATTTAAAGTCTGCTCTACCTGTTTGATTAGAAATGGTCCCTTCTGGACAAGTGTCACACTGGTAGCAGCAAACCTGCTTGCCCTCTGGAACTCTTCTCCTCTCTCCTGCATGGCATCTCTTCCTTCCACACCTGGCAAAGGGGATGGTCTGAAAGAGAAATACTTGAAATTACTTAAACAATCAACCAGATGCATTAATTCCCCCTCATTTCTGTTTCCATATGCCTACTTGTATGATTAGATTTTTTTTCTGAATAAATAGATTGCCACTGTCTTTCAGAAATCAGGAATAGCTCCAGGGGGATTCATGCCAGTGGCATTCCTGACAGACCTATTGTGATGACCCAGGGTGGGATACAAAACAAACACAGTCACAGAAAACAGGTGAAGCCCCTTTTATTCCTTCACTTTGCTTCCAAGTTCTGAATATTCCTGATGGAAGCCAAAAAATCCCCACACAAACAGTTACAAGAAGAAGGGAAAAAGCAACACAAACCAGACAAGGTAAGGGCTGGAGGTCATGCACAGATAACATACACTGGGAAGGACACCAAACTCAGAGAGGAATCATAAACTAGAGATATTTCCACGGTTTGTTTCCAGTGTTCGACTGTACACAGGTCCATACTCTTACTCAATTGTCACAGCTGCAGCCCATGAAGGGGATCAAGGCTCTCTCCTCCAGAGTAGACCACATCTCTCCCTTATCCTCTCCTCCCTGCATGCCCTAGGATGGAGAGGGGATGGGCCCGGGTCCTCCTGTGACTGCACAGCTGGCCTTTGCCCTTCCCCAGCCTCCTCCACAACCTCCGGAGCCACACCTCCACTCCCTGTCAGCTGTTCCTCCTCTCCCTCAGAGTCAGTCTCCACCAGGGTCATGACACCTATGAATGTGGGAGATTGGAACTAGGATCTCAGCCTGCAGAGAAAGGGTTGTGACTAAACTACAGAATTTATAAAAGGAAGAACCATGAGAATACAACTGAGCAGAAATGGCCCATGGAAATCACTGTTCCTTATTCTAATTGCATTCTGCATTTCAACCAGATGATGTTCCCAAGCCTAATGCTTTGTGGAATGACACAGATCAAACATGTTACATGCAAAGCAGATTTCTCACCAAATGATTGCCATAATTTCTGAGTCAAATGATTATTTTTCAAGATAGGAAGATGTTCTGCATCTCAAGAAGAGAATGAATCTTTCCCATAACTTACACCATTTCCTTGCAGCTCACCTCTGTGGCCCAGACAATTCCATCAGAGTTAATGGTGAAATCCTGGCCTGGGGGAGCCTCAGGATTTACTTGCCCAACTTTTATGGGGACTAAAGATTGATTGGGGAGGAGAATGTAGTTGATAAGATCATAACAAGCAAATCCCAGTCCATCCTGTGAGAAGGAGATTTCATCTCCAGCACTGTTGTTGAACTGCACGTTGCTCAAATAGGCAAGAATCTGAAAGAAAGGAGACCTTCAGAAATTGGAGTATTTGGACTAGAGCTACAAATGAGATGTCATGGCTTCTATAATCACATAATGTCCATCTTGAAATGATGAGTTTATATTTGAGAAGCTAGTTCCATCTCTTGGTGGTGATCTGAGGAATTAGGTGTATTTAACTCTGAAACTAAAAGTTTTCTCTTCATCACTGGGCATGGTTTTCAACTCTAATTTCATCAAAACACAAGAATTTTAGTTGCACAATCTAAATTTAATTTTAGGATTTTCCTCTTGTGATACTTGGCTACATGCACTTTCCAATAGGTCCTTTGACCAAAGTTCTTGTTAACTGATAAATGAATGTTTGAAATAAATAAATAATTTCTATCAGAACCATCGATAATTCCACTGATTTTCTCTAGCTCGTTGTGAAAGGCTTCAGAATGCAGGAACCATGTTTGAACTGGGCCTTGTGGAAGGAAGCATCTCAGATGGGTCTCAGATAAATTGGAATTGGAGTATGGAGACATTTAATTAGAAACTGAAGAAAGCCATATGGGGAGCTTCCGATCTAAGAATCTGTGGACTGAGTCAAAAGCCTCAGAACATACCTGCCATGACTGGACATTTGAGGTCCTCTTTTCAAACCTCATCATGGTCAGTCCTACTCTGGATCCATACATTGCATGTAAAGCATGTGCCAAAGCATAAACAGCATTGTAGATATTGTAACTGTCACTTGTCATGCTCCTTCCAAAAGAGTAATTTGGCAGTTTTTGCAAATTCTCCTTTCCTGTACATTGTTTTTTCCCCTTTGGAGGGATGTTTCCTAATTGATGGATCTCGCAGCCAAAGACAAATTCCCACCAAGGAGGGAGAAAAACATCTCCTTGGGGGTTCAAGGGGTCTAACAAGAGGAGAAAATGGCTGAATTCTGAGACATCCCTGGAGTGGTACCTAAAATGCAAGACCCCATGAAAAAGCTTTATAACTTGCAATTTGTCTTCAGATTGTCCCATGCCAAGTTTCCAATGGGAAGTATAAATAAAAACTTTCCTTAAAGATACCTTTATGAATTTTTCAAAAAAATGTACTGCCACTGCAACACCGACAGTAACACCTGAGTCTGCAAACAGAATAAACACTTCTGTTGACCAAGTTTGGAAAATGTGAACTAATGTTTTTACTGTAATTTGAATATCATCCAATTTCAGTATTTCAATGGAGGCCAGGCAGATTTCCTTCTCCTTGAGCATTGGCATCAGACTTGAGACAAAACGTTCTCCCCTGTCATCTTCAGGGGCCACAAGCCCAACCCAGTTCCACTGGAAATGCAGGAGCAGCTGGACCAAACCCACATACTGAGGAGATTCCTTGGGATTAATCCGGAAGAAGGAAGAATAAACTCTTTTCTCTCCCTGAGAGAACTCAAAGCCAACACCGAGCTGGAGAAAAAGATATTCTCTTTTCAAACACAAAGTAAAAATTTTATGTTGACTTTAGTAGTGACCATTGTATGGTTGATGGCCCTTGCAATCAGATTGACTCACATTGACTGGCAAACTTCTCTTCTTCCCTTCTTAGCCATTTTTATTGGTTGTCAGAAGTCAAGAGAAGAAACCATAAACCTGATACAGAGAATAAAATGAAACTAAAATGATGGCTTCCCTTAAATAAAGAATTATCTAAGAGTTACAAGCTCTTTATATTCCCTCCCGAACAAAAAACTACCTTTAGTTGATCTTTCACTTCTGTGTGTGCTTTTGATCTTTCTCTATTCCATACTGTATCCAATGGAGTTCTCTTACCTGTGGGATCTTTAAAATGCTGAAGATGGAGGCCATCTGCCTGGAGGACTTGGCACTGAGACCACCAATGATGGACAAGAGAGTGTCCTGCTGGTCACATTTGTAACCTGGAACCACTTGGCCTCGTGAGGAGAGCATGGAGAGGCTGTTTAAGGAAATAAATATCTCCCTCTGGAAATGGCCGTAGATGTGAAAGCCAAGGGTGATGTTGGGGAGCAGAAGAAATTCCTTATTGACCTCAGAGATAGCAAACATCAATGCAAGGAACTGCAGGTAGTTACTGATGGTTAATCTGTAGTGAGAAAAATATTGGGGAATATTACAGGAAAGCATGTACATGTTTGGGGGGACTTTTCGGGGCAAAAACTACCAAATTTCATTGGGTTTGTGTTTTTTTCAAAGGATTTCCCTTGGCTAAACTTTAGATTAGTTTGTGAGAAAGGAGACCAGTCTTCCCATATATATCATGGACAGTGTTATACTCTCAATAATTCCTGCCATATTCACTTTGCTGCAGTGGCTGCAATCCTTTCCAACTGCTCCCCTTTCACCGTAATTATTTAAGGTCTCTCTTAGAGCAGCTTCTTCAGGTGAGGTAAAGATTGCTGAACACAGGACTACAATGGGGGTCACCTCATAGATTTACTGAAGGCCATTATTCATGAGCAATGCTGATTCCAAAACAGAGAGGGATTATTGTTAAATCTTGAAAAGTGTTGAGCTTTTATTTGAATTTCCCACTACAATTTACCATTCAGATTAATACTGTAATTCAACTTCTTCATTAGGCCAACAGTTTCCCTCTTCATTTTTGTTGTTTATCATCTTCTTGCAAAGAGATTGAGAATTCCAGCATATTTTAAAACTTGCTCTTTTATTGAGGAAAGCACAAAATGTGCAATACACCAGGAAAGTGTAAAAAGTAGAAGAAGTATTTCTGAAAAAAAGTCCAAGAATTTAAAGCAAAGAGAACAATTATCTGCGTGTTTCCCCTCCAGCTGACACTTACGTTTTCTGTAGAGGAAGATTCACGGTATTAAAGTTTAAGACAGGAGACTTTGCAATGATTCCCAAGGGCAAATTCCCACCAATAATGACATCACCAGGCCTATAGTAACTTTCATCTAACTGGATGTAACCCTTGAACACACAAATGGTTTGCAGTCTCTTTGCTGTAGTTGGAGCCAGGAGCCAGAAGAGCATCAGCATCAGAAGTAGCATGACTCCTGCTCAGTCAATCTTATCACCTTCCCGCCTAGAGCAGAAATCAAGGTTTATGCAGAAACTGATTTGAAGGTTGCTCCTGAAATCCCACTGGAGTTTTAGCAGTGCAGACACCACCTGTGCCACATGAAATCAGAGATATTTTTAAAGCAGGTTTAAGTTTTTGTAACTAGAAATCCACAGGGGATACACTAGGAATTACTGTACATCTGATAATTGCAAGGAAAAGCAATTGTTCTGCCTATGTAGCAGTAGCTTCTCATACACCAGAATGGAAAAAAAACATGTTTATTTTTCTTGCAATGCACAGAGCAGATGGAGTCATGGTGAAATTGGGAATTTGACCTGCATGAAACTGACCTCCTGCACACAAGATGGAGTTCAGCCTGGACCATAGTTGGTCAGCTAGTATGAGTGCTAAAGTGGTTTGGTGGCACATGAAAATTGGTTGTGGCCTTATAACTGTGAGCAGTCATGCCAATGCTTGGATGGAATAACTAGTTTATTTGTAACCACATGGCTGGAAATGAAATTAGAAACTGGGATAATACAGAATGTGTGCATACTGTTTTGTTGTTCTCTCCATCTGAAGGTGGTTCCATTCCATTCAATGTTGGTTGGTGGGAAGAGATTGACCTAAATCCACTGATTTTCAGGGTGCATCATTAAGGCCTTCTCGGTTGAGGTCAGTTTTCACTCATATGCTGATGAAATTCAGTTGTAATACCACCGACTGACCCAGCAATGCTGCCAATGTTTTGCACGAAGGCTCTTGGGTGGGGTGAACAGTCATGGTTTAAACCCTAGGCTGCATTAACAGAGGGATAGATCACATGAAGTGTTATTACCACTTTATAATACCTTGGGAAGATCACACGTAAAATACTGCATTCAATTTTCATCGCTACAATACAAAGAAAAATAGTGACACCATAGAAAGGTTGCAGAGAAGAGCAAGGAAGATGATTAGGCAGCTGGAGGCTGAAACCTACAATGAACAGTTGCAGGAACTATGTATGTCTAGTCTAAGGAGAAGGACTAGGGAAGACTAACAGTAGTGGGATTCATGCCCAGAGACAGAAATATCTGTGTTCTCTTCACTGATGATGTAAAGCTATTCAACACCACCAACAATACTGCTACCCTTCAAAAAGACCTTGACTATGTATCAGAATGGTCAAACAAATGGCAACTTCAAATCTCAACAAATAAATGCTCTGTCTTACATATTGGCAAAAAAAAATCAGAAAACAAAATACAAGCTGAGTAGTCAAGACCTTGTTGATGACACAAACTCTGTCAAGGACCTTGGAGTACTCATCTCTAATGACCTAAGTGGTAGAGCCCAGTGTAACTACATAGCCAAAAAGGCATTAAGAGTTGTTAAACTAATCCTACGTAGCTTTTTCTCTGGTAATATCACACTACTAACTAGAGCATACAAAACATTTGCTAGACCAATACTTGAATACAGCTCATCAGTCTGGAACCCACATTACGTATCTGATATTAGCACAGTTGAGAAAGTCCAGAAATATTTCACAAGAAGAGTTCTCCACTCCTCTACTCATTGCAGAATACCTTATGCCACCAGACTTGAAATTCTAGACCTAGAAAACCTAGAACTACGCCACCTTCGGTCCAATCTAAGCATAGTATATAAAATCATACATTGCAATGTCCTTCCGGTCAATGAATACTTCAGCTTCAACCATAGCAATACAAGAGCACACAATAGATACAAACTCAAGGTTAACCGCACCAAACTTGATTGCAGGAAATACGACTTCAGCAACAGAGTGGTCAATGTTTGAAATACTCTACCTGACTCTGTGGTTTCTTCTCCAAACCCCAAAAACTTTAACCTTAGACTGTCTACTATTGACCTGACCCCTTTCCTAAGAGGTCTGTAGAGGGCATGCATAAGTGCACCAACGTGCCTACTGTCCCTGTCCTATTGATTCTTTTATTTTTCTTATATGTATCCATTTCATGTATTCATAACTGTTTATACTTATACCTGTTATCTTATAATCACTTGACAAAATAAAATAAATAAAATAAAATAAATAAATCTGCCTCTACCTAGGATTGAACGCCCAGCCTCCTGATTACACCACCTGTAGGCCATCACACCATTCTCTAGTTCTACCACAATGATCCTACATATCAGGATGTTAATGCTACACTCTAGATTTTATAGTATGATTTTGGTCCTATGGTTCTTGGCTGTATGCATTTTTGAATCTTCTTTGGCTCCAGGACTTGTAAGTGAGAAATGCATTTTAGGAATGATCAAATAATATCTATTCTGATTGATTGACTAGCTCATAGTCCAAGACAGCAGATTAGAACCAGGTCTAATCAAGAGGGACCCTGTGGAGGGAAGCTCCTGTCCTGGTTTGTCAGAGAGATTCAACCTTCAGCCTTTGATGCAGAAAATGTTGTTGACTTTCAGATGAGGAGCCCATTAAGTCAACTTTGGGTCCTGCTGTGTATGCTAAAGTTGACAAAGGCTGCTTTCACACAAGTCACATAGTGCAATGGATCACAAGCTAAACAAATAGGGTGGCATCCTTCAGGGTGCTAAGCCATGGAAATATAATCCAAGGTTAAAATGGATTGAGTTGGTTGTCATTTTATTGGTTGGATTCAGGCTAAATGCTGAAGGAAACTGAGCTGGTTTGCAAATATGCCCATTAGGACTTCAATCAACTTCTTGAAGCACCTTGCACAAATACACCCAGATTGTTATGTTGGTCTAGGCTGAGACCTCCTCTCTAAAGTGGCCACCTTCTGAAACTCAAGAATCTTTGAGGACTTTTCAGGACTTTATTGCAAGGTCTTCCCTCTTTGGATGTTATGGACAAGTGGTTTGGTTCAATTCTCTCTTCTTCCTCTGTCTGCTTTCAATAAAACATTATACCTAAATCATACTATAGTTCTTGAGTAATTGCTGTTTTAACCTGTAGTGAAATTTAGAATTCTTTATTGGCCAAGTGTGAGTGGATACACAAGGAATTTGTCTTCAGTGCGCAAGCTCTCAGTGTATATAAAAGCTATACATGATAAATCATGATCATACTCATCATAAAAATACATTTATCATAAATCACAAAATACAACACTTAGCAATAGTCATAAGATACTAAATAAGCAAGCAACATAAATCAAACTAGGAAACTAAATAAAACAATATAAATTGTAAAGACACAAGCAACGAAGTTATAGTCATAAGTAGAAAAGGAGATAAGTAATAGGAAAGAGGAGAAGAATATTATTATTACAGTCTTACTAAATAGTTTGACAGCATTGTGGGAATTAGTTGTTTAGCAGAGTGATGGCATGGGGGGAAAAACTGTCCTTGTGTCTAGCTGCTCTGGTGTGCAATGCTCTATAATGTTGTTTTGAGGGTAGAAGTTGACACAATTTATGTCCAGGATGTGAGGGATCTGTAGATATTTTCACAACCCCCTGTCAGGATTCCAGCAGTTACCCCAGTTAAATCATGAGTCTCGAGCCAGACTCCCAAAACTTCAAAGGATTTATTGGAAGTCAACATGTTGGCATGACTTGGGCATAGCTGACTCTGAGACACATAATTCACTGTTACCCTTAATCCTGCTTTTCCTCCCACCCCTCTGGCTGTATAATAATTCATATTCTCCAGTGAAATAGGTCCATAGCCAAGAGTCATCTATCATGCTCTCCAGTTAGATTTTTGCACGGCAGAAGCTTCAGTCATCTAATCAGTTTCTGAAGAAAATATGAATGGAATGTACTTTCGATTCCACACTGCTGCCTGCTCTTTGAAACTCCCCCCTTCTTTCTGTTGACAACTATAAAATGTGTATAGAAAATGTTTTTTGAGTTGACACCCTCATTTTGACTTGTTTATATGGTTTACAGTATATATCATTTATATGGTAGCACGAGGACATTTAATCAGTAATCAAAGAAATGTATATGGAGAGCTTCCTCTCCAAGAATCTGTGGACTAGATAAAAAGTCCCAGAAATTACCTGCCATGACTGGACATTTGAGATCTTCTTTCCAAGTCTCATCATGGATGGTCCCACTCTGGATCCATACATTGCATGTAAGGCATGTGCCAGAGTATAAATGGCATTGTAGATATTATAACTTTCACCTGTCATGCTTCTTTCAAAAATGTAAGGTTGCAGGATGTTTAAATTCTCCTTTGTGGTACATGTTTTTTGTCGGTTTGGAGAAATTTCACCTGGTTTGTAGATCTTGCAGTCAAAGACATTTTCCCACCATTCTTGAGAGAAAGCGTCCCTTGTGGGTTCAAGGGTCTAAAGACAGGAGGAAATGGCTGAATTCCAAGACATCCCCGGTGTGGTCCCTAAAATGCAGAGACCCATGGAAGAACTTTAGACTTTTCTATATGTGTTGAGATACCACCACACTAACTTTCCAATGGCAGGTTAAGATCCAAACTTTGCAAAATGATGTTCTTGTCTCTTGTTTATATGCATTCATTGCTGACAGTACATTTATAATGCTATTGGATTCTCCAAACAGAATAATCACTTCAGATTTACACCAGGTTTTGAAAATATTAAGTAATTTCAATATTATAGTTATAAGAAAATCCAATTTCATCATTTCAATGAAGGCCAGGCAGATCTCCTTCTCCTGGAGCATTGGTGTCAGAGTTGAGATGAAACGTTCTCCATTATCATTTTCAGGGGCCACCAGCCCAACCCAGTTCCACTGGAAATACAGAAGCAGCTGGACTAAACCCACATACTGAGGAGATTCCTTAGGATTAATCTGGAAGAAGGAAGGATAAATTCTTCTCTCTCCCTGAGAGAACTCAAAGCCAACACCGAGCTGGAGAAATGAGATTTTTATTTCAAGGACAGCAAAAAGTTTTATGGTGACTTTATCATTCCAGATTTGTGGTTGTTGCCCCACCAGCTGACTCACTTTGAATGGCAAGTTTCATTTTTTCCCCCTTCTTAAGAGATGTCATCATGTAACATATTTTGTCTAGTTGTGACAGGTCATAAGATAAAGGAACAACCTATCAATCTGATACAGAGAATAAACTCCCTGATTTTATTCATCAGAAGACAGGACAAGAAGCAACAGATAGAAACTAATCAAGGAGAGAAGCAAACTGGAATTAATAAGAAACTTCCTTATAGTGAGGACAATTAACCAGTGGAATAGCTTGCCTTCAGGAGTTTTAGGTGCTCCATCATTGTAAGTTTTTAAGAAGAGATCGGATAACCATTTGTCTGAAATGGTATAGGGTTTCCTGCCTAAGCAGGGATTGGACTAAAACACCTCCAAGGTCTATAAATTTCTATATTTCTGTCTCTCTTTCTGTCTATCTCTCTCTGTGTGTCTCTCTCTCTGTGTGTGTGTCTCTCTCTCTGTCTCTCTCTGTCTCTCTCTGTCTCTGTCTCTCTCTGTCTCTCTCTCTCCCTATACCTATTCCTTTGACCCCTCTTCCTATTCTGGTTTGGAAGAGGGGTCAAAGAGGCCGTCTGTATTAAAACTGAACAGCACTCTCTCAACAGAGGTTGAGGGATACAACACCTCCTGTCTACCAGGCAATCATTCCAGCAATCTTCAAGACGTTTCCGCACCCATTTTGTACTCTAAATCAGGTGACCCTGAGGGCACAGATAATGATTCTACCTTGGTCAATTAATTAAGCAGATTCTGTAAACTAGGAACACTCTGAACCTTCTATCTCTATTAAGAATTTGCTTGGCAGAGATAAAAAGAAAAAAGAAACTTGGGCATGGAAATTATTTAAAAAGAAGAAGAAGCTGGGTGTGGAATATTTCTCACTGGCTCAAGGTTGACTCAGCCTTCCATCCTTCTGAGGTCAGTAAAACGAGGACCCAGATTGTTGGGGAGCAATTATGCTGACTCTGCAAAACCACTTAGAGAGGGTTATAAAAGCACTGTGAAGTGGTATATAAGTCTAAGTGCTACTGCTATTCTCTCCCTCCTTCCCTCCCTCTCTCCTTCCCTCATCCCCTATTCTTTCTACCTTTCTTTTCTTTCCTTCCCTCTGCTCTCTCCATCATTTCCTTCTTTTTCTCTATTATTTTTGTTTCTCTCCTGCTCCCACCACCTCTCATTTCCTTCCTCTTTTTCTCTCCCTCTTCTTTCCTCTCCTCCCTCCCTTTTTTGTTCTCCTTTCTTTTCTTTCTCTTCCTTCCTTTATTTCACTTGTGAGAGCCCTGATGGTGCAGTGGTTAGAATGCAGCATTGCAGGCTAACTCTGCCGACTGCCAGGGGTTTGATCTTGACTGGCTCAAGGTTGACTCAGCCTTCCCATCCTTCTGAGGTCAGTAAAACAAGGACCCAGATTGTTGGGGGCAAGAGGCTGACTCTGTAAACTGCTTAGAGAGGGCTGTAAAATGTTGTAAAACTATCTATGTCTATTGCTACAGCTATGTTAAGCGAGATATTGAGCTGTGGGGAATCTGAACACCCATGAAGAACACAGAGAGGAGAGAGGTAAGAGTTTTGTCAAGAATAGAGGCAGGAAACCTACTGTCGGCTTTGGAATCGTTATTAAAAGCTGCCACACAGCTGCGGAGGATTGGAGGGGGCTGATGCTGTTTGAGTAGCTCTCAGTAGACAAAATAGATTCTTTAGTAATTCAAGGTCATTGTGAATTGCGCAGCAAAAATTGAGACTGAAGGAGGATTGGTTCACATGATGTATGATGTGGGGGAAAGGGGATGGTTTACAATTTTTGGGATACAACCCAATGCGCTCAGCAATAGCCTTCATTCCATTGTATATGCCTGCTTATTACTAAGTGGCATTTTTACAAAGTCAGCTTATTGCCCCCAACAATCTTGGGTCCTCAATTTACCTACCCCAAGAGGATGGAAGGCTGAGTCAACCTTGAGCCTGGTTGGATTTGAGCCTGCACTAATTGCAGGCAGCTGGAACTTAAGTGCTAGGCATTTAATAGCTTGCACCACCAAGGCACCAAGGCTCCTGTTTGAAGCTGACCCAACCCATTTTAGCCATCAGCCCACCCTCACAAACCAACTGCATGCTGGGAAGCCAGACTCCATTTCCTTTAGCATTTGGAGAAGGCAGGAGCACAATGAAACAACCGTCTTAATCTGTGGCACATGGTCATCCAAGGACAAACCCACATCCCATACAGAGCATCACTGGTGAGATTTAAATTGCTTGTATTTATTAATTATTATGTTCCTCTGTAACTTAATATTGTATATCTTGTATTGGGTTCTCATTGTATGTATCCCTATTTTCCCCAGTTTCACCATATCCTGTTCTTTCAATAAAGCATCCAGAACTACCCACATGATCTGTTTTATTGGAGGATAGGTGTGTTTAGCTGCATGCCAAGCTGTACACAGATTAATGTGTAGTGAGGACAGAATAATATTCCTCTTTATCAACTCAATGGAGTGGGAGGCACTGCATTGTGTGGTTTCTTTTCCCTTTTATAGGGCAATTACCAATCCCTATTGTTTGCGAATGAGACTCCCACCTTTGGCTCCTATTATGTGGGTGGCAAAGGTTTTGATATTCTCTCCACTCCTTTTTAACATCTACTTGAAGCTGCTGGGTGAGAAACCCATTGTTGTTGGGTGAGGTATCGTCAGTCCAGTTCTTCTGACCCGAGTCATCCTGGAAAGGCAGGTGTCAATTAAACTCAGCTTTTTATACAACTCACACAGCATCCAAAGAAGAGGTCTGGTAAAGCTCCACTCCACTTCCCCTGCCCACAGTCCTACTCAGTCAACATCACATGGTTCCACAAATTAGGTTCAAGCAGACCCATGAGACAAAGAGAAAAGTCACAATGCTCACAAGTTCCAAGTCTGCAAAATAGAGGCCAAGGTTCCAAAACATAGCACGGTCTAAGAATCCAAAGTCAGCAATCAAAGATCACAAGTCAGGTCCAAGGTTTAAGCCAAAAAGCACCATCCAAGGTTCAAGAAACAGTCCATGAAAGCCAGGAATGTGCATGCCAAAGCAAAGAGCTGTTCTTCATAAACGCATCTCTCCCCAGCATCACCCAATCCCAAGTGTTCCTTGGGAGGAATGGTGGGGCTGCTTCCTTACAAGCAACCTTGCTGACCCACTCTGTGCCTCCTTCTGTTTTGCTTTTCACACCCAAGGATTGGGTGGGGGTGACAGCTGTACCTCATCAGAAATGATCTGTATCCTGTCCTCACTGCTGACTCTCCACAGATGATCCTCTTCAGCAAGCATCTCCCCATCTGGTTGGCCACCCCTCCCAATATTGGACAAGCCCAGGGCTGCATCATCCTCAGCCCCTGGACTTTCTAAGCATTGGAGGGAGGTGCCATCCCCATTGGATGGTCCCATTTCTAACTCATCTTCTTCCAAAATGGGGTTCAAAGGGGCCATCACAGTGGTGATGATACTCAACTAAACCTCTCTGGCCTTGGTGAGCT
Organism: Naja naja; assembly: GCA_009733165.1. NCBI lineage: Eukaryota > Metazoa > Chordata > Lepidosauria > Squamata > Elapidae > Naja > Naja naja. Next base: position 369,107,083 of record CM019148.1, read on the forward strand.
AAGCAATATTGTTGATATAGAATAGAATAGAATAGAATAGAATAGAATAGAATAGAATAGAATAGAATTCTTTATTGGCCAAGTGTGATTGGACACACAAGGAATTTGTCTTGGTGCAAATGCTCACAGTGTACATAAAAGAAAAGATGCATTCATCAAGAGTCAAGAATCATAAGGTACAACACTTAATAATAGTCATAGGATACAATAAGCAATCAATATCCTATCTCAGTACCTGGAGGATTTGGGGGGATTTGGGGGGCCTGGATAAACAGGATTCAGCAGAAAGCTGGAAAGGCTAAATGGCTTTGGGTTTTAAGCCCTTCTGGATCTGGGATTCTATCATTTGGTACCAGTACATTTGGTACTGGGTGATGTTTCACTACCCCAAACAATTCCCCTGCATAATCTGGAGGTCCTTTTGGATTCACTACTCCTGCCCAATGGCTTTGTGCCAGTTGCACCCATTCCTGCATCATGAGGCTCTGCTTAGAATTATTCATGCCCTGATCACCTCTTGCATGGACTATTGTAATGGACTTGCCATTGAGGAGCACCCTGGAAGCTTCCACTGGTGCAAATGCTCTATGTGGAGAAGATCAGGTCATTTGAGGGACATCCTCTCCCTGATTACATCTACCTATCACATTGAGCCTGGCAGGAGGAGCATATTTCAGATCCTATATGCTAAAGAGTTCCATCAGATTGGGCAAGGAGGCAGGCTTTTCTTCCATAGAACCCACCTGTTAGGAATGTTGGATACCTAACTATTGGGTTGTCAATATATCAACCAGGATTGCGAAATGATTGTATGTAACTTTAACAGCATGCCAAAATGTGATTGGCTGAAGTTAATGCAACTGGCCATAAGATGGAGCCAGAAACCTGGTTCATTTTTCTTCATCTTCTTCTTCTGTTTGGTCTTGGTTGCTCTTCAATCTGGTGTGAGGATTTTTGCTACTGTTTTGCAAACTCAGTGTTTATCGAACTGTGTATGATATTGGTAAGGAAAAGAACACTGCTATTTAAGATTATCGATTTGACTACTGACTGATATTTCTCTGTGTATGACTTGGACTGTTTTTGGACTCTGCTTAACCATTTACTGGAAGTAAAACCTACATTTCAGTATTCAGTATAACTTTCGTGTCAAGTGTGTTATTCATTGTCTCTCTCCTTTCGCTTCCCTGGACGTATTCATTCTCCTAACGGTGATATATCTTAACACCACCCTTTGGAACACAGCTTCCCACATGGTGAGCATAACTTTCACTCTACAGCAGGGGCAGTGGTGGCGTTCAAATAATTTAATAATTGGTTCTCTGTCCTAATGACCAGCTGGGTGGGCATGGATGGGTGGGCATGTGACTGGGTGGGCATGGCCAAACTCAACATCACTCACATCAAGGGGTGCTTCACCTCACCCAGCCTCTCATGACCATGGGGATGTTGTAACATGGTTCCTTGTCATTAAAAGCTTATTTCTGGCAGCTATGGTTTGTTATTCAATTATTTCTACAAAGCACTGATCCTTGCATCCCAGCTGGAGGAACTCCAACAAGGGAGTATTTTCTCCCAACAGCAGTGTAAAAAGCTTAAAACAATCCTTCCCCATAAGAAAGTCAAGCCCCTAATAAAGCAAAGCAAAGTACCAGCAAACGTTAAAAAAAAAAAAACCTCTGGTGAAGCTCAGAGGACAGTAAGTTTGGACATACTGCCAAGAACATTTAGCTGTTACAATGTAATAAGAGTTAAGTGAGAGGCAGTTTCTGTAAGCAGGGCAATAAAGATTAGGCTAGAAACACCACCAGAATGCTTCCTGCCTTCCTTACAGGATTAGCCTTGCAAAGTAGAGAAAAACAAAAGGAGATTTCTTCCAACAACTAGTTCTCCAAACTGCTCAGAAAATTGACAGATGGTTCTAGTGAATAGGTGCGAGCTGGTTGAATCCCACCACTGAGCAGATTTGTCAAACTTGATTTCACTGATGTCCTAAAGGTGCTCCCCCCCCCCAAGAGGCAACTGGAATTTCTGGTTTTTCTTTGAAAACACTTTGCTTCTCATCCAAGAAGCTTCTTTACCTCTTTATAGTGCTGAACAGGGCTGGCCACAAGAACATTTATAGGGCTGCTGGGGTGCCTTGGTATGATTTCTTACACTTATTAGGGTACAATTGATTGTCATCTGCCATCATGACCCATTAGCACTCATTGGTATCTGAACGAGCCATTGCACAAGTCAAACTCCATTTTGTTGCAAGCGCTCAATTTCATGTAGGCCAAATACCCAACTTTACCTTGACTCTTAAATCCATCTGCTCTCTAGATTAGCATGCCTCTCTCTCCTTACCTTTCATCCTCTCTCTTTCTCTTTCATTCTCTCTCCGTCTTTTTCCCTTTCATTCTCTCTCTTTCCCTATTCCTTAGTACCCCCACTTGAATCCTGGGAGCAACACTGCAGAGAAGCAGCTTTGGCAGCAAAAACAGCAGAATGTCAGCTGGAGAGTAAAATCTTCCTACCAGGCAGCAGCCATCTTGGAGAGCAATGTTTTTCTCCTTCTGATGCCCAAAAATAATCTAACACTAAGCGGGCAAGACAATTGCTGTTTCTTGCGATTATCAGAAGAACAATAATTCTTAAAGTATCCCCCATGGATCAAAACAACATTCTGCCATAGGGAGCAGGCCATGCCCCCTTGCCTTGCCTTGCCTTACAAAGAGCTAACACCTGGATTTGATAAGACTCAGCTGGCCTTAGCTTTCTCTTGGTCACAGCCCAAACACATACAAAGGGGTAGCATGGTTGATATCAACCTGCTACAAAGCCATCCAGGTGTAACAACCTGACTATATTGTCCTAAAACTCCAGGGAGATTTCAAGTGCTACCTGCAATTCAGCTTCTGCACAGCAGATCTAAGAGGAAAGATAATAAGAATGACTGGGCTGCCTCTTATGCTGCTTCTGCTGCTTTTCTGGCTCCTGCCTCCAACTTCTGCTAAGAGAATGCAAACTGTATGTGTGTTGACAAGGTCTTTGCAGATTCTGGAGGATCATTACAGGCCTGGAGATCTCATTATTGGTGGGAGCTTGCCTCTGAAAAACATTGTTTTTTTCTTCAGTGGAGTGGGCTTTCATAGAGACCCATCCCAGAATCATTTACCAACTGAGTAAGTTTCACCTAGAGGGGAAAGATGTACATAATTGTTTCTTTCTTTTGGATTCGGGGATTCTTTTTAGAAGTAGTGGTCTTCCTAATATTTCCAATGTCCTAGTGTAGTTCAAACCTCTAGTAACACATGAAAGCTTTCCTGTAATGTTCTTCAATTTTTTGTCACTATAGAGTCATGGCCAAGAATTACCAGAACTTCCTGGCCTTGGTGTTCGCAGTCAGAGAAGTGAACAAAGATTTGGGTCTCCTTCCCAACATCACACTCGGCTTCCACATCTATGACAACCACAAGATTGAGAGGAGAATTTCTTTAATCACCCTCTCTCTACTCTCTACACGAGGCCAAATGGTTCCAGGTTATAAATGTGACAGGCAGGACACTCTGCTGTCTGTCATTGGAGGTCTCAACTCCAAATCCTCAAGCCAGATGGCCTCCATCTTCAGCATCTTCAAGGTCCCACAGGTAAGGGGGCTTCTTTAGATAAAGTTATGAAGTCGACAGGTAACACAAATGCACATAGAAGTCAAAGATGAATTGAACGGTATTTGGGGGGACATACCAAGAGAAGGTGATTTATAGAATGCATGCCATAGGTGTCAAGGTGTGTATTTTCATATAACCCCACAGAAAAAGAGGATGAAATAATTCTGAAATGCTCTAATTGCCAAGAGGAATTCCTTCCTAATTTATTATTCAAAAAATGTATCCACCTTTTGATGCAGTTTATTCTCTGTATCAGATTGATGGGTTTATTCCATTGCTTTCTCTCTTCTCACTTCCAGATAACATGAATAGACTAGAGCTGGAAAGCACCTTGGAGGTCTTCTAGTCCAGCCCCCCTGCTCAAACAGGAGATCCTATGCCATTTCAGATAAGTGACTATCCAGCTTCTTCTTAAAAACCTCCAGTGATGGAGTACCCATAACTTCTGGAGGCAAGCTGTTCCACTGGTTAATTGTCCTCACAGTTAACCTTAATTCCAGGTTGCTTCTCTCTTTGGTAACTGTATGTATAACATGTGTAACTATCTTTGTGTAACATGTGTAACTGGTTGTGGGAGCTTCATCACTTGAGACTTTAAAGAAGAGATTGGACTACCATTTGTCTGAAATGGGGTAGGTCTCCTGCTTGGGTGGGGAGTTGGACTAGATGACCTACAGGGTCCCTTCCAACTCTGTTAATCTAAATATCTAAATGGTGACCCTTAAAGTAAAGGCAACATTCACCTTTACTTTGTCTTTTAAAGAGGATTCTTACTTTCTTCAGCTCGGTGTTGGCTTTGAGTTCTCTCAGGGAGACAGAACAGCCTATCCTTCCTTTCTCTGGATTAACCCCAAGGATTTTCCTCAGTATGTGGGTTTAGTCCAGCTGCTCCTGTATTTGCAGTGGAATTGGGTTGGGCTTCTGGCCCCTGAAAGTGACAATGGAGAACGTTTCATCTCAACTATGATGCCAATGCTCAAGGAGAAGGAGATCTGCCTGGCTTTCACTGAAATGTTTAAATATGATATTCTTACTACTACAATGTTGAAAGTACTTCATAGTTTCAAAACCTGGTCTAAAGTTGAAGTGATCATTCTGTTTGGAGACTCCCGTATTATTACAGATTTAGTGCTGGCAATGAACACTCATGAAGAATGGACAAAGACATCCTTTTGCAAAGTTTGGATCTTAACTTCCCATTGGAAAGTAAGTGTGATGGGATCTCAAAACTTATTGAAATTTATAATGCCCTTCCATGGGTCTTTGCATTTTAGAGAGCGCACCAGTGATACATCAGCATTCACCCATTTCCTCCAGTCTTTAGATCCTTTCAACCCACAAGGGGACATTTTTCTGCCACAATGGTGGCAAAGGGTCTTTAATTGCAAGATCTACAAACCAGGGACATTCCCTCAAAAGGGGCAAAAGCAGTGTACAGGAAAGGAGAATTTACAGAATCTGCCGAATTACATTTTTGAAAGAAGCATGACAGGTGAAAGTTACAACATCTACAATGCAGTTCATGCTCTGGGGCATGCATTACACACAATGTATGGATCAGGAATGCGACCAGACATAATGAGGCTTGGAAAGAGGATCTCAAATATCCAATCATGGCAGGTAATCTCTGTAACTTTTTACCTGGTCTGTCAATCTCCTCATACAAATTTCTTGAACAGCTGATTAAATATCTGTATCCTACAATACAAATATTAGTACAGATTAAAACACCAATTATTTAAAAAAACTATAATATTAATAATATATAGAATAGAATATAGAATAGAACAGAATAGGAATAGGGAAGAGAAGAGTTGGAAGGGACCTTGAAGATATTCTAGTCCAACTCTTTGCTCAAGCAGAAGACCATCCACCATTCCAGACAAGTGGTTGTCCAGTCTCTTCTCAAAAGCCTCCAGTGATGGATGACCCAAAACTTATGAAGCCATTCCACTGGTTACTTGTTCTCACTGTCAGGAAATTTCTCCTTAGTTCTAACTTGCTTCTCTCCTTGATTAGTTTCCATCCATTGCTTCTTGTCCTTCCCTCAAGAAGCAATGGATGGAAACAAGAAGAATTAAGGACACTGTTTGTATGAAAAGGGTTAGAAGAAGAAAAAGAGAAGTAAACCATACTATTTCTCCCTAAGATCCATAGAGGAAAGATTTTCCTAAAAAGTCCTGAAAAGTCTTTAGTGGTTTTATTTTATTTTTATTTATTTATTTGATTTGTCAATCACTTACAATATAAATAGGTATAAGTATAAACATGAGTAAGAATACAGGAAACAGGTACAAATAAATGGGGACAATAGGACAGGGACAGTAGGCACGATGGTGCACTTATGCACACCCCTTACAGAACTTTAGGAAAGGGGTGAGGTCAACAGTGGATAGTTTAAGGTTAAAGGAGTGGGGGTTACAGGATGTAACAACAGAGTCAGGTTGTGCATTCCAGAGTGGACATTCCGGAGAGGAAGTTGTCAACTCACAGCAAAATGAAAATCTGGATGTAGTTGTTGAAGATGTTTCAAGAAGTCAGTTGAAGTCCTACTAAATCCAAATACAATGAACCATGGGAGTTGCTGCTTCAAAAACAACACCCCAGAGCAAAGCAAACTTCACCAAACACATGCACTTTCTTGTAATGTTCCCATATAAAAGAAGTTTTTGTAGTTCCTGGTCTTGATGTTTGCAGTCACTGAAATCAACAAGGTTTTACTACTATTTCTGCAAATCACCCTTGGTTTCCATATTGATGATAATTGCTATCCACTGGTTAATTGTTCTGTCAACTAGAATTGAAGAAGCTATGATACAAATGCCTAGTAATAAAGTGAAACTTTTGCAGTACTGTGGAAGTAGACAAATATTTGGTGTTACTTCTGATTGACCAGATCTCCACCAATGGAACTCCTTTAATTTCTCAGACATACACTCAACTCCTAGGATAATACTAAATAAAGGCTTACCAAAGACATAATCTCTCATGTATGGCTTTCAGTCAATTTCTCCAATTTCTGGACTTACATGTTTCAGATTCTTTACTATTTGAGGAATGTTCAATTTAACAATAGTGCTGGAGATGAAGTCTCATTCTCAGAAAATGGACTGGGTTCTCCTTGTTTTGATCTTCTCAATTGGGTGTTTCTACCCAATCAATCTTTTGTCCCCACGAAAGTTGGGAAAATAGACCTTGGGGCACCCCCAGGTGAAGATTTCACCATTAACTCTGATGCAATCATCTGGGCAACAAAGGTGAGCTTGAAAAGAAATGGCTCAGTGGCTAAGACACTGAGCTTGTCGATCAGAAAGGTCGGCAGTTCGGCAGTTCGAATCCCTAGCGCCGTGTAATGGAGTGAGCTCCTGTTACTTGTCCCTGCTTTTGCCAACTTAGCTGTTCGAAACCATGTAAAAAATGCAAATAGAAAAATAAGGATCACTTTGATGGGAAGGTCACAGTGTTCCATGTGCCTTTGGCAGTTGTGCTGGCCAAATGACCACAGAGACATCTTCAAACAGTGCTGGCTCTTCAGCTTTGTAACAGAGATGAGCACTGTCCCCTAGAGCCAGAAACAACTAGCATGCAGGTGCAAGAGGAACCTTTATCTTTACTTAAAGATTCATTCTCTGCAACAGATGCAGAACATTGAAAAATGGTCATTTGAGTCAGGAAATATGGTAGTCATTTGTTGAAGAAACTTCTTTTGCATGTAGCACATTTGAGGTCTAATTTGTGTCAACCCATAAACGTTTTGAATTGTGAAGAACTTCTGCTTGAAACCCAGGATGCAGTTAGGAGGTGCAGCAATGACTTCTTGTTCAGTTGCATCATCATTACTTTTTCTTTTAGAAATCCTGTAGCTCAGTGTCACAAGCCTTTTACTGCAGGTCAATGTCTCACTTTCAAACTCCAGTATCCAATGGTGGATGGCAGTGTCACTGGCCTGAAACCCTCAGGAGCTGCTCCTGGTTTCTGTGGACAATGGTGAACCATGCCATTTGATGGCATTTTTGTTAAGGTATTGAATACTTAATAGCTGACCAGCTGTTTCAAGGCTGCTGTAAATGTTGATGCAATGAGATTGAGTCAGCAGGGTATTGCCGCTTTAAGACTGAGGATGGGTCAGCAGAGATATTGCCATTTTAAGAAGCTGTCTATATAAAGGCAGCCATGAGAGGGCATCTCTCTCTCTCTCTCCTTGTGTTCTATCTCCATTGTAGTTCTCCATGCAGAGTAATGAAGACTGATTGCTTGCCTGGTATGTGCCTACCACATATATGTATGTATATAGCAGTCTTGTATATAAACCACTGTTAAAAGACAAAGCTTCTGTGTGCTGTTTTGTGCTCCTGGGTTGTCTCACAATAGTAGTCATGCTGCAAACACTCTGACATAAAACTATAGAAATATGGAATGGAAATAGGAAGGTGGAAAGGAATTAATGAAGAATGTTCATTGCTTACTTCATCTCAAGTATGTTCAGAGTATTGCAGCGTAAATTCAGCACCGGAAAAGTAAACACAGGTGGCTGAGGCATCATTTAACTTCTTTAAAAACATATAAAGTTAATTTCACAATACCAGTTGTAGATTTTTCCAACATGGAGCAAACTCAAACAGAAGCAGACATGTTACAGGTTCAGAGTAGAACAGCAACTCAGGAGCTCAGAAACAGACATCTGTTTCACTTTTGTTCAGCAGGCAAGCAAGATACACAGCAGAGGAGATAAGCAGTTTCATCTTCAATAGACAGACTCAGAGCTTAATATAGCTGCAGAGCTGCAGGGCTTAATATAGAGCCACGCCTAGGCTACTTCTAGTTTCAGTTTCCAAACTGTCCTCATTGGCTGACTTAGTTGTTATGCCTATTCATTGGCTGACCTTGTTACCATGAATATACTCTGACAAAGTATTTCTCTTTTCTGTCTTAGAAGATGCCATTTGCCCGGTGTGGCATGAAGAGATGCCAGGTAGGAGAGAGGAGAAGCGTTCCAGAGGGCAAGCAAGTTTGCTGCTACCAATGTGATGCTTGTCCAGAAGGGACCATTTCTAATCAGACAGGTAGAACAGATTTCAAACGTAGATCTTTCAGGATCAAGGAAGCCAATTGATACATCAAAATATTTTTTGTTATTTTTCTCAGTTTTGATGAGATTGGCTTGCACTCATAATCTTTAGAAAAACCTTTCAGATAATCCTGTTAGATAAAGGATGGAAGGGGGCAAAAACAGGAAAACTAAGGCAGTGATAGTGTACAAAATAGATTAGATTAGATTCAATTTTATTGTCATTGCACATGAACACAGGCAATGAAATGCAGTTAGCATCTAACCAGAAGTGCAAAACAGCAATGAAGTATAAATATATATATATACAGATATACAAAATATATAACTATATATGGATATACAGAATATCTATGAATATTTATTTATTTATTTATTTATTTATTTATTTATTTATTCGATTTGTATGCCACCCTATCTCCTGAGGGACTCAGGGTGGCTTACAATTAAAATAGATTTAATAGAGTTAAATGATTGACGAAGTCGAGGTCTTAATGCTGGTTAGGATGATTTGAAATATGTTCAAAACCCTCTTCCGTTCTCCCTCAGTCTGGGTAGGCTAGTTGGAATAGTCAGGTTTTTAACTCACGGCGGAAAGAGCGGAGGTCGGGGGCCGTCCGGAGCCCCAGAGGGAGTTGATTCCAAAGGGTAGGTGCTCCCACCAAGAAGGCCCTACTCCTGGGGACAGCCAGTCAACATTGTTGTGTCGATGGCACCTGGAGGAGGCCCTCTCTATGAGAGCACACGGGACGTTGGGAGGTTGTTATTGGCAGTAGGGTCTCCCGCAAGTATCCTGGTCCAATGCCATAAAGGGTTTTATAGGTCAGTGCCAGCACCTTGAATCTCATTCGGAGGGCAACCGGTAACCAGTGCAGCTTGTGAAGGAGGGGTGTAATATGGGAGTATCAGGACCCTCCCATCACAAACTGCGCCGCCACATTCTGGACCAGTTGAGGCCTCCGAATGGTCCTCAAGGGCAACCCCATGTAAAGAGCATTGAAGTAGTCTAGATGGGAGATAATGAGTGCATGAGTGACTGTACACAGGGCATCTCGGTCCAGGTAGGGGTGCAGCTGGCGCACCAGACAGATCTGGGCGAATGCCACTCTGGTCACGGTCCCCACCTGTTCTTCCAGGTTGAGTTGCATATCCAGAAGGACACCTAAGTTGCGTGCTCTGTCTATGGGGGTAACACCTCTCCCCCCATAGTTAGTGATGGAATCTCCTGGACTATTCGAGATGTCGGTATGTACAGCCACTCGGTCTTAGAAGGGTTCAGTCAAAGTCTGTTCTTCCCCATCCAAACCTGTACTGCCTCCAGACACCGAGACATCATGTTGAGGGCGTCACTGGGTTGGTTAGGGGTGGAGATGAAGAGTTGGGTATCATCAGCATATTGATGATATTTCACCCCAAAACCATGGATGATCTTGTCCAGCGGTTTCATGTAGATGTTGAACAAAAGGGGCGAGAGAACCAACCCCTGGGGCACCCCACAAAGAAGGGATCTTGGGGTTGATTTCTGCCCCCCTGCCAACACTACCTGCGTACGGTCCAAGAGGTAGGAGAACCATCGTAAGACAATACCTCCCACCCCCAACCCCTCGAGGCATCGCAGTAAGATACCATGGTCGATGGTATCAAAAGCCGCTGAGAGATCTAGCAGGATCAAGACAGAGGAATAACCCTTGTCCTGGGCCCTCCAGAGATCATCTACCAGTGCGACCAACACCGTCTCCATGCTATGTCCGGGTCTGAAGCCCAATTGGTACGAGTCCAGATAGTTAGTTTCCTCCAAGAACAGTGGGAGCTGTTGGGCCACCACACTCTCAACAACCTTCGCGATAAAGCAAAGGTTTGAGACTGGACGAAAGTTGTTCAAATTAGCTGGGTCCAGGGCAGGTTTCTTGAGGAGGGGTTTCACCACCGCCTCTTTTAAGGTGGTGGGAAAGGAACCCTCACTCAAAGAAGAGTTGATTATTGCCTGAAGCCAGCCTCGTGTTACTTCCCGGGCAGCATAAACCAGCCAGGAAGGACACAGGTCCAATAAACATGTGGCAGCACTTAGTTTCCCCATGAATATACAGAATATATGTCCATGGAAGGAATATATACGACTGTACAGAGTGTTTATGAACATATTGAATATAAGTATAATGCACAGAGAGTTTATACAAGATATATTATATAATATCAGGGGAAGTATCAGTGTGTGTGTGGGAGTAGACGAGTTGAGGAGTTCAGTAAGGAAACCGCCGTGTGGTAGAAGCTGCTCCTTAGCCTGCTGGTCTTGGACTGCAGGCACCTGAACCTCTTCCCAGATGGAAGAAGGGTAAACAGTTTATGGGCTGGATGGGACAATAGCAACATTCATGCCTAACTGATCCATTTTCTGTGGGTTTCAGTATAAAGTAGGGGGGGAAACAGGCCGCAATCTTCTAGGGAAAACCACAATACTTATAGAAGCATCCAGTGAATGGATAGATGGAATGAATAAATCTTTGTCTCTGGTTAACCTATCCTCAAGATCATTATGAATGAATGATGATTTGCTCTTGTGTGTGTGTGTGTGTGTGTGTGTTTCAATTTTTATCCATTTTTCCATATTAATTCATAATAACAGTATGAAGTTTAACTAAGTATCATTCATGTTAATCCAGTTCACGCTAACATTGTTAATAATATCAAATTAATCAGATTTATATACTCTGATATACATAAGCAAAAAAAGGCCTAGTTCCTCATCTTCATCTTCATCTTAATCTGTGACTTTCTTATTCAATCTAAACATTTCTCTATTATATCTAAACAAATTTAATTAAATTCCATTCATATTGATCCAATTCATGCTAACATTATTAATCTGAAACATACATAAAAAAGAACTAACATCTATAAACTAATCTTTCTATTATTTTTATTCATTCTATAAACCATTTATGTTCCAATATTTCCCCTATCTAATTTTATTTCTGCCTCTCTAGCTTGTAATTAGACTACTTTAATGTTTAGAGGGCAATTTCCTATCCATCATCTCTTCTTCTTTAATGCTTCAATTCTTATCCACTTTTTAATTTGCCTCCAACACTCCTCATCTTTATCTTCATCTATCTCTTTTTTGTTCACTCTAAACATTTCTTCCTGTACAATCTTATACTGCCAGTTTTCCCAATTATCTGCCCATGTTCCAATCTCCTTATCAAAGGTAACTTCCTGTCTCTAAAGTTATTGGTTTGTCTGTTTCAATTTCTTCAAATTTTCTGGCTTTATTAGCAGATTTGTCAATCCTATTTTTTGCTCCAATCTTTGATTTATTTGTTGATATGGTCAGATTATTTGCTCTTTTTATTCCCCATTAATTGCCAAATGGGCCCTTTCATCACCCCCTTTGTTGATTCACCACAAGAGAAAGGGGAAAGTCATGTCATATCTGTGGAAAGGATAATGCTCAGAATCGGTGTTCTTGAAATCCTTACATAAATACTCTTGATTTCAGATGCAGCTCACTGTGAACCCTGCCCAGAAGACCAATTTCCCAACAAGGACAAGGACCAATGCATTGCCAAGAAGATCCACTTCCTTGCCTACCAAGACACCCTGGGATACATTTTAATTTTTCTTGCTCTTTTCCTCTCTGTGATCACTTCTTCAGTCCTAGTGATTTTCTATAAACATCATGACACACCGATCGTCAAGGCCAACAACCGAGATCTCACCTACATCCTCCTGTTCTCCCTCCTGCTCTGCTTCCTCTGCTCCTTCCTTTTCATTGGTCAACCAGGGAAGCTCACCTGCCTCTTCCAACAATCTGCCTTTGCTATTCTCTTTGCCCTTGCAGTTTCCTCTGTGTTGGCAAAGACTATCATGGTGGTTCTAGCCTTCATGGCCACCAAGCCTGGGAACAAGGCAAGGAAACTCTTAGGAAAACCGCTGACCAACTCCATTGTCATAGCCTGTCCCCTGATCCAAGCAGTTCTTTGTGCCACCTGGCTGGGAACCTCCCCTCCATTTCCCAACTTGGACTTCCATTCCTTGTTTGGAGAGATTATCTTGGAATGTAAGGAAGGCTCAGCTTCAAAGTTTTATGCTGTCCTCGCCTACCTGGGTTTTTTGGCCCTTGTCAGTTTCACAGTGGCATTTCCAGCCAGGAAATTACCTGACAGATTCAATGAAGCCAAGTTCATTACTTTCAGCATGCTGGTCTTTTGTAGTGTTTGGATCACCTTCCTCCCCACCTACCTGAGCACCAAAGGGAAGTCCATGGTGGCTGTAGAGATCTTCTCCATTTTGGCCTCTGGAGCTGCTCTTCTGGGTTGTATATTTTCCCCTAAATGCTACATTATCCTACTGAGACCTGATCTGAATTGTAGAGAAAATATGATAAGAAACAAGAGTCTGTAACTAATGCAGGAATAGGCCACATTTATATTTGTCTTTGGGGCATGTTTAGGATGTGATGATATTTCTAAACAATGATGAAATAATCCTCCAGAGTCTAATGTTTTTATGTTTGAGCATGTATTAATCTTGCTGCAATTGTTGTATATAAGGCTTCCAGAATTTTATAGTTTTATATCCATTTGTGTAGGTAAAATGAGTTTTTATATGAATGGGGCTATATAGTAGACAAATTTAGACCTAAAGAATGGAGCCATTCAGCTCACAGGGCCTGTGGTAATATTTATCAGATCATTCTCACAGAAGCACCTGAAATGTTATTGAAGAAAATAAAAGCAACACTTTCCCTCCTTTCAGAAATGTATAAACATGAGCCCATCTCTTTGTTGGGTACTTAATTAGCCCACTAGATGCTCAGGGGAACCCCAACCTCCCTATAGAACACACTTGGGTTCATAAGTCACCCAGGTGGAGCCAATATTGTGTACTCTACCTTCCCACAAGACACCAGCAAGCTGAAAGGCATTCAGAGAGCAATGTACCCACAGCAACATGCACATGCACAACTGTCAGGATTCTGGCGATTGCCCTAATTTAATCATGAGCCTCGAGCCAAGTTTCAAAAGAAACCAAATGATTTATTAGGAGCAACATGACTGGCATTAACCTGCATGAAGCCAACTCTGAGACATGTAATTTACTATCACCTATGACTCTGTTTCCTCCAACACCCCTAGGTGTGTCTTATATCAGATTCTCCAATGAAACATTCATGGGCTGGGTGTCATCAATCACGCTCTCCAATGAAAGATTTTTGTGGACAAAAGATCCAGTAGCCTAGGCTACAATCTCCTTAAGATAAGCATAGAATGTGCTTCTGGCCTTCATCTGCTGCACTGCTCCCTCAGGCCTTCCCCCACCCTTTCTAATGTCAATTTAGTAACAGGTATAGGAATGATTTATGAGTAAACATCAGCTTGACTTGCACAAGCGGCAGGCCTGCTGGCACTTGCATAGTTCAATGTGCTCACGCACATCGAGCTATGCATATACATGCCGGCCTGCCACTTGTGCAATGGCAGCATGCATCCATGATTTTACATCATATATCAGTGGGGAGGGGGGAATTAAGGAGGTTTCATAGCTTAAAAGCAGAATTCAGATTCATGAAAGAATTCTCTTCCTGACCTGTGGATGGAAGGATTAATTGTTGCTATAAATTTGTCCTGGTGCCATCCATGTGGCATAGATGGTATCTGATCTGCTAAAGTTCCAGTGAGATTTCAGGAGCAACCTCCAAATCAGTTTCTGCATAAACTGTGATTTCTGTTCTAGGAGAGAAGGTGATAAGACTGACTAGGCAGGAGTCATGCTATGGTTGATGCTGATGCTTTTCTGGCTTCAATAATAAATTACTTATTCCATCCAAGCATTGCTATGAGTGTTCACAGTTACCAGTATACAACTTATGGTCATGTGCCACCATGCCCCATTATCACTCATACTTTGTGACCAAACTATGGCGCAGGCCAACATAATGTATGCAAGGGCTCAGTTTGATGCAGGTCAAATAGATTATTTCACTGTGACTCTCAAATCCATCTGCTCTGTGTATTACAAGAAGAGACACAAACCTGTTTTCCATTCTGGTGTATGAAGTGAAGCTGTTACTAAATGGGTGGTATAATTGCTTTGCCTTGCGATTATCATAAGAACGGTAATTCTTCATGTATCCCCTAAGGATTTCTAGACAGAAAAATCTTCCAAGGTGAAACATGCTTTAAAAAAATATCTCTGAGTTCTCCAGATGGGGGCAGAACATGTCACCTTAGCTGATCTTGCAAAGAGCTCACTCCTGGGTTTGAAGAGTCTCACGTGCCTTTGTTTCCTCAATGGTCAAGTCCCAAACACAGATAAGAGGAAGCATGGTTGCTATAAATTTGTCCTGAGGCCATCCAGGTGGCATAGGTGGTGTCTGATCTGCTAAAGCTCCAGTGAGATTTCAGGAGCAACCTTCAAATCAATTTCTGCATAAACCTTGATTTCTGTCCTAGGAGGGAAGGTGATAAGAATGACCAGGCAGGAGTCATGCTGCTTCTGATGCTTCTGATCCTCTTCTGTCTTCTGGCTCCAACTATAGAGAAGAGGCTGCAAACCATTTGTGTGTTCAGGAATTATATCAGATTAGAGGAAAGCTACTACAGACCTGGTGATCTCATTATTGGTGGGAATTTCCCTTGGGAACCATTTTTAAGCATGTTGTCCCAGATTTTAATACAGTGAAAATTCTTGTACAGAACATGTACATTCCAGTTGGAGAAGAAACATGCAAATAAATATTTTCTTTGTTTTAAATTCTGGGATCCCTTTCAGAAATACTTCTAGTGTTTTGCATTGTTCTAATGAAGTACACAAAAATGCCTTTGTTTCTTCTATGGTCACAGCCCAAACACATGTAAGAGGAAGCATTGTTGCCATAAATTTGCCCTGGAGGTCCAGGTGGTCCAGGTGGTGTCCATTCTGTTAAAGGCCTGCTGTGATTTCAAGAGCAACCTGCAATTCACTTTCTGCACAAACCTTGATTTCTGTTCTAGGAGAGAAGGTGACAAGAATGACCAGGCAGGAGTCGTGCTACTGTTGATGTTACTGCTCTTCTGGCTCTTGGCTCCAACTACGCCAAAGAGGCTGCAAACCATTTGTGTGATCAGGGATAATATCAACTTAAGGAAAAGCAACTATAGGCCTGGTGATCTCATTATTGGTGGGAATTTAGCCTTTGAACTATTATTAAGTCTGCTGTCCCAGTCTTTCAAGACCACAGAAGTTTCCTATGCAAGTTTGGTAAGCTTCACCTGGAGCGAAAACATGCAGATAATTATTGAGTTTACTTTAAATCCAGGGACCCTTTCCCCAAATACTTCTTCTAGTATTTTGCACTGTCCTAGTGTAGTTCACCTTTTGTGTTTTCTTAGTAAAATACCAAGCTCTTAAAATAGGCTGGAATTCTCAATCTTTCCAGAATTCTTCACCAAGAAGATGATAAAGAACAACAAAAGTGGAGAGGAGCAACACATTAGAAATTGCTGGCCTGGTGAAGAAGTCCAATTATAATATGAAACTGGATAGTAAGTTGTGGTGGACAGCTCAAATAAAGCTCAATCATTTTCAAGGGTTCAAGAGTTGTAAAAACCACTCTCAGTGTTAGAATCAGCATTGCTTATGAACAGTGCCTTCAGTAAATCAGTGCATGACTCCCACTGTAGTCCTGTGCTCAGCAACATTTACCACTCCTGAAGAAGCTTCTCCAAGAGACACCCTAAATTATTAGCCTGAAAGAGGAGCAGTTGTAAAGGATTACAACCATGGGAGCAAAGTGAAGATGGGAGGGATAATAGAGGGGTGTAAAACAGTCTGTGATGTGGATGGAAGGGCTTGTCTCTTTTCCCACAAAGCCATTCAAGTTTAGCCAAGGAAAATCCTTTGCAAAAAAATCCAATCTCAAAGAAATGTGAGAGTTGCTGCCCCCAAAAAACCCCTCCAAAAACAGTAAAGCAAACTCTTTGAGCACACACATTATTTCCTTTAATGTTCCCCAGTGTTTTTCTCACTACAGACTCATCCCCAGTAACTACCAGCAGTTCCTTGCATTGAGGTTTGCTGTCTCCCAGGTCAGTAAGGATTTTCTTCTGCTCCCCAACATCACCCTTGGCTTCCACATCTATGGCCATTGCCAGAGGGAGATAGCTATTTCCTTAAACAGCCTCTCCATGCTCTCCTCACAAGGCCAAGTGGTTCCAGGTTACAAATGTGACCTGCAGGACACTCTGCTGTCCATCATTGGTGGTCTCAGTGACAAGTCCTCAAGGCTGATGGCCTCCAACTTTGGCATCTTTAAGCTCCCACAGGTAAGTGGGGGAGACAGTATGTGTTAAATTTGCATGAAGAGTCAGACGCGGAGTGCTTCAGAGAAGAGTTTATTAGTGACTACAGCTCATAACAGACCCGATTTGGCTGGGCTGCGGCTGCTACTTATAGCCAGCAGCCGCAGTTGCCAGCCAATCAGAGTGCAGGGTTTTTCCCACACTTTTTAAACCAATCATATTTGACATTTTACAAGAACAGTTCAAACTAAGCCAATGACATTCAAACCTGCATACATAACAGTATGGAGTTAACAAAGATCAGAAGTACACACAGAAGTCAAAGAAGAAACCAAAGGTAGCTTTGGGGAGGGGCTCATCATGAGTTTGTGATTCTTAAGGTAAAGGTAAAGGTTCCCCTTGCACATATATGCTAGTCGTTTCTGGCTCTGGGGGGGCAGTGCTCATCTCTGTTACAAAGATGAAGAGGCAGTGCTGTCCGAAGACGTCTCCGTGGTCATGTGACTGGCATGACTAAACACCGAAGGCACACAGAATGCTGTTACCTTCCCACCAAAGTGGTCCCTGTTAAGTTTGCATGAAGAGTCAGACGCAAGGAGTTCCAGCAAAGAGTTTATTAAGTGACTACAGCTCGAATGGACCCGTCCTGGCTTGGCTACAGCTGCCTCTTATAGCCTGCAGCCGTGGTTGCCAGCCAATGGGAGTGCAGGGTTTCTTCCCGCACTATTTAAACCAATACCATTTGACATTTTACAAGAACAGTTCAAATAAACCAATAACATTCAAACCTACATACATAACAGTCCCTATTTTTTTACTTGCTTTTTTTTACATACTTTTGAACTGCTAGGTTGGCAGAAGCTGGGACAAGTAATTGGAGCTCACTCTGCGATGCGGCGCCAGGTATTTGAACCGCCGAACTGCCGACCTTTCTGATCGACCTTTGTGATTCTTATTCTTCATAAAAGGGTAGCTATCTTTTTAATGCCATTTATTCTTTGTATCAAGTTGATGGTTTGTTCTCTTCTGACGTATCACGACCAGTTAAAATGGATAACTGGTAGTGCTTCCTAAAAAGTGAAGGAGATTAAATTTGTCACTCAAAGTGAGTCAGCCAATCCATAAAGATTACTTTGTCTTTGAAAGAAGAACCTCACTTTCCCCAGCTGGGTGTTGGCTTTGAGTTCAATCACGGAAACAGAACAATTTATCTTCCTTTCTTCTGGATTAATTCCAAGGATTTTCCTCAGTGTTTGGGTTTAGTCCAGCTCCTCTGGTATTTCCAGTGCAACTGGGTTGGGCTTGTGACTGCTGAAAGTGAGAGGGGAGAACATTTTGTCTCATCCCTGGTGCCAATGCTCAAGGAGAAGGAGATCTGCCTGGACATCACAGATTGTAAGTCTGATTTATTTGCTGTTACTTGTATCTGAGTGCTATCTTTGGGTTGATTTAGAACCATTATGAATTTATCATTAGAGCTTGTAAGTTTAAAAGCATTTTAAAAAAAGCTTTCCAAAGGATTTTAACATTAAGATGGGCTCTCGTCTTCCTTTTATATTTCTTTCTATTGACCCTGTAAGGTATATATATTGTATAACAGAGGCCTCCAACCTTAGCAACTTTAAAACTTGTGGACTTCAACTCTCAGAATTCCTCCTCTAGTTGTGTTAGCTCAGGAATTCTGGGAGTTGAAGTCCACAAGACTTAAAGTTGCCATGTTTGAAGACCCTTCTTGTATAAGATGCACAAATTCGGTATAACTATATAGTCTAGGGAAAAGAAGGACTAGGGATGATAACAATGCTCTGGACCCAACCGTTTTGAATAACTATCGTCCAGTCTCCAACCTTCGCTTTTTAGCGAAGGTTGTTGAGAGTGTGGTGGTTCAGCAGCTTCTGCTGTTCCTGGAGGAAACTGATTACCTTGACCTGTACCAATCGGGTTTCAGGCCCGGGCACAGCACCGAGACAGCATTGGTCGCATTGGTGGATGATCTCTGGAGGGCTCGGGACAGGGGTTTTTCCTCTGTTCTGGTCCTTTTAGATCTCTCAGCGGCTTTCGATACCATCGACCATGGTATCCTTCTGCGGCGGCCCGGGGTTGGGTGTGGGGGCACCGTGTTACGGTGGTTCTCCTCTTACCTTTCGGACCGTTAGCAGTCGGTGTTGACGGGAGAGCAGAGGTCCTCCCGAGGCCTCTTAGTTGTGGAGTGCCTCAGGGGTCGGTTCTCTCACCTCTCCTGTTTAATATCTACATGAAACCGCTGGGCGAGATCATCCGTGGTTTTGGGGTGAGGTATCATCAATATGCAGATGATACCCAGTTGTATATCTCCACCCCAGACCAGATCAGTGATGCTCTCTCGGTGATGTCCCGGTGCCTGGAGGCGGTGCAGGCCTGGATGGGGAGTAATAGGCTCAGACTCAACCCGGCCAAGACTGAGTGGCTGTTCTTACCGGCATCTCGGGTTTCAGTTGATGTGCCATCTTTGGTCATGGGGGAGGTGTTACCCCCATGGATAGGGCGAGGAATCTGGGCGTCCTCCTGGATGCACAGCTCAGTTTGGAGGAGCAGGTGGGAGCTGTGGCCAGGGGGGCTTTTGCCCAGGTTCGGCTGGTTCGCCAGCTTCGCCCTTACCTGGACCGAGATGCTCTTCGGTCACTCATGCGCTCGTCACGTCCAGGATCGACTACTGCAATGCTCTCTACATGGGGCTTCCCTTGTGGATTACCCGGAGGTTGCAGCTGGTGCAGAATGCGCTGCGCTGGCTGTGATGGGGTATCCCGATACTCCCATGTTACACCCCTCCTCGCGACCTGCATTGGCTACCGGTTGCCTTCCGGGTTTCCTTCAAGGTGTTAGTAACAACCTATAAAGCCCTTAATGGCTTGGGTGCAGGGTACTTGCGGGATCGCCTCCTGCCTGCATCACAGTCCAATCGCCCGTGCGCTCCCATAGGAGGGGCCTTCTGGGAATACCGTCGGTCAGGCATTGTCGGCTGGCAGCTCCCAGAGCTAGGGCCTTTTCTGTGGGAGCCGCCCTGTGGAACCAGCTTCCTGCGGATCTGCGTTTGGCCCCTGATCTCCGCTCCTTTCGTCGAGACTTGAAGACCTGGCTGTTTCAGCAGGCCGGCCTGGATTGACCTGGGGGTGGGTAGTTTTAATTTGTTTGTTTTTGTGATTTTATTGTTTTAACTTTTGGTAATTTGGACTTGTTTTTATTTGTGTTACTGTATATCTTTTTGTATGTTCGCCGCCCTGAGTCCTTTGGGAGTAGGGCGGCATACAAGTCTAAATAAATAAATAAATATATATATATATATATAATTTTTTAAATTTTATTTTTACAAACATTCCATCTTTCATTTAAACAGTGTGTCATCTGGGTACAAATATCTTGTGCAATAATATTCTAATATTATTATAATATTTCTAATTTTCTTGTGCACGGGTAGTGATGGGAGCTTCCCGATACTCCCATGTTACACCCCTCCTGCACGACCTGCATTAGCTTCCGGTTGCCCTCCGGGTGAGATTCAAGGTTCTGGTATTAACATTCAAAGTCCAGCATGGCATGGGTCCAGGTTATTTACAAGAACGGCTCCTCCCAACTTCAAATACTAACCGCCCTGTACGGGCGCACAGACGGGGTCTCCTCGGGGTGCCGTCTGCAGCTCAATGTCACTTGGCAGTGACCCGGGGGAGGGCCTACTCTGTGGCGGCTACCACTCTGTGGAATCTGCTTCCGCTGGAGCTCCGGCTGGCCCCCGATCTTTGCACCTTCCGCCACGATCTGAAGACCTGGCTCTTTTTACAATCTGGGCTGTGCTGATTCTCTGGGGTTGGTTCTATTTTAACTATGGGTTTTAATTTTAATTCGGCTTTAACTTGTTTGCTTTTAATTAACTTATTTATTGTTGTATTTTTAGCTGTGAGCCGCCCCGAGTCCTTTTTGGAGAGGGGGCGGCATATAAGTGGAATAAATAAATAAATAAATAAATAAATAATTCCTTACCACAACAACAATAATTCCATTCTTGTTTTAGTCTGCTAATATATGCTGTAATCTTAATGTTGTAACCATCCCCTTCTTAGCTCCTTCTCCTCTATATTCATATATTTAATTTCTTATATTCAATTTAATTTCTAACTTCTATTTTTATTTTCCAACCATTGATAATTGCCATATCGTGTAATAGTCAGTTTATTCTTTTTTCTTTGATTGCCAGTGTTAATCTGTCCATTTCTCCACATTCTAATATTTTCCTAATCACATCCTCTTCTGTTGGAATCTTTTCACTTTTCCAATTTTGAGCAAATACTATTCTAGCTACAGTTAATACGTGAATTATTCTTTA
Source organism: Naja naja (assembly GCA_009733165.1). Taxonomy (NCBI): domain Eukaryota; kingdom Metazoa; phylum Chordata; class Lepidosauria; order Squamata; family Elapidae; genus Naja; species Naja naja. The sequence goes on from CM019148.1 coordinate 369,128,440, forward strand.
CTATAACTTTCAGGTATGGGATGATAACAATCTGAGGACCCAGATTGTTGGGGGGGCAAGAGGCTGACTCTGTAAACCACTTAGAGAGGGCTTTAAAGCACTGTGAAGCGGTATATAAGTCTAAGTGTTATTGCTAGTGCTATATGAGAGCAGTATTCCAAGTATCTGAGCAGCTGCCACTGAGAAGAGGGGTTTAATTTATTTTTCAAAGCACCAGATGGCAAGAGAAGAAGCAACAGATGGAAACTAATCAAGGGGAGAAGCAACCTGGAACTAAGGAGAAACTTCCTGATGGTGAGGACAATTTATTTATTTGTTTGTTTGTTTGTTTGTTTGACTTGTATGCCGCCCTTTCTCCCTAGGGACTCAGGGCGGCTCACAATATAAAATCACAATAAAAAATAAGTTAATTAAAAATAATTAAATTACAAGCCCAATAAATCTAAAAACCAGGAAAGCTTAGTTAAAATTCCCTAAAAAACTCACCCCACCTCATTTCAGTCCAGGCCGGCCTGCTGAAATAGCCAAGTCTTCAGGTCGCAGCAGAAGGAGCGGAGGTCTGGGGCCAAGCGGAGCCCCAAGAGGAGCTGATTCCACAGGGTTGGTGCTCTCACAGAGATTTAGCTTGGAGATATGATTAAGATAATTTCAAATATTTCAATAAAACAAAAGGGAGCTGAAAGGGACCATGGAGGTCTTCTAGTCCTGCTCAAGCAGGATAGCCTCCAGAAATTGTGGGTGCTTCATCCCTGGAGGTTTTTAAGAAGAGACTCGACAGCCATTTCTCTGAGGTGGTATGGAGTCTCCTGCTTGAGCAGGGGGCTGGACTAGAAGATCTCCAAGGCCCCTTCCACCTCTCTCCTCTCCTGTCCTCTCCTGTCCTGTCCTGTCCTGTCCTGTCCTGTCCTCTCCGCTCCACTCCACTCCACTCCTCTCCTCTCCACTCCACTCCATTGTTCTGTTCTGTTTTATTCTTCATTGTTCTACTCTATTCTGCATCCTATCCTACCTTATCCTATTATTTTATTCCATTGTATTTCCATTCTAATTTCAATCCCTCCTCACTCAAAATACGTAGACTGCCTATTCCACGAACACAGGGAGAAGATGCAGCATTGGGGTATTCTTTTGAGGTAACACCTTTTTTTAAAATAAACTTTATTGAATTGTTATTGCATTAAAAACATAAAAAAATATATCACTCAATAACAGCTATTTGTGGTGCTTATCATACAACAATCATTTGTGCAATATTTGTGGGAGCACCTACTGCCAGCAACGGCTTCCCAATCACCCTGTGCACTCCCACAGACAGGGTCTCCTCAGGGTGCCGTCAGCCAGACAATGTCAGCTGGCAACCCCCAGGGGGATAGCCTTCTCTGTGGGTGCACCCGCCCTTTGGAATCAACTACCCGTGGAGCTTCGGATGGCTCCTGACCTTCAATCCTTCCATCGCGACCTGAAAACATGGCTTTTTCAATTGGTCGACCTGGACTGATGGGTTTTTAAAATTGTTTTTTTTAATTTGTTTGTTGGTTTTTAATGTTTTAATGTTTGCAATTGGGGTTCTTTTATTTAATAGTTTTTTAAATTTTGTATTCCTGTTTTTTATTCTTGTGTGCCGCCCTGAGTCCTTCGGGAGATAGGGCAGCATAGAAATCCCAATATTAAATCAAATTAAAATTAAATTAAATATTTACAGATATTAGTTTGTGCATAATTATATTCTTATTCTATCTATATTCTATATTTAACAATTACCTATCCTTAATCTGTCTCCAATCTATCCAGCTATACCATTGTTCCCATACCTTATAAAGTGACACCTTTTTAGGGGTAAACTGATTTTTCAAGCAGAGAATGAGGTGCTCTGGGATTTGCAGTTCTCTCCCCCCCATTCTCTCTCTCTCATTGGATCTCTCATTCTCTCTCACACACTTATTTTCCCTCATTCTCTCTCTTTCATTCTTTCTCATTCCCTCTTTCTTTCTCGTTCTCTCTCATTCCCTCTCTTATTCCGTCTCTCTCATTCTCTCTTTCATTCTCTCTGTCTCATTCTTTCATTCTCTCTGTCTCATTCTTTCTCTCCCTCTCTCTTTCTTTCTCATTGTCTCTCATTCTCTCTTTCATTCTCTGTCTCATTCTTTCATTCTCTCTCTCTCTCTCTTTCTCATTCTCTCTCCCCCATTTCTCTCTCCAATCGACAGAGCTACTCCAAGGAGAAGAGAGATGGGAAAACCTTCGCCCGGTCCCAGAGGCAACTAGTGGCGTGTTCCTCCCCTGAGAGGCTCCTTGGCTTTTCGCCCGCATTCAGTCAGGGAAGGCGTCGATGCTGAACCCCGCCCATCCAAGGACGCCCGTCTCCCTCCCGGATCGGAGCTGGCAAAAGAGCGCCGGGCGGCAACAGCAGTAGCAGCGAGGACAGGTCTGGCGTTGGGACGGAGAAGACGGACGGGGGGGCTGGGCATTTAGGAACCCTGGAGAGCATCAGTCCGGGCACCCAAAAGGGGGTTGGAGTAAGCGCTGGCCTTCATTTCCGGGGAGGGGGTCATCAACGCTGTTTGTTGGAGGTGGGGGAGAAGAGACCCCCGTCCTGCGTTCACCCAACCAGCCCCAGCAGAAGCGGCTACGAGACGGAGGTGGCGTCGCTTTCCCCGGCGGAGTTTCGTTTCCCTTTCCCGATTCGGTCTCCCGCGGTTGAGCCTGTTGTGGTGTCGCTCCGGAGGTGGAGTTTCCTTCGGGTTCTGGGTTCCCGTGTGAATCCAGAGAAGGGTCGATTCGGTAGCCACGTTCTCCATCCCTTGCAGAAATCCCGTTTCAGAGCTTTCGCCGCGAGACCAAACATTGTTAGTGCAAGAACTTGCCGGACCATTTCCCCAATTCTCAAAAAAAGGAAGGCAAAAAAAAGTCCATTTGGTTCAGCTGAGGTAGCAGAATTCAATGTTTTAACATGGGTGTGTGATTCCAAAGGTGGTTTTTCCCGAGGCAACTGAAATTTCTGGTTTTTCTTTGAAGAGGTTTTGCTTCTCCTCCAGTGGCCTCTGGAGAAAGCACCTTTGGGACAACCACGACCTGGAGGATTGAGAATCTCCATAGACCTGGGGATGTGGTCTTCCTGGATATGTAGGAGCGATGGGGCAGGTGACAAACAAGCCTTGTGCCCTCCTGTAATCCATGCTCCGTCCCTTTTGTGTCCTGAGGTTGCTTGCACCGCAAGGAGCTAATGCTTTTCTCATGATCTTGAACAAAAAGTTTGGCCAAACTTATAGCATCCGTATAAACAGCAGAGATGTTCTCTCAGTCAACCAGAGATTCTCCAGATACAACTCTGGAGTAGCAACTCCTAATACTCCTGCACATCGGGAGGAGAGCTTGGGTAAGAAATGGCATCTTGAAAGATTACCGATTAACATAATTGGAAGCTGGAAGCCGTGCTAGTTTCTTCTTGGATTTCCTGTTTTTCTTTCTCAGTGGTATTGTGCTGGCCTGGGCTTTTATGACTGTACTTTTCAGAGTTTCCCAAGATTCTTGAATTGTTTTCCCCCTTCCTAGGATTTTCTTCCAAGGAGTCTTCCCCAAATTCTCTCTGAGTTTATTAAAATCAGCTCTTTTAAAATCTGCTATCAATATGTTCTATTGCTTGTGTTTGTGTTATGTTGAATTTATGAGCCAAGAGATGAGTCAAGAGATGAAGTTATGAGTCAAGAGATGATGGCAACCTACCAACTGCCACCTTTGCTTTCTGTGGTGTCTCCAGTGAGTGGGGGACGGAATGTGGAGAAGATCAGCTGTGGAACATCAAGAGAAACTTAGATAAAGCTGCTTTTACAGGACATACTTTGCCAGATCAGCTCCAGACAATGTTGGTATTTTCGAGGTAATCCTCGACTTACAATTGAGCCCATGTTGTTAAGCGAGACATTTGTTAAGTGAGTTCTGCCCCATTTTATGTTCTTTCTTCCCACCATTGTTAAATGAATCCCTGTGTTTGTTAAATGAGTAACGTCATTAAGTGAACCTGGCTTCCTCATTGACTTTTCTTGTCCAGAAGGTGTTCGCATGACTACGGGATATTGCAACCATCATCAGTGTGAACCAGTTACCAAGGATCTGAATTTTGATCATGTGACCATGGGGAATGCGGCAACGGTTATAAGTGTGAAAACTGTCACAAGTCACTTTCCAAGCTGGGAGAAAGACACTGGAAACATGGAGGTTGATTGGAAAGAAGGTTTAATGATGAAGAGAACCACGTGGGTTTGGGGTTCTGGGCAGCTGACCACATGGAGTTGAGAGTGAGAAGGGTATTTATACCTTCTCTTGGGCTTTGCACTTGAACTTCCTTTTCCTGTGCAAGAACATGCATTCTATTGGCTGTTTGTGGAGTCATCTATAGGCAAAGTACAAATCCTAGGTGTTTGTCTAAGCTAAGTTTTGTTGCGGTTTGGACTGCTGATGCAATGAAGGGGCTTATATTCTGAAAGGGTGTTGGGCAATTTCTATTATGGCTTAATGGCTTTCATCCTGTGTTGGATCTTGAGTGAGGGCTATTTACTTATGAATAGAGCTATTTAGATACCTGTCTTGTTTCAATAAGCTCTTTATCTCTTAAGTGCTGTCATCTGCTGTGGGCTATGAAGAAAAGGAGGGAGCTGCTTTCTGCCTCTAAAAACATGTTTCTCCATTTCTCATTTAAGGAAATATAATATTCTGCCTTTTTTAATAGGACCCAGAATACTTCATTCTTCTGGGAAAGGGGTGGATGTTATCTTTCTACAGTAGGGGGGGCTGAGAGGGGACCCTCCTTCTGAAAACACACTATCAGTGTTCCATCTCACCCCCTGCCTTTCTTCTCTCTTCCCAAGGAGATGGCTCAGCTCACGCAGTGGTTTTGGAGACAGGAATACTGGCTACCTCCAGGGATCACCTGGGAGGACATGCAGGACACTGAGGACATCCGCTATCCCCAACCCCATCACCTCCTACTCTGCTTCCCCATTGCTCTCCTACTGATCGCGCTTCGGTTCTTGTTTTATAGGCAAGTTCTTGCATTTTGCTCTTTCAGCCAAAACCAAACAGTGGTGGAAGGAGGAGACAACACCCCCCCACCTATCTGGGGAGACCTTTCTTTTCCCCTCCACCCAAATGTTTGAAACAGTGGAATGTCCCTTTTGCTCTTAGCAATCATTTTGGATGTACTGGATTTGTAAGGTTGACAAATATGAGAACCAAGGGAAATTGAACATGGGATTATTTATGAGTCATGGTGGTGCAGTGGTTAGGGTGCAGTACTGCAGGCTATTTCTGCCTGCAATTTGGCAGCTTGAGTCTCACCAGGCTCAAGGTATTACGGAGACCTGGTTGGGACCGGAGGGGGGTGTCCCTCTGTGTGATTTATGTCCCCCAGGTTTCTGGGTGCTGCACCGGTCTCGAGCTCAGGGAAGGGGTGGAGGAGTAGCCATTGTTATTAGGGAGACCTTGTTTCCAAGGGAGGCCACTGTCCCGCAGATAGGTGGGTGTGAGTCCCTCCTCCTGAGGTTGGGCCCGGAGGGCCGGTTGGGTCTGTTGCTGACATACCTGCTGGTGACACACCGCCACCCCCGAGAGGGCATCCAGCAGCTCGGCCCTTCCTGAGCTCCTGGACGCCCTCTCGGGGGTGGCGGTGGAGTTTCCCAGGCTTATTGTCCTGGGGGACTTCAACTTGACCTCTCTGGGAGTGGTGTTGGGTTTGGCTCGGGAGTTCATGGCATCCATGACAGCCATGGACCTGACCCAGGTGATTCAGGGGCCCACTCATGAGGGGGAGAACACGCTCGACCTGGTTTTTGTCTCGGGACAGTGGTGTAGCGATCTGGGGGGGATCACTGGTTACCCTACCCCTATCATGGACAGATCACTATCTCCTGAGGCTGGTCTTCCAATTGGCTGCCCCTCGCTGCTGGGATGAGGAGCCGATACGATGGTTCCGCCCCAGGCGTCTGATGGACCCGGAGAGGTTTCAGACGGCCCTGGGGTTCTTGCCCGCCTCCCTTGACCACAGCCTGGCCGAGACTTTGGTGGCCGCCTGGCAACAGGCGGCTTGGCAGCGCTCGACCGGGTTGTCCCCTTGCGGCCTCTTCCTCGCCACAGACCTCGTTTGGCTCCCTGGTTTTCTGAGGAGCTTCGGGGGATGAAGCGGCAGAGAAGATGCCTGGAGAGCAGTTGGAGGACTAGTCGTTCCGAGTCTGACCATGTCCAGCTAAGAGCCTATATTAGGACTTACCTGGAAGCGATTAGAGCAGCGAGATGTGCTTACTTCTCCACTTTGATCGCGTCCACAGATGATCGCCCTGCGGCCCTGTTCAGGGTCACTCCCTCCCTCCTTCATTTGGAGGAGAGGGGGGACCCTTTGCGGGGCAGAGCAGAGGAATTTAGTTTACATCTGGCGGATAAGGTCGCTCAGATTCAGGCCGGCTTGGACTCCGACTGGCAGGGTTTAGATGATGGAGTGGCGACGAGTCTGGCGGATTCTATCTGGGTTGAGTTTGACCCTGTCTCCCTGGATGAAGTGGACAGGATCATGCGGAGGTTGTCTTCCACCACATGTTTATTGGACCCGTGTCCTTCCTGGCTGGTTTATGCCTCCAGGGAGGTTACACACAGTTGGCTCCAGGCAGTTGTCAATGCCTCCTTGAGTGAGGGAGTCTTTCCCGCCGCCTTGAAAGAGGCGGTGGTGAAACCCCTCCTCAAGAAGCCTGCTCTGGACCCAACCGTTTTGAACAACTATCGTCCAGTCTCCAACCTTCGCTGTTTAGCGAAGGTTGTCGAGAGCATGGTGGTTCAGCAGCTTCCGCTGTTCCTGGAGGAAGCTGATTATCTAGACCTGTACCAATTGGGTTTCAGGCCCGGACACAGCACGGAGACAGCATTGGTCACACTGATGGATGATCTCTGGAGGGCTCGGGACAGGGGTTTTTCCTCTGTCCTGGTCCTTTTATATCTCTCAGCGGCTTTTGATACCATCAACCATGATATCCTTCTGCAGCAGCTCCGGGGGTTGGGAGTGGGGGGCACTGTTTTATGGTGGTTCTCCTCTTACCTTTCGGACCGCTCGCAGTCAGTGTTGGCAGGAGAGCAGAGGTCGTCCCCGAGGCCCCTCACTTGTGGGGTGCCCCAGGGTCGGTTCTCTCACCTCTCCTGTTTAATATCTACATGAAACCGCTGAGTGAGATCATCCTGAGTTTTGGGGTGAGGTATCATCAATATGCAGATGATACCCAGCTTTATTTCTCCACCCCAGACCAGATCAGTGATGCTCTCTCGGTGATGTCCCGGTGCCTGGAGGTGGTCCAGGCCTGGATGGGGAATAACAGGCTCCAGCTCAATCCAGCCAAGACTGAGTGGCTGTTCTTACCAACATCTCGGTTTCCAGTGGATGTGCCATCTTTGGTCATGGGCGGGAAGGTGTTACCCCCCGTGGATAGGGTGAGGAATCTGGGCGTCCTCCTGGATACACAGCTCAATCTGGAGGAGCAAGTGGGAGCTGTGGCCAGGGGGGCTTTTGCCCAGGTTCAGCTGGTTCACCAGCTCCGCCCTTACCTGAGCTGAGATGCCCTTCGAACGGTCACTCATGCGCTCGTCACTTCCAGAATCGACTACTGCAACGCTCTCTACATGGGGCTGCCCTTGCGGATCACTCGGGGGTTGCAGCTGGTGCAAAATGTGGCCGCGCAGGCTGTGATGGGAGTATCCCGATACTTCCATGTTACACCCCTCCTGCGCGACTTGCATTGGTTGCCGGTTGCCTTCTGGGTCTCCTTCAAGGTGTTAGTAACAACTTACAAAGCCCTAAATGGCTTGGGTCCAGGGTACTTGCGGGAACGCCTCCTGCCAGCATCATATTCCGATCGCCCTGTGCGCTCCCACAGGAGGGGCCTCCTGGGAATACCATTGGTCAGGCATTGTCGGCTGGCGGTCCCCAGGGCTAGGGCCTTTTCTGTGGGAGCACCCACCCTATGGAATCAGCTCCCTGCGGATCTTCATTTGGCCCCTGATCTCCGCTCCTTTCGTCGAGACCTGAAGACTTGGCTGTTTCAGCAGGCCGGCCTGGATTGACCCGGGGGTGGGTTGTTTTAATTGCATTGTTTTATTGGTGTAATTTTAGCTGTTTTAATTTAATTTTAGTTATTTATAGACTTGTAGTTGTTTAATATTTTTTATTGTAAATGTATTCTCTTTTTATATGTTCGCCGCCCTGAGTCCTTAGGGAGAAGGGCGGCATACAAGTCTAAATAAATAATAATAATAATAAGGTTGACTCAGCCTTCCGTCCTTCTGAGGTGGGTAAAATGAGGACCCAGATTGTTGTGGGCAAGAGGCTGACTCTGTAAACCACTTAGAGGGGGCTGTAAAGCTCTGTGAAGTGGTATATAAGTCTAAGTGCTATTGCTAATATGTGAATTAGAAAGGCATAGTTTGAGATTTGGGTGGCACAGCTAATTATGGTTTGATAAAGATCAATACAGAGTTCAAAAATCAAACTGTTAGATGTTCCATATGGAAGATATGGAACAGATATAAACTTAGATTGTGTCTGAAAATATGGCCATCACCACCATGTAGAATTTTTCTATGGAGATTTCAAAATAGAATTAAGGGGGGATTTGATACCCAAGGGATATATATTTCACTGATTTTCCTGTGTACAATTACTAGAAAAGTTTAAAGCAGATTTCATTTTTGAACATGATAATACTAAATTTGAAATAGAATTATGTATGAATGGAGAATGTGTTTTGGCTCAAATGTATTATCTTTTATTAAAAATTGAAACAAAATACGAAGAAGTGACAGAATGTACGATGCCACAATATTACTATGTCTGACATTGCTTGTTGCTTGTATTAGCTTCTCAGTCCAGGAAAAGGCATGATCGGCAGTCCAACATGAAGGTTGGCCTTCCTTGGCTGCTACTTGTTCCTCAACCAGGAAACACAAGCCTAGGATGATGCCCAAATTAAACCCTGGTTCTGTTTGGAGTGGGGCAACACCCTCCATACTGGGCTCTATTTCTAGGTTTTTAGGTTATTAGCACGGGTGGGCTTCAAACATTTTAGCAACCGGTTCTCTGCTGGATGGGCGTGGCCATGGTAGGCGTGGCCTAGTCGTCCTCTGGCAACGGTGGGGGGAGCGTTTTCACCCTCCCTGGGCTCTGGAGGCTTTCCTCCAGCCTCTAGGAGGGCGAAAATGGCCTTCCCGGCCTCCAAAGGCCCTCTGGAGGCCGGAAATGGAATTTATGTTCTTCATCCATTTTCTAAATGTCCCTACAGTGAAGAATACAGAGCAAAATGTTTCTTCTCTGTCAAGTATTTAATCCATCCATTTAAATAGGTTAAAGGTTGAATTTGTGCTACTGCATATTAATATTATAGGTTTTTTAAGTGTGATTCTAATCACTATTAATTAAAAATTATTTCATTCCAGTATAACTATTTTTTATTATTAGTTTGTTAGATTTCAACACTTTTTTAAAATGCAGGTTATGTTCTTTGCATTGGTTTCATGTGCCTCTTCTTGAATGGACCATGGAACAAGAAAGCCAAGGACCTTTTAAATTTAGAATAGAGAACAGAGAATAATAAGAGTTGGAAGGGACCTTGGAGGTCTTCTAGTCCAATCCCCTGTTTGAGCAGAAGACCCAATACCAGGGGTGGGATTCTACCAGTTCGCACCTATTCGTTAGAACCGGTTGTTAATATTCTAAGCAGTTCTGAGAACCTGTTGTTAGAAGAAATTACTGGCCTAATCCTGTAAAGAAGGCAGGAAGGAAACATTCTGGTGTTGCTTACAGAAACTGCCTCTCCATTAACCCTTATTACATTCTTGGCAGGACTAGATTTCCTGTCTTAGGAACAACTCTGGAGTTTTTTTTTTCTCCTCCTTTGTGTGTAGTGACCATTTAAAGTTACAATGGCACTCAAAAAAGTGACTTATGACCATTTTTCCCACTTATGACTGTTGCAGCATCCCCACAGTCATGAGAGGCCAGGCAAGGAAATGCGTGCCTCCATGTGAGTGATATTGAATTGGCCACACCCAGCCAATAACATGACCACCAAGCCACGCCCACCAACTAAGCCATGCCCACAGGACCAGTTGTTAAAAAATTTGAATCCCACCCCTGCCCAATACCATTTCAGGTAAATGACTGTCCAGTCCCTTTTTGAAAGCCTCTAGTGATGGAGCATTCACAACTTCTGGAGGCAAGCTGTTCCACTGGTTAATTGTTCTAACCATCTGGAAATTTCTCCTTAATTCTAGGTTGCTTCTTTCCTTGATTAGCTTCCATTCATTGCTTTTTGTTCTGCCTTCAGAATAGATTGACCTCCCCTCTCTTCTTTGTGGCAGCCCCTCAAATATTGGAAGACTGCTATCATGTTTCCCCTAGTCCTTCTTTGCATTAGACTAGATATTCCAATTCCTGTAACTGTTCCTCATATCTTTTAGCCTCCAGACCTCTAATCATTTTTGTTAATTTTTTTCTGCACTTTTTCTAGAGCCTCGACATCTTTTTTATATCATGGCAACCAGAACTGGGTGCAATATTCCAACTGTGGTCTTACTAAGGCTTTGTAAAGTGGTTTCTATTTTATTTAGCATATGGCTGTCAAGCCGATCTCTGCGACCATTGTCAAGGCTTTGAAAAACCTTATGCCAAGGAGTAAAAATTCTTCAAACATCCCTGCTAATTAGAGGTGATAGACCATGTTTTTCTTTGCTGTCAATGCTGATAAAAATAGACCCGGAAAGTAATCTAAGAAACATTTTTTATTTATAAAATAAGAAAACCTAACGTAGCTACATACTTGCAACTTAATCTCCACCAAGGCATATAGGAAAAAAAAGGAAAATTAAAACAGAAGTTACAGGAAGTGAAGTATAAACTTTGTACACATGCGCAGTGGATCAAAACATCACAAGACTTTCTTATCTCATTACTATGGAGACAAGATAACACAGTGCTGGCTAGCAGGCACCTGCTTGCTATAATATGAGCTTAGAAGCTTGAACAGACAAATTAAAAAAATGCAGCGACAATGGCAAATACATGGACTTATGGTGGTTCAAGTGTTAATGTCCAGTCCACCCAGCCATTCATGGACAGGGTGGTCCATGTTGCAAAAATCAGACATTGGGCCAGTGTAAGTTCTTGATTGACATTCGGACACAATGTGATGGATGTTTTGTTGAGGAGCACCAGACAGTCACACTGAGGGATAGAGACAAGACCCTGTTCTGACCCAGGCTTCATCAAATTTAATAAAACATAAACTGATTTTAAAAGTAAAACCTATTTTAATGCAATGCTGGGAATTACTTGCATTCCCAGCCAAAACTAATTATACACAGTTCCTCCAGATAAGAGCATACTTTTCAGTGCTGTAGTATGCTGCCAACAAAGAGACATCCAATTAAGGCTTAACATAAACCAATCCAAAAACAGAAAAAAACAACCAGAGTACAGAGGTTCATGAAGGACTCGGAGATTACTGAACTTTTGTCATTGAGGTCTGACTTTTATCCCTTATGGGAGGGACAATCACCTCCCAGCCTTACTCCTGAATCGCCCTTTCTGCTTCAGCTGCTCTCACCTTCTAGCAGCTCTGCGCACACGTGCACTGGGAACAGGCTTCCCTGGGTCCTCTGTCTCGCTGCTGCCAGACTCTGAAGGCTCCAAAGGCAGCACCCCACTCTCACATGGTCCTGGCCCCATCCCTGCATTGGATGCAGGACCCTTGTACAAGTCCTCTCCAGACTCTCTGACTGGTTCCCTTTCATTCTCACTGTCCGATACCTCTGCTGTCTGCACCAGTTGCCAGCGAACTACAACAGACCCCACTTAAACAATGAGTCCTGGCAGACACCATGTTGGGTACAGATCCTGTTCAGAGTTGATAAATGCTTGTGAGGAAGGTCAAAACCTGGCACCTTTTGTAAAGTGGTAACAGAACATTATGTAATCATTATTCTATGCCTCTATTAATGCAGCCTAGGATTGCATTGGCTATTTTGGCTGCTGCCACACACCATTGGCTCATGTTTAAGTGATTGTCCACCAGGACTCCAAGATCCCTCTCACAATTACTGGCATTAAGTCAAGTTTCACCTAGCCTGTACCTATACATTTGGTTTTTCCTGCCTAAGTATAGAACAGGGGTGTCAAATTCTCAGCCCACGGGCCGGATGCATCATGTGCTGACAATCCCTAAGGTAAAAAAGTCATGATATGTCATGTGATGACAACGTGACAACACAAGTTTGACACCCCTGGTGTAGAACCTTACTTTTAGTCAGTGTTCATTTGCCTGACTGAAGCTGTTTCCTTTTCCAGGAAAATCGCCATCCCCTTGAGCAAAAAACTGGGTTTGCAAGAAAAGGTGAGGAGGAAACCTTCTCCAAACCTGATCCTGGAAGCTTTTTACACAAAGTGGAGGAAAAATCCCCAAAAGGTGAGTTTTTTCTCCACAGTTTTGCAGGTTGATATCCACTCATATCACTCTCAGAGGGACAATGGGCAGTTTGCAGCTCAAAGGATAAACTGTCAGGGTTCCGACTGATGTCCTAATTAAATCATGAGCCTCAGGCCAAGCTTCAAAAGAAATCCAGTTATTTATTAGGAGCTTCATGTCAGCATGGACCAAATGAAGCCTACTTTGAACTTACTTAATCTGCGCTTTGGCTCTGACCCTGTTTCCCCCTCCCCTAAAGATGCATCATCAATCACATTCCCCAATGAAGCAATATTGCAGTTTGTAGAAGTCACTCCCTCTGGCCACTGTGGGTCTTCTTGGAGATGACCTTGACGTTGCTAGCTGGAATGTGCTTTGTTTTGACTGAAATGCAAGTTCCTTGATGCAGCTGTGAGATTTGATTCCCCATCCCCCTGGCCTATGGCAACTCGAGAGCAGGTCAGGAATGCTTCATGAGTTGACATAAACATCATATGAAAGTAAAATGCATCAGTAAAACAGGAGCCTAATATAAAGATAGAATAAGGTAAAAATAAAAAGGTGAATGGTGCACCTTTAAAGTGTACATCTCTCCCAGGTTTGCATGGCACACTGCAAGCCCTATACAAGTAGTCACAGCAGGTCTTCACACTTTTCTGAAAGGTCAGGAGTGTGGGGGCCCACCTCTCTGTTTTTCTCTCCCTCCCTGTATCCTGCATGTGTATTCATAGCACAGAGAAATTGTGGAAAAATTAAAAACTGGGGCCAGTTGCATTTCCTCCTCCTTCTCTTCTTCTATATTCTGGAATCTCAGGTAATGAGCAGCTTTTTCTGTTTCCAACATTATCACAGTGTTTTCTAGCCCTTTATTTGTATATGTCAATTTATAATTTATATCATCCACTTTTTCCTCTACTTGTTCTGATTTTTCCTCCATTTTCTGGATTCTTTGCTTATTTTTTTGTTATCATTTGTTGGAAATTCTCAAGTTTTTCATCCATATTTTGAATTTTTTCTTTCATCTCTCCCGTATCATTTGTCACTTCCCCTATATCTTTCCTATCTCACTTTCCTTATCTCACCATGATATTTTGTCATGGACTCCTGTAGCACAGCTTTCCTCACTTGGTTCTGCCTCCTGCCATCCAGGAAGAAGTCAGTGGCTTAGCCAAGCAGTGCGACCTCCCAACAAGACAGGTAGAGAGGTGGTTCCGTTACAGACTAAATCAGAACCGGCCCAGTGTGACCAAGAAATTCTGTGAAGCCAGGTGAGTGGAAACTCTTTGGGCAGGGCAATTCATGTGTGATCCATGTGGAGCAGAGCATCTCTTAGTGCCCAACAGGATCTTTGTCACTGATGACTTTACAAGACGATCCTGAATGATTTAAGAAGGACATTTGTGTTGGATATCCAGTAGGAATATACATATTAATTGGTCAAGGATGCTTCTCCCAAAGTTTCTATACTTAAGAGTGGGCTTCTAAGCTTGAAGAAAGTTCAGTGGGGAAGGGAAAGTCTTTGAAATCAATCAATCCGCTATGTAGTTGGATTCTGTCAGAAAGTTTTGGACACAGGGAAGAAGAGACCGGGTGAGTCATCAGCTGGGATGGGGCAATGGGAGAAGATGGTAAGGAAGTGAATGGCAGTAGCCACAAAGTGGAACTGCTTAATTCATTCTTTGCACCTGTCTTCATGCAAAAGAAAAACAATACCCTGACCTACCAAAAGTAGAACCATAAAAACAGTACATGTAGTACATGTCCAAAAATATAAGAAATGGTAGGAAACGTCTGCTCACTTTAGATGAGTTCAAATCACCAGAATGGTTTACATCGCAGAATTCTGAAGGAGCTGGCAGATGTGATTTCAGAATCACTGAACTATATCTTCAAAGATCCTGGAGCATTGGGGAAACTACCAGAGGACTGGAAAAGAGTTGATGTGGTTCCCATCTTCAAAAAAGGAGAAAAAAATGTATCTAGGAAATTACAGACCTATCAGCCTGCCCTCAATATCTGTGAAGATCCTGGAAAAGATTATCAGGCAATGAATCAGGGAATACCTAGAGGCAAGCAAAGTTCTAACTAAATGCCAACATGTGTTTGTCAAAAATATATTATGCCAAACAAATCTTATTGTATTCTTTGATAAAATGACTAAATTAGTGGACCAGCAAAATGCTGTGGGCATAGTATGCTAGGACCTCAATAAACATTTGACAAAGTGGACCACAACCTACTACTTGATAAGAGAGGAAAATGTGGAATAGACATCATCATCATCATCAGGATTCGTAACTGGCTTATACACCACATTCAACATTTAGTCTTCAATGGAACTACATCAGAGGGAAGTATGCAGTCAGGTTCCCCAAGGTTCTTTCTTGGATATTCTTTGACATCATCATCAAAGCTTTAGATGAGGTAATAGATGGGGAACTCATCAAATTTGCAGATGACAACAAGCTAGTGGGAATAGCAAAAACTTAGAAGATAGGCTCAAGATCCAGAAAAATCTTGAGGGACTTGAACATTGGGCCTATCAAAAAAAAAGGCAAGACACTTCTTTCTCTTTTCTTTTTCTTTCACCATTTTTCCACTATTTTCATTTTATATTTTGATAAATTTATTAAAATTATATTTTAAAAAAGAAGATCATTTGTGTGATTCAAAGGAAAGCATCCCTCTTCAGCATCTTAACAATACTGGTAGCAATGTGTTTTGGCCTCCAAACCAGTGGAGGGCCCAATTAGATTGTCAGAGAGCACATCTGTTGGGTCCCAAAGGTGTTTTTTTCAAGAGGCAACTGGATTTCCTGGTTTTTCTTTGAGGACATTTCACTTCTCATCCAAGAAGCTTCTTCAGCTCTGACTGGATGGTGGGAAGTATTTATACTCCTTGCAGACAGCTGCTCATTTGCATTCTTTTAGGAAGTCATTGAGGCCATAAAATCTCCACACACATTTGCATTACTCAGGTGACCCTGAGGACACAGATAAACCACCAGGTGGGCTTAAACTCATTCAGGGAAGAGAAGAGATCTATTCAACTGTTCTAGAACAGAATCTTAATCAAGGGGTTCAAGTAGAAGAAAGGCTAAAGGGTGGAAAAGTTATTGATTGCTTCAGAAGGTGGAAGTGAGGAGCAGTCACAATCTTCTGTCAGCTGGACTTTGTATTCCCTTCTAGCACTAGAAGCTCTGGATCTCCCAGCCTGGTTTCCAATTACCCTCATGCTTTTTTTCTGATTGTTTTACAGCTGTGAGTTCCAACTTTCCCTACTTCTGTTGGTCACTGTCAAAAAAAACCCTTGGTCTTGTGTAATACAGGGTGTGACCTTCTCTGTCTCCCACCTCCTAGCATTTAATGATACATTTTTGATGAACAAAAAAAGGTCCATTTTTCAACTCTTTCCAATATCTTAGTGACTAAAGTTGCTTTGCGGTCTCCTTTCTCTTCCACCGTCCCCTTCATGTCAGATCTAAAGAAGTGTTGGTGGGCTGGTATGATGCAATTCCTAATGAACGGTGTCTTCTTGCAGAAACCCTGGTTCTGGAACATCCGCGAATGTTGGGTTGGGTTTCCACTGAAGGTGAGACATCAGGAGACATTCAAATGAACATTTCAAGGGAAAAATGTGCATCAATTACTAATCCCTTTTGCAAAAATAATATGAAAGTGCAATCCATCCCACATTGACTTTTCAAACATGACATTCATCCAAGGTTTAGGAATTCAATTCTTTCCTGTTCTTGCAACTGAAAAGGAAGTGATTAACCATCAATAAGAAATACCACATGAGGCCAAGTGTAAGGAAATCACCAACATGTGTTGGCCAAAATCATTGGACTTTCCTGACTTTCCTAGCTAACAAATTTATCATCCAAAAGATGGAGGAGGGAACTGGAGCAACAGCTATATTGGACTTAATTATAATTAATAGGGATGATAATGCAGACACAGATAATGGAACCTGTAAATGAATAAATTGATTAGGAGAAGTCAGCATGCTTTTGTGAAAGGCAAATAAGGCCAAACACACCTTATTGCCTTCTTTGATGAAATGACTAAATCAGCGGACCAAGGAAATGCTGTGGATATCGTATACTTAGACTCTAGCAAGGCATTTGATAAAGTAGACCATAACCTTTAAATATAAGCCAGCCTTGTGCTGCAGCTGCCAAAAAAGCCAACACAATTCTAGGCTGTGTAAACAGAAGGGTAGAATCAAGATCCTATAAAGTGTTAATGCCACTTTATAATGCCTTGATAAGGCCACATTTGGAATACTGCATCCAGCTTTGGTCGCCACAATGTGAAAAAGATGTTGAGACTCTAGAAAGAGTCCAGAGAAGAGAAACAAAGATGATGAGGGGACTGGAGGCTAAAACATATAAAGAACAATTGCTGGAATTGGGTATGTCTAGTCTAAAGAAAAGAAGGACCAGGGGTGACATGATAGCAGTGAAGAGGGAGCCAAACTATTCTCCAAAGCACCTGAGGGCAAGACAAAATGCAGTGGGTAGAAACCCATTAAGGAGAGAAGCAACCTAGAACTAAATAGAAATTTCCTGACCGAACAATTAATCAGTGGAACAACTTTCCTCCAGAAGTTGTAAATGCTCCAACACTAGAAGATTTTAAGAAAAGATTGGACAACCATTTGTCTAAAATGGTATAGGGTTTCCCGCCTAAGCAGAAGGTTGGACTAGAAAACCTCCAAGGTCCCTTACAACTCTGTTATTCTAATATAGTATCACCTCCTCCTTGGCAAGGTAGAACAATGTGGGATAGACAGCATCACTACCAGATGGCTTTGCAGTTGGCTGACCAACCACACTCAGCAAGTGGTCCTCAGTGGAACAATGAGCTTGTGCAGGCCCTCCTGGGCTCCATTTTTGCTGGCAGAGGCACCGTGGGCCAGTCTTTCACTGTTTCCAGTGTGGCCCTGTGAGCCAGATCTAAGCACCCCACAGGCCAGATTCGCCCCGTGGGCCTTGAGTTTGACACCCCTGGTTTAGGCTACTGAAGAGAAGGCTGATGGGAGACTTGAAAACAATCTACCAGGACTAGAAGGGCTGTCACACAATAGATTTATTCTCTACAGCACCTGAGGGCAGGACAAAAAGAAATGGGTCTGGATAGATCCTTTTCAGGCATGGAATGTTAAGAGAGCCCCTTACACATGGGGGCTCTCTAGAAGAGTATTTCTCAAACTCGATAGCTTTCAGACATGTGGACTTCAACTCCTAGAGTGCTCCGACCCCCACGAACACAGTACTTGGATATTGTCTTCACTTGGGAAGCTGAGAATTGGGATTACATGACACCACTTCTCTTCATTTATGCATTGCAGCCTCTCCATCTGAGCCTTTATGGCTACTACCTCCTGCAGTTCTCCTTTTACTGGACCTTGGTCATCACAATGCCTTTTGACATCAAACAGAGGGTAAATGAGCTCTGGTAGAAGAGATGCAGTCCAGCTGGTCAGGAAACCTCATTCAGATTCCAGAAGGAAATGCATGTCTTCCTTTTGGTGCAGTACCAGCATTTATGCCTTTCGGTTAATTTATGTAGCAGCCCATCTGGCCAGTGCAACTCAGGTAGTTCACTTGAAAACTCCACATCCAATCAAATGAAGAGGAAAGGTAAAACAAAAACAAGGGCACTAGTTTGTGCATATTAAGATGCAAAATTGTATGCTACAAAAATTATTGTCAGTATGACCTTTAAGTACATCATAGGGCAACAATTTTTGAACTGGGGTATCTCAAATGGGCTAACATATGGAATGCACCCAAAATCTGGAAGCAATGAAGTTGTCCCTCCTTCTGAGCTCCTGGCTGCTGCTGCACCACTGTGTTGCTAATGAGATGATATAATCTTCCTTTTCAATTTTCTGTGATAGTTTCCCAGCCAGTCTCCCAATCCCTTGCTACATTCCTCCACCCAGTAGCAGCCAGATACCTGTTTGCTGGGAAGGTGAAGGGAGAAAAGGAGGGAAGGAAAAGGAAAAGGAGGGAAGGAAGGGAAGGGAAAAGGAGGGAAGGAAGGAAGGAAGGAAGGAAGGAAGGAAGGAAGGAAGGAAGGAAGGAAGGAAGGATGGATTTCCAATAATCTTCACAAGATCCTGAAAGGTAAGGAAATATTTCTGAAACAATGACACAATGGAACTCAACGTTGTCTAATTCCACCCAAAACCCCTTCCCCATAATGGGATGTATGGGCCCCCTGGAGGAGCTACAAAATAAATAACCATTATCTCATCTTCCTGCAGGATTTTAATGCATTGATTGTCCACCATGTAACCGCCATCTTGCTCAGTGGCTTCTCCTATTGCGTCAATTTCATCCCTATTGGTTCCCTTGTCATGATCCTACATGATGCTCCTGATACTCTGATGCATGTAAGTTAAAGATCAGGAACACTTTTCCTCTAGCCTAAGATACAAAAAAATGAATACTTGCTTCCCCTTTCTTTCTCTTTGAAAAAAAACCCTCATCCATGTTTTTTTGTAAAGAGGATATAAATCTAGAAAGGAATTTATACCAGCCTTCTCTTGCCTGAAGTCTGCCAGACATGTTGGGACCAGCTAAACAATTGATGTCATAGTCCCAATCTGAAAGGTTTGTTTGAAGATTGAGAAAATACAAAAAGAAAATAATAATTTGGACAAAGAAGCAGCCTGAAAAAAGATTGAGGCTAAAATTGTTTCAAATTTTAGATATCTAGTTTTGAGTTTGAAAGCATGTTTGTTCTGCATTCAACACAAAATGTTTGGAAATGAGCTAACCCTCACTTGTGGGAGACTAATACAGTCCCATCAAGCTTTGCTTGCAAGCTGGTCCAGATTTCTCGTTAGCATTTTCGTATTCTGCAAACTACAATTCCCAGGATCCCACTGGGAGATAGAATACAGATGCTGCAGCTGAAACCCACAAAAATGTGCCATCATATTCTGAAAGTCAAGTGTTCTCACAACAGGAGCCTCAGCCATTCAACAATTTCTGACCCAAAGGTGCTTTTTCAAGAGGCAACTGGGCTTTCTGGTTTTTGTTTGAAGACTTTTCACTCCTCATCCAAGAAGCTTCTTCAGCTCTGACTGGATGGTGGAAAATGGAAGGATTTATACTCCTTGCAGAGAGCTGGTCATTTGCATTCTTTTAGGGAGTTGTTAAGATCACCTGTAGATTTATCTGTGTCCTCAGGGTCACCTGAGTAATGTAAATGTATGTGGAGCTTTCTTGGTTGCAGCCAAGTGGCTCAACCTCTAAGGAGCTTCAACAACTTGCTAAAAGGTGCAAATGACCAGCTGTCTGCAAGGAGTATAAATCCTACCATTCCCTGCCATCCAGTCAGAGCGGAAGAAGCTT
The DNA here is from genome assembly GCA_009733165.1 of Naja naja. Lineage (NCBI taxonomy): Eukaryota > Metazoa > Chordata > Lepidosauria > Squamata > Elapidae > Naja > Naja naja. Next base: position 369,148,300 of record CM019148.1, read on the forward strand.
CTTGGATGAGAAGCAAAATGTCTTCAAAGAAAAACCAGAAAGTCCAGTTGCTTCTTGAAAAAACATCTTTGGGACAGCCATCACCTGGATGACTGAGGATCTTCATAGATATCAACAATTACTGTTTCTTTTTCTCTTTTTTTCCCACAGGCTGCAAAGGTGTTTCACTACCTGAAGTGGCAGAAAACATGCAACACACTCTTTATCATTTTCTCAGTGGCATTCCTCTTTGCTCGTACCATCTTTTTTCCTTACAAGTACGTTTCAGGAATGCATGCAAAAAGGCAGAGAATTTGACAGCACAATTGCAGTGCCATCTTTTTTTGACATTTCTCCTCACATCTTTGGGACATGGTTTTTTTTTTCGTATTGTGATGACCAGAACTAAATGCAGCATTCCAAGTATGTCCCTAGTAAGGCTTTGTTAGGACCACTTTACAAAGCCTTTGTACAGCCATACTTGGACTGCTGCAGTTTTAGTCACCACAATATAAGCAAGATGTTGAGACTCTGGAAAGAGTGCAGAGAAGAGCCAACTAGAATGACTAGGGGGCTGCAGGTTAAAACATACGAAGAACAGTTGCAGGAATTGGGTGATGTCTATTCTAGAGAAAACAAGGACTAGGGGTGACATGAGAGCAGTCTTCCAACATTTGAGGGGCTCTTACAAATATGGGTGGGGTGTCAAACTATTTTCCAAAGCACCAAAAGGCAAGGCAAGAAACAATGGATGGAAACTAACTTAGGAGACAAGCAACATAGAACTAAGGAGAAATTTCCTAGCAGTGAAAGAAATCAATTGATGGAATAGCTTGCTTTCAGAAGTTGTGGGTGCTCCATCACTGGAGACTTTCAAGAAGAGACTGGGTGGCCATTTGTCTGAAATGGTATAGAATCTCCTGTTCCAGCAGGGGTTGGGCTAGATGACCTCCAAGATGCCTTCCAAGCCTATTATTCTATGTTCTGTCTCAGCTTGTAACTGCTGTAAACAGGTAGAAGTTTCAACCTGCATGTAACCCACCAAACTTTCAGAATTGGGAGGTAATGTCCATTTCCTGCCTAAGCGAGGGGTTGGACTAGAAGACCTCCAAGGTCCCTTCCAACCTTTTCTCTTCTCTTCTCTTCTCTTCTCTTCTCTTCTCTTCTCTTCTCTTCTCTTCTTCTTCCTCTTCCTCTCTTCCTCTTCCTCCTCTCCTCTCCTCTCTCTCTCTCCTCTCCTCTCCTCTCTCCTCTCCTCTCCTCTCTCCACTCTTCTGTTCTATTCCATTCCATTCTAAATCACTGTTATTCTCTATTAAAATGCTTCCATTTTAATCAATTTTGGCTAAAGCCATTCAGATCATCTGTTCTTGTTTTGAAGTCCTAATGGATATCTTGAATTCCTAACACCATTGGTTATCTCAGCCTTGAAAAGTAGATAAAAGGAGATAATTCTTTCTTTTTCTATCCCCTCCCCCTCCTCAAGGATTCTCCACAGCACATTTTACCACTTGGCAGAGGTCCATGAGCCTTATTTTGGCTACTACTTCTTCAACACCCTCCTGATGCTCGTGTATGTTCTCAATGTTCTCTGGTCCTCTGTGATCATCCTCATGCTTTATAGGCTCCTGACCCATGGCAAGGTAAGGGCAGAAATTGGGCACTCGTGAATTGGGCACATGGGAACAGAAGGCACGTGTTGGGGAGGGGGGAGACTCAACTGAACATTTTTCAAGTTAGAAGGATGTTCTGCATTCCCAAGAGAGGACAAATCTTTCTTGAACTTACATTTCCTTCCTTTCCTTCAGTCAGCTGAGCTAACAAACAACAGCATATAGGAGAGGTGAGAGGTGAGAGTGGGGCCGGATGGGCGGGGCCAGTCAAAATTTTCCTTACCGGTTCTACGAACCGCTTAAAATTTTCCCTAGAGGTTCACCCGAACCGGTCCAAACACCCTGAATACCATCCCTGGATCAAACCCACCGCAACACCCAGTCTATAGGGTGCCCTGTTGTCACTGCTGGACACAACCTGAAAATCCTAAGCCCAGGGGTGTTTTTTGTGGAGGGGGAGGAATATTAAAAGTCAGGACCCCAATAAGGGATCCTGTCCCCCTCCCATCTACAACAGCCAAGCAAGCACACTAAAACTCTTCGGAAAGTTTTCAGGGGCACAAAAAAGACTCCATACTGCAGCATCTCAATTTCAGGTCCCTCTGGTAATTTGTTATGGATGGCCATCCACCTTTGTTTTCATGGTAGAAAATGGCCCCCCAAAATATACAATCCAGACACTGGTTGTGTTCAAGTGGTAGTCTTACTGTGACCCCTCAACCCCAGATCTTCAGGAGTGGAGAAGGACCATGGATTGGGTTTTTGAAGAGATACCAGAACGTGGTATATCTGAACCTTACAGTGGGTTCAAGCCCCTATGCCTCTTAAACATTTTTTATTTATTTTTTATTAATTACATTTCCTATTGCTTAATACACAGTGTGTTGTCTGGGTATTCCATTTGCTTAACAATACATATTATGTTCTTAATCTCCACCTCTTTTTTCCAACCACTGATAAAATAGATTCCATGTCTGATAATATTCTGTATCTTCTTTCTGTTTCATTTTTAATGTCAATCTGTCCATTTTTGCACATTCTAGTGTCTTCTTAATTATTTCTTCATCTCATGGTGTTACCATTTTTTCAGCATTGCGCAAATACAACCCTCATTGCTGTCAAGATGTGTGGAGGGCATGGGACAGAGGTCATTCCTCTGTCCTGGTCCTATTAGATCTCTCAGAGGCTTTTGATACCATCGACCATGGTATCCTATTGTGACGCCTCGAGGGGTTGGGAGTGGGGGGCACCGTTTTGCGGTGGTTCTCCTCCTACCTCTCGGGTCATACACAAGTAGTGTTAGCAGGGGGGCAGAGGTTGGCCCCAAGGCCCCTCACTTGTGGGGCGCCCTAGGGGTCAGTCCTCTCGCCCCTCCTCTTCAACATCTACATGAAGCCGCTGGGTGAGATCATCCGTGGTTTTGGGGTGAAGTATCATCAGTATGCTGATGATACCCAGCTCTTCCTCTCCACCCTTAACCAACCCAGTGTCACCGTCGAAGTGATGTCCAGGTGCCTGGAAGTGGTGCAGGTCTGGATGGGGAGGAACAGACTCTGACTCAACCCGACCAAGACCAAGTGGCTGTATGTAGCGGCATCTTGGGTTGACCAGGATATTCCATCGCTAACTATGGGGGGAGAGGTGTTGCCCCCCATAGATAGGGCTCACAACTTGGGTGTCCTCCTGGATACACGGCTCAGTTTGGAGGAGCAGGTGGGAGCCATGGCCAGGGGGGCATTCACCCAGGTTCGCCTGGTATGCCAGTTGCGACCCTTCCTGGATTGAGATGCCCTACGTACCGTCACTCAGGCACTTGTCTCCCATCTGGACTACTGCAATGCTTTCTACATGGGGCTGCCCTTGAGGACCACCTGGAGGCTTCAACTTGTCCAGAATGCAGCGGCGTGTGTTGTGATGGGAGGGTCCCGATACTCCCATGTTACACCCCTCCTGCGCGAGCTGCACTGGTTACCGGTTGCCCTCCGAGTGAGATTCAAGGTGCTGGTGTTGACCTATAAAGCCCTTCATGGCATTGGACCAGGATACTTGCAGGAAACCTTGCTGCTGATAACGACTTCCCGATGCCCAGTATGCTCCCACAGGCAGGGCCTCCTGGTGGTGCTGTCAGCTAGACAGTGTCGGCTGGCAGCCCCCAGGAATAGGGCCTTCTCTGTGGGGGCGCCTGCCCTCTGGAATCAGCTGCCCCTGGAGCTCCGGGTGGCCCCGGACCTCCGAGCTTTCCACCGTGGCCTAAAAACTTGGCTATTTCAACTGGCCTACCCGGACTGATGGGGGTGGAGGGCTTTTAAATGGGTAATTTTTTTAGGTTTTATGATGATGAGATTTTTCTGGGTTTAATTTATTTTTAACATTTGTATTATATGTTTTTTACTATTGTAAGCTGCCCTGAGTCCTTAGGGAGATAGGGCGGCATATAAATCTCTAAATTAAATTAAATATTAAATACATACTTTTCTTATTAGGTTTACCTGATATTATACGTCATAAAACCATCCCTAATAAATGAATTATGTCTATTCATTAGGTTTAAAATCTACATGCTTTCCAATAATACTTTCTAGCCATTTAGGTATTTTTCCAATATTTTGCTTTACCACAAGTCCACCACATATGATAATATGTGCCCGTTTTTTGATTCCATTCTAACAGTTGCTAGACATATTTTTAAAGATTTTAGCTAACTTAGCTGGTGGTAAATGGCATCTATAAAACATTTTATACAAGTTTTCTTTATGTGAAGTTGCCATTAACAATGGCCTCTTTTGTGGGAAAAAATTTGGGTGAGAAATGTGAAATTTACTCAAGCACAAAATTTAAGAGAGAATTTTTATAAAATGGTTTATAGATGGCATTTAGATCCTAAAAAAATAGCATGTATGTACCCGAATCAAAAACCTAAATGCTGGAGATGCAGTAGTGATGATGCAACATATTTTCATATGTGGTGGACATGCAAAAAATTAAGGCTTTTTGGATAAAAATATGGTGGACTACCCAGAAGATTTTTAAGAAAAAGATAAGTTTTAAGCCGCAGCTGTTTTTGTTGGGTATTATTACAGATTGTACTGTTTTGGAAACTAAATTAATGTTACACTTAATAACAGCAGCAAGATTGTTAGTGGCGCAACACTGGAAGAAAGAAGACGTACTTACTATAGAAGACTGGATATTAAAAGTATGGAATTTAGCAGAAATGGCAAAGATATCAGCTTACCTGAAAGAAGATTCACAAGAAAGATATATTCAGGACTGGAGAAAATGGATTGATTATATTCAAAATAGATATGGGACTAAAAAGTTTCAAATAGCCTATGAATGAAGATTAGAAGCTAAGAAGATATGTTAAGAGATATGTTGTTATTATTATTATTTTAGTCTGTATTAAGGGAGTTAAAGTGCAGAAGGGGGTATAAGTGTTTATAGTTTGTTAGTGTACGTTTGAATAAGATTGTCAGATATAACACCCTGTATTTTACTCTGGGGGGGGAGGGGAGGGATGGGGGGGGGGGCTTATTGTTATTGTTTAAAAAATGTCCTTTTTGTAAAACTTTTCAATAAAAAAAAACAATGGCCTCTTTAACATTTTGAAGGCCCTTCTTCTAGAGAGCCATGGGCTTGCCTGTATGCCATGCAAAACATAGCATGGCCCTTGGGTTGTACAAAAGATAAGCATCTCCAATGGAAAAGGCCAGTTGTGTGTCCCCAAAAGGGTTTTTGCCCACTGATGGACTCCAACCGACCAGGATTGAAGAGAGGTGACATCTCTGTTTCTCTGTTGTAGATAGTAAAGGATGCACGGAGTGACTCAGAGGGCAGCGAGGAAGAGGAGGTGGATGAAGAGGACCAGAAGACAGAACAAAAAAATATACAAAACAAAACAGCACCATTGTCAAGGAATTGCGCAACAGATGTCCAAATGAGGTCATAGACACTGACATGAACTTGTAGTTTGGACTAGATGACCTACAAAGTCTCTCAAGTATTCTACTTTACTATACTCCACTCCATTCAATTCTATTTCTATTTCATTCCTATCATTTCTATTTCTATTATTTCTATTTCTACTCTATTCTACTCTGTTCTATATTCTATTCTATATTCTATTCTGTTCTATATTTTATTCTCTTCTATATTCTCTTCTATATTTTCCTCTTCTATTCATTTTCTATTCTATTCTATTCCAGTTCTAGTTCTATTCCTATTAGTTCTATTTCTATTGTCAGGCAAACAAGAGCTTCATGAGGTAAATCACAAACGTACAGCGTACACAGAAGAAAAAGGTGGGAAAAGGGGAAACTCCCCCTTTACACCCACAGCAACCAATCATAGCAAAGATTGCCTTATGCAGGAGCCAGCACTCTCTACAATGGAGGTGTGTGGATACGGGCATGCATACGTGCTTGCCAGCCACTTGCACAAAGCATCTCTTCTTCTTCCCCCCACTGGTCTGCAAAACCAGAAACGTTGGGGAACTCTGTCCTAGAATATAAAATGAGAATGAACCCCTCTCCTAACACTGATGAGGTCATCTAGTTTGGTCACAAAAGGTCTGCCAGAACACAAGCAAAGTGTCAGGTGCCATAGATCTCTATTGGGACACTGCCATTCTAGTGGGAGCAGGGATTCTTTTACATGGAGTTTTCCTTTCTTCCTTTCGTGGCTTTGATGCAACTTTTGGGGAAATTGGGAGCAGGGAAGAATGTGCCTCGGGCTATCTGTTTTGTCTCACCACCAGAGAAGTGAGATCATGGGACCTAGGAACTGTTATCACCTCTTCAGCCTGATGTTCTCACAACATCTTCACACCTTGGGATCAGCTCAAATTTGAACTGGACACTGGGAGAAGGTTCAGAGAAAGTGGTTCAACCTAATGCTTTGGCATGGGAAATGCAGATCCTGCCTACACACTCTCTGTTATGTATGTAGGTTTAAATGTTATTGGTTTATTTTGAACTGTTCTTGTAAAATGTCAAATGGGATTGGTTTAAATAGTGCGGGAAAAACCCTGCACTCCCATTGGCTGGCAACTACGGCTGCTGGCTATAAGAGCAGCTGTAGCCCAGCCAAGTCGGGTCCATTCGAGCTGTAGTCACTTAATAAACTCTTCACTGAAGCTTTGATGCAACTTTTGGGGAAATTGGGAGCAGGGAAGAATGTGCCTCGGGCTATCTGTTTTGTCTCACCACCAGAGAAGTGAGATCATGGGACCTAGGAACTGTTATCACCTCTTCAGCCTGATGTTCTCACAACATCTTCACACCTTGGGATCAGCTCAAATTTGAACTGGACACTGGGAGAAGGTTCAGAGAAAGTGGTTCAACCTAATGCTTTGGCATGGGAAATTCAGATCCTGCCTACACACTCTCTGTTATGTATGTAGGTTTAAATGTTATTGGTTTATTTTGAACTGTTCTTGTAAAATGTCAAATGGGATTGGTTTAAATAGTGCGGGAAAAACCCTGCACTCCCATTGGCTGGCAACTATGGCTGCTGGCTATAAGAAGCAGCTGTAGCCCAGCCAAGTCGGGTCCATTCGAGCTGTAGTCACGTAATAAACTCTTCACTGAAGCTCTTCACGTCTGACTCTTCATGCAAACTTAACACTCTCTGCTATCACTATTTTCCAATAATAGTTCCTTTTGAAATGCTTTTCATTTCTACAGTTCTGCTTTCCTGAGAAGACTGGTGAGGCAGGACCATACACAATGTCAGAGAGCACCAAGAACCCCTCACTTCAACCACAAGCTACAATTCCTCTATTGAAACTCCATCTTGCCTGCAGAGGCTCAGTTTCATGTTAAGTCAAATATCTAAATTCACCTTCATTCTCAAGTCCATCTCTGTGGATTACAACTAAGAGACACAAACCTGTTTTTCCCTTTCTGGTATGCAAACGAATCTAGTAATAATTGCACAGGAAAATTGCCTTTCTTTGCAATTATCAGTGGAACCAAAATTCTTAATGTATCCCCTGTGGATTTTTACTCACAAAAATCTTCCAAGATAAAATCTGCTTTAAAAAATATGCCTGGAGTTCCCCAGGTGGGGGCAGGACATGTCAACTCACTTTGTCTTGCGAAGAGCTCACTCCTGCATTTGATGAGACTCAACTGGCCTTAGCTTTGTCTTCGGTCACAGCCCAAACTCTTATAAGGGAAGGATGGTTGATATAAATTTTGCCACAATGCCATCCAGGTAGAACGACCTGTCTCTGTTGTGCTAAAGCTCTGATGAGATTTCAAGGGCTACCTGAAATTCACCTTCTGTACAAACCTAGATTTCTGATCTAGGAGGGAAGGTGAGAAGAATGACTGGGCTGCCTCTCCTGCTGCTGCTTTTTTGGCTCCTGCCTCCAACTTCAGCTAAGAGGATGCAAACCATATGTGCATTGACAAGGTCTTTGCAGATTCTGGAGGACTATTACAGGCCTGGTGATCTCATTATTGGTGGGAATTTGCCCTTAGCAATTATTTTTTTATCCTTCAACAGCTTACGCTTTCATAAAGACCCGTTCCAGCAACTTTTATCAATTGTGTAAGTTTCATCTGGAGGGGAAAGATATAGAATGAATGCTTGCTTGCTTTGGGATTCATGGACTCCTTTTAGAAATACTGGTGTTGATTTGGTTTGCAATGCCATAAAGTAAATCTTTGCACTTTTTTCAATAAAGAACCAAGCTCATAAAAGAGGGGTAGATTCTTAATCTTTCCAGAATTCCTAATGATGAAAGGGATGAAGAGTAAAAAGTGAGGAGGGACAACACATTAGAAATTGTGATGGTCTAGTTATTAATGTGGATAATTTGAAAGACATGTTGGAAAATAAAACTCAATCATTATCCAGTGTGACATACGAGTCGTTGGACACAAGATGGATGGCAAATAAATTTCGTAAATAAAAACAAATGCAATATATATATATTAAGGCAAAACTCTATTTTGGAATCAGTAGTGCTCATGAACAATGGCTTTTAAGAAATCTATGCTGTGCCCTCCCACTGGAATCGTTTATTCAGCAATGGTTACTTGTCCTGAAGAAACTTCTCCAACAGAGAACAAAATTGATAACCTGCTACAGGAAAAATTGGGAAGGATTACAATCACCAGAGCAAAGTAAGGAAGGGAGGGAATGATAGAAGGGTATTAAATTATCTGTGATTGGGATCAATGTTTTAATTAAGATCCTTTTTTTAAAAATCCAAAGCCAATGTAAACTTGGGAGTTGCTCCAAAGAAAAACACAAAAGACAAACTCCAACAGCACATGTGAAATTTCCTGTAATTGTTCCTCAATGTTTTTCTCACCATAGAGTCAGGCCCAAGAAATACCAGCAGCTCCTGGCCTTGGTGTTTGCAGTCACAGAGATCAACAAAGATCTGGTTCTGCTCCCCAACATCACACTTGGATTCCACATCTACGACAACCACCAGATTGAGAGGGAGATTTCCTTAATCAGCTTTTCCTTGCTCTCCACAAGAGGCCAAACAATTCCAGATTACAAATGTGACCAGCAGGACACTCTGCTGTCTGTTATTGGAGGTCTCAACTCCCAATCCTCAAGGCAGATGGCCTCCATCTTCAGCATGTTCAAGGTCCCACAGGTAAGGGTGCCTCTTTAGATACATTTATGGAGTAGACAAAGATCAGAAGCACAGACAGTAGCCAGAGATGAAACTAAAGGTAGTTTTGGGGGCCACATCATGAGCTTGTAACCCTTAGTTTATGCTTCATGAAAGGGTAGCCATCCTTTTAGTGCCATTTATTCTCTACGTCAGATTGATGGTTTCTTCTCTTGTCTTCTGACATATTACAATCAGTCAAAATGTGTAACTGGTGACTGTTCCTAAGAAGGGAAGTAGCATAAACCTACCACTCAGAATGAGTCAGCCTGACTGGTGGAGCAAACGCTACAGAGTGGTCACTCCTAAATTTGCCATAATACTTTATTTTGTCTTTGAAAGAAGATTCTCACTTTCTCCAGCTTGGTGTTGGTTTTGAGTTCTCTCAGGGAGAGAGAAGAGTTTATCCTTCCTTCTTCCGGATTAATCCCAAGGAATTTCCTCAGTATGTGGGTTTACTCCAGCTGCTTCTGTATTTCCAGTGGAACTGGGTTGGGTTGGTGGCCCCTGAAAGTGACAATGGAGAACGTTTCATCTCATCTCTGATGCCAATGCTCAAGGAGAAGGAGATCTGTCTGGCCTTCACTGAAAAGTTGAAATTGGATTTTCTTGTTTCTACAAAGTTAAAATTTCTTCATATTTTCAAAATCTGGTCTAAAGCTGAAGTGATTATTCTGTTTGGAGATTCCAATAGTATTATAAATATACTGGCTATAATGAATGTTCATAAACAATGGACAAAGGCAACATTTTGCAAAGTTTGGATCCTAACTTCCCATTGGAAAGTTAGTATGATGGGATCTCAAGACATATTGAAAGGTATAAATCCCTTCCATGGAGCTTTGCATTTTAGGGACCACACCGGGGATATCTCTGGATTCAGCCATTTCCTTCTGTCCTTAGACCCTTTAAACCCACAAGGGGATGTTTTTCTCCCACAATGGTGGGAAAGGGTCTTTGAATGCAAGATCTACAAACCAGGTGAAATTTCTCCAGGCCGGCAAAAAACATGTACTGGAAAGGAGAATTTGCAGAATCTGCCAACGTATGTCTTTGAAACAGGCATGACAGGTGAAAGTTACAATATTTATAATGCAATTTATGCTCTGGCACATGCACTACATGCAATGTATGGTACAGGACCACAACCAGCCCTGATGAGGCTTAGAAAGAGGATCTTGGAAGTCTGGTCATGGCAGGTAATTTCTGTGACTGTTTATACAATCTAGAGATCTTTAGACAGGAAGCTTCCCATAGCCATTTCTTCAATTGTGGATTCAATGTCCACATGCTACCAAGTAAATGCATCTCAGTTCAGATGAAAACAGCAATTATTTATGAACTATAATACGAATTAAGTGTATGGTTTTGTTGAAAAGGGACAGAGGGTAGAAAAGAGAAGTAAACCAAATTGTCCATAAGATCCATAGAGGAAAGATTTTCCTAAAGAAACCCTGAAAAGTCTGTCTTGGGTTTCTGGGAGTGGACATGAAAGAGAGGACTTGTCATGCCAGAGCAAAATGACAATATGGATGCATTTGTATGAGGTGCTTCAACAAGTCAGTTGAAGTCCTACTGGGCTTATTTGCAAAACTATCTCTGTTTCCCTCAGTACATAGCCTGAATTCCAACTATAAGAGCCTCGGTGGTGCAGTGGTTATAGTGTAGTACTGCAAGCTGCTGACTGCTGGCTGCCTGGAATTTGGCAGTTCAGATCTCACCACGCTCAAGGTTCACTCAACATTCTATCCTTCTGAGGTGAGTAAAATGAGGACCCAGATTGTTGGGGGCAATATGCTGACTCTGTAAACTGCTTAGAGAGGGCTGTAAAGCACTGTGAAGTGGCATAGAAGTCTAAATGCTATTGCTATAAGAACACACTCATATTCATTTTAACTTTGGTTTGTTTCTATGACTTAGCATCCTGTGTGACTTCACCTCATTTGTTTAGTTTGCCATTTGTTATACTGTTCAGCTTGTTGTGTGAAAACAGCCTCTGTCAACCTCAGCACACACAGTAGGACTCAAAGGGATCCAAATGAGCTCCTGCTTAGAAATCCATCAGAGGTTGTTGTTTTTTTTGCATCAAAGGATAAAGGTTGGATCTGTCTGGACAGTGAAGTGACAAACCAGGACAGGTGCTTCCTTCCACATGGCCTCCCCTGGTCAGACCTGCTTCCTGCATTCTGCTGTCTTTGACTATGAACTAGATAAAGTTAGTGGAGGTTTTACATGATTGTGAAAGAAATTATTTAATCACTCCTAATCTGTCATTTATAAGATGTGGAGCCAAAGGAAATATTTACTAATGCACGTAGCCAAGTATCACAGGAACAAAGACATGCAATGAAATTTGGACTATGGCACTGAAATCTTTGTATGAGGGATCATTCTGGTAAAACTAGTTGAAGAAGCCATGATAAAAACGCCCAGTGATAACACCCCTTCTTTCATAGAGAAGGAATCATATTTTTGATATTACTCCTGCTTGACCAGAACTAATGGAACTCATTTCTCAGACATACCCACATGTCCTAAACTGATGGCCAGCAAAGAATGAGAGAAGCCATAGTACTTCATGTGCAGCTTTCAGCCAATGTTTCCAATTTCTGAAGACTTCTTTCCTTTCAGATTCTTTACTATCTGAAGACTGTTCAGTTTAACAACAGTGCTGGAGATGAAATCTCTTTCTCAGAAAATCGACTGGGTTCTGCTAATTTTGATCTTCTCAACTGGGTTTTCCTCCTCAACAAATCTTTTGTGCCCATGAAAATTGGAAAAATAGATCCCAGGGCTCCCCCAGGCAAGGATTTCACTATAAACTCTGATCCAATTGTCTGGGCCACAAAGGTAAGAAGGAAGAAAATGTTGTAAATTCAAGAAAGATTCGTCCTCTCTTGGGAATGCAGAACATCCTTCTAACTTAAAAAATGTTCAGTTGAGTCAGAAAATATGGCAGTGATTTGGTAAATAACCTGCTTTGCATGTAACACACTTGAGGTCTAATTTGTGTGAAGCCACAAATGGTTGGGATTGGGAAGAATGTCTGTTTGAAAACCAGGACACAATTAGAAGATGGGTTGCCACAAAGAAGAGGTGGGGTCAAGCTATTCTCCAAAGCACTTGAAGGCAGGACAGGATGCAACAGATGGAAAATTATCAAGGCAAGGAGCAACCTTGAATGAAGAAGAAATGTCGCAACAGTTAGAACAATTAATCAGTGGAACAACTTTCCTCCAGAAGTTGTAAATGCTACAAATCTGGAAGGTTTTCAGAATAGATTGGACAACTATTTGTCTGAAATGATATAGGGTTTCCTGTTTGGGCAGGGGGTTGGACTAGAAGACCCCCCCAAGGTCCCTTCCAACTCTGTCAATGTAGATTCACGATGCAACAATGAGTTACATAGGCCATTCCCATTCAGTTGTGTGCTTGTGACACTTTGTTTCAGAAATGCTGTAGCTCAATGTCACAAGATTTCTTTCGTGGGTCCCACTTCCAACTTCCAGTATCTATTGGTGGGTCAGGAGTGCCACTGGCCTTAATCACCAGGAGCTGCTCCTGGTTTTTGGTAGACAGCGTTGAACCATTTCATTTGAAGAACATAGACATAGCAATATGGAGAGGAAATAGGAATTTGGAAACCAATAAAGGAGAATATTTGTAGCTCAGGGTTGACATGAGGGGCCCTTGGTGTTCTCTGAGCTTGCTTGTGTGAGAGGTAAAAAAAAAGGAAGAAATAATTATTCCTGTAAAAGAAAAATGTAAAAGAATTAATATATTTCTCCTCTATATGTTTCTCTTCTATATAACCTTAAAAACACAGACAGAAGTGCTGACGAGATGAAATCTATTCAGTTTAAGTAGAAGTCCATTTGAGGATAGTTGTCATGCTGACCCAGAAGAGAAACCAGTTAGTGGAAATAGAATAGGATGCAGCAACTGCTGAACAAATGATAAGTAAATGATTAATTGTTAAAGCATATCATTATGGCTAGATTGTGAACCCAGGCGTAATTTTTAAAATCATCCTAGAATCACCCGTATTAATATCAACAATTTTACCCAATAGGGCAGCAGAAAATGTGGGAGGTGGTGAGTTCTGATGTGTATAAATAGTCTGTTTAATTATGCAGGTTCACAGTGTCTCTTGTCTGTTGTTTTAGCTGAGACTTTGGAATCTCACACTTGTTTTCTTGCAGACATTTCATGGCCCAAACTAGGTAACATCTATCACTGGTGATGTTACCTAATTTGGATAATTAGGTAAACATCTGCAAGAAAACAAGCAAACTCAGAGAACATCAAGGACCCCTCTATTTGGAAACTAATCAATGAGGCATGTTCATTGCTTAGGTCATCGCAAATATTTCCCTTTTTTCTTGTAGACAATCCCCATTGCCAGGTGTGGCAGCAAAAGATGCCAGGCAGGAGAGAGGAGAAGAGTTCCAGAGGGCAAGCCGGTTTGCTGCTACCACTGTGACGCTTGTCCAGAAGGCACTATTTCTAATCAGACAGGTAGAACAGACTTCAAATGTGGACCTTCCATGATCAAGGAAGCCATTCAGTAGGTCAGATTAGTTGCTTGTTATTGTTGTCCTTTTTGGTAAGATTGACATGTATTCATACCTTTTAGCAGAACTCTTCATGGATCTAAACTGTCTTGGCCCCAGAAGCCACCTTTCCCAATCCTCATCAGTTTCATGCAGGATAGTGTCCTGGTAGAATTTATGAACACCCATCTTGCATTTTCACTCCTATTATAATGTCTAATTGGGAAAAAAACTTCCAAATTTTCCCTGAAGGAGTGAGGTATGTGGTTCAAGTTTTAATTTTTATTATTTACGGTGTGCTTCTTCTCTCAGCATTATCAATATTCAAGGAAAAAGATCTATCAGAGAAGCAACAGGTGAAACTCAAAAAATTAGAATACCATGCAAAAGTTCATTTATTTCAGTGATGCAACTGAAACCGCTGGGTGAGATCATCCGTGGTTTTGGGGTGCGATTCCATCAATACGCTGATGATACTCAGCTGTACATCTCCACCCCAGGCCAGATCAGCGATGCCCTCTCCCTGATGTCCCGGTGTTTGGATGCGGTACGGATCTGGATGAGTAGGAACATGCTTCGACTCAACCCAGCCAAGACTGAGTGGCTGTGCATATCGGCATCTCGGCCCAGTCTAGATTGTCCATCTTTGGCCATAGGGGGAGAGGTGTTGCCCCCTGTGGATAGGGCGTGGAATCTGGGGGTCCTCCTGGATGTACGGCTCCAATTGGAGGAGCAGGTGGGGGCCGTTGCCAGGGGGGGCCTTTGCCCAGCTCCGTCTAGTTCGACAACTCCGCCCTTTTCTGGACCGGGATGCCCTGCGCACAGTTACTCATGCCTTTGTCACCTCTAGACTCGACTACTGCAACGCTCTCTACTTAGGACTGCCCTTGCATACCATCCGGAGATTGCAGTTGGTGCAAAATGCGGCCGCGCGGGTGGTGATGGGAGTTACCCGGTTCTCCCATGTTACCCCTCTCCTGCGCGGCCTGCATTGGCTGCCGGTTGCGCTCCAACCTCTTCAAGGTTTTAGTTTTGACATTCAAAGTCCTACATGGCATGGGTCCTCAATATTTAAGGGAGTGTCTCCTTCCGATATCTAGTACCGGTCGCCCTGTGCGAGCTCATAGGCAAGGACTCCTTGGGGTCCCATCGGCGGGTCAGTGCCGGCTGGTGACTCCCCGACGAGCCTTTTCTGTCACGGCCCCTGACCTCTGGAATCAACTGCCTTTGGAGCTCCGCCTGGCCCCTGATCTCCGCACCTTCCGCCGTGAATTAAAGACCTGGTTATTTGACCAACCTGGGCTGTGACCCCTCCCTAGGGGAGGGAGGGTTTTAATGTTTATTGTTTTTATGTCTTATATTTGGGCTTGTCTTTTGTTTAATTATTTTTAAAATATTTATTGTCTGTGTTTTTAGCTGTGAGCCGCCCTGAGTCTTCGGAGATGGGGCGGCATACAAGTTCAAGTATAAATAAATAAATAAATAAATAAAGGTGAAACTAATATATGAGATAGACTCATTACATGCAAAGCAAGATAGTTCAAGCTGTGATGTGTCATAATTGTGATGATTATGGCTTACAGCTCATGAAAACTCCAAATCCACAATCTCAGAAAATTAGAATATTACATACAATCAATAAAACAAGGATTGTACATAGAACAATATCGGACCTCTGAAAAGAATAAACATCCATATGTACTCAGTACTTGGTTTGGGCCCCTTTTGCAGCAATTACTGCCTCAGTGTGGCATGGCATGGAAGCGATCAGCCTGTGACACTGCTGAGGTGTTATGGAAGACCAGGATGCTTCAATAGTGGCCTTCAGCTCTTCTGCATTGTTTCTCATCTTTCTCTCTCATCTTTACCTCTCCGCCCTCACAGCATCTGCAGATAATTGCCCAGCTGCCCTGTTCAGGGTCACTCACTCCCTTTTACATCGGGAGGTGGAGTTGGACCCTTTGCAAGGTAGGGCTGAGGAATTTGGACAATATCTGTCAGATAAGATCGCTCGGATCCAGGAAGGGCTGAGATCTAATGGGCAGTGGTCTGAGGAGGGAGGTACAGAGAGTCTGGCCAATGTCATCTGGGCTGAGTTTGATCCTGTTTCTGAGGATGAAGTAGACAGGATCATGCGATGACTGAATTCCACCACATCTTTATTGGACCAGTGTCTTTCCTGGTTGGTATATGCGTCCAGGGAGGCCACGTGCGGCTGGCTCCAGGGCTCTTTTCCTGCCGCCTTGAAAGAGGCGGTGGTGAGACCCCTCCTGAAGAAGCCTGCTCTGGACCCAGCCATTTTAAACAACTTTCATCCCGTCTCCAACCTTCGCTTTTTGGCGAAGGTTGTTGAGAGTGTGGTAGCTCAGCAGTTTCCACTTTTCCTGGAGGAAGCGGACTATCTAGATCTGTATCATTCGGGCTTCCGTCCCGGGTTCAGCACAGAGATGGCATTGGTCGCACTGATGGATGATCTCTGGAGGGTGCGGGACAGGGGACTTTCCTCTGTCCTAGTCCTATTAGATCTCTCAGCGGCTTTTGATACCATCGACCATGGTATCTTATTGTGGTGCCTCGGGGGGTTGGGAGTGGGGGGCACTGTTTTGCAGTGGTTCTCCTCCTACCTCTCGGGGCGTTCGCAATTGGTGTTGGCAGGGGGGCAGAGGTTGACCCTGAGGGCACTCACTTGTGGGGTCCCTCAGGGGTTGGTCCTCTCACCCCTCTTGTTCAACATCTATATGAAGCCTCTGGGCGAGATCATCCGTGGCTTTGGGGTGAGATATCACCAGTACGTTGATGATACCCAGTTGTATATCTCCACCCCAAGCCAAATCAGTGATGCCCTCTCCGTGATGACCCAGTGTTTGGATGTGGTACGGATCTGGATGGGCAGGAACGGACTACAGCTCAATCCGGCCAAGACCGAGTGGTTGTGCATACAGGCATCTCGGCCCAGTCAACAGATTCCATCATTGGTCATAGGGGGAGAGGTGTTGCCCTCTGTGGACAGCGCTTGGAACCTGGGAATCCTCCTGGACTCACGGCTCAGTATGGAGGAGCAGGTGGGGGCCGTGACCAGGGGGGCTTTTGCCCAGGTCCGACTGGTTCACCAGTTGCGCCCATATCTGGACCGAGATGCCCTTCCCACGATCACTTATGCACTTGTGACATCCCGACTCGACTACTGCAATGCTTTCTATCTAGGACTGCCCTTGCATACCATCCGGAGGTTTCAGCTGGTGCAAAATGCGGCTGCGCGGGTTGTGATGGGAGCTTCCCAATACGCTGATGTTACACCCCTCCTGCGCGAGCTGCATTGGCTGCCGATTGCCCCCCGGGGTGAGATTCAAGGTGTTGGTATTAACATTCAAAGTCCTTTACGACTTGGGTCTGGGGTACTTGTGGGAGCGTCTCCTGCCAATATCGAATACCGATCGCCCTGTGCGTGCGCACAGACGGGGACTCCTTGGGGTGCCATCAGCTAGACAATGTCAGCTGGTGCTGCCTCGGGGAAGGGCCTACTCTGTTGCGGCCCCTGCCTTGTGGAGTCAACTTCCTTTGGAGCTCCATTTGGCTCCTGATCTTCACTCTTTCTGCCGCGATTTGAAGACCTGGTTGTTTGAACAGGCTGGACTGGACTGACCTCCCGGGAGGGTGTTAAATTTATTTTAATTGTTTTATTGATTGGGCTTGTTTGGGTTTAATTTCTTTTTAAATATTTATTGTTTTTTAATTGTGAGCCGCCCCGAGTCCTTTGGAGAGGGGGCGGCATACAAGTCCAATTATGAATAAATAAATAAATAAATAAAATCTTTCTCTTGTCAATGCCCCATAGATTTTCTATGGGGTTCAGGTCAGGCAAGTTTGCTGGCCAATCAAGCACAGTAATCCCACGGTCATTGAACCAGGTTTTGGTGCTTTTGGCAGTGTGGGCAGGTGCCAAGTCCTGCTGGAAAATGAAGTCAGCATCCCCATAAAGCTCATCTGCAGAAGGAAGCATGAAGTGCTCCAAAATCTCCTGGTAGACGTCTGCATTGACCCTGGACTTAATGAAGCACAGTGGACCAACACCAGCAGATGACATGGCTCCCCAAATCAACACAGACTGTGGAAACTTCACACTGGACTTCAAGCATCTTGCAGTGTGTGCCTCTCCATTCTTCTTCCAGACTCTGGGTCCTTGGTTTCCAAATGAGATGCAAAAGTTGCTCTCATCAGAAAAGAGGACTTTGGACCACTGAGCAACAGACCAAGTCTGTTTTTCTTTAGTCCAGGTAAGATGCTTCTGATGACATTTGAAGCCCATGTCCAGGATCCGTCTGTGTGTGATGGCTCTTGATGCACTGATTACAGCCTCAGTCCACTCCTTGTGAAAGTCCCCAACACTTTTGAATGGCCTTTTCCTGACAAACCTCTCCAGGCTGCAGTCATCCCTGCTGCTTGTGCACCTTTTTCTTCCACACTTTTCCCTTCCACATAATTTTCTATTGATGTGCTTTGATACAGCACTTTGGGAACATCCAACTTCTTTTGCAATTACCTTTTGCGTCTTTTCCTCCTTATGGAGGGTGTCAATGATGGTTTTCTGCACAACTGTCAGGTCAGCAGTCTTTCCTATGATTGTGATTCCTACTGAACCAGACTGAGAGACCATTTAAAGGCTCAGGAACCCTTTGCAGGTGTGATGGCTTAATTAGCAGATTAGAGTAGGACACTTTGAGCCTAGAATATTGCACTTTTTCACAATATTCTAATTTTCTGAGATTGTGGATTTGGGGTTTTCATGCGCTGTAAGCCATAATCATCACAATTATGACAAATCAAGGCTTGGACTATCTTGCTTTGCATGTAATGACTCTATCTCATATATTAGTTTCACCTTTTAAGTTGCATTACTGAAATAAATGAACTTTTCCACAATATTCTAATTTTTCGAGTTTCACCTGTATATTTATCAATAAATTTATTTATTTATATTTGAACTTGAGACTATTTGTAGCTCAGGGTTGAAATGTGAGGTCTCTTGTGCTCTCTGACCTTGGTTATTTTCTTGCATATATTTCATTATCCAAACTAGGTAACAATATCAATGCAAGCATTACATAGTTTGGGTAATGAAATATCTGCTAGAAAACAACCAAGCTCAGAGAGAACCAAGGGCTACACAGTCCTCCTTCTCCCCCTCCCCTCCCTCCTCCTCCTCCTTCTCATTATCACCCCACTCCCTTCTATCACTGATAACGCTACCTAGTTTGGATAATGAAATATCTTCAAGAAAACCACCAAGCTCACAGAGCACCAATGACCCCCTCAATCTATATCTACCTCTACCTATGTATGCGAATCAATCCCTGCAAAAAAAAAAAAATCTGAGCAGATGTGAAGTACAAAGCAGAGAGTTGATGGCAGGGATAATCAATAGATAATGTGCACAAAACAACAGCATTCCTCCCTAACAGATCTATCAGTGTTCTGGGGTTCCACTATAAAGTGTGTGTCTATATGTGTGGAAGAAACAATTGGTAGCCTCCGATTAAAAGCCACAGTAATTGTGAAAATTCCCAATGACAGGAGAGGGACTTTCAAGCCAGCAAACTGACCACAAAGCTGGACCTGAACAAATCCTTGTCTTTAACTAACCTATCCCAAGGATCATCACGAACGAAGGATGATTAGCCCCCTTTTTATTCCCCATAAATTGTATAGTGGGTCTTTTCATCACTCCTTTTGTGGGTTGGCCACAACAGAAAGAGGAAAGTCATATCATCTCTGCAGGAGAGATAATGTGCATGGTAGTTGCTCAAGAAATTCTTAGACAAAGACTCTTGATTTCAGATGCAGCTGACTGTGAACCCTGCCCAGAAGACCAATATCCCAACAAGGACAAGGACCAATGCATTGCCAAGAAGATCCACTTCCTTGCCTATCAAGACACCCTGGGATACATTTTAGTTTCTCTCGCTCTTTTTCTGTCGGTGACCACATCTACAGTCCTGCTAATCTTCCATAAACACCATGACACACCAATCGTCAAGGCCAACAACCGAGATCTCACCTACATCCTCCTGGTCTCCCTCCTGCTCTGCTTCCTCTGCTCCTTCCTTTTTATTGGTCAACCAGGGAAGATCACCTGTCTCTTCCAACAATCTGCCTTTGCTATTCTCTTTTCTCTTGCAGTTTCCTCTGTGTTGGCAAAAACCGTCATGGTGGTTCTGGCCTTCATGGCCACCAAACCAGGGAACAAGACAAGGAAACTCTTAGGAAAACCATTGATCTACTCCATTGTCTTAGTCTGTCCTCTGGTCCAAGCAGTGCTTTGTGCCACCTGGCTGGTAACCTTTCCCCCATTTCCTAACTTAGATTTCCACTCCTTGTTTGGAGAGACCATCTTGGAATGTAAGCAAGGCTCAGCTGTAATGTTTTATGGTGTCCTCTCTTACCTAGGACTTTTGGCCATTGTCAGTTTCACAGTGGCCTTTTTGGCTAGGAAATTGCCTGATAGTTTTAATGAAGCCAAGTTCATTACTTTCAGCATGCTGGTCTTTTGCAGTGTTTGGATTACTTTCCTCCCTACCTACCTGAGCACCAAAGGGAAGTCCATGGTGGCTGTGGAGACCTTCTCCATTTTAGCCTCTGGAGCTGCTCTCTTGGCCTGCATCTTTTTTCCAAAATGCTACATTATTTTATTGAGGCCCAATCTCAACTGTAGAGAAAATATAACAAGAACCAAGAATTTCTAATGGTGGGGAATGGAAGGATTTTTATTCCTTGCAGACAGCTGCTATTGAGCTATTGAGACCACTTGGAGGTTGAGCAAATGACCAGCTGCCTTTAAGGAGTATAAATCCTTCCATTCCCCACCACCCAGTCAGAGCTGAAGAAGCCTGTTGGATGAGAAGTGAAACATATTCAAGGAAAAAACAAATTCCAGCCCTGTTGAAAAAATAAACACATTTGGGACAATCATAGCATAGATTGCCTTGGGCAGGAGCCAGCACTCTCTACAATGGAGCTGAATGTGTGCATGTGTGTTGCCAGCTACTTGTGCGAAGCATCCCCTCTTCTTCCTCCTGCCGGTTCGCAAAGCTGGAAACGTTGGGAAACTCAGCATTAGAATGTAAAATGAGAATAAACCCCTCCTTTTAGCTCTGATGATGTTACTTAGTTTGGTAATGAAATGTCTGCCAGAAAACAAGCAATCTCAAAAAGCACCAGTTGCAATTCCTCTATCAAAACTCCATCTTGTCTGAATGGCAAAAATTCTGGGAAAGAAATTGTAAGTTGACAATGGCAACTACCTATAAGGAAATTTTAAATGAAATGTTTGATAGGTGGCATTTACCACCCGCCAGATTAGCAAAGAAGTTTAAAAACATGTCTGCCAGATGTTGGAAATGTAACCAGACACTGGGTATGTATTATCACATGTGGTGGACATGAGTAAAATTTGGACAAAAATACATACACGGTTAGAAAAAATGTTAAAGCAACACATAGATTATAAGTCAGAAATATTTTTGTTAGGCATAAGATCAGAAAAGTATGATAAAGGGAATTTATACTTAATATTAGATGTTTTGACAGCAGCAAGAATTGTATTTGCACAGTACTGGAAAAATGGGGAAATACCTACAGAAGAAGATGTTATTCAAAAAATTTCACATTGTGCAGAAATGGACCGATTGACGCCAAAAATAAAAGAAAATGAGGACACAGAGTATTTTCAAACATGGGACTTGTTTTACAAATGACTGGATAGTAGAGGTAGAAATTAGGAGCAGTAAAAATATTATTGTATATAAATTAAATGATCCAGGTTCCAGAGAATACGCTGTTCAATAAGCACCTCTGTATGTAATGCAGAAATATATAAATAAACTGTTAAAATAAAACCCTCCATCTTGTCTGCAGGGGCTCAGTTACATGTGAGTCAAACATCCAACTTCACCTTCATTCTCAAGTCCATCTCTGTGGATTACAACTAAGAGACACAAACATGTTTTTCCCTTTCTGGTATGCAAATGAATCGAGTAGTAATTGGGTAGGACAATTGCTATTCTTTGCAATGATCAGTGGAACCATAATTCTTAATGTATTCCCTGTGGTTTTCTACTCACAAGGTAACACCTGCTTTAAAAAAAAATATGCCTGGAGTTCCCCAGGTTGGGACAGGACATGTCAACTCACTTTGTCTTGCAAAGAGCTCACTCCTATGTTTGATGAGACTCAACTGGCCTGAGCTTTGTCTCTTATAACGGGAAGGATGGTTGATTAAATTTTGCCACAAAGCCATCCAGGTGGAATGACCTGTCTCTGTTTTGCTAAAGCTCTGATGAGATTTCAAGGGCTACCTGAAATTCACCTTCTGTACAAGCTTAGATTTCTGATCTAGGAGAGAGGGTGAGAAGAATGACTGGGCTGCCTCTCCTGCTGCTGCTTTTTTGGCTCCTGCCTCCAACTTCAGCTAAGAGGATGCAAACTGTATGTGCATTGACAAGGTCTTTGCAGATTCTGGAGGACTATTACAGGCCTGGTGATCTCATTATTGGAGGGAATTTGCCCCTGGCAACCATTGTTTTCTTCTTCAACAGCCCACGCTTTCATAAAGACCCATTCCAGCATCGTTTACCAATTCTGTAAGTTTCACCTGCAGGTGAAAGATGTAGATGAATGCTTTCTTTTTTTGGGATTCAGGGACTCCTTTTAGAAAAACTGGTCCTGATTTGGTTTACAATTCTGTAGAGTAAATGTTTGCACTTTTTTCAATAAAGAACCAAGCTCATAAAAGAGGATATAATTCTTCAACTTTCCAGAATTCCTCCTGATGAAAGGGATGAAGCGTAAAAAGTGAGGAGGGACAACACATTAGAAATTGTGCCCATCTAGTTAAGGCATTGGCCTATAATATTAATTTGAATAGAAAGACATGGTGGAAAAGTCAGATATAAACTTAAATCTTTTTCCATTATGAGATATAAGTTGTTGGAAATGAGATGGGCGGCAAATAAATTTCCTAAATAACATAAAATAAATAACCGCATATAAAAGGAAAACTTAGTTTTGGAATCAGTGGTGCTCATGAACAATGGCTTTTGGGAAATCTAAATTTGGCCATTACTGGAGTCTTTGGTTACTTGTCCTGAAGAAACTTCTTTAAGAGAGAACAAAATTGATTACCTGCTACAGGAAAAAACTGGGAAGAATTACAATCGCTAGAGCAAAGTAAGGTAGGGAGGGTGATAGAAGGGTATTAAATGATCTGTGAATTGGATGGACAGTTTAATTAAGGAAGATCCTTTAAAAAAATCCAAAGCCAACGAAACTTGGGAGTTGCTCCAAAGAACAACACAAAAGACAAGAGGAACTCCAATAGCATATGTGAAATTTCCTGTAATGTTCCTCAATGCTTTTCTCACCATAGAATCAGGCCCAAGAAATACCAGCAGTTCCTGGCCTTGGTGTTTGCAGTCACAGAGATCAACAAGGATCTGGTTCTCCTCCCCAACATCACTCTTGGCTTCCACATCTATGACAATCACCAGATTGAGAGGGAAATTTCCTTAATCAGCTTCTCCCTGCTCTCCACAAGAGGCCAGATGATTCCAGGTTACAAATGTGACCAGCAGGACACTCTGCTGTCCATCATTGGAGGTCTCAACTCCCAATCCTCAAGGCAGATGGCCTCCATCATCAGAATGTTCAAGGTCGCACAGGTAAGGGGGCCTTTTTAGATAGAGTTATCAAGTAGACAAAGATCAGAAGCACAGACAGTAGCCAGAGATGAAACTAAAGGTATTTTGGGGTGCCACATCATGAGCCTGTGACTCTTAGTTTATACTTCATTAAAGAGTAGACATCCTTTTAGTGCCATTTATTCTCTACCTCAGGTTGATGGTTTCTTCCATTGTCTTCTGACAAATCAGAATCAGTCAAAATGTGTAACTGGTGACTCTTCCTAAGAAGGGAAGAAGCTTAAACCTACCACTCAGAATGAGTCAGCCTGACTAGTGGAGCAAAAGCTACAGAGTGGTGACTCCTAAATTTGCCATAATTCCTTATTTTGTCTTTGAAAGAAGATTCTCACTTTCTCCAGCTTGGTGTTGGTTTTGAGTTCTCTCAGGGAGAGAGAAGAGTTTATCCTTCCTTCTTCCGGATTAATCCCAAAGAATTTCCTCAGTATGTGGGTTTAGTCCAGCTGCTTCTGTATTTCCAGTGGAACTGGGTTGGGTTGGTGGCCCCTGAAAGTGACAATGGAGAACGTTTCATCTCATCTCTGATGCCAATGCTCAAGGAGAAGGAGATCTGTCTGGCCTTCACTGAAAAGTTGAAATTGGATTTTCTTGTTTCTACAAAGTTAAAATTTCTTCATATTTTCAAAATCTGGTCTAAAACTGAAGTGATTATTCTCTTTGGAGACTCCAGTAGTATTACAAATATACTGGCAGTGATGAATGTTCATGAACAGTGGACAAAGGCAACATTTTGCAAAGTTTGGATCCTAACTTCCCATTGGAAAGTTAGTATGATGGGATCTCAAGACATATTGAAAGATATAAATCCCTTCCATGGAGCTTTGCATTTTAGGGACCACACTGGGGACGTCTCCGGATTCAGCCATTTCCTCCTGTCTTTAGACCCTTTAAACCCAAAAGCGGATGTTTTTCTCCCACAATGGTGGGAAAGGGTCTTTGAATGCAAGATCTACAAACCAGGTGAAATTGCTCCAGGGCGGCAAAAAACATGTACTGGAAAGGAGAATTTGCAGAATCTGCCAACGTATGTCTTTGAAACAGGCATGGCAGGTGAAAGTTACAATATTTACAATGCAATTTATGCTCTGGCACATGCATTACATGCAATGTATGGTACAGGACCACAACCAGCCCTGATGAGGCTTAGAAAGAGGATCTCGGAAGTCTGGTCATGGCAGGTAATTTCTGTGACTGTTTATACAATCTAGAGATCTTTAGACAGGAAGCTTCCCATAGCCATTTCTTCAATTGTGGATTCAATGTCCACATGCTACCAAGTAAATGCATCTCAGTTCAGATGAAAACAGCAATTATTTATGAACTATAATACGAATTAAGTGTATGGTTTTGTTGAAAAGGGACAGAGGGTAGAAAAGAGAAGTAAACCAAATTGTCCATAAGATCCATAGAGGAAAGATTTTCCTAAAGAAACCCTGAAAAGTCTGTCTTGGGTTTCTGGGAGTGGACATGAAAGAGAGGACTTGTCATGCCAGAGCAAAATGACAATATGGATGCATTTGTATGAGGTGCTTCAACAAGTCAGTTGAAGTCCTACTGGGCTTATTTGCAAAACTATCTCTGTTTCCCTCAGTACATAGCCTGAATTCCAACTATAAGAGCCTCGGTGGTGCAGTGGTTATAGTGTAGTACTGCAAGCTGCTGACTGCTGGCTGCCTGGAATTTGGCAGTTCAGATCTCACCAGGCTCAAGGTTCACTCAACATTCTATCCTTCTGAGGTGAGTAAAATGAGGACCCAGATTGTTGGGGGCAATATGCTGACTCTGTAAACTGCTTAGAGAGGGCTGTAAAGCACTGTGAAGTGGCATAGAAGTCTAAATGCTATTGCTATAAGAACACACTCATATTCATTTTAACTTTGGTTTGTTTCTATGACTTAGCATCCTGTGTGACTTCACCTCATTTGTTTAGTTTGCCATTTGTTATACTGTTCAGCTTGTTGTGTGAAAACAGCCTCTGTCAACCTCAGCACACACAGTAGGACTCAAAGGGATCCAAATGAGCTCCTGCTTAGAAATCCATCAGAGGTTGTTTTTGCATCAAAGGATAAAGGTTGGATCTGTCTGGACAGTGAAGTGACAAACCAGGACAGGTGCTTCCTTCCACATGGCTTCCCCTGGTCAGATCTGCTCCCTGCATTCTGCTGTCTTTGACTATGAACTAGATAAAGTTAGTGGAGGTTTTACATGATTGTGAAAGAAATTATTTAATCACTCCTAATCTGCCATTTATAAGACGTGGAGCCAAGGGAAATATTTACTAATGCACGTAGCCAAGTATCACAGGAACAAAGACATGCAATGAAATTTGGAGTATGGCACTGAAATCTTTGTATGAAGGATCATTCTGGTAAAACTAGAGTTGAAGAAGCCATTATAAAAAGGCCCAATGATAATATCCCTTCTTTCATAGAGAAGGAGTCAAATTTTTGATATTACTCCTGATTGACCAGAACTCATGGAACTCCTTTAGTTACTCAGACATATCCACATGTCCTAAGCTGATGGCCAACAAAGAATGACAGAAGCCATGATACTCCATGTGCAGCTTTTACCCAATGTTTCCAATTTCTGAAGACTTCTTTCCTTTCAGATTCTTTACTATCTGAAGACTGTCCAGTTTAACAACAGTGCTGGAGATGAAATCTCTTTCTCAGAAAATCGACTGGGTTCTGCTAATTTTGATCTTCTCAACTGGGTTTTCCTCCTCAACAAATCTTTTGTGCCCATGAAAATTGGAAAAATAGATCCCAGGGCTCCCCCAGGCAAGGATTTCACCATCAACTCTGATGCAATTGTCTGGGCCACAAAGGTGAGCACGAAGGAAATGTTACAAGTTCAAGAAAGATTCATCCTCTCTTGGGAATGCAGAACATCCTTCTAACTTGAAAAACGTTGAGTCAGAAAATATGGCAGTGATTTGGTAAATAACCTGCTTTGCATGTAACACACTTAAGGTCTAATTTGTGTGAAGCCACAAATAGTTGGGATTAGGAAGAATGTCTCTTTGAAAACCAGGACACAATTAGAAGATGGGCTGTCACAAAGAAGAGGTGGGGTCAAGCTATTCTCCAAAGCACCTGAAGGCAGGACAGGAAGCAATGGATGGAAACTAATCAAGGAGCAACCTAGAACTAAGGAGAAACTTCCTACCAGGGTGGACAATTAACCAGTGGAACAGCTTGCCACCAGAAGTTGTAAATGCTCCAACACTGGAA
Source organism: Naja naja (assembly GCA_009733165.1). Taxonomy (NCBI): domain Eukaryota; kingdom Metazoa; phylum Chordata; class Lepidosauria; order Squamata; family Elapidae; genus Naja; species Naja naja. Next base: position 369,175,072 of record CM019148.1, read on the forward strand.
GGTTTTCAGAAGAGATTGGACTCTTTGTTTTAGAAATGCCATAGCTCAATGTCCCACAATTTCTTTCATAGGTCCCACTTCCAATCTCCAGCATCTAATGGTGGGTTAAGAGTGCCCCTGGCCTTAATCACCGGGAGCTGATCTTGTTTCTGATAGACAGTGTTGAACCATTTCATTTGAAGAACATAGACATAGGAATATGGAATGGAAATAGGAATTTGGAAACCAATAAAGGGAAATTTTTGTAGCTCCAGGTTGACATGAGGGGTCCTTTATAATCTCTGGGCTTGCTTGTTTTCTTGCAGACGTTTCATGGCCTAAACTAGGTAACATCTAGCACTGATGATATTACCTAATTTGGATAATGAAACCTCTGCAAGAAAAGAAGTAAGCTCAGAGAGCACCAAGGGCCCCTCTATTTGGAAATGAATTAATGAAGCATGTTCATTGCTTAGGTCATCGCAAATATTTCCCTTTTCTCTTGTAGACAATCCCCTTTGCCAGATGTGGCATGGAGAGGTGCCATGCAGGAGAGAGGAGGAGAGTTCCAGAGGGCAAGCAGGTTTGCTGCTATCAATGTATCTCTTGTCCAGAAGGGACCATCTCTAATCAGACAGGTAGAGCAGACTGCAAATGTGGACCTTCCGTTCAGTAGATCAGATTAGTTGCTTGTTATTGTTGTCCTTTTTGGTCAGATTGACATGTATTCATGCCTTTCAGCAGAACCCTTTATGGATATAAACTGTCCAGGCCCCCGAAGCCACCTTTCCCAATCCTCATCAGTTTTGCGCAGGATAGTTTCAGGGTAGAATTTATGAATCCCCAACTTGCATTTTCACTCCTATTGTAACATCCAATTGGCAAAAATTACTTCCAATTTTTTCCTGAAGGAGTGGATTTGTCTAGTTCAAGTTTTAATTTTTATTAATTGGGGTGTGCTTCTTCTGTCAGCACTATCAATCTTCAAGTAAATAGACCTATCAGAGAATCTATATCTACCAATAAATGAGAATATTTGTAGCCCAGGGTTGAAATATGGCTCTTGTGCTCTCTGACCTTGGTTATTTTCTTGCAGACATTTCATTATCCAAACTAGGTAACAATATCAATGCTAGCATTACCTAGTTTGGGTAATGAAATATCTGCTAGAAAACAACGAAGCTCGGAGAGCACCAAGGACTACACAGTCCTCCTACTCTCCCCACCCCCTCATTATCACCCCACTCCCTTCTATCACCGATAATGGAATATCTGCAAGAAAACCACCAAGCTCAGAGAGCCCAATGACACCCTGAATGTATATCTACTTCTACCTACCGTGTTTCCCACAAAATAAGGCTGGGTCATTTTTTTTTTTTTGAGCCCCGAAAAAACAGCTAGGCCATCTTTTCAGAGGTGACTTAATTCCTCCCCACCTTGCATCCTTGCCTAGAGCGCCCGCGGGTAGCCATTCCTCGCCACCAGCCGCTCCTAATGGGCGATCATGGTGGAGCACGGAGAGCTCCCTACTCCTACCAAGCACCTTTGCTGCAGACCTGAGACCTTCGGCACCCGCTGCTGTTGCTTTCCCTTCTGCCCATACCGCCGCCACATTTGGAGCGGCTGCTTCCGCATTTGGAGCACCGCCGTTTGGAGTGCATTTGGAGCGCCGCCACGATTTGGAGCACCGCCGCCGCGTTTGGAGCTGCCGCTTTTGCATTTCGAGCACCGCTGCCATGTTTGGAGCAGCCATGTATGCGTTTGGAGCATCGCCGCCGCATTTGGGGCTGCCACTTCCGCGTTTGGAGTGCTGCTGCTGTTTGGAGCGCCGCTGCCATTTGGAGTGCCGCCGCCACTCCAAACGGTGGTGGCGCTCCAAACGCAGAAGCAACAGCCCCAAATGTTGTGGCGATGCTCCAAACAGAGACGCGGCAGCTTCAAACATGGCTTCGGTGCTCCAAACGGCAGCAGCGCTCCAAACACAGAAACAGCAGCTCGAAATGTGGTGGTGCTCGAAACGGCGGCGGCGCTCCAAACGCAGAAGCGTCAGCTCCAAACGCTGTGGCGGTGCTCCAAACAGTGGCGGTGGCATGGGCAGAAGGGAAAGTAAGAGCAGCAGGTGCCGAAGGTCTCAGGTCTGCAGCAAAGGTGCTTGGCTGGAGTAGGGAGCTCTCTGCACTCTGCCATGATCGGCCATTAGAAGCGGCTGGTGGCGAGGCATTGCTGCCCGCGGGGTGTTCCTAAAGGCAAAGTCCTCCCCGCCCTCCCCCCAGTTTCCAAAATTCCCAATGACAGGAGAGGGACTTTCCCGCCAGCAAACTGGCCACGAAGCTGGACATGAACAAATCCTTGTCTCTAACTAACTTATCCCAAGGATCATCATGAACAAAGGATGATTAGCCCCCTTTTTATTCCCCATAAATTGTAGAGTGGGTCTTTTCATCACTCCTTTTGTGGGTTGGCCGCAACAGAAAGAGGAAAGTCATATCTCTGCAGGAGGTATAAGGCACATGGTGGTTGGTGAAGAAATCCTTAGGCAAGGGACTCTTGATTTCTGTTAAGTTTGCATGAAGAGTCAGACGCGGAGTGCTTCAGTGAAGAGTTTATTAGTGACTACAGTTCATAACAGACCCAATTTGGCTGGGCTCCGGCTGCTACTTATAGCCAGCAGCCGCAGTTGCCAGCCAATCAGAGTGCAGGATTTTCCTGCACTTTTTAAACCAATCATTTCTGACATTTTACAAGAACAGTTCAAGCTAAACCAATGACATTCAAACCTGCATACATAACACCCCTCCCCACTAGGTTCAGTCCATACTCAAACCCCAACCTATCTAATGTATTCTTTTAAATAGGTGGGGCTCTTACGTGTACGTTGAGACCTTCGTGGTTCAGAAGTTTTAATGTTCTCACCCAGTGAGAGAGGAAATGTGTCTGTTGACATTTCCCTACTAGGGCTTCCAGTGAAAGAAGACCCTGTTTGATTGTTACAATCTGGTCTCTCCTCCCAACCCATCTCCAACCCAATGTCAGCACCCAAGTCAGGTAGTGATGTGCACTCTTCCACTTGTAAGGATGGATTTTGGCATTGTGACAGGTTTTGGGGTGGTTCCTGTCGTAATGGCTCGTTACACATGGGGTTGATTCTTGTTTGCTGATTATCCTCATGTTCCTCCCCTCCCCTAGAAAAGGCATTAGGTATGGGAACTAGAGAGGAACAATTGCGATGTTCCTGAAGTAATCTGGATCTAAGCTGATCAATGTGCATGCTCCAGAGGACAACATCCTCTGTTTGCACCCTGTACGAACGAGGGCCTGTGATTTGAGTTATTTCAGCAGGAATCCATGAAGGTTCACCCATAAGGTTCTTAGCATAAACAGAATCACCCACGTGCGAACTTTGCTAGTGGAATCTGGTGGTGCGTTGGGTGCGTAAGTGGGATGAAGGCGGTCAAGGGGAGACCTAAGTTTCCTACCCATCAACAACTCTGCTGGGGATAAGTTAGTTGATGAGTTAGGAGTGATGTGCTGAACACTAAGGAGTTTTTCAACCTTCTCAGTGATGTCCCCAGGACCCAATTGCTGAAGCTTTTCCTTGGTAAAACCATGCGTTCAGCCCGGCCGTTAGCCGAAGGGTGCCCAGGGGTAGTCAGGGCATGTCTGATACCCTGTTGTGCTAGATAGGATTCAAAGAGGTTGGATGTAAATTGAGGGCCATTGTCAGAGACAAGAACATCAGGTAACCCATGGGTTACAAAAGCTTTTAAGCTGCTTGATGACAGCATCAGTTGTGGTGGATGCCATAGGGATGACCTCTAGCCATTTGGAATATGCATCTACTATAATAAGGAAGGTGTGCCCTCTGGTAGGGCCAGCGAAATCAATGTGAATCCTAGACCATGGGCCCCATGGACATTCCCATTCCTGTGTGGGGGAGAGGTGGGGCAGGCCTGACTACCTGACAGTTGGGACAAGATGCAACCCAGTTTTCAACCATTTTGTCAATACTTGGCCACCATACATAACTCCTGGCCAATCCCTTCATCCTTACAATACCTGGATGACCCTCATGTAACATTTCCAAAACCTCTCTTTGCAGTTTTGCAGGAATAACCACCCTGTTACCCCACAAAATACATCCTCTTAATACAGATAATTCAGTTTGCCTGGACTTAAAAGGTTGAGCCAGGTGAGGTAGATCTTGAAAAGGCCAACCTTTCTTAATCCAGCCTATAACAGGAGCCAATAAAGTGTCTTTGGCAGTCTCTCTGGCAATTTCAGCAGCGTGTACTGGAAGCTTGGCAACAGTTTCTAGGAAAAAGGTGTGCGCCTCAAGTTCAGCGTCCTCAGTGTGAAATGGAAGTGGGCAGCGACTCAAGGCATCAGCATGGCCAATGTCTTTGCCAGGCTTGTGGATGAGCTTGTATGAATAAGCAGCAAGAAATTCAGTCCACCTCAGCATTCTTGGTGACAGGATATTAGGTGTAGGTTTGTCTCCTGCCACAATGACTAACAAAGGTTTGTGAACTGTGTTAATGGTAAATGTTCTCCCATATAGATACTCATGGAATTTCTTGATAGCTGCAACAATTGCCAATGCTTCCTTTTCAAATTGGCTGTAATTCCTCTCTGCTTTGGTCAAAGTGCGAGAGTAAAATGCAATAGGGGCTTCCCTCCCGCTGGGAAGCCTGTGGCTCAAACCCCCCCACTCCAAAAGGGGATGCATCACAAGTCAGTACAAAAGGCAAATTCTCAGAGAACTGTATCAGTGCAGCATCAGACGTGATTAGTCTTTTAATATTGTTAAATGCTGATTGTTCCTTCCTGCCCCAGACCCAAACAGATTTTTTGTCCAGTAGTCTGTGTAATGGTTCTGCAGTGGTTGCCTTCTGAAGTAGGAACATGTGATAAAAGTTAATAAGTCCAAGGAAGGCTTGCAAATCTGTTTTGCATTTTGGTCTAGGGGCTTCTTTGATTGCTTGAACCTTGGCATCTATAGGGTGGATGCCATGCTTGTCAATCATGTAGCCCAAGAACTCAACCTTGTCAGTTCTAAGAGTGCATTTTTCTTCCTTGACTCTTAACCCCGCTTTCCTGAATCTGGTAAGGACTTCTCTGAGTCTTTCTTGTAACTGAGTGTCATTTTCAGCAGAGATTAACACATCATCAAAGTAAGGCACTACCCCTGGCAGTCCCTGGAGCATCCTTTTGATAAGGCGTTGGAAGATGCCTGGTGCCACGCTTACTCCAAACTGTAATCTTTTACATTTGAAGGCACCTCTATGAGTCACAATGGTTTGGGCCTCTGCAGTGGCATCATCAACTGTTAGTTGTTGATATGCCTGGGCCAAATCCAATTTGGCAAAGACTGTACCCCTGCCAAGTGAATGTAATAAATGATGCACCACTGGAACTGGATATGCGCTCTGTTGAAGCGCCTGGTTCAATGTCCCCTTATAGTCTCCACAGATTCTTACTGACCCATCAGTGTTGACTGGTGTGACTATGGGTGTCTCCCATCTGGAGTGGTCAGTGGGCTCTAAAACTCCTTGAGCTATTAGTTTATCTAATTGTGCATCAATTTTTTCCTTTAAGGCAAATGGGACCCTTCTGGGCTTTAAACGAATTGGGGGCACCTTGGGATCTAGGTTGAAAGTGATAGGGGACCCCATATACTTGCCCAATCCGTCGCTGAAGACCTCTGGAAAATCAGACTTCAAGGCCTCCTCCCATTCAGTGTTGCTCACGTGATTGATGCCAGTCACCTCGATGCCTAATGGATTGAACCACTCAAGTCCCAGCAAGCTTGGGCGATCCTTGTCCACGATGGTCAGGGGCAAACGTTTGGTGTGGCCTTTGAACTTCACGTTAAATTCTCTTGTTCCAACTACTGGAATCTTGTTCCCTTGGTAGTCTTTAAGAGTCAGTGCTTGCTTCTGGAAATGTTTCTTCTGAATGTTTGGGAGTAGTCTGTGAATAGTGCCCCATGACACCATAGATAAATAGGAGCCTGAGTCCACTTCCATTTGGCAAGGCCTTCCTTCAATTGGTACCTTCACATGTAATTTTCTGCTTCTTAAGGTTGAAGAATGACCAATGGTGACTGTTTGATGAGTTTCATTCTTCCCATTTCCTTCTGTGTTGCGCCCCATTTTCTCACTGAAGTTGTTAGGCTTGAATTCTTTGTCAGGAAACTTTCTTCTGTGGGGTGGAGTTCTGGATGATTTGCAGACTCTTGCTAGGTGACCCCTTTTTTCACAACGGAGGCAGATGGTATCAAGAAACTTGCATTCAGTGCTGGGGTGGCTTCCCCCACAACCTCTGCAGTAAAAATCTTGCCTCTTTCTTCCCAGGTCTTTCTTTTTCTTCTCCATTCTGAGTCTATAAATTCCTTCTTCCACCTCACTACAGTCTGACTCAGAATCTATTTGCTCAATGAGTTGTTGTGGACTTTTCCACATCAGGATGGCTTGAGGCCTTGTTAATTTTCTTCATGGCCGCTGCTGAGGACTTGGTGGCTTCTGCTGAGGAGGCCTCTTCTATGGCTTCCTTCAACGTGATCTTAGGTTTTAATAATTATTTGCTCTGAAGCACCTTGTCTTTGAGGCCTAGAACAAATCGATCGTGCATGGCCTCTTCCAAGTTGTTAAACTCACATGCACCCCCAATGTCTCTTAAACTTGCCAGGAAGTCGTTTACGTTTTCGCTTTCCCCTTGATCCCGACGGTAAAACTCGTGTCTCTTAATGAGGCACGATACTTGTGGGGCATAATGGGCTCTTAAAAGCTTTTCTAAGTCGGGCCAGTCCATTACCTTCACGTCTGCAGCTCCCGCCAATGCCTTCGCCATCTTGAAAACTGCCGGACCGCAGTGCGTAAGAAAGACCGCCCTCTTCCGCTTCTCAGAAATGTCGGCGAGATCGTTTCCCTCCAAATACATTTGGAAACGATCCGCATACGAGTCCCAGTCTTCTGCCGTCGGATCGAACGGGGCTGGGGGGGGGTGTTCAGCGCAACCATCTCGCTCAGATTGTTTTCTGCGTCGTCTTCTCTTCAGGAAGGATCCCACCTTCGTCGCCAGTGAAGAGTCAGACGCGGAGTGCTTCAGTGAAGAGTTTATTAGTGACTACAGCTCATAACAGGCCCAATTTGGCTGGGCTGCGGCTGCTACTTATAGCCAGCAGCCGCAGTTGCCAGCCAATCAGAGTGCAGGATTTTCCCGCACTTTTTAAACCAATCATTTCTGATATTTTACAAGAACAGTTCAAACTAAACCAATGACATTCAAACCTGCAAACATAACAATTTCAGATGCAGCTGACTGTGAACCCTGCCCAGAAGACCAATATCCCAACAAGGACAAGGACCAATGCATTGCCAAGAAGATCCACTTCCTTGCCTATCAAGACACCCTGGGATACATTTTAGTTTCTCTCGCTCTTTTTCTGTCGGTGACCACATCTACAGTCCTGCTAATCTTCCATAAACACCATGACACACCAATCGTCAAGGCCAACAACCGAGATCTCACCTACATCCTCCTGGTCTCCCTCCTGCTCTGCTTCCTCTGCTCCTTCCTTTTTATTGGTCAACCAGGGAAGATCACCTGTCTCTTCCAACAATCTGCCTTTGCTATTCTCTTTTCTCTTGCAGTTTCCTCTGTGTTGGCAAAAACCGTCATGGTGGTTCTGGCCTTCATGGCCACCAAACCAGGGAACAAGACAAGGAAACTCTTAGGAAAACCATTGATCTACTCCATTGTCTTAGTCTGTCCTCTGGTCCAAGCAGTGCTTTGTGCCACCTGGCTGGTAACCTTTCCCCCATTTCCTAACTTAGATTTCCACTCCTTGTTTGGAGAGACCATCTTGGAATGTAAGCAAGGCTCAGCTGCAATGTTTTACAGTGTCCTCTCCTACCTAGGACTTTTGGCCCATGTCAGTTTCACAGTGGCCTTTTTGGCTCGGAAATTACCTGATAGTTTTAATGAAGCCAAGTTCATTACTTTCAGCATGCTGGTCTTTTGCAGTGTTTGGATTACTTTCCTCCCTACCTACCTGAGCACCAAAGGGAAGTCCATGGTGGCTGTGGAGACCTTCTCCATCTTGGCCTCTGGGGCTGGCCTCTTGGCTTGCATCTTTTTCCCCAAATGCTACATTATTCTATTGAGGCCCAATCTCAACTGTAGAGAAAATATAATAAGAACCAAGAATTTCTAATGGTGGGAAATGGAAGGATTTATATTCCTTGCAGACAGCTGGTCATTTAATTCTTTTAGAGAGTCATTGAGACCACTTGGAGGTTGAGCAAATGACCAGCTGCCTTTAAGCAGTATAAATCCTTCCATTCCCCACGATCCAGTCAGAGCTGAAGAAGCGTCTTGGATGAGAAGTGAAACATATTCAAAGAAAAAACAAAGTCCAGTCCTCTTGAAAAAATAAACACATTTGGGACAATCATAGCATAGATTGCCTTGTGCAGGAGCCAGCTCTCTCAACAATGGAGCTGAATGTGTGCATGTGTGCCCTTCCGTGCACTTGTGTGAAGCATCCCCTCTGCTTCCTCCCGCCGGTTCACAAAGTTGGAAACGTTGGGGAACTCTGCACTAGAATATAAAATGAGAATAAACCCATCCCTTTAGCTCTGATGATGTTACCTAGTTTGGTAATGAAATGTCTGCCAAAAAACAAGCAATCCCAAAATGCACCAGTTACAATTCCTCTATCAAAACTCCACCTAGTCTGAATGGCAAAAATTCTGGGAAAGAAATTGTAAGTTGACAATGGCAACTACCTATAAGGAAATTTTAAATGAAATGTTTGATAGGTGGCATTTACCACCCGCCAGATTAGCAAAGAAGTTTAAAAACATGTCTGCCAGATGTTGGAAATGTAACCAGACACTGGGTATGTATTATCACATGTGGTGGACATGAGTAAAATTTGGACAAAAATACATACACGGTTAGAAAAAAATGTTAAAGCAACACATAGATTATAAGTCAGAAATATTTTTGTTAGGCATAAGACCAGAAAAGTATGATAAAGGGAATTTATACTTAATATTAGATGTTTTGACAGCAGCAAGAATTGTATTTGCACAGTACTGGAAAAATGGGGAAATACCTACAGAAGAAGATGTTATTCAAAAAATTTCACATTGTGCAGAAATGGACCGATTGACGCCAAAAATAAAAGAAAATGAGGACACAGAGTATTTTCAAACATGGGACTTGTTTTACAAATGACTGGATAGTAGAGGTAGAAATTAGGAGCGGGAAAAATATTATTGTATATAAATAAAATGATCCAGGTTCCAGACAATATGCTGTTCAATAAGCACCTCTGTATGTAATGCAGAAATATATAAATAAACTGTTAAAATAAAACCCTCCATCTTGTCTGCAGGGGCTCAGTTACATGTGAGTCAAACATCCAACTTCACCTTCATTCTCAAGTCCATCTCTGTGGATTACAACTAAGAGACACAAATCTGTTTTCCCTTTCTGGTATTGCAAACTAATCTAGTAATAATTGCACAGGACAATTGATTTTCTTTGCAATGATCAGTGGAACCATAATTCTTAATGTATTCCCTGTGGTTTTCTACTCACAAGATAACACCTGCTTTAAAAAACTATGCCTGGAATTCCCCAGGACATGTCAACTCACTTTGTCTTGCAAAGAGCTCACTCCTGCATTTGATGGGACTCAACTGGCCTGAGCTTTGTCTTCGGTCACAGCCCAAACACTTATAAGGGGAAGCATGGATAACAGAATGTGGAAGGAATTTCCACTTTGCTGTGCTCTTTTCACTGGCTCATATTTAAAAGTTCAAATGAGCCAATTACAGCACAGCTGTCTTTTTGAATCTACCGGCTTTCTTAGCCCCACCCCTTCTAGCTCAAGGGTATATAAGGAACTGTCTCAGTGACAGTTACTCAGTTCCAAGGCAGACAGTTCCAAGCTCCAGACAGTTCTAAGGAGCCGTCTGTTCCAGGCACACAGTTCCAAGATACTTCCAAGGCAAACTGTCTTAAACAGAAGACTGTTGGAAGTGCTTGTGTTCCCTTTCTGAGGAAAGGACTCTTGGAACTCCGGCCACATAGGTGGTCGTTAGGATTTAAGGACTCTAAGGACTCTCAGAAGAAGCACAGGCTACTGGTATGCTTTCTTGAATGTTTTATTTGTTTTTATTCATTGTTATCAATAAACAAGTTCTGGATTGAACTCTTCTGGGCTCAACTCTTTTGGATAACTTCACTGTAGATTAAGGTTTACGAGCCGTCGGTTTCTTAACCTCTCAACTTTATTTCTGACAATTTGGTAGCAGAGGACGGTTGGAAACCTTATCTATATTTTGAGTTATCCAAATGCCCACCCTTAAGTCAACCTGGAAAGTCCGAGTGGTGACCAGAGCCACAGCCAGGCTAATGGCACCACACCGTCGACCAGGAGGACTCAAGACCGGGACAGCTTCAGTCAAAGTGTCCCAGGCACCGACCGAGCAAGAGGCCAGCAGCGCGGCAAACCTTCTGACAACTTCTCTGTCTCCAAACCCACGCGCGGCTGTGAGTGAGCGTTTTACATTTGTTGAGAGCCCGTCCAGTACGTCCAAGCCAGAGATGGACAAAGAACACAAGATAGAAAGGATGTCCCTTCCTATGTCCCCCATGAGCCTGGCAGAAAGGGAGGAAATGAGGTCGGCAATTTTCCACGCATTCAGCTTGCAGCCGGCAAGCAAAGACCCAGCCACCGACCTCAGCAATCTACTCCGGCAGATGTATCGAAAGAAGCGGCCAGGGACAGGACTGGGGCCCAAGAAGGCACCAGACCGGTAAGGGTTACCCAGTCCTGCCCTGCCACTCCTTTTGCTGATGGCAGTGCGCCGACGGCAGTGCGCTGACGGCAGTGTGCGGGCGGGAAATCATGAACCGTTAATTTCAGATTTCCCACCACAAAACATGGTGCCCAACTGGCGGCAAATTCAAACAACCCATTTAAACATAGCACCTCCCGCCTCTCTGCCAGCATTCAGCAACCCGTTATGACAAGCGGGCACCAGCATTGGGGCCACTCATCTGGCAGCGCCTACTGCTGCAGTGACCCAAAGCAACCAGCCAACCCAGGGATTGGCTTCTCTGGTGACAGCGGCACCGCTGGACCCAACCATGCCATACATGTCACCAGTCCAGGCCACATGGACCCACACCCAGGTGACCAGTCCGGTCGTGGCAGCCCAGCAAGTACCTCCAGCCAGCTTGCCCACTGAGCTGGAGATCGACCGTGCCATCAAGACACTCACCGCGGCCTTCAGGGCCGGCTTCCAGCTTCCTCCCAGCCTCCGAACGAATGCGGCCCTCCCCAAAGTCTTCCCGATGACTGCGGCCCACTACTTACCCGTCCAGGTGATGGCGGCATCTTCAGAGTCTTCGGCCTTCCCGGGCCTTCCCAGCAGCTCGACGGCTGAAGCCGGAGCTTCAGGGGCTGGCCCGAGGCCTATCTTCGGAGCTCAGCCGGAGAGCTCCTTCTCCCACAAAGTCCGGCGCGGAATGAACTTTGCGCATGCGCAGTTCAGTGCTCCAACCCCTCCCACCTGGGAGAAGCAACTGTCAAGTTACCAGCCAATCAGAATAAAGCCAGCTATTTCTATCCCTTTGCCGTTCTGTCAATTTAAAGGGATTCAGCACCCTGGACAGCTGCAAACTTGCTTTTTACCTGGAAATACAAACCTCTTGCCTGCTGGCTTCAAGAAATTATCAACTTTGGGAAGAAACCTGGCTGAATAGTCTAGGGAGGTGCAAGTATTATTTATGAAGGAGAATGCTTTACTTTTATTGTTAGACCCCCCTCCTAAGCCCTGGACTCTAGAAATTGATCTGCATCACAAAATTTTCTGTCTATTATTATTGAGTATTGATCCTGCATTATATCCTAGTATCCCTCATGATTTAACTGTATCTGAAATATGGGAGAAATTATTTAACATGTTTTATTCTAAAAATTCAAATATAATTTCCAGAATTTCCAGAGAGTTCCATTCTGCAAAATTAAGGGCAGGGATGGATATGAGTGAACACCTTTGTGAACTCAGAAAAATGAGGGAGGAATTAACATTGAGGGGAGAGCCCGTCTCAGAGCAGAGTCTCATTAGTATAATCATTAATTCGCTGGATTCTAGCTGGGACAATTTCATATCCGAGCTAGATAATTCCAATTATGATGGTATGTCACTGGAAGTTCTGACAGGTAAGTTAATTGCAGAACACAATCTAAGGAAGGACAGGGCGGCCTTCCACAAAGAAAAAGGGATCACTAGAAGACCTGATAGTCCAAATAATGTCAATGCTATTGGGGAATGTTTCAATTGTGGATCCAAAGAACGCTATAGGAGGGACTGTCCACGCAACATAGGTGCAAGGACAAGTCAAAGGGTACCTTCTGGCAACAGATACAGAAGAAGGTCACCCACACCTCAAAGGAGGCCCCAAGGGAACCCTTTCAACCCGAGAAGGGGTAAGGGGGCCAGGAAAGGTAACAAAAGAGATAGTTTTAACCTAAAAAATGATTTTGCCAGCATGATAGAGACCACCTATCCAAAGCCAGAGGTCAAGCCTGAGGGTTACAAGGCAAAGAAGGGGTGCAACTGCGATTGCACAAGTAACACAAAAAGCACCAAAGGTGTGAGGTTCAATCTAGAGCACGATGATGAGCAAACAAGGGGTGCCAATACTGTGTCTATTGGTAAACCACTCCATGATGGTTGTTTTCCCCCCTCATGCATTGCGGGATGGGCCACATCAGCTTTCCTGTAGTGCTTAAAATGCCTGAGTGCTCCAGAGGTTTGAACATAAAAGGCTGCAATGTATTTATGGATTGTCTGTTTGCAGGAGTGCAAAATCCAAGGTGAAGCCAGCACTCAGGAAATCTCAGAGGCAATCCGAACACATTTTTCAGCTGGTGCATATGGACCTGGTGGGTCCTTTGAAACCCTCGCTTGGTAAGAATCAATACTTTCTTACTATTGTTGATGACCATAGTAGGTATGGATTTGTGTACCCCCTCAAATCCAAAGATCAGGCTTTCTCTAAATTTAAAGAGTTTTACAATTTGGTTGAGAACCAACATAAAGTCAAGGTACAAAATATCTTGACTGACAGAGGAACTGAATTTAATTCTGCTCAGTTCTCTGTCTGGCTGAAGGAGAGGGGGATAGTCTATCTTCGGACCGCTCCTTATTCAGCTTTTCAAAATGGCGTTGTAGAAAGAAGGAATGGTGTGCTGCAAGCCATGATGAGATGCGCTCTCGAGGATGCTGGATTAAAATTCTCTTACTGGGCGGATGCTGTTCTGTACTCAAACTACACTCTCAACAGGGTATGGTCTAGTGTAGTGCAGAAGACCCCATATGAGGTGGTATATGGCTTTAAGCCAAGTTTAAAACATCTCCATGTGTTTGGGGTGATGGCTGATGTACATATCCCCAAGGAACTCAGAAAAAAGGGGATAGAGTGTCAATCAAACTTAGATTCGTTGGCTACGAGCCAGGCTCTAAAGCCTACAAGTTTATTGACACAAATAACGATTGTTATTTCCAGATCAGCCACATTTTATGAAAGTACCCATGCCAATGAGATTCTGACTCCCAGTCCTGCTCAGAATTTGACCAGCCAAAAAGAAAATGTGTCAGAAAGCCCATCTAGTGATGGTGACACATCTGGCTCAGAGGATAATGGAGAACAAATACCCTCCAATCCCCTAAAGGGGATCCTCAAAAAGAAGATGGGAGTAGCCTGGAAGAAGGGGCACTCCAAATTTAAAATAAGTGACAGTAGTAATGATGAAGACAGCACATCAGGTAATTCTGATACAGATGAGGAGCCAGTTAATAGGCCAATTTGATCTACCAAAAACAAAATGCCAAGAAGTATGAGGACTTCATCACTTCTGTAAATCAGATATCGGCCACACCTCAAAAATATGAGGATGTGTTAACGCTACCCCCAAAAGAACAAGATAATTGGCATGCTGTGATGGATTTGGAAATGGATAGCCTTAAGAGGCTGGAGGTATTTACACCCACTAAATTGCCAAAAGACAAAAGGGTAATTGGCACTAGATGGATCTACAAGAAGAAACCACTTGAAGGTGGAAACTTCATATATAAGGTGAGATTGGTTGCACAGGGCTTTTCACAAAGATACCCGGATGACTATATTGATACCTTCTCACCTACTGTACACCCAGAGAGCATTAAAACTGCGCTCACTATAGCAGCCATACATGGGGAGAATGTCTACCAGTTTGATGTACAGACGGCCTATTTACACGCAAAATTGGACAAAGAAATATATGTCAGAGCTCCTCAGGGCATAGATCATAGAGAAGATGAAATTTGGCTGTTAAACAAAAGCCTCTATGGTCTCAAGCAATCAGGAAGAAGATGGTATGAATGTCTTACCAAGTGTCTAAGGCAAATAGGTTTTTCCGCCTCACCAGCTGATGAATGCGTGTTCATCAGGGAACATAAAGGTATTAAAGAAACCATTTTAGTTTACGTGGATGACATTTTGTATATCTGCAAGTCAGAGGACAGATGTAAATTCTTCTCTGAACAATTAAGTCAGAAGTTTGCCCTGAAGCCTCTAGGCCGAATTGATAAATTCTTGGGGGTTCAGTTCACGAAGACTGAGAAGGGGTTTGAGCTTTCTCAGCGCGATAAAATTGTAGACTTAATTGGCAGATGTAATATGGCAGAGGCCAAGCCTTGTGACACTCCTATGCAAACAGACTTTACCAGAAACATGTATAATAAGAGCGCTGAATTTGAACAGAAAACACTCTACAAATCAGTATTGGGCTCTCTACTATACATTGCTAGCTGGACAAGACCAGATATCAGTCTGGCTGTTAGTATTCTGTCCAGGCATTCTGAGAACCCCACCCAATTTCATTGGGATGGGATCAAAAGAGTTCTCAGATATCTGAAGGGCACTGCAAGCTACTCGCTCCTATTAGAACCCATATGTCTGAAATACCTGATTTATATAGTTACTCAGATGCGGATTGGGCAGGGGACATTAAGTCTAGAAAGAGTACATCAGGTTATATAATATTTTAAATGGCAGCCCTATCCACTGGTACTCGGGCAAGCAAAAATTAATTGCAACTTCAACATCAGAGGCTGAATATACATGTTTGTCAAAAATATCAAACAACCTCATCTGGTTTCATGAGCTGTTGAAGAGTCTGTGGAAGGAACCTGAGTACCCCACTGTAATCCATGAGGACAACAAGGCAGCCATCGATATCACAAAGGCTGAAGCTGTTGGACAGAGGTCACAGCATATTGATATTAAATATAAACATGTCAGACAATTATCTAGAGCGGGTTTCATCAAAACTACACTTTCATAAAGACCCATTCCAGCATCGTTTACCAATTCTGTAAGTTTCACCTGGAGGTGAAAGATGTAGATGAATGCTTTCTCTCTTTGGGATTCATGGACTCCTTTTAGAAATACTGGTCCTGATTTGGTTTGCAATTCCATAGAGTAAATCTTTGCACTTTTTTCAATAAAGAACAAAGCTCATAAAAGAGGATATAATTCTTAAACTTTTCTCCTGATGAAAGGGATGAAGTGTAAAAAGTGAGGAGGGACAACAGATTAGAAATTGTGCCTGTCTAGTTAAGGCATTGACCTATAATATTAATTTGAATATTAAGACATGGTGGAAAAGTCAAATACAAACTTAAATCTTTTTCAGTATGAGATATAAGTTGTTGGAAATGAGGTGGGTGGGAAATAAATTTCCTAAATAACATAAATAACCAAATATGAAAGGAGAACTTAGTTTTGGAATCAGCACTGCTCATGAACAATGGCTTTTGGGAAATCTACATTTTGGCCATTACTGGAGTCTTTGGTTTCTTGTCCTGAAGAAACTTCTCTAAGAGAGAACAAAATTGATTACCTGCTACAGGAAAAAAACTGGGAAGAATTACAATCACCAGAGCAAAGTAAGGAAGGGAGGGATGATAGAAGGGTATTAAATGATCTGTGGTTTGAATGGACAGTTTAATTAAAGAAGATCCTTTAACAAAAATCCAAAACCAATGTAAACTTGGGAGTTGCTCCAAAGAACAACACAAAAGACAAACTCCAACAGCATATGTGAATTTTCCTGTAATTGTTCCTCAATGTTTTTCTCACCATAGAGTCAGACCCAAGAAATATCAGCAGTTCCTGGCCTTGGTGTTTGCAGTCACAGAGATCAACAAGGATCTGGTTCTCCTCCCCAACATCACACTTGGTTTCCACATCTATGACAATCACCAGATTGAGAGGGAGATTTCCTTAATCAGCCTCTCCCTGCTCTCCACAAGAGGCCAGACAATTCCAGGTTACAATTGTGACCAGCAGGACACTGTGCTGTCCATCATTAAAGGTCTCAACTCCCAATCCTCAAGGCAGATGGCCTCCATCTTCACCATGTTCAAGTTCCCACAGGTAAGGGGGCCTGTATGGATACAGTTATGGAGTAGACAAAGATCAGAAGCCCACACAGAAGCCAGAGATGAAATTAAAGGAATTTGGGGGGGGGCACATCATGAGCTTGTGATGCTTAGTTTATGCTTCATGACAGGGTAGCCATCCTTTTAGTGCCATTTATTCTCTACCTCAGGTTGATGGTTTCTTCTCTTGTCTTCTGAGATATTACAATCAGCCAAAAAGTGTAATTGGTGACTCTTCCTAAGAAGGGAAGAAGCTTAAACCTACAACTCAGAATGAGTCAGCCTGACTGATGGAGCAAAAGCTTCAGAGTGGTGACTCCTAAATTTGCCATAATACTTTATTTTGTCTTTTAATTTATAGTTTATTTTATTATATAATCACACATAAACAAACATAAACTTAAACAACATATAATCACACACAAAGCATACATTAAATTTGAACAGGTATTGCTAAGTTCATCTCACTTATTGTCCAATGTAGATCAAGTCCAATTTAAGATAAGCTATTGGATCTTTCTTCTATCCAGCCATCCATAAAAATTGTTCCATATTTTATAATAGTCTGTTTCTTCCTTGTTTTTTATTTCCATAGTCAATTTGTCCATCTCTGCGCACATAATAATTTTTCTTAGTGTTTCTGCTTCAGTTGGAGTTTCAATATTTTTCCAGTTTTGAGCAAAAGCCATCCTTGCTGCAGTAATAATATGTATCATTAAGTAAAAAGTATCTTTCGGATATGTCCTTTTTGTAATTCCAAGTAAAAAGAATTCTGGGGTGAATTGTATCTCCTCCTTGCACATTTCCTGTAGCCATTTATGAACTTGATTCCAAAATTCCTGGGCCTTTCTGCAACGCCACCACATATGATAATAAGTGCCTTTTTCCTTGTTGCATTTCCAACAAGTAGGTGAGAGTTTATTATTAATTTTAGCTAATCTTATTGGTGTCATATGCCACCTATAGAATAATTTATAAAGATTTTCTTTATACGGGGTTGCTAGGGTTATTTTTTGTTTCTAATCCAAATATTCGCCAATCATCCAAATTTATGTTATAGCCAAAGTCTCTCATCCATAGTACCATTGTTTCTTTTACAATTTCTTCTTCCAGTTTGGCCTCTAATAATACATGGTAAATTTTTGATCATCTTTTTATCCTGCCCTAGCAAAATTTCGTCCAATTCAGTCCTTGTTGTACTAATACCCAATTCCTTCTTGTCTTTTGTATTTAGATTGGAGTTGCAGATAGGCCCACCATTCCAAATCTATTCCTTTATCAATCAATTGTTGTCTAGTTAGTAAATCGCCTTTCACATCTAAGAGCTCTTCGTAGGTGATAATTTTGTCATATCTTAATAAATGTGGGTGCATCAAGGCTTCTAATGTTGATAGCCAAATTGGGGTTTGGATGTACATTTGTTTCTTGATTTTAAACCAGGTGTGTAAAAGTGTCTGTCTAAGTTTGTGTTTTTGCACATAGCTATATCCTTTTATATTGTCTTGTCCGAGAAAAGCATGCCAACCTGACTGAAGATTATATCCCTCTAATGTTAATACTCTTGTATTAGTATGGTTAATCCAGTCTTTTAACCAAGTCATTATTGCAGCACTATGATACAATTCCCAATCTGGCAAACCCAATCCGCCTCTCTCTGTGGCATCTTACAAATGTGACCAGCAGGACACTCTGCTGTCCATCATTGGAGGTCTCAACTCCCAATCCTCAAGGCAGATGGCCTCCATCATCAGAATGTTCAAGGTCGCACAGGTAAGGGGGCCTTTTTAGATAGAGTTATCAAGTAGACAAAGATCAGAAGCACAGACAGTAGCCAGAGATGAAACTAAAGGTATTTTGGGGTGCCACATCATGAGCCTGTGACTCTTAGTTTATACTTCATTAAAGGGTAGACATCCTTTTAGTGCCATTTATTCTCTACCTCAGGTTGATGGTTTCTTCCATTGTCTTCTGACAAATCAGAATCAGTCAAAATGTGTAACTGGTGACTCTTCGTAAGAAGGGAAGAAGCTTAAACCTACCACTCAGAATGAGTCAGCCTGACTGGTGGAGCAAAAGCTACAGAGTGGTGACTCCTAAATTTGCCATAATTCCTTATTTTGTCTTTTAAATAAGATTCTCACGTTCTCCAGCTTGGTGTTGGCTTTGAGTTCTCTCTGGGAGAGAGAAGAATTTATCCTTCCTTCTTCCGGATTAATCCCAAAGAATTTCCTCAGTATGTGGGTTTAGTCCAGCTGCTTCTGTATTTCCAGTGGAACTGGGTTGGGCTTTTGGCCCCTGAAGATAACAGGGGAGAACGTTTCATCTCATCTCTGATGCCAATGCTGAAGGAGAAGGAGATCTGCCTGGCCTTCACTGAAAAGTTGAAATTGGATTTTCTTGTTACTACAAAGTTAAAATCTCTTCATATTTTAAAAATCTGGTCTAAAGCTGAAGTGATTATTCTGTTTGGAGATACCAATAGAATTATAAATGTACTGGCAATAATGAATGTTCATAAACAATGGACAAAGGCAACATTTTGCAAAGTTTGGATGCTAACTTCCCATTGGAAAGTTAGTATGATGGGATCTCAAGACATATTGAAAGATATAAATCCCTTCCATGGAGCTTTGCATTTTAGGACCACAGCGGGGATGTCTCCAGATTCAGCCATTTCCTCCTGTCTTTAGACCCTTTAAACCCACAAGGGGATGTTTTTCCCTCACAATGGTGGGAAAGGGTCTTTGAATGCAAGATCTACAAACCAGGTGAAATTACTCCAGGGCGGCAAAAAACATGTACTGGAAAGGAGAATTTGCAGAATCTGCCAACGTATGTCTTTGAAACAGGCATGACAGGTGAAAGTTACAATATTTACAATGCAATTTATGCTCTGGCACATGCACTACATGCAATGTATGGTACAGGACCACAACCAGCCCTGATGAGGCTTAGAAAGAGGATCTCAGAAGTCTGGTCATGGCAGGTAATTTCTGTGACTGTTTATACAATCTAGAGATCTTTAGACAGGAAGCTTCCCATAGCCATTTCTTCAATTGTGGATTCAATGTCCACATGCTACCAAGTAAATACATCTCAGTTCAGATGAAAACAGCAATTATTTATGAACTATAATACGAATTAAGTGTATGGCTTTGTTGAAAGGGGGCAGAGAGGAGAAAAGTAAACCAAATTGTCCATAAGATCCATAGAGGGAAGATTTTCCTTAAAAAACCTTGAAAAATCTGTCTTTGGTTTCCAGGAGTGGACATTACAGAGAGGACTTGTCACTCCAGAGCAAAATGACAATATGGGTGCATTTGTATGAGGTGCTTCAACAAGTCAGTTGAAGTCCTACTGGGCGTATTTGTAAAACTATCTCTCCTTCCTTCAGTACGTAGGCTGAATCCGACCTATAAGAACACACTCATATTCATTTTAAATTTGGTTTATGTTTCTATGACTTATCATCCTGTATGACTTCACCCCATTTGTTTAGTTTGCCATTTGTTTTAATGCTCAGCTTGTTCTGTGAAAACAGCCTCTGTCAACCTCAGCATACACAGTAGGACTCAATGTGATCCAAATGGGCTCCTGGTTTGAAATTCATCAGAAGTTTTTTTTGCATCAAAGGATAAAGGTTGAATCTGTCTGGATAGTGAAGTGACAAACCAGGACAGGTGCTTCCTTCCACATGGCGTCCCCTGGTCAGATCTGCTCCCTGCAGTCTTTGACTATGAACTAGATAAAGTTAGTGGAGGGTTTACATGATTGTGAAAGAAATTATTTAATCACTCCTAATCTGCCATTTATAAGACATGGAGCCAAAGGAAATATTTACTAATGCATGTAGCCAAGTATCACAGGAACAAAGACATGCAATGAAATTTGGACTATGGCACTGAAATCTTTGTATGAGGGATCATTCTGGTAAAACTAGAGTTGAAGAAGCCATTATAAAAAGGCCCAATGATAATATCCCTTCTTTCATAGAGAAGGAGTCAAATTTTTGATATTACTCCTGATTGACCAGAACTCATGGAACTCCTTTAGTTACTCAGACATATCCACATGTCCTAAGCTGATGGCCAACAAAGAATGACAGAAGCCATGATACTCCATGTGCAGCTTTTAGCCAATGTTTCCAATTTCTGAAGACTTCTTTCCTTTCAGATTCTTTACTATCTGAAGACTGTCCAGTTTAACAACAGTGCTAGAGATGAAATCTCTTTCTCAGAAAATCGACTGGGTTCTGCTAATTTTGATCTTCTCAACTGGGTTTTCCTCCTCAACAAATCTTTTGTGCCCATGAAAATTGGAAAAATAGATCCCAGGGCTCCCCCAGGCAAGGATTTCACCATCAACTCTGATGCAATTGTCTGGGCCACAAAGGTGAGCACGAAGGAAATGTTACAAGTTCAAGAAAGATTCATCCTCTCTTGGGAATGCAGAACATCCTTCTAACTTGAAAAACGTTGAGTCAGAAAATATGGCAGTGATTTGGTAAATAACCTGCTTTGCATGTAACACACTTAAGGTCTAATTTGTGTGAAGCCACAAATAGTTGGGATTAGGAAGAATGTCTGTTTGAAAACCAGGACACAATTAGAAGGTGGGCTGTCACAAAGAAGAGGTGGGGTCAAGCTATTCTCCAAAGCACCTGAAGGCAGGACAGGAAGCAATGGATGGAAACTAATCAAGGAAAGGAGCAACCTAGAACTAAGGAGAAACTTCCTACCAGGGTGGACAATTAACCAGTGGAACAGCTTGCCACCAGAAGTTGTAAATGCTCCAACACTGGAAGGTTTTCAGAAGAGATTGGACTCTTTGTTTTAGAAATGCCATAGCTCAATGTCCCATAATTTCTTTCATAGGTCCCACTTCCAATCTCTAGCATCTAATGGTGGGTTAAGAGTGCCCCTGGCCTTAATCACCGGGAGCTGATCTTGTTTCTGATAGACAGTGTTGAACCATTTCATTTGAAGAACATAGACACAGGAATATGGAATGGAATTTGGAAACCAATAAAGGGAAATTTTTGTAGCTCCGGGTTGACATGAGGGGTCCTTTATAATCTCTGGGCTTGCTTGTTTTCTTGCAGACGTTTCATGGCCTAAACTAGGTAACATCTAGCACTGATGATATTACCTAATTTGGATAATGAAGCCTCTGCAAGAAAAGAAGTAAGCTCAGAGAGCACCAAGGGCCCCTCTATTTGGAAATGAATTAATGAAGCATGTTCATTGCTTAGGTCATCCCAAATATTTCCCTTTTCTCTTGTAGACAATCCCCTTTGCCAGGTGTGGCATGGAGAGGTGCAATGCAGGAGAGAGGAGGAGAGTTCCAGAGGGCAAGCAGGTTTGCTGCTATCAATGTATCTCTTGTCCAGAAGGGACCATCTGTAATCAGACAGGTAGAGCAGACTGCAAATGTGGACCTTCCATGATCAAGAAAGCCGTTCAGTAGATCAAATTAGTTGCTTGTTATTCTTGTCCTTTTTGGTCAGATTGACATGTATTCATGCCTTTCAGCAGAACCCTTTATGGATATAAACTGTCCAGGCCCCCCAAGCCACCTTTCCCAATCCTCATCAGTTTTGTGCAGGATAGTTTCAGGGTAGAATTTATGAATCCCCAACTTGCATTTTCACTCCTATTGTAACATCCAATTGGCAAAAATTACTTCCAATTTTTTCCTGAAGGAGTGGATTTGTCTAGTTCAAGTTTTAATTTTTATTAATTGGGGTGTGCTTCTTCTGTCAGTACTATCAATCTTCAAGTAAATAGACCTATCAGAGAATCTATATCTACCAATAAATGAGAATATTTGTAGCCCAGGGTTGAAATATGGCTCTTGTGCTCTCTGACCTTGGTTATTTTCTTGCAGACATTTCATTATCCAAACTAAGTAACAATATCAATGCTAGCATTACCTAGTTTGGGTAATGAAATATCTGCTAGAAAACAACGAAGCTCGGAGAGCACCAAGGACTACACAGTCCTCCTACTCTCCCCCCCCCCATTATCACCCCACTCCCTTCTATCACCGATAATGGAATATCTGCAAGAAAACCACCAAGCTCAGAGAGCCCAATGACATCCTGAACGTATATCTACTTCTACCTACTGTGTTTCCCACAAAATAAGGCTGGGTCATTTTTTTTGAGCCCCGAAAAAACAGCTAGGCCATCTTTTCAGAGGTGACTTAATTCTTCCCCACCTTGCATCCTTGCTAGCAGCCGGTAGCCATTCTCGCCACCAGCCGCTCCTAATGGGCGATCATGGTGGAGCGCGGAGAGCTCCCTACTCCTACCAAGCACCTTTGCTGCAGACCTGAGACCTTCGGCACCCGCTGCTGTTGCTTTCCTTCTGCCCATACCGCCGCCACATTTGGGCGGCTGCTTCCGCATTTGGAGCACCGCCGTTTGGAGTGCATTTGGAGCGCCGCCACGATTTGGAGCACCGCCGCCGCGTTGGAGCTGCCGCTTTTGCATTCGAGCACTGCTGCCATGTTTGAGCAGCCATGTATGCGTTTAGCATCGCTGCCGCATTTGGGGCTGCCACTTCCGCGTTTGAGTGCTGCTGCTGTTTGGCGCCGCTGCCATTTGAGTGCCGCCGCCACTCCAAACGGTGGTGGCGCTCCAAACGCAGAAGCAACAGCCCCAAATGTTGTGGCGATGCTCCAAACAGAGACGCGGCAGCTTCAAACATGGCTGCGGTGCTCCAAATGGCAGCAGCGCTCCAAACACAGAAACAGCAGCTCGAAATGTGATGGTGCTCCAAACGGCGGCGGCGCTCCAAATGCAGAAGCGTCAGCTCCAAACGCTGTGGCGGTGCTCCAAACAGTGGCGGTGGCATGGGCAGAAGGGAAAGTAAGAGCAGCAGGTGCCGAAGGTCTCAGGTCTGCAGCAAAGGTGCTTGGCTGGAGTAGGGAGCTCTCTGCACTTTGCCATGATTGGCCATTAGAAATGGCTGGTGGCGAGGCATTGCTGCCCGGGGGGGCATTCCTAAAGGCAAGGTCTTCCCCGCCCTCCCCACAATTTCCAAAATTCCCAATGACAGGAGAGGGACTTTCCCGCCAGCAAACTGGCCACGAAGCTGGACCTGAACAAATCCTTGTCTCTAACTAACCTATCCCAAGGATCATCATGAACAAAGGATGATTAGCCCCCTTTTTATTCCCCATAAATTGTAGAGTGGGTCTTTTCATCACTCCTTTTGTGGGTTGGCCACAACAGAAAGAGGAAAGTCATATCTCTGCAGGAGGTATAAGGCGCATGGTGGTTGCTCAAGAAATCCTTAGGCAAGGGACTCCTGATTTCAGATGCAGCTGACTGTGAACCCTGCCCAGAAGACCAATATCCCAACAAGGACAAGGACCAATGCATTGCCAAGAAGATCCACTTCCTTGCCTATCAAGACACCCTGGGATACATTTTAGTTTCTCTCACTCTTTTTCTGTTGGTGACCACATCTGCAGTCCTGCTAATCTTCCATAAACACCATGACACACCAATCATCAAGGCCAACAACCGAGATCTCACCTACATCCTCCTGGTCTCCCTCCTGCTCTGCTTCCTCTGCTCCTTCCTTTTTATTGGTCAACCAGGGAAGATCCCCTGTCTCTTCCAACAATCTGCCTTTGCTATTCTCTTTTCTCTTGCAGTTTCCTCTGTGTTGGCAAAAACTGTCATGGTGGTTCTGGCCTTCACGGCCACCAAACCAGGGAACAAGACAAGGAAACTCTTAGGAAAACCTTTGATCTACTCCATTGTCTTAGTCTGTCCTCTGGTCCAAGCAGTTCTTTGTGCCACCTGGCTGGTAACCTTTCCCCCATTTCCTAACTTAGATTTCCACTCCTTGTTTGGAGAGACCATCTTGGAATGTAATGAAGGCTCAGTTTCAATGTTTTATGCTGTCCTCACCTACCTGGGTTTCTTGGCTCTTGTCAGTTTCACAGTGGCCTTTCTGGCTAGGAAATTGCCTGATAGTTTTAAAGAAGCCAAACTCATTACTTTCAGCATGCTGGTCTTTTGCAGCGTTTGGGTTACTTTCTGCCAGAAAACAAGCAATCTCAAAAAGCACCAGTTACAATTCCTCTATCAAAACTCCATCTTGCCTGAATGGCAAAAACTCTGGAAAGAAATTGTAAGTTGACAATGGCAATTACCTATAAGGAAATTTTAAATAAAATTTATTTATTTATTTATTTATTTATTTATTTATTTATTTATTTATTTATTTATTTGACTTATATGCCGCCCCCTCTCCAAAAAGGACTCGGGGTGGCTCACAGCTAAAAATACAACAATAAATAAATTAATTAAAAGTATATTAAACAAGTTAAGCCAAATTGAAGATTAAAACCCATAGTTAAAATAGGACCAACCCCAGAGAATCAGCACAGCCCAGATTGTAAAAGAGCCAAGTCTTCAAATCGTATGAAGGTGCAAGATCGGGGCCAGGCGGAGCTCCAGCGGAAGAAGATTCCACAGAGTGGGAGCTGCCACAGCGTAGGCCCTCCCCCTAGTCGCCGCCAAGCGACATTGAGTTGCAGACAGCACCCCGAGGAGACCCCGTCAATGAGCCCGTACAGGGCGGTTAGTATTTGATGTTGGGAGGAGCCGTTCTCATAAATAACCTGGACCCATGCCATGCTGGACTTTGAATGTTAATACCAGAACCTTGAATCTCACCCAGAGGGCAACTGGAAGCCAATGCAGGTCACGCAGGAGGGGTGTAACATGGGAGTATCGGGAAGCTCCCATCACTACCCGCGCGGCCGCATTCTGCACCAGCTGAAGCCTCCGAGTGGTACGCAAGGGCAGTCCTAGGTAGAGAGCGTTACAGTAGTCGAGTCGGGAAATAACAAGCGCCTGAGTGACTGTGCGCAGGGCATCTCGGTCCAGGAATGGGCGTAACTGGCAAACCAGCCGGATCTGGGCAAAGGCCCCCCTGGCCACGGCCCCCACCTGCTCCTCCAATTTGAGCCATGAGTCCAGGAGGACCCCAGGTTCCGTGCCCTGTCCACGGGGGGCAACACCTCCTCCCCCATGACCAAAGATGGAACATCCAAACTGGACCGAGATGTCGGTATGCACAGCCACTCTGTCTTGGCTGGATTGAGTCGAAGCATGTTCCTGTCCATCCAGATCCGCACGCCTCCAGACAACGGGACATCACGGAGAGAGCATCACTGATGTGGCCTGGGGTGGAGATGTATAACATGTATCATCAGCATACTGATGATAACTCCCCCCAAAGCCACGGATGATCTCACCCAGCTGCTTCATATAAATGTTGAACAGGAGGGGCGAGAGGACCGAGCCCTGGGGCACCCCACAAGTGAGATACCTTGGAGTCGACCTCTGCCCCCTGCCAACACTGTTTAACGTCCCAGAGGAAGGAGGAGAACCACTGTAAAACAGTGCCTCCCACTCCCAACCCCCCGAGACGCTGCAACAGGATACCATGGTCGATGGTATCGAAAGCTGCTGAGAGATCTAACAGGACCAGGACAGAGGAAAACCCCTGTCCCGAGCCCTAGAGAGATCATCAATCAGTGCGACCAATGCTGTCTCCGTGCTGTACCCGGGCCGGAAGCCCGATTGGTACGGATCCAGGTAGTCCGCTTCCTCCAGGAAAAGTGGCAATTGCTGGGCCACCACACTCTCAACAACCTTCGCTAAAAAGCAAGGTTGGAGACCGACGAAAGTTGTTCAACGCGGCTGGGTCAAGGGCAGGCTTCTTCAGAAGGGGCCTCACCACCGCTTCTTTCAAAGCGGCAGGGAACAGCCCCTCCCTTAACGAAGCATTGACCACTGCCCGGAGCCAGCCGCACGTGACCTCCCTGGAGGCATAAACCAACCAGGAAGGGCACGGGTCCAATAAACATGTGGTGGAGCTCAGCCACCGCATAATCCTGTCCACTTCATCCTCAGAAACAGGATCGAACTCAGTCCAGATAACATTGGCCAAACCACTCGCATCCCCATCCTCAGGCCACTGCAAGTCCGAGCGCAACCCTTCCCAGATCTGAGCGATTTTATCCTGCAGATACTGGCCAAATTCCTCAGCTCTGCCCTGCAAAGGGTCCGCCACCCCCCCCCCAGCTGGAGGAGGGAGCGAGCGACCCCAAACAGGGCGGCCGGGCGGTTATCTGTGGATGCTATGAGGGTGGAGAAATGAGATCTTCTCACCGCCCTCACTGCCACCAGGTAAGTCCTAATATGGGCTCTTAGCTGGGCTCGGTCAGATCCAGAACGGGTCGCCCTCCACCTGCTCTCTAGTCCCCTCCTGCGACGCTTCATCTCCCGGAGCCCCTTGGTATACCAGGGGGCTGACCGGGATCTGCGCCGAGTAAGGGGACGCATGGGGACAATGCTGTTGAGAGCCCCTGCAACTGACTGTTGCCAGGTAGCCACAAGGACCTCGGCAGGGCTGTGGGTAAGGGATGCAGGAAAAAACCCCAGCTCTGCCTGGAACCTCTCAGGGTCCATCAGGTGCCTGGGGTGGAACCATCTAAGTGGCTCCTCATCCCAGCGGTGTGGGGCAGCTTGATGGAAGACCAGCCACAGGAGATAGTGGTCTGACCATGAAACGGGGTGGGTAACTATGTCACCACCCCCCAGACCACTCTGCCACTGCTCCGAGACAAAAGCCAGGTCAAGCATGTTACCCCCCTCATGAGTCGGGCCATCAATTATCTGTCAGGCCCATGGCCTCCATGGAGGCCATGAACTCCTGGGCCAAACCCGACGCCAGTCCCAAGGAAGGCAGGTTGAAGTCACCCAGAACTATAAGCTCTGGAAACTCCACTGCCACCCCCGAGACGGCATCAAGAAGCCCAGGCAGGGCAGCTGAGACATAGCTGGGGACAGGTATGTAAGCAGCACGCCCATCCCACCTGCAGGCCCACACCTCAGGAGGAGGGATTCACACCGCCATCTCCGGGCAGGGACCTCCCTTGGAAACAGGGTCTCCCGAATGACAATAGCCACCCCACCCCCTTCCCTGGGGTCGTGACTGGTGCAACACCCAAAACCTGGGGGCAGATGTCAACCAGAGGGACTCCACCCTCTGGCCCCAACCAGGTCTCGGTGATACAAGCCGGGTCCGGCCTCCTCCTCAATCACATCAAGGAGTGGTGCCTTATTAACCACGGACCTGGCATTAAAGTACACCAGTCTGAGCCCAGGGGTCCTGGATCCCAAAACCGGCAGGGGATGAGAAGAGGCTAAGGGGTCGGAGCGTGCCACAGCTTGGACATAGCGGGCGCCTCCCCTAACATGATATGGCCCCCCGCCTCGTCGGCTCCTACCCATTCCAACCACCCTGTGGATCATGGCCCCCACTATTCTGCCCGGAGTACCACAGGCCCCCTCATGCACCCCCCAACACCTGCTTTAAAAAACTATGCCTGGAATTCCCCAGGACATGTCAACTCACTTTGTTTTGCAAAGAGCTCACTCCTGCATTTGATGAGACTCAACTGGCCTGAGCTTTGTCTTCGGTGACAACCCAAACACTTATAAGGGGAAGCATGGATGACAGAATGTGGAAGGAATTTCCACTTTGCTGTGCTCTTTTCACTGGCTCATATTTAAAAGTTCAAATGAGCCAATTACAGCACAGCTGTATTTTTGAATCTACCGGCTTTCTTAGCCCCACCCCTTCTAGCTCAAGCTTATATAAGGAACTGCCTCAGTGACAGTTACTCAGTTCCAAGGCAGACAGTTCCAAGCTCCAGACAGTTCTAAGGAGCCGTCTGTTCCAGGCACACAGTTCCAAGATACTTCCAAGGCAAACTGTCTTAAACAGAAGACTGTTGGAAGTGCTTGTCTCCCCTTTCTGAGGAAAGGACTCTTGGAACTCTGGCCACATAGGTGGTCGTTAGGATTTAAGAACTCTAAGGACTCTCAGAAGAAGCACAGGCTACTGGTATGCTTTCTTGAATGTTTTATTTGTTTTTATTCATTGTTATCAATAAACAAGTTCTGGATTGAACTCTTCTGGGCTCAACTCTTTTGGATAACTTCACTGTAGATTAAGGTTTATGAGCCATCAGTTTCTTAACCTCTCAACTTTATTTCTGACAATTTGGTAGCAGAGGACGGTTGGAAACCTTATCTATATTTTGAGTTAAGTCAACCTGGAAAGGCCGAGTGGTGACCAGAGCCACAGCCAGGCTAATGGCACCACACCATCGACCAGGAGGACTCAACACCAGGATAGCTTCAGTCAAAGCATCCCAGGCACCAACCGAGCAAGAGGCCAGCGGCGCGGCAAGCCTTCTGACAACTGCTCCGTCTCCAAACCCACTCGCGGCTGTGAGTGAGCGTTTTACATTTGTTGAGAGCCTGTCCGGTACGTCCAAGCCAGTGATGGACGAAGAACCCGAGATAGAAAGGACGCCCCTTCCTATCTCCCCCATGAACCTGGCAGAAAGGGAGGAAATGAGATCAGCAATTTTCCAGGCATTCGCCTTGCAGCTGGCAAGCAGAGACCCAGCCACCGACCTCAGCAATTTACTCTAGCAGATGGCATCGAAAGAAGCGGCCAAGGACAGGACTGGGGCCCAAGAAGGCACCAGACCGGTAAGGTTTACCCAGTCCTGCCCTGCAACCCCTTTTGCCAATGGCAGTGCATGGGCAGGAAACCATGAACCGTTAATTTCAAATTCCCGCCACAAAACATGGCACCCAACCAGTGGCAAATTCAAACTGCCCATTTAAACATGGCACCTCCTGCCTCTCTGCCAGCTTCCAGAAACCCGCTATGCCAAGTGGGCAACAGCATCGGAGCCACTCATCTGGCAGCGCCTACCGCTGCAGTGACCCGAAGCAACCAGCCAACCCAGGGATTGGCTTCTCTGGTGACAGCGGCACTGCTGGACCCAACCGTGCCGTACATGTCACCAGCCAAGGCCGCATGGACCCACGCCCAGGCAACCAGTCTGGTCGCGGTGGCCCAGCAAGTACCTCCAGACAGCTCACCCACCGAGCTGGAGATCGACTGTGCCATCAAGACACTCACTGCAGCCTTCGGGGCTGGCTTCCAGCTTCCTCCCAGCCTCCAAACGAATGCGGCCCTCCCCGAAGTCTTCCCTACAACTGCGGCCTGCTACTTACCCATCTGGCGATGGCGGCATCTTCTTCAGCATCTTCGGCATTCCCGGGCCTTCCCAGCAGCTCAATGGCTGAAGCCAGAGCTTCAGGGGCTGGCCCGAGGCCTATCTTCGGAGCTCAGCCGGAGAGCTCCTTCTCCCACGAAGTCCAGCGCGGAATGGGCCTTGTGCAT
This sequence comes from Naja naja, assembly GCA_009733165.1. NCBI lineage: Eukaryota > Metazoa > Chordata > Lepidosauria > Squamata > Elapidae > Naja > Naja naja. Next base: position 369,204,860 of record CM019148.1, read on the forward strand.
GCCCAGTCCAGAACTTTGGAGGCCACCCCGAGGCCTACCTTCAGACCTCAGCCGGTGAGCTCCTTCCCTGATGAACTCCAGCGCAGAATGAACTTTGCGCATGCGCAGTTCGGTGCTCCAACCCTTCCCACCCAGGAGGAGCAACTGTCAAGTTACCAGCCAATCAGAATAAAGCCAGCTATTTCTATCCCTTTGCCGTTCTTACAATTTAAAGGGATTCGGCACCCTGGACAGCTGCAAACTTGCTTTTTACCCGGAAACACAAACCTCTTGCCTGGTGGCTTCAAGAAATTATCAACTTCGGGAAGAAACCTGGCTGAATGGTCTAGGGAGATGCAAGTATTATTTATGAAGGAGAATGCTTTACTTTTATTGTTAGACCCCCCTCCTAAGCCCTGGACTCTAGAAATTGATCTGCATCACAAAATTTTCTGTCTATTATTATTGAGTATTGATTCTGCATTATATCGTAATGATTTAACTGTATCTGAAATATGGGAAAAATTATTTAACATGTTTTATTCTAAAAATTCAATACGACTGCCAGAATTTCCAGAGAGTTCCATTCTGCAAAATTAAGGGCATGGATGGATATGAGTGAACACCTTTGTGAACTCAGAAAAATGAGGGAGGAATTAACATTGAGGGGAGAGCCCGTCTCAGAGCAGAGTCTCATTAGTATAATCATTAATTCACTGGATTCTAGCTGGGACAATTTCATATCCCAGCTAGATAATTCCAATTATGATGGTATGTCACTGGAAGTTCTGACAGGTAAGTTAATTGCAGAACACAATCTAAGGAAGGACAGGGTGGCCTTCCACAAAGAAAAAGGGATCACTAGAAGACCTGATAGTCCAAATAATGTCAATGCTATCAGGGAATGTTTCAATTGTGGATCCAAAGAACACTATAGGAGGGACTGTCCATGCAACATAGGTGCAAGGACAAGTCAAAGGGTACCTTCTGGCAACAGATACAGAAGAAGGAGACCCCAAGGGAACCCTTCCAACCCGAGAAGGGGTAAGGGGGCCAGGAAAGGTAATAAAAGAGATAGTTTTAACCTAGCAAATGATTTTGCCAGCATGATAGAGACCACCTACCCCGGGCTCACTAAGGAACAAAGTGAACAGTTATGGCTACTAGACAGCGGTGCAAGCAGGCACATGGCAAGTGACAAATGCTTGTTCACAAGTCTCAAAGATTATGATTGCCATGTTACAGTAGCTAATGGACTCAGAACCAAAGCCACAGGTATTGGCATGGTATATATCCCCGGGCTTGGGGAAGTCAGTGACACATTGTATGTTCCCAAATTGGAACATAACCTGCTCAGCACTCTCAAACTAAGTGAGCACAGTAATATAGAGGTGCTTTTCTCAAAAGGGAGTACTGTTGTGACCAAGGATGGCCACGTGGTGGGAGAAGTTCTAAAAATCAACAATCTGCCATACTACTCCCCTGTTGTGAGGGCTGAGGAGTCTGGGGCCAGCAACCAAGTCAATGTTGGTGACCCAGGTGATGAGTCTCAGCCAAGGCCAGAGGTCAAGCCTGAGGGTTACAAGTCAAAGAAGGGGTGCAATTGTGATTGCACAAATAACACAAAAAGCACCAAAGGTGTGAGGTTCAATCTGGAGCATGATGATGAGCAAGCCAATATTGTGTCTATTGGTAAACCACTGCATGACGAATGTGCCCACCTCATGCATCGCAGGATGGGCCACATCAGCTTTCCTGTCGTGCTTAAAATGCCTCTGTGGTCTAGCGGTTTGAACATAAAAGGCTGCAATGTATTTATGGATTGCTCTGTTTGCAGGAGTGCAAAATCCAAGGTGAAGCCAGCGCCCAGGAAATCTCAGAAGCAATCCGAGCACATTTTTCAGCTGGTGCATATGGACCTGGTGGGTCCTTTGAAACCCTCGCTTGGTAAGAATCAATACTTTCTTACTATTGTTGATGACCATAGTAGGTATGGATTTGTGTACCCCCTCAAATCCAAAGATCAGGCTTTCTCTAAATTTAAAGAGTTTTACAATTTGGTTGAGAACCAACATAAAGTCAAGGTACAAAATATCTTGACTGACAGAGGAACTGAATTTAATTCTGCTCAGTTCTCTGTCTGGCTGAAGGAGAGGGGGATAGTCCATCTTCAGACCATGCCTTATCAGCTTTTCAAAATGGTGTTGTAGAAAGAAGGAATGGTGTGCTGCAAGCCATGATGAGATGCGCTCTTGAGGATGCTGGATTAAAATTCTCTTACTGGGCAGAGGCTGTTCTGTATGCAAACTACACTCTCAACAGGGTATGGTCTAGTGTAGTGCAGAAGACCCCATGCAAGGTGGTATATGGCTGTAAGCCAAGTTTAAAACATCTCCATGTATTTGGGGTGATGGCTGATGTACATATCCCCAAGGAACTCAGAAAAAAGGGGGATAGAATGTCAATCAAACTCAGATTCTTTGGCTACGAGCCAGGCTCTAAAGCCTACAAGTTTATTGACACAAATATCAGGATTGTTATTTCCAGATCAGCCACATTCTATGAAAGTACAAATTGGAGCAGAATCCATGCCAATGAGATTCTGACTCCCAGTCCTGCTCAGAATTTGACCAGCCAAAAAGAAAATGTGTCAGAAAGTCCATTTAGTGATGGTGACACATCTGGCTCAGAGGATAATGGAGAACAAGTACCCTCCAAGCCCCTAAAGGGGATCCTCAAGAAGAAGATGGGAGTAGCCTGGAAGAAGGGGCACTCCAAACTTAAAATAAGTGACAGTAGTAATGATGAAGACAGCACATCATGTAATTCTGATACAGATGAGAAGCCAGTTAATAGGCCAATTCGATCAACCAAAAACAAAATGCCCAAGAAGTATGAGGACTTCATCACTTCTGTAAATCAGATATCGGCCACACCTCAAAAATATGAGGATGTGTTAACGCTACCCCCAAAAGAACAAGATAATTGACGTGCTGTGATGGATTCGGAAATGGATAGCCTTAAGAGGCTGGAGGTGTTTACACCCACTAAATTGCCAAAGGACAAAAGGGTAATTGGCACTAGATGGATCTACAAGAAGAAACCACTTGAAGGTGGAAACTTCATATATAAGGTGAGATTGGTTGCACAGGGCTTTTCACAAAGATACCCTGATGACTTTATTGATACCTTCTCACCTACAGTACACCCAGAGAGCATCAAAACTGTGCTCACTATAGCAGCCATACATGGGGAGAATGTCTACCAGTTTGATGTACAGACGGCCTATTTACACGCAAAATTGGACAAAGAAATATATGTCAGGACTCCTCAGGGTGTAGATCATAGAGAAGATGAAATTTGACTATTAAACAAAAGCCTCTATGGTCTCAAGCAATCAGGAAGATGGTATGAATGTCTTACCGAGTGTCTAAGGCAAATAGGTTTTTCCGCCTCACCAGCTGATGAATGCGTGTTCATCAGGGAACATAAAGGTATTAAAGAAACCATTTTGGTTTATGTGGATGACATTTTGTATATCTGCAAGTCAGAGGACAGATCTAAATTCTTCTCTGAACAATTAAGTCAAAAGTTTGCCCTGAAGCCTCTAGGCTGAATTGATAAATTCTTGGGGGTTCAGTTCACTGAGAAGGGGTTTGAGCTTTCTCAGCGGGATAAAATCCTAGACTTAATTGGCAGATGTAATATGGCAGAGGCCAAGCCTTGTGACACTCCCATGCAAACAGACTTTACCAGAAATATGTATAATAAGAGCGCTGAATTTGAACAGAAAGCACTCTACAAATCAGTATTGGGGTCTCTACTATACATTGCTAGCTGGACAAGACCAGACATCAGTCTGGCTGTTAGTATTCTGTCAAGGCATTCTGAGAACGCCACCCAACTCCATTGGGATGGGATCAAAAGAGTTCTCAGATATCTGAAGGGCACTGCAAGCTACTCGCTCCTATTAGAACCCCATATGTCTGAAAGATGTGCCATCTTTGGTCATGGGGGGGAGGTGTTACCCCCCGTGGATAGGGCGAGGAATCTGGGTGTCCTCCTGGATGCACAGCTCAGTTTGGAGGAGGAGGTGGGGGCTGTGGCCAGGGGGGCTTTTGCCCAGGTTCGGCTGGTTCGCCAGCTTCGCCCTTACCTGGACCGAGATGCCCTTCGAATGGTCACTCATGCGCTCATCACGTCCAGAATCGACTATTGCAATGCTCTCTACATGGGGCTTCCCTTGCGGATTACTTAGAGGTTGCAGCTGGTGCAGAATGCGGCCGCGCGGGCTGTGATGGGGGTATCCCGATACTCCCATGTTACACCCCTCCTGCGCAACCTGCATTGGTTGCCGGTTGCCTCCCGGGTTTCCTTCAAGGTGTTAGTAACAACTTATAAAACCCTTAATGGCTTGGGTGCAGGGTACTTGCGGGAACGCCTCCTGCCTGCATCACAGTCCAATCGCCCGTCGCTCCCATAGGAGGGGCCTTCTGGGAATACCGTCGGTCAGGCATTGTCGGCTGGCGGTTCCCAGAGCTAGGGCCTTTTCTGTGGGAGCCCTGTGGAACCAGCTTCCTGCGGATCTGCGTTTGGCCCCTGATCTCCGCTCCTTTCGTCGAGACCTGAAGACTTGGCTGTTTCAGCAGGCTGGCCTGGATTGACCCCGGGGGTGGGTAGTTTTTAATTGTATTGTTAATTATTGTAATTTTAATTGCTTTTAATTCAGTTTTAGTAATTTATAGACTTGTATTTGTTTAATATTTTTTCTACTGTAAATGTATATCTTTTTGTATGTTCGCCGCCCTGAGTCCTTCGGGAGTAGGGCGGCATACAAGTCTAAATAAATAATAATAATAATAATAATAATAATAATAATAATAATAACCTGACTTATATAGCTACTCAGATGCGGATTGGCGGGGGACATTAAGTCTAGAAAGAGTACGTCAGGTTATATAATATTTTTAAGTGGCAGCCCTATCCACACAAGCAAAAATTAATTGCAACTTCCACAGCAGAGGCTGAATATACATGTTTGTCAAAAATATCAAACAACCTCATCTGGTTTGATGAGCTGTTGAAGAGTCTGTGGAAGGAACCTGAATACCCCATTGTAATCCATGAGGACAACAAGGCAGCGATCGATATCTCAAAGGGTGAAGCCATTGGACAGAGGTCATGACATATTGATATTAAATATAAACATGTCAGACAATTATCTAGAGCGGGTTTCATCAAAACTACCTTTACAGAAACTAAGGAGCAAATTGCAGATATATTCACAAAGCCCTTGCCACAGGAGCAACATCTGTATTTACTAAACAAAATACCACTAATTATGTGATGTGTACTTATTGTTGCTGTCATTGTTGTATATAGTGTATTATATACATATGGACATTATATAGAACCCTGATATGTACCAGTGGAAAGGCACAGAGAAGGGGATTGTGGAAGGAATTTCCACTTTGCTGTGCTCTTTTCACTGGTTTATATTTAAAAGTTCAAATGAGCCAATTGCAGCACAGCTGTACTTTTGAATGTACCAGCTTTCTTAGCCACACCCCTTCTTGATCAAAGGTATATAAGGAACTGCTTCAGTGACAGTTACTCAGTTCCAAGAATAATCTCTAGGAGACAGTTCCAAGATTATTTCAAGGGAGACAGTTCCAAGAAAGAGAAGTTCCAAGCAGACAGTTCCATGCTGTAAGGAAGACAGTTCCAAGGCAAAAGACTGTTGGAAGTGCTTTGTCTCCCCTTTCTGAGGAAAGGACTCTTGGAACTTTGGCTACATAGGTGGTCGTTAGGACTTAAGGACTCTAAGGACTCTCAGAAGAAGAAATACAGACTACTGGTATGCTTTCTTGAATATTTATTTGTTTTCTATTCATTGTTACAAATAAACAAGTTCTGGATTGAACTCTTCTGGGCTCAACTCTTTTTGGATAACTTCACTGTAGATTAAGGTTTACGAGCCATCAGTTTCTTAACCTCTCAATTTTATTCTGACAAACACTGAATGGAACCACTTTCAGATAAAGGAGAGAACCACAAAACAATATACAGCCATTCTCTGTTACTGCAGTTGCTAGTTTCATCCCCTGCCATGTGGTTACAAATAATCTAGTTCTTTCATCCAAGCATTGCTCACACTTTCAAGGGTACAACTGATTCTCATGTTCCACCAAACCCCATTACCACCCATACACGCTGACCAACTATGACAGAGGTCAAACTCCCTCTTGTATACAGCGGATCAGTTTCATGGAAGTCAAATTCCCAACTTCACCATGACTCCATCTGGTCTGCGTATTACAAGAAACACAAACATGTTTTTTCATTCTGGTGTATAAGAAGCTATTGCTACATGAGTAGAACAATTGCTTTTTCTTGCAATTATCAGAAGTACAGTAATTCTTAGTGTATACCCTGTGGATTTCTCGGTACAAACTTCCAAGATAAAATCTGCTATAAAAATATGTCTGAGTTCTTCAGATGGGGGCCTGTCTTGCAAACCAGCTAATTCCTGCATTTCAGGAGACTCAAATACCTTTGTTTCCTCTAGGGTCACAGCCCAAACACAGGTAAGAGGAAGCATTGTTGCTATAACTTTGTCCTGGTGCCATCCAGGAGGCCCAGGTGCTGTCTGATCTGCTAAAGCTCCAGTGAGATTTCAGGAGCAACCTTCAAATCAGTTTCTGCATAAACATTGATTTCTGTTCTAGGAAGGAAGGTGAGAAGACTGACCAGGCAGGAGTCATGCTACTTCTGATGCTGATACTTTTCTGGCTCCAGGCTCCAACTACAGAAAAGAGGCTGCAAACCTTTTGTGTGTGCAAGGATTATATCCTATTAAAGGAAAGGTACTACAGGCCTGGTGATCTCATTATTGGTGGGAATTTGCCTTTGGGAACCACTGGAGATTCTCCTGATCTAGGCTTTAAAACACGGAATCTTCCTATACATATTTCGTAAGTTTCTGCTGTAGGAGACACACAGCTAAATCATTTCCTTGCTTTAAATTCTGAGACTCTTTTCAGAAATAGTTCTTGTAGTATTTTGTACTGTCCTAGTGTAGTTCACATTCTGTGCTTCTCTCAATAAAGTGCCAAGCTCTTACACTGGGCTGCAATTCTCAACCTATTCCTCAGGGAGATGATAAAAAACAAACACAAAAAGTACAGTAGAAACTGTGCTGGCTTAGTGAAAAAGTTGAATTATAATATTAATCTGGACAGTAACGTGGGGTGTAAAATTAAGGTAAAAGCTCAATCCTTCCAGTGTTCAGGTAGTATAAAAATCCTCCTCAGTTTTGGAATCAGTATGGCTCATGTACAATGATCTTCAGGACATCTATGAGGTGACTCCCACTGTACTCCAGTGCTCAGCAATGTTCACCACCCCTGAAGAAGCTTCTCCCAGATAGACCCAAAATTATTAGTGTGAAAGAGGAACCATTGGGAAGGACTGCAACTACTGGAAGATAGAGAGCTAGGAAGCAGTCCATGATAAGGATGGAAAGGCTTGTCTCCTTTCTCACAAAGTCTTCCAAGTTTAGATAACAATGATCCTTTAAAAAGAACCCAACTCCAATGTAACGTGGGAGTTGCTGCCTCCAAAATTGCCCCCAAACAATGAAGCAAACTCTACCAAGTTTTTCTGTAATTATTCCCAATGTTTTTTTTTTCAGTATAGGCTCATCCCCAGTAACTACCAGCAGTTCCTTGCATTGATATTTGCAGTCTCTGAGGTCAATAAGGATTTTCTTCTACTACCCAACATCACCCTTGGCTTCCACATCTATGCACATTTCCAGGGTGAGATATTTATTTCCTTAAACAGCCTCTCCATGCTCTCATCCCGAGGTCAAGTGGTTCCGGGTTACAAATGTGACCAGCAGAAAACTCTGCTGTCCATCATTGGTGGTCTCAGTGCCATATCCTCAAGGCTGATGGCCTCCATCTTCAGCATTTTTAAGGTCCCACAGGTAAGAGAACTTTCTTGGATACAGTATGGAGTAGACAGAGATCAGAAGAAAACTCAGAAGGCAAAGAGGAAAGCAAAGGCGGTTTTGCGGGTGAGGTGGGAACATCATGAGCATATGACCCTTAGTTTATTTTTTATTAAAGGGTAGCCATCCTTTTAGGGCCATTTATTCTCTGAATCAGGTTGATGGTTTCTTCTCTTGCCTTCCGATGTACCACAACAAGTCAAAATGAGTAACTGGTGGCTCTCCCTAAGAAGGGAAGAAGCTTTAGTTTGCCACTCAAAGTGAGCCAGCCTGATTGCTGGGGCCATCAACTGCACAAGGGTGACCCCCTAAAGTCAACATGAAACTTTTACTTGTCTTTGAAAAAAGAATCTCATTTTCTCCAGCTAGGTGTTGGCTTTGAGTTCTCTCAGGAAGAGAGAAGAGTTTATCCTTCCTTCTTCCGGATTAATCCCAAGGAATCTCCTCAATACGTGGGTTTAGTCCAGCTGCTTCTGTATTTCCAATGGAACTGGGTTGGACTTCTGGCCCCTGAAAGTGACGATGGAGAACATTTCATCTCTATTGTGATGCCAATGCTCAAGGAGAAGGAGATCTGCCTGGCCTTCACTGAAATGTTGAAATTGGATAGTATTCATATTGCAATGCATAAAATATTATCCATTTTCCAAAGATGGTTTAAAATAGAAGTGTTTATTCTGTTTGGAGATTCCACTTTGACTAGCAGTGTACAACTGGCTGTGTCTTTGTATGAAGCAATCAAAAGGATATCATTTTGGAACGTTTGTATCTTAACTTCCCATTGGTATCTCAGTATGGTGGAATCCAAAAATCTATTGCAATTCATAAAGCCTTTCCATGGAGCCTTGCATTTGAGGGACCACACCAGGGATGTCCCAGGATTCAGCCATTTCCTCCTGTCTTTAGACCCCTTGAACCCCCACGGAGATGTCTTTTTGCCTCGATGGTGGGAAGGTGTATTTAAATGCAAGATCCACAAAACAAGCAACATCCCTCAAAAGGGTGGGAAAACATGTACAGGAAAGGAGAAAGTGCAGAATCTGCCCAATTACACTTTTGAAACAAGCATGACAGGCAAAAGTTACAATGTCTACAATGCCATTTTTGCTCTGGCACATGCATTGCATGCAATGTATGGATCCAGCGCTCGACCAACTATGATGAGACTTGGAAAGTGGATCTCAATTGTCCAATCGTGGCAGGTAATTATTGTGGCTGTTTACTCAGTGCATAGATACTTAGAGAGGAATCTCCCCATATTAATTTCTTCAACTACTGATTAAATGTCTGCAAACTCCCATATCAGTCCATCTCAAATCATATTAAAATGTCAATTATTAAAAATAGTTTAAAACAATATTTTATTGAAAGTGGGTAGAGGAGGGGAAAGAGAAATAAGCCAAACAAAAGGTCCATAAGTTCCACAGAGGAAAGACCTTTATAAATGCTGAATGGCCTTCAACAATTCCCCAAATTTCAGGTGGTGAGTTCCATTCCAAGAAAGAGGTGTCAGCCCAAATCAAGATAGCAATCTGGGTGTGTTTGTGCAACACATTTAAGCAAGTCAGTTGAAATCTTAGAGGGCATCTATGCAGAATAATCTCAGTTTGCTCAGAATGTGCCCTGAATCCAATTCGTAAAAATACACACAATTTGTTTTAAGGTTGTTTTATGTTTCCATGGATTAGTATCCAGTGTCACCCCATCCTGTTTGTTTAGTTTACCATTTGTTGCAATAGTCAGCTTGTTGTGTGAAAGCAGCCTCTATCAACCACAGCATAAGCAGGATTCAAAGTGGTCCTCAAGGGATCCTGATTTGATTTTTCAGTATCAAAGGCTAAAGGTTGGACCTCTCTGGACAGTGAACTGACCAACCAGAGCAGGTGCTTCCTTCCATATGGCCTTACTTGGTCAGACATGGTTCCTGCATTCTACTGCCTTTGACTATGAGGTAGAGAAAGTCAGTGGAATGTATTTGAATATTAGTAGCTGGGGTTGGTAGGTAGGCTGTTGTTCTGGGCTCTGAACTTGGCAATTTGGTTAAAAAAAATTTGTCACCATTTGATAAGACATCTTCAGTTTGCTTTGAATTGTGTTCATCTGTCAGAACCCTGGCCTTTAAAGTCAGTGGAATTTTTCATGGTTGTGATAGAAATTATTCATTTCTAAAATTCATTTGTCAATTAACAAGACTTGGGCCAAAGTAACTATTGGAAATGGGGTGTAGCCTATAATTAAATTTGGAATATGGAATTAAATGTTTTCTGTGTATTGTATTTTGATGAACCTGGAGTTGGAAACCATGCCCTGTGATAAAGTAAACATTTGTAGTTTCAAATATTTGATGTTACTCCTGATTCTTCAGATCTCCACCAAGAGAACTCCTCTAGATTCTCAGACATAAACCGATCTTTTCAACATGGCCATCATGTTATGATAGAAGTCACAATGTCTCATTTTTAGCTCTAGCCCCAAAGCCCCCATTTCTGAAGGTCTCCTTTCTTTCAGATTGCTGCCTATTTGAGGAATGTGCAGTTCAACAACAGTGCTGGAGATGAAGTCTCCTTCTCAGAAGATGGTCTGGGATCTGCTCGTTATGATCTTCTCAACTGGGTTCTCCTCCCCAATAAATCTTTTTCCCCATGAAGGTTGGGCAAGTAAATCCTGAGGCTCCCCCAGGCCAAGATTTCACCATTAAATCTGATGGAATTGTCTGGGCCAAAAAGGTGAGCTGTAAGGAAATATTGCACATTCAGGGAAAGATTCATTCTCTTCCTGAGATGTAGAACATCTCCCTAACTTGAAAAATAATCAATTGACTCAGAAATCATGGCAGTCATTTGATGGAAAATCTGCTTTGTGTGTAACAGATTTGAGATCTGATTTGTATTAATCCACAAAGAGTTAGGCTTGGGAACAATATCTGTTTGAAATGCAGGATGCAATTCGAGCAAGCCACAGTGATTTCCATGGACCATTGCTGCTCAGTTGATTCCTCCTGGTTCTTCCTTCTGGAAATGCTGTGGTTCAGTCACAGTCTGCAGGATGAAACCCCAGTTCCAATCTCCAGCATCTGTTGGTAGGCTGGGAGTGCCACTGGACTGAATCCCCTAGCAGCTGTTCCTGGTTTTTGATAGACAAGGGTGAACAATTTTGTTAGAAGAGATACTGAACATAGAATTGGGAATATGGAATAAAAATAGGAATGTAGAAACAAATTAAAGAAGCATGTTAATTGCTTAGGTCATATCAAGTATTTCTCTTTCAGACTATCCCTTTTGCCAGGTGTGGAAGGAAGAGGTGCCATGCAGGAGAGAGGAGGAGAGTTCCAGAGGGCAAGCCAGTTTGCTGCTACCAGTGTGACGCTTGTCCAGAAGGGACCTTTTCTAATCAAACAGGTACACCAGACTTCAAATCTAATTCTTCCAGAATCAAGGAAGACATTGATTAAGTCAATATATTATTGTTATTGTGTCATTTTTATGAGATTAACATAACTGTTTGATGCAGTCCTAATTTTCAGCAGAACCTTTCAGTTTGCTGAACTAAACTGCCCTGGGAACAGAGAAAACCTTTCCCGATCCTCAGCAATTGTTTGCAGGATAGTTTTGGGGTACAATTTGTGAATCCGCAACATGCATTTTCACTCCAGCTCTAACATCTTCCCATTTGGGAAACTGTCAGAAAGTAGAACTTTCTGGTGTTGCTATGCAGTTTACAACTTTGTATGGATTTGATAGGGAGATCAAATCCACCAATGACAGGGTGACACTAAGTACCCTGCCCTGGCATTGCAAGACACGCCCCTGCAGTATATAAGGGGCTGTCAACTGTCATTTCCCTCATGAAGTCTCAGGAGGTCTAAAATGAGATCCACAACCCACAACAGAGTGTTTCTACATGAGGTTTGTTATTATATAGAGAGGGAAAGGAGAGAAAGAGATTTACATCTCTCCTGAAGGTTTAAAGGTTTCTTGGAGAGTTATTCTGAAGTATTGCTTAAAAGAGAATATTCAGCATAGTGAATATTTCTCTTAAACATCTACCTCAGTTTCTGGAAGTAAAGGAGGAAACAAAGAAAAGAGTTCCTAGGCTAAAAGACTATTGACATTAATAACCTAAAGCTGAAAGGAACAAAAGAAGACTCTGTAAATAATTCTTTATAATTATTTATTAACTGTTGTGCTTATTACAAATAAATATCTTTACTTTGAAAAAAAACTTGGGTTCAGTATTCATTTGGATAACTTTAGGCATAGACAAGGTTTTACGATCCAGAACTGTTAATCAGTCATAGGACTGATTAACCAAAGTTCAAACAATATACAGCAATTGGTAGCAGAGTTTGGTCAGACCGAAAACCTGTCTATTTCCTAAGCTATCCAAAGATGCCCAGTTTCAAAGCAACTAGAAAGAGTAGCAGAGTGATGGGCAGAGCCACTCCTAAAAGAAGGCCCCAGGTGAACCCTGTAAACCAAAGAAGGTGTAAGGGGGGCTATAAAGGTAACAAAAGAAACAATTACAAACAAAATAATGACAACTTTGCAAGCATAACTGTGACATATCACCCCAGATTCACAAAACAAAAGCGTGGGCAGTTATGGCTGCTTGATAGCGGTGCTAGCAAACACATGGTATGTAACAAATTGTTGTTCAGTAATCTAGTAGACCACAACAGCAATGTGATGGTGGCAAATGGCCTAAGGACAAAGGCCACAGGTATAGGCAGTGTATATATACCTGGGCTTGGTGATGTAGATCATGTCTTATATGTTCCAAAATTAGAACATAACCTTCTAAGTATTCTGAAGCTAGCTGAGAAGTGCAATGTAACAGTGATTTTCTCAGAAGGGGAGGCAATGGTGACCAAGGATGGCCATATGGTGGGAGAGGTTATCAAAATCAATAACCTACCATACTACTCCCCCATTATAAGACTTGAGGAGTCTGGTGTCAGTAATCAGGCCAACACTGGTGAGCCAGATGATGACTCTTAAGCAGGGCCTGAGGTCAACCATAAAGAATACAGACAAGAGAAGGGGAAAACTAATAGTGTTGTAAATAAAACCAAGAACACCAAGCATGTAAAGTTTGTCACAGAGCACAATGATGAACAGTCTAAGGGTGCCAATACCTTATCAATTGGCAAACCCCTGCACAATGAGTGTGCCCATCTCCTACACAGGAGGATAGGTCACCTCAGTTTCCTGATTGTGCAGAAGCTACCTGAGTGCTCTAGGGGGTTAAGTGTAAAGGGTTGTAATGTGTTTATGGACTGCTCTGTTTGCAGGGGAGCCAAATCCAGGGTGAAGCCAGCGCCCAGAAAATCCCAGAGGCAGTCCAAACACATTTTTGAGCTGGTGCATATGGACCTGGTGGGTCCCTTGAAACCCTCCCTCAGTAAGAATATCTACTTTCTCACCATAGGGGACAACCATAGCAGATATGGATTTGTGTACCCCCTCAAATCCAAGGATCAGACCTTCTCTAAATTTAGGGAATTCTACAATTTGATCCTAAATCAACATAAAATCAAGATTCAGAAAATCTTGACAGACAGAGGAACTGAGTTCAACTCTAACAACTTCTCTGTCTGGTTGAAGGAGAGGGGGATAGTCCACCTTAGGACAGTTCCTTATTCTGCATTTCAGATTGGAATTTCTGAAAGGAGAAACGGCGTCCTCCAAACAATGATGAGATGCACTCTTGAGGAAGCTGTTTTAAATTTTGCATATTGGGTGGAGGCCATATTGTACGCAAACTACACTCTCAACAGAGTATGGTCGAGTGTTGTACAAAAAACTCCTTATGAGGTGGTCTATGGGTGCAAACCTAATTTAAGACATCTACATGTATTTGGGGTGGTGGCCGATGTGCATGTCCCCAAGGAGTTGAGAAAGAAGGGGGACAGGAGGTCAATCAAATTAAGATTTGTAGGGTATGAGCCTGGGTCCAAGGCTTACAGATTTGTTGATAATGACAAGAAGATTGTCATATGAGTGGCTGAGTGGCTGTACATACCGACATCTCGGTCCAGTCAGGAGATTCCATCATTGGTCATAGGGGGAGAGGTTTGCCCCATGTGGACAGAGCATGGAACCTGGGGGTCCTCCTGGATTCACAGCTCCGGTTGGAGGAGCACGTGGGGGCCGTGGCCAGGGGGGCCTTTGCTCAGGTCTGGCTGGTTCACCAGCTATGCCCATTCCTGGACCGAGATGCCCTGCGTACAGTCACTCATGCACTTGTTACCTCCTGACTCGACTACTGCAACGCTCTCTATTTAGGACTGCCCTTGCATACCATCCGGAGATTGCAGCTGGTACAAAATGCGGCCGCGCGGGTGGTGATGGGAGTTTCCCAATTCTCTCATGTTACACCCCTCCTACGCGACCTGAATTGGCTGCCAGTTGCCCTCCGGGTGAGATTCAAGGTTTTAGTGTTAACATTCAAATTCCTACAAGACATGGGTCCAGGATATTTACAAGAGCGTCTCCTGCCGATATCGAATGCCAACTGCCCTGTACGAGCACACAGGCAGGGGCTTCTCAGGGTGCCGTCGGCGAGCCAATGCTGGTTGGTGGTGCCCCAGGGTCGAGCCTACTCTGTGGCTGTTCCCGCCCTGTGGAACCAACTACCCCTGGGGCTCCGTCTGGCCCCCGACCTCCGCACCTTCCGTCACGATCTGAAAACTTGGTTATTCGAACAGGCCGGGCTGTGCTGATCTCCTGGGGGGGGGGGATTTTCTAATTTTAAATTTTCAATGTTTTAATTTTAATTGGTATTTTAACTATACTGGGCTTATGTTTGTTTAATTTTCTTTTAATTAATTTATTGTTGTTTGATTTTAGTTGTGAGCTGCCCCGAGTCTTCGGAGATGGGGAGGAATACAAGTCCAAGTAATAAATAAATAAATAAATAAATAAATAAATAAATAAATAAATATCAAGATCGGCCACTTTCTATGAAAGTACTAACTGGAGCAGAATCCATGCAAATGAGATTCTGACTCCCAAACAAGCCCATGATTCGGCCAGCAAAGACAAAAATGTGTCAGAAACCCCATCTAGTGATGGTGACACATCTGGCTCAGAGGGTAGTGGAGAGAGGGCAATCTCCACGCCCCTTAAGAGAATCCTCAAGAAGCAAATGGGAGTGACCTGGAAGAAGGATCACTCAAAATTGAAAACCAGTAAAATTGATAGTGATGAAGGTGATGACAATTTGGATAATTTGGATGATTCAAATTGTGAACAGGAGCCAGTTAGTAAACCAATTCGGACTACTAGGAATAAGAAACCAGAAAGGTATAATGACTTCATCACTAGTGTTAATTTGGCATCGACCACTCCTCAAAGATATGAGGATGTATTAAAGCTACCTCCAAAAGAGCAGGGTAATTGGCATACTGCTATGGATTTGGAGATGAACAGCCTCAGAAAGTTAGAGGTGTTCACACCAGCTAAATTGCCAAAAGACAAGAGAGTGATTGGCACAAGGTGGGTTTATAAGAAGAAGCCACTGGATGATGGGAACTTCTTATATAAGGCGAGACTGGTGGCACAGGGATTCTTGCAGAGATACCCTGATGATTTTGATGACACCTTCTCACCCACAGTATGCCCTGAGAGCATAAAGACAGCTCTCACTATAGCAGCCATACATGGGGAGAGTGTTCTGCAGTTTGATGTGCAAACGGCCTATTTGCACGCCAAATTGGACAAAGAAATTTATGTAAGGGCACCTCCGGGTGTAGATCATAGAGATGAAATCTGGCTTCTTAACAAAAGTCTCTATGGTCTGAAGCAGTCTGGCAGAAGGTGGTATGAATGCCTTACCGAGTGTCTAAGGCAAATAGGTTTCACTGCCTCACCAGCTGATGAATGTGTTTTCATCAGGCAGGAAAATGATGTTAAGGAGAGTGTTCTAGTGTATGTTGATGACATTCTGTACATCAGCAAATCAGAGGAGAGGAGTAAGTCCTTCTCTGATCAGGTAAGTCAAAAGTTTGCACTGAAGCCTCTAGGCCAGATTGACAAATTTCTGGGGGTTCAGTTTACAAAAACTGAGAAAGGATTCGAGCTTTCTCAGTGGGATAAAATCTTAGATTTGATTGACAGGTGCAATGTGGCAGAGGCCAAGCCCTGTGACATTCCCATGCAAACAAACTTTATCAGGAACATGTATAGTAAAAGTGAGGATTTTGAATACAAGACTCTGTACAAATCTGTATTGGGCTCACTTTTGTATATAGCAGGTTGGACAAGGCCTGACATTAGCCTATCTGTAAATATTCTATCGAGGCACTCTGAGAATCCTACCCACATACATTGGAATGGGATCAAGAGAGTCCTCAGATACCTTAAGGGCACAGCAAATCTCTCGCTCTTACACAAACCTTACGTTTCTGAAATCCCTGAACTGTACACCTATTCTGATGCCGACTGGGCGGGTGATACTAGATCAAGGAAGAGCACTTCTGGCTACATAGTATATTTGAATAACTGTCCCGTACATTGGTACTCGGGTAAGCAAAAACTGATAGCCACTTCAACAGCTGAAGCTGAATACACTTGCTTATCTAAGGTCTCTAATAACCTTGTGTGGTTTGATGAACTTCTAAAAAGCTTATGGGGAACACCTGCATATCCAATAGTAACCCACGAGGATAATAATGCAGCCATTGAGATATCAAAAGCTGAAGCCGTTGGGCAGAGGTCACGGCATATAGACATAAAGTATAAGCATGTTAGGCAGTTATCAAAAGCAGGATTTATCAAAACAGTATACACAGAAATGAAGGAACAAATCACTGACATTTTCACCAAGCCCTTACCTAGGGAACAACACATGTACCTGCTAGGTAATATGTGAATATCTGATTATGTAATATGTAGTTGTTCTAATGATTGTAAATAATGTATATATATATATTTGTTTTCGTAGATTTTCACGGGTAAAGGTATGTAGGTCTTGGTGTATTCAGGTCTTGTCCCGTGTAAGATTGAGAATACCTTGGCAACGTTTCGACGAAATCTCATCCGTCATCTTCAGGCTGGTGTCTTCAGCTTCGTTCTCCTGGGAGAAGTGTGTGATCGTGGCTGTTTTTCCCTTTTAAACTCTAGAGTTGGCTGTGTTGTTACTTCTTGATTGGTTTGTGGAGTTGATGTATGCAGATTGGATGGCTTTTTCCTGAGACCCTGTGTGGCTGAGGTGCTGGCTGTGTGTCTCTCAGCCTTTTGTGTTGTAACGACCTGGGTAATGGGCTGTGTGATGACCTTCTGAGTTCTATTGTTGTGACGTCCTGGGTGTGGTGCTGTAATCTCCTGGGTCGTTGTCTGTGTTGCAACCTCCTGATGTTTTGTGTTGTGATCTCCTGAGTTCTGTGATGTAGTATCCTGGGTGGAAGGCTGTGATGTGGCATTCTGGGCCTTGGTTTGGCTCGAGTTTGAGGTCTGGCTATGTGTTTATAGCGTGTGTCAGTTTGCTTAGTTTGGGGGTTGGAGGGGGGTGTAGCAGCTGGTGTTGCAGCCATGGTCTGGTTTCTGGATGGTGGTTGCCTTTCATCTGTGGCGTGGGCTTGGGTTTGAGTCTGGTGAAGGAGATTGGTGGTGGCATCCTGTGTTATTTTGGGTCCGGTGTTGGTTTTCATAGCTGGGACTCGTTTGTTGACCAGGGCTAGTTTCCAGATGTCTGGTAGGCGGGTCTCAGGAAAAAGCCATCCAATCTGCATACATCAACTCCACAAACCAATCAAGAAGTAACAACACAGCCAACTCTAGAGTTTAAAAGGGAAAAACAGCCACGATCACACACTTCTCCCAGGAGAACGAAGCTGAAGACACCAGCCTGAAGATGACGGATGAGATTTCGTCGAAACGTTGCCAAGGTATTCTCAATCTTACACGGGACAAGACCCGAATACACCAAGACCTACATAGCCCAATATGTATATATGTGTAAAGTGTGCAAACGCATAGAGAAGGGGATTGTCAGAAAGTAGAGCTTTCTGGTGTTGCTGTGCAGTTTACAACTTTGTACGGATTTGATAGGGAGATCAAATCCACCACTGACAGGGTGACACTAAGTACCCTGCCCTGGCATTGCAAGACACGCCCCTGCAGTATATAAGGGGCTGTCAACTGTCATTTCCCTCATGAGGTCTCAGGAGGTCTAAAATGAGATCCACAACCCACAACAGAGTGTTTCTACATAAGGTTTGTTATTATATAGAGAGGGAAAGGAGAGAAAGAGATTTACATCTCTCCCAAAGGTTTAAAGGTTTCTTGGAGAGTTATTCTGAAGTATTGCTTAAAAGAGAACATTCAGCATAGGTGAATATTTCTCTTAAACACCTACCTCAGTTTCTGGAAGTAAAGGAGGAAACAAAGAGAAGCGTTCCTAGGCTAAAAGACTATTGACATTAATAACCTAAAGCTGAAAGGAACAAAAGAAGACTCTGTAAATAATTCTTTATAATTATTTATTAACTGTTCTGCTTATTACAAATAAATATCTTTACTTTGAAAAAAAAACTTGGGCTCAGTATTCATTTGGATAACTTTAGGCATAGACAAGGTTTTATGATCCAGAACTGTTAATCACTGATTAACCAAAGTTCAAACAATATACAACAGAAACCCAACTTACAAGGGTTTCCAGAAGGAATGGACTGTGTAGTTCAAGCTATGTTTTTTATTATTTAGAGTGTGCTTCTTCTGCCAATTCTATCAACGTCAGAGAAAGATGAGATCCATCTATCTATGTCTGATGAATAGAGCAGAGGAGAGGGAAAAACTCTGAATGAGAAGATTTGAGGTACAAAGCAGAGAAAGTTAACCAGGAATAACCAATAGGAAAATCTACAGGCAAACCAAACAGCAGCATTCCTGGATCAATCAATCTTTAGACTCCAGTATGAACTGGGGGGGAGGGAGAATCATTGGCAATGTCAAACTGAAACCCATAACACTCATGGAAGTGCCCTGGATAGCAGGAATTGAGCACATGCTTCTTTCTGTATAATCTATTCCCAGGATCATCATAAAGGAAGGGTGATTTGCTCTTTTTGATGCCCCATAAATAGCACATGGGATTATTTCATTACTCCCTTTGCAGGTACATCAACAGCAGAAAAGCAACATTTGTATCATTTATTCGGGAGAGAAAATGTACATGATAATTGCTCAAGAAATCCTTAGACAAAGACTTTTGATTTCAGATGCAGCTCACTGTGAACCTTGCCCAGAAGACCGATTTCCCAACAAGGACAAGGACCAATGCATTGCCAAGAAGATCCACTTCCTTGCCTATCAAGACACCCTGGGATACATATTAGTTTTTCTTGCTCTTTTTCTGTCTGTGATCACTTCTGCAGTTCTGGTGATTTTCTATAAACATCATGACACACCGATCGTCAAGGCCAACAACCGAGATCTTACCTACACCCTCCTGGTCTCCCTCCTGCTCTGCTTCCTCTGCTCCTTCCTCTTCATTGGTCAACCAGGGAAGATCACCTGTCTCTTCCAACAATCTGCCTTTGTCATTTTATTTTCCCTTGCAGTTTCCTCTGTGTTGGCAAAGACTGTTATGGTGGTTCTGGCTTTCATGGCCACCAAGCCAGGGAACAGGACAAGGAAACTCTTAGGAAAACCACTGACCAACTCCATTGTCATAGCTTGTCCCCTGATCCAAACAGTCCTTTGTGCCACCTGGATGGGAACCTCTCCTCCATTTCTTAACTTGGACTTCCACTCCTTGTTTGGAGAGATCATCTTGGAATGTAAGCAAGGCTCAGCTGTAATGTTTTACAGTGTCCTCTCTTACCTAGCACTTTTGGCCCTTGTCAGTTTCACAGTGGCATTTCTAGCTAGGAAATTACCTGACAGTTTTAATGAAGCCAAGTTCATTACTTTTAGCATGCTGGTCTTTTGCAGTGTTTGGATCTCCTTCCTCCCTACCTACCTGAGCACCAATGGGAAGTCCATGGTGGCTGTAGAGATCTTTTCCATTTTGGCCTCTGGAGCTGCTCTCTTGGCTTGTATCTTTTTCCCCAAATGCTACATTATTCTGCTGAGGCCAGATCTGAATTGTAGAGAAAATATAGTAAGAAACAAAAATGTCTAACTAATACAAGGAGTTGCCTCATTTATATTTGTCTTTGGGGCATGTTTAGAATGGGATAAGATTTCTAATAAATGATGATGTGAAGGAGGAATTTGTCCATAAAAGAATTCCTTATGAAGTTCTGCAACTGTTTACAATATTCCTGTGATCGGTCTTTTGTTTTTCATGTTTTCAAAGTGTCCTTAGTGAGGTCCAATGCCCTGCATGGAAGAACAAGTAGTTATTAAAGATGTGTTTATTATTTCAGATATTTCTAAGTTTATATGGCAAAGGAAAAACCTAGAATTGGATACAAACTACTGCAATATGCTAAGGAAACAGGGGGTTTGGGTTTACCAGACCTGAAATTTTATTTTGAGGCATGTTGTGTGGCCTGGTTAAAGGAGTGGGAGAGCCTACAGAATAAGAGGCTACTTAAATTAGAGGGCCATGAATTAAGGTTTGGATGGCATGGTTATTTATGGTGTGATAAAGTTAATGTTGATTTTAATAATCACTTTGCTAGATGTGCCATATAAAAACAAGGTTGCCTCTTTGGATGTCCCCTGCAAGAAGCTTTTTTTAAAGAAAAGAAATGGTGGTGAAGCCAGATTGGTGGACATTTGGTAAAATATTATCTTCAAACAATGGTGAACCTACATTAAAGTTGAGGGAAGAACATGTAAAACATTGTATGATTCAGTGAGCCAGGAATTTTGGATATAATCTGATGCTTGAACAATGGGAAAATACGTGCATGAAAGGTTTAAAATTTACACTAACCTATAAAAGAAAAAATTTATAAGATGATGTATCACTAGCATATAACAGTGGATAAATTATCCAAAGAGAAACATAAAAATGAAACCAGAAACCAGGGAGTTGGAAGTCAATGTTTCTTCTTTTCTTTTCCCCAATTTCTCCTTACTTTCCTCTCCCCCTTCCACCCCTCTACTATGTCTTCCTATTTACTTTTGTGTTTTATCTTATAAGCTAATAAAAAATGTTAAACTAGAAAAAGGTTTATTATTTCAAGGAGGGAATTTTCTTATTTTGTTCCTTATTTTATTTAGTTTATTTTTAAGGTACTGTTTTGAAGGATTGGGTTCAATATCAGTGTTTTTATACATATTCAGCTGTTTGAAGCTTTATACAATTTCCCGATCACTATTCAATTGTTTTGGAAATAGCAGTGTTTAAATCCCCCCCGCCCATCAATATCTGCAGTGCTGCCTCATCAATGTGAGGCTCAGAGTTTCCCTGGGAGGAATGAATGGGAACGCTTAGGAGGTGCATGCATAGGAGGTGGAGAGTGCATGGAGGCCAATGGTATCTGGCAGTAGCCACAGCCCACTGGAGCCCACTGGGGCTCTGCAGCCCATGCTGTGCAGGTAGGTCCAAGCACTGGGACTGCCAGGCCGGCCCTCCAAGCAGCAGGCAGAGACAGAGGCATGGGGGTAAGGCAGGTGATCAGGCCTGCTGAATGCACCAGGTGGCCGCCCACTCACCTGCCCACTCTGTCCCACCATTTGCTTTTGCTTGCCTGTGGCCATCCCAGCTGGGACACAGCAGGTGGCTGCATGGCCCCCTTGCAGGCCAAATCTCATGCCATCCTCCATGCATCTCCTTCCACCTGCTGCTGTTGCTGGCACAATGGGGCTCAGCCAGTGCTGCCCAAACCTCTTCCTACAGCTCCACCAGAAAAGTGGAATGAGCCTCCCACCCACTGCCCCACCCGCAATGGCCCCAGTTTATGGGAAGGGCAGGGAGACCCATCCCCAGGAGGCAGCCAGGACTCCCCTCCCTACTCTGCCTCACCTGAGGCCAGCCCCAGAGTATGACCCACATGCCCTATACCAGCATACCTCAGGACACTTCAGCCAGGCCACGCCCTCCTCACGCCCTGCCTCACCTTCAAGGGGAGGCACAAGCAGTAGTAGCCCCCTGCAGCAGGAGCCCCGCTGTCCCCCAACCCTCTCCCCCACCCAGAAAGCCCAGACTGGGCAAGCAGGAACAGCCTGGAGAAGGAGGCAAGTGAGCCCAGGCATCCCCTCAGGGAAGTGGGGCTGTGCTGCGCAGTCCATGGACCCTCTGTGTGGCCTGGGAGGGTCAGTGATGCTCCTCCATTGGATCAGTCTGATCCCACCCCCCAACATGAGGAACATCAAGCTGGCCATGCCCACCCTAGCCACACCCACCCACCCACACACCCGCAACCACACAGCCATGACCCCCCCCCCCAGTTCCCCTGAGGACAACAACAATCCTGATCAGGCCCTCAATGAAATGGAGTCAAACACCCCAGCTCTAGCTCCTGTTCAGTCAGATTCATCCCTCATGTTCCTTCAGCAGTGCTCTGGATACCTCTTGATCCTTTTCAGCTCCCTCAGTTGAATCCTGGGTCATGTTGGGAACCATGAACCAAGAAAGGTTACATCCCATCCAAGGCCTCAGTAGCTTTCCTATTCCAGGAAGTGGCCAAGTACTCAGAAGAACCATGTAGCAGAGCCTGCAGGAATCCCCAGTTCCCTTTGGAACCCCATCAGTCACTAAGAGTGGACTGGTCAAATAGATCTGGCCTCCCTACAGAGAGGAGAAGCATAAAAGAATATCAAAGTCCCCAGGCCATGATCTGGCCAGGAGAAAGGGGACCAGGATGGCTCCTCCTCAGATCAGGCTGGAAGTGGTCTGTTCTGAGTTGAACCCAGAAGGATGGAGGCCATGTTGAAATGCCTCTAAGGCCTGTCCCAGGGATGGCAAATGGACATCTCTCAAGACCATAAGTCTGAGGAACCCCACAGCAAACTGTGAAATGACCTCCAGAGGATCAGACAAAAAGGTTGCCATGCAGCAAGAAAGTTTATTTATTTATCTATCTGTTTGTTTGTGTCAAACATGCACTACATTACAAGTATAAATATGAACATAAACAGGAACAAAGGAAGTAAAAACAGGAAAAGGGGTACAGTAAGACAGGGACGGTAGGCACGCTGGTGCACTTATGCAAACCCTCTTTAAGGACCTTTTAGGATTGCTAGTGCAGTACAGTAGCAATGATCCCAACTGGTCCTGTGAATGAATCTTCAAGAAAAGAATTTTAGAACTGGCATTTTGGGGAACAGCACCCCAAAAGACCACAAGAGACACCTGGATGACAATTCCAAACCTTAGGCTACAGCAACAGAAATTTGCAAGTCTTGCCAAAAAATTGTGGTTCATATCCTGAGATTCTTCCTCAAATAACATTTCTGCTGTGTGCCATTATTCCCAAGTATCACTCATGAAATCTCACCAGGCTAGGGCATAAGCCAAAAATCCATCTTGTGTGCTGGGGTTACTTTCATGTAGGTCAAATACACAACTTTCCCCATGACTCCATCTGCTTTGTTAATTGCAAGAAGAAACACAAACATGTTTTCCATTCTGCTGCATGAAGAGAAGCTGTTGCTCAGGGGATAGGACAGTCACTTTTCCCTACAATTATCAGAAGAACAGCCATTCTTCATGTATCCCCTGTGGATTTCTTGACACAAAGACCTTCCAGGATAAAACCTGCTTTAAAAAATACACCTGAGTTCACCAGCTGGGGGGCAAACAGCTCACTTCTGGGTTATGGACACAGCCCAAACACAGATAAGAGGAAGCATGCTTGCTATAAAATTGTCCTGGTACCATCTAGGTGGCACAGGTGGTGTCTGATCTGCTGAAGTTCGAGTCAGATTTCAGGAGCAACCTTCAAATGAATTTCTGAATAAACATTGATTTCTGTTCTAGGAGGGAAGGTGGTAAGATTGACTGGGCAGGAGTCATGCTACTTCTGATGCTTCTGCTGGTCTTCTGGCTCCAGGTTCCAACTATAGCAAAGAGGCTGAAAACCATTTGTGTGTTCAGGACTTATAAAGGATCAAATCAAAACTATTATAGGCCTGGTGATCTCATTATTGGTGGGAATTTGCCCTTGGGAATCAATTTTGAGTCTCCTGTCTTTAACTTTAATACATGGAACCATTATTTAAATAATAAGTAAGTTTCTGCTGGAGGCGAAACATGCAGGTAATTCTTCTATTTTCTTTAAAATCGAGCACGTTTTTCAGAAATGGTATTTTCACTCTCCTGATGTAGTACACATTTTGTGCTTTTCTCAATAAATTAGCGAACTGTTAAAATAGGCTAGAATTCTCAAATTTCTTCATCAGAAAGATGATAAACAACAAAAATGAAGAGGGAAGCTGTGCTGGCCTTGTGAAGAAGTCAAAATATAATATAAACCCAAACACTCATTTGTGGTAGAAAATACAAATAAAAGCTCTTCACGCTATACTTTTCCACTATACTTTTCACGCTATACTTTTTCCCTCACAGTGTTGGAATAAGGATTGCTCATGAATAATGGCCTTCAATAAATCCATGAGGTGACCTCCATTGGAGTCCTGTGCTCAGCAATCCTTACCCCACCTGAAGAAGCTGCTGCAAGAGAGACCTTAAATAATTACAGTGAAAGGGGAGCTGTTGGAAAGGATTGCAGCCACTGCAGCAAAGTGAATATGGCAGGGATGATGGAGAGTATAAAATTGTCCATGATATCTATGGGAAGGCTTGTCTCCTTTCTCATAAACTCATCCAAATTCAGCCAAGGGAAATCTTTTGAAAACACCCAAACCCAATGAAATTTGGGAGTTTTTGCCCTCAAAAGTCCCCTCAAACATTGAAGCAAATTCTACAGACATGCACAAGCTTTCCTGTAATGTTCTTCAATGTTTTTCTCACTACAGAATGATCAACAGTTACTACCAGCAGTTCCTTGCATTGATGTTTGCTGTCTCTGAGGTCAATAAGGATTTTCTTCTGCTCCCCAACATCACCCTTGGCTTTCACATTTACCAGAGGGAATGGCATATTTCCTTAAACAGCCTCTTCATTCTCTCCTCCCGAAGCCAATTGGTTCCAGGTTACAAATGTGACCAGCAGGACACTCTGCTGTCCATCATTGGTGGTCTCAGTGCCAAGTCCTCAGGGCAGATGGCCTCCATCTTCAGCATCTTTAAGGTCCCACAGGTAAGAGAACTTTCTTGGATACAGTATGGAATACACAAACATTAGGAGCCTACTCAGAAGCCAATATGAAACTAAAGCTAGTTTTTTTTGGGGGGGGGCGTATAATGAGCTTGTGACTCTTAGATAATTCTTTATTAAAGGGTAGCCATCATTTTAGTTCCATTTATTCTCTGTATCAGGTTGATGGTTTGTTCTTTTGTCTTCTGATGTATCACAACCAATAAAAATGGCTAAGAAGGGAAGCAGATGAACTTTGCCAGTCAAAGTGAGTCAGCCTGACTGTGAGGGCCAACATCCATACAATATTATCTAATAAAGTCACCATAAAACTTTTATTTTCTCATTGAAAAAAGAATCTCTTTTTCACCAGCTCGGTGTTGGCTTTGAGTTCTCTCAGGGAGAGAGAAGAGTTTATCCTTCCTTCTTCTGGATTAATCCCAAGGAATCACCTCAGTATGTGGGTTTAGTCCAGCTACTCCTGCATTTCCAGTGGAACTGGGTTGGTCTTTAGGCCCCTGAAGATGACAGGGGAGAACGTTTTGTCTCAACTCTGACACCAATGCTCCAGGAGAAGGAGATCTGCCTGGCCTTCACTCTGGGATTGGATAATTTTAAAAGCACTATGGAAAAGTTTTTTCTCAATTCCCGTACCTGGTTTAAAGCAGAAGTGTATATTATGTATGGAGACTTCAAAGTTATGAGCATTGTATTTGGGGCGGTACATGTTTTTGAAAATACTGTAAAAGTATCATTCAGGAAAGTTTGTATCTTCACCTCCCATTGGAAAATTGGCATGAAAGAATCTGAAACCACATTGCAATATATAAAGCTCTTACATGGAGTCTTGCATTTTAGGGACCACTCCA
This sequence comes from Naja naja, assembly GCA_009733165.1. Taxonomy (NCBI): domain Eukaryota; kingdom Metazoa; phylum Chordata; class Lepidosauria; order Squamata; family Elapidae; genus Naja; species Naja naja. Next base: position 369,230,876 of record CM019148.1, read on the forward strand.
GGGATGTCCCAGAATTCATCCACTTCCTTCTGTCTTTAAACCCTTTAAACCCCTAAGGAGATTTCTTTCTCCCTCTATGGTGGGAAATGGTCTTTGGTTGCAATATGCATAAATCAGGAAAGATCCCTCCAAAGGGGGAAAAACCATGTACAGGAAAGGAGAATGTGCAGAATCTGCCCAATTACACTTTTGAAACAAGAATGACAGGTGAAAGTTACAATATCTACAATGCCATTTATGCTCTGGCACATGCTTTACATGCAATGTATGGAGTTGGACAGACCATGATGAGGCTTGGAAAGAGATTCTCAGATGTCCAGTCATGGCAGATGAGTTCTGCGGCTTTTTATTCAGTCGAAAGACGCTTAGATCGGAAGCTCCTCATATGAATTTCTTCAGTTCCTGATTAAATGTCTGCATACTCCCATTCCAATTCATCTGAGACCCTGCCTTTTTTTCAGTTTAGCATTTGTTGTGATACTCAGCTTGCTGTGTGAAAAGAATTTCTCATTAACAATGGATGGAAAGTTACCAAGGAGAGAATCAACCTAGAACTAAGGAGAAATTTTTTAAGGAACGGTTTACCTTTAGACGTTATGGCTGCCCCATTGCTGGAGTCATTTAAGAAGAGTAAGGATAGCCACTTGTCTAAAACTGTAGAGGGTCTGTTTCTTGAGTAGAAGGTTGGACTAGAAGACCTCCAATGTCCCTTCCAATACTGCTATTCTGTTTCTATGACAACCATAGCACAGAGCAAGAATCAAAGTGGTCCTAATGGGTTCCTGGGATGAAATTCATCAGAATTTCCTGCATCAACAGCTAAAATGTTGGACCTCTCTGACTATTGAAGTGACCAGCCTGGTCAGATGCTTCCTTCCATGTCGGCCAGTTGATCAAACCTGGTTCCTACATTCTGCAGCCTTCTAAAATGAAATTTAGATAGATTGTGGAAGTAAAATTCTTCTGTTATATGAAATAGGAGTAGGAAACCATGCCCAGTGATAAAAAGAAAACTTTTAGTTTCAGAATTAAATATACCTGATTGCTCAGATAGCTACCAAGAGATGGAACTAGCTTCTCAAATATGAACCCATCCTCCCAAGATGGCTTTTCTGTGATGATAGAAGCCATGATGTCTCATTTTTAGCTCTAGCTCAAATACTACAGTTTCTGAAGGTTTCCTTTCTTTCAGATTCTTCCCTATTTGAGGAATGTGCATTTCAACAACAGTGCTGGAGAGGAAGTGTCCTTCTCAGAAGATGGACTGGGATCTGCTCGTTATGATCTTCTCAGTTGGGTTTTCCTCCCCAATCAATCCTTTGTCCCCATGAAGGTTCGGCAAGTAAATCCTGAGGCTCCCCCAGGCCAGGATTTCATCCTTAATTCTGATGGAATTGTCTGGGCCACAAAGGTGAGCTGCAAGGAAATGTAATTTCAGGGAAAGATTCATTCTCTTCCTGAGATATAGAAAACATTTCTAAGTTATTATTATTATTATTATTATTATTATTATTATTATTATTATTATTTATTGGACTTGTATGCCACCCCCTGTCCGAAAGGAGTCGTGGCGGCTCACAACTAAAAACAAACAATAAATTAATTAATTAAAACACTATTAAACGTAACAAGCCCAATTAATCTAAAACTACAATACAATTATAAAATTTAGAAATTTAACCCCGCCCCCCAAGAATGTCAGCCCAGCCCAGCCTGCTCGAAAAGCCAGGATTTCAAATTGTGATGGAAGGTGCGAAGGTCAGGGGCCAAACGGAGCCCCAGGGGCAACTAGTTCCATAAGGCAGGGATTGCCACCGAGTAGGCCCTTCCCCAGGGCACCGCCAGCTGGCACTGGCTCGCAGACGGTACCCTGAGGAGCCCCTGACTGTGTGCTCGTACAGTGCGGTTGGCATTCGATGCCAGCAGGAGACATTCCCGTAAGTATCCCGGACCCATGCCTTGCAGGACTTTGAATGTTAATACCAAAACCTTGAATCTCACCCAGAGGGCAACCAATGCAGGTCACGCAGGAGGGGCATAACATGGGAGTACCAGGAAACTCCCATCACAACCCACGCGGCCGCATTCTGCACCAGCTGAAGCCTCCGGATGGTATGCAAGGGCAGTCCTAAATAGAGAGCGTTGCAGTAGTTGAGTCGAGAGGTAACAAGCGCATGAGTGACCGTGCGCAGGGCATCTCAGTCCAGATATGGGCATAACTGGCGAACCAGTTGGACCTGGGCAAAGGACCCCCTGGCCACGGCTCCCATCTGTTCCTCTAATCTGAGCCGTGAGTCCAGGAGGACCCCCAGGTTCTGTGCTCTATCCACAGGGAGCAACACCTCTCCCCCATAACCAAAGGTGGAATCTCTTGACTGGAACGAGATGCCGGTATGCACAACCACTCAGTCTTGGCCGGATTGAGCTGAAGCATGTTCCTGTCCATCCAGATCTGTACTGCATCCAGACAACGAGATATCATGGAGAGGGCATCACTGATTTGGTTTGGGGTGGAGATATACAACTGGGTATCATCAGCATACTGATGATACCTCACCCCAAAACCACGGATGATCTCACCCAACAGCGTCATATAGATGTTGAACAAGAGGGGCGAGAGGACCGACCCCTGGGGGACCCCACAAGTGAGAGCCCTCAGAGCCGACCTCTGCCCCCCCATCAACACCGATTATGAGCACCCCAAGAGGTAGGAGGAGAACCACTGCAAAACTGTGCCCCCCACTCCCAGCCCCCCGAGGTGCTGCAACAGGATACCATGGTCGATGGTATCGAAAGCTGCTGAGAGATCTAACAGGACCAGGACAGAGGAGAACTCCGTGTCCTGCGCCCTCCAGAGATCATCCACCAGTGCGACCAATGCCGTCTCTGTGCTAAACCCAGGCCGGAAGCCCAATTGGTACAGATCCAGATAGTCTGCTTCCTCCAGGAAAAGTGGAAACTGCTGAGCCACCACACTCTCAACAACCTTCACCAAAAAACAAAGGTTGGAGACCGGACGAAAGTTGTTTAATACGGCTGAGTCCAGGGCAGGCTTCTTCAGGAGGTGCCTCACCACCGCCTCTTTCAAGGTGGTGGGGAAAAACCCCTCCCTTAATGAAGCGTTGACCACTGCCTGGAGCCAGCCACACTGACTACCCTGGAGGCATATACCAACAGGGAAGGGCACGGGTCCAACAAACATGTGGTGGAACTCAGCCGTCACACATTATCCTGTCCGCTTCATCCTCAGAAAAAGGATCAAACTCAGTCCAGATCACATTGGCCAGATTACTTGCACCCTCAACATCAGACCACTGCAAATTAGAGCTCAACCCCTCCCAGATCCGAGCGATCTTATCCAACAGATATTGACCAAATTCCTCAGCCCTACCCCGCAATGGGTCCACCGCTCCCCCTGGTTGTAGAAGGGAGTGAGTGGCCCTAAACAGGGTGGCCAGGCGGTTATCTGCAGACGCTATGAGAGCAGAGAGATAAGCCCTTCTCACCGCTCCCACAGCTACCAGGTAAGTCCTAATATAGGCTCTTAACTGGGCTCGGTCAGAACCAGAATGGGTCGACCTCCACCTGCTCTCTAGACCCCTCCTATGACGCTTCATCTCCCGGAGCTCCCCGGCATACCAAGGAGCCACCTGGGATCTGCGATGAGTGAGAGGATGCATGGGGACAACTCTGTCGAGAGCCCCAGCAGCAGCCTGTTGCCAGGCAGACACCAGGACCTCGGCAGAGCTGTGGGTAAGGGATGCGGGAAAAAAACCCAGTTCTGCATGGAACCTCTCCGGATCCATCAGCCATCTGGAACGGAACCATCTAGGTGGCTCCTCATCCCAGCAGTGTGGGGCAGCTTGTTGGAAGACCAGCCGTAGGAGATAATGATCTGACCATGCTACGGGTTGGGCTATAAAATTAAGCACCCCCAGATCATTGCGCCACTGTTCTGAAATAAAAACCAGGTCGAGCGTGTTACCCCCCTCATGAGTAGGGACCTGAATCACCTGGGTCAGGCCCATAGCCGCCATGGAGGCTATGAATTCCTGGGCCAAACTCGACGCCACTCCCAAAGAGGGCAGATTGAAGTCACCCAGGACCATAAGGCCCGGGAACTCCACTGCCACCTCCGAGAGGGCATCGAGGAGCCCAGATAGGGCAGTTGCCACACAGCTGGGGGAAAGGTATGCAAGCAACAAGCCCACCCGACCCACGGGCTCCAACCTCAGGAGAAGGGCCTCACACCCACCTATCTTCGGAATAGTGACCTCCCTTGGAATCAGGGTCTCCCGGATAACTACTGCCACCCCTCCACCCCTTCCCTGAGCTCGTGGCTGGTGCAACACCCAAAAACCTGGGGGGCATAAATCAACCAGAGGGACTCCACCCCCTGGCCCCAACCAGGTCTCGGTGATACAAGTTGAAAAATAGTCAATTGAGTCAGAAATTTTGGCAGTCATTTGGTGAAAAATCTGCTGTGCTTTGAATGCATTTGAGGTCTGATTTATGTCATTCCCCAAAGGGTTAGGCTTGGGAACAATTTCTGTTTGAAAAACAGGATGCAATTACAGCAAGTAACAGTGATTTTTTAAAATAAATGCTCTAGTCCCATTACAAGCCTTCCTCTGCAGGCTGAGATTCCAGATCCAATATCCCACCTCCATAAAACCCATGGTCAGGAATGTCACTGGCCTGATTACCTGAGGACTATTCTTGATTTGTGATAGACAACATATTTCTTTAGAAGAGATTCTGAATGCTTAGGTCATCTCAACTATTTCTCTTTTCTCTTTCAGGCCATCCCCTTTTCCAGGTGTGGCATGAAGAGGTGCCATGCAGGAGAGAGGAGAAGAGTTCCAGAGGGCAAAGGGGTTTGCTGCTACCACTGTGATGCTTGTCCAGAAGGGACCATTTCGAACAGGACAGGTAGACAAGACTTCAAATGTTAATCTTTCCAGGATTAAAGAAGACATTTATTAAGTCAATTTTGTTATTGCTGTCATTTTTTATAAGATTGACATGAAATCATATTTTTCAGCAAAACCTTTCAGTTTACAGATATAAACTGCTCTGGCCACAGAATCCACCATTCCCGATCCACAGCAGTTCCAGGCAGGATAGTCTCAGGGCAGAATTTATGAATGTCCAACTTGGATTTACGCTCTAATATCTAGGGAGTGACCCTAATTGTTTGAGAACACGTATTTTCTTAATAGGGATGTTATTATCTACTAGTAATGTATTATAATGACAATATTTTTATGTATATGTAAATAATGGTGTCTATTGCCGGTCTAAGACCGTAATAAAATTTTATTCACTCATTCATTCATACACTCTAATATCCAATTGCAAAAACAGCCTTCCAATCTTTCCTGAGGAAGTGGAGTGTGGGGTCCAAGTTTTAACTTTTATTACTCAGAATGTGCTCCTTCCGTCAGCATTATTGACCTCTGAGGAAATAGACCTACAAGGGAGAAAGGACATTTATCTATCTCTGTCAATTTGGTTGAGTAGGAGGGAGCACAAAACCTCTGAATGAACAGATTTGAGGTAGAAAGCAGAGAGGTTAAGAAAAAGATAATGTGCTCACAAAGAAAACAGCAACGTTTCTGAATAACAGAGCTATCAGTTTTCCTTGTGTTCCATTATAAAGTGGTGGAAAAAACAGGCAGGAATCTCAGACTGAAAGCCACATTACTCCTGGAAGTGCCCAGTGAATGGATAGCTGGAACTGAATAAATCCTTGTCTCTGGCTAATCTCTCCCCAGGATCATTTTAAATAAACAGTGATTTGCTCTTTTTGATGCCCCATAAATAGCACAGGGGGTTATTTCATCACTCCCTTTGTGGGTAAGACAAGAGCAGAAAGGCAACACGTGTATCATCTTTGCGGGAGGGATAACGTGCATGATGGTTGTTTAAGAAATCCTTAGACAAAAACTTTTGATTTCAGATGCAGCTCACTGTGAACCCTGCCCAGAAGACCAATTTCCCAACAAGGACAAATTCCAATGCATTGCCAAGAAGCTCCACTTCCTTGGCTATCAAGACACCCTGGGATACATTTTAGTTTTCCTTGCTCTTTTTCTCTCTGTGATCACTTCTGCAGTCCTCATGATTTTCTATAAACATCATGACACACCTATTGTCAAGGCCAACAACAGAGATCTCACCTACATCCTCTTGGCCTCCCTCCAGCTCTGCTTCCTTTGCTCTTTCCTCTTCATTGGTCAACCAGGGAAGTTGCACAATATTTGGAAAGATGAAGAAAGACCACAAGAGGAAGATATAGTTAAGACGATACTAGACTGTGCAGAAATGGATAGATTTACATTGAAAATTAAACAGAAAGAAGATACAGAATATGATCAAACATGGAAGTTATTTTACCAGTGTTTAGAGAGTAAAAATGGAATCTGTATTATTAAGCAAATTAAATACCCAGACAACATGATGTTTATTAAGCACTAAGAATTGTAATTAATAAAAAATTTATAAAAGTTATTACAAAAAGGAGAAAAAAGAAAAAAGGCCTTCATAAAGTCATGGAAGGCTTCAATGTATGCCTCAGTTTCAGGAGGTAACCATGACAGGGAGTAGAAGTGAACTGAGACCAAAACAACAATCTGGCTGTGTTTGAGAAAGAAGCTTCAATAGAAGTCCTAGTTGGCATATTTGCAGAACAACCTCCTTTTCCCTCAGCATGTATTTATTTATTATATTATTTATTATTTGGTCTTGTATGCCGCCCTATCTCCTGGAGGACTAAGGGCAGCTCACATAAAAACACCGAATACAAAAGTTAAAAAGAATAAAACTTATTAAACCAATTAGACCAAATAAATATTTAAAACCTAACCACAAAACATTTTAAAACAACCCCCCCCCCTCAGTCCAGGCTGGCTTGTTTAAATAGCCAAGTCTTTAGGCAGCAGCGAGAGGAGTGGAGGTCAGGGGGCAATCGTAGCTCCAGGGGAAGCTACTTCCACAAAGTGGGTCCCCCCACAGAGAAGGCTGTCCCCCTAGGGATCACCAGCCAACACTGTCTGGCCGACGGTACCCCAAGGAGGCCCTGTCTGTGGGTGCGCACCAGGCGATTTGTGTTCGATGCTGGCAGGAGACGTTCCCGCAAGTACCCCGGCCCTAAGCCATGGATGGCTTTATAGGTAAGAACCAGCACCTTGAATCTCACATGGAGGGCAGCTGGCAACCAATGCAAATTGCACAGGAGGGGTGTAACATGAGAGTATCAGGATATCCCCAAACAACCTGCGCAGCTGCATTCTGCACCAGCTGAAGCCTCCGCGTGCTCTGCAAGGGCAGCTCAATGTAGAGCGCATTGCAGTAGTCGATCCGGGACGTAACGAGCACATGAGTAACCGTGCGTAGTGCATCTCGGTCCAGATAGGGGCACAACTGGTGCACCAGGCACACCTGGGCGAATGCCCCCCTGGCCACGGCTCCCACCTGCTCCTCCAAACTGAGCCTTGAATCCAGGAGGACACCCAAGTTGCGAGCCCTTCCTATGGGGGGCAACACCTCTCCCCCCCATAACCAAAGATGGAATATCTTGGACCATCCAAGATGCCGGTACGCACAGCCACTCGGTCTTGACAGGGTTGAGCTGGAGCCTGCTCCTCCCCATCCAGATCCACACCGCTTCCAGGCAACGAGACATCATGAGGAGGGCATCACTGAGTTGGTTTCATATAGATGTTGAACAGGAGGGGAGAGAGGATCGACCCCTGAGGCACCCCGCAAGCGAGGGGCTGTGGAGCTGACCTCTGCCCTCCTGCCACCACCAATTGCAAATGCCCAGAAAGGTAGGAGGAGAACCACCGAAAAATGGTGCCTCCCATCCCCAACCCCCCAAGGCACCCCCCGAGGCACTGCAACAGGATACCATGATCGATGGTATCAAAAGCCGCTGAGAGATCTAATAGGACTCCAGAGATCATCCATCAGCGTGACCAATGCCATCTTCATGATGTACCCGGGCCTGAAACCCGATTGGTACAGATCTAGGTAATCAGCTTCCTCCAGGAACCTCGGAAGCTGGGATGCCACCATGCTCTCAACAACCTTCAACAAAAAGTGAAGGCTGGAGACAGGACAGAAGTTGTTCAAAACAGCTGGGTCCAAGGCAGGCTTCTTGAGGAGGGGCCTCACCACCGCCTCCTTCAAGGCAGCTGGGAAGAACCCCTCACTCAATGAAGTGGTGACAACTGCCTGGAGCCAGCCTCATGTCACCTCCCAGGCAGCATACACAAACCAGGAAGGACACGGGTCCAAAAAACACATTATGGAACTCAGCCTCCACATGGCCCTATCCACATCATCTGGAGTCACAGGGTCAAACTCATCCCAGGACGTAACAACCACACCTGACGTTACTCCCTCGTCAGACTCTAGCCAGTCTGAGTCCAAGCTGGCCAAAATCTGAGCGATCTTGTCCTGCAGGTGATGACTAAATTCCTCGGCACGTCCCTGCAAAGGGTCGCCTCCCCCCCTGGTTCAAGAGGGAGCGGGCGACCCCAAACAGGTGGCCGGGTGATTCTCTGCGGACGCAATGAGAGCAGCGAAGTAAGAAGGCTTCGCCGCTCTCATCACCACCAGGTAGGTCCTTGTAAAGAACCTCAACTGGGGCTGGTCAGATTTGGAATGGCTGGACCTCCAACTGCTCTCTAGGCCCCTCCTCCATCACTTCATCTCCCGGAGCTCCTCGGAAAACCAAGGAGCTAACCGGGATCTGCCCTGGTGGCTGCCTGGCAACAGGCTGCTGCAGGGGCCCTCGACAGGGTTGTCCCCATGCGCCCCCTCACTCGGCGCAGATCCTGGTTAGCTCTCTGGTATACCGAGGAGCTCCGGGAGATGAAGCACCGTAGGAGGGGCTTAGAAAGCAGATGGAGGTCGACCCGTTCTGGTTCTCACCTAGCCCAGTTAAGAGCCTATATTAGGATTTACCTGGTAGCTTTGGGGTGACAAGCTACCAGGCAAGGAGGGCTTACTTCTCTGCTCTCATAGCATCCGCAGATAACCACCCAGCCACCCTGTTTAGGGTCACCCGCTTTCTCCTACAACCGGGGAGGGTGGTGGACCCGCTGCGGGGTTGTGCTGAGGAATTTGGACAATATCTGTCGGACAAGGTTGCTCGGATCTGGGAGGGGCTGAGCTCAACTTTGCAGTGGTCTGATGTCGGGGATACAAGTAGTCCAATGTGACCTGGACTGAGTTTGATCAAGTTTCTGAGGATGAAGTGGAGAGGATTATGCGATGGCTGAGTTCCACCACATGTTTCTTGGACCCGTGCCCTTCCTGGTTGCTGTATGCCTCCGGGAGGTCACATGCAGCTGGCTCCAGGCAGTGGTCAACGCTTCATTGAGGGAGGGTTCTTCCCCCGCCACCTTGAAAGAGGCGGTGGTGAGGCCCCTTCTGAAGAAGCCTGCTCTGGACCTGGCTGTATTGAATAACTTTCATCTGGTCTCCAACCTTCGTTTTCTGGCCAAGGTTGTTGAGAGTGTGGTGGCTCAGCAGTTTCTGCTTTTCCTGGAGGAAGCGGACTACCTGGATCCATACCAATCGGGCTTCTGACCTGGGTATACAGAGACAGCATTGGTCCTGCTGGTTGATGATCTCTGGAGGGCACGGGACAGGGGGTTTTCCTCTGTCCTGGTCCTGTTAGATCTCTCAGCAGCTTTCGATACCATCAACCATGGTATCCTATTGCAGCATCTTGAGGGGTTGGGATGGGGGGCACTGTTCTGCAGTGGTTCTCCTCCTACCTCTTGGGGCGCTTGCAATCAGTGTTGGCAGGGGGGCAGAGGTCAACTCCGAGGGCCCTCACTTGTGGAGTCCCTCAGGGGTTGGTCCTCTTGCCCCTTCTGTTCAACATCTATATGAAGCCGCTGGGTGAGATCATCCGTGGTTTTGGGGTGAAGTATCATCAGTATGCTGATGAAACACAGTTGTACATCTCCACCCCAAACCACATCAGTGATGCCCTCTCCATGATATCCCATTGTCTGGATGCGGTGCAGATCTGGATGGACAGGAACATGCTTCGGCTCAATCCAGCCAAGATGGAGTGCTTGTGCATACCGACATCTTGGTCCAGTCAAGATATTCCATCTTTGGTCATTGGGGGAGAGGTGTTGCCCGCCGTGGACAGGGCACAGAATCTGGGGGTGTTCCTGGACTCGCAGCTCAGGTTGGACAAGCAGGTGGGAGCTGTGACCAGGGGGGCCTTTGCCCAGGTCTGGCTGGTTCGCCAGTTATGCCCATATCTGGACCGAGATGCCCTGCGCACGATCACTCATGCACTTGTTACCTCTAGACTCGACTACTGTAATGCTCTCTATTTAGGACTGCCCTTGCACACCACCCGGAGGCTTCAGCTGGTGCAGAATGCAGCCACACGGGTTGTGATGGGAGCTTCCCGGTACTCCCATATTACGCCCCTCCTGCGTGACCTGCATTGGTTACCGGTTGCCCTCCAGGTGAGGTTCAAGGTTCTGGTGTTGACATACAAAGTCCTTCAAGGCATGGGTCTGGGATATTTACAGGAACGTCTCCTGCTGGCATCGAGAACCAACCGCCCTGTGTGGGCCCACAGGCAGGGGCTCCTTGGGGTGCCATCTGCGACTCAATGTCACTTGGCGGTCCCCCGGGGAAGGGCCTATTCTGTGGCGGCCCCCGCCCTATGGAACCAACTGCCTCTGGGACTCCATTTGGCCCCTGACCTCCGTACCATCCGCCATGATCTAAAAACTTGGCTCTTCGAACAGGCTGGGCTGTGTTGACCTCCGGGGAGGGGTTTTAAATTTAGTTAGGATTGGTGGGTTTTAGCGCAATTTGGCTTGTAATGTTTAATGTTATTTTTAGGTAATTTAATTTATTGTTGGTTTTTAGTTGTTAGCCACCCCGAGTCCCTTTGGAGAGGGGGCAGCATACAAGTCAAATAAAATAAAATAAATAAATAATAATCTGCGACGGGTCAGAAGGCGCAAAGGGGCAACTCGGTCAAAAGCCTCTGAGGCATCCTGTTGCCAGGCATCCACCAGGGTCTCGGCCGAGTTGTGAGTAAGGGAGGCAAGAAATGACCCAAGCGCTGACTGAAACCCCTCTGGGTCCATCTGGCACCTGGGACGGAACCACCTGGTCTGTTCTGTGTCCCAGCAGCATGGAGTGATGTAATGGAAGCCAAGCTGAAGGAGGAAATGATCGGTCCATGACAGGGGTTGTGAAGTTAGTAATCCCCCAGATCATTATACCATTGTCGAGAGATAAAAACCAGGTTGAGTGTGTGTCCACCCTCGTGGGTCGGACCCTGAATTATTTGGGTCAGGTCTATAGATGTCATGGAAGCCATGAACTTCCGCTCCAACCCCGATGCCCCACCCAGAGAGGGGAGGTTGAAGTCCCCCAAGACCATAAGCTTAGGGAACTCCACCGCCACCCCCGAGAGGACATCGAGTAGCTCAGGCAGGGCCATTGTCACACAGCTGGGAGAAAGGTACATGAGCAACAGGCCCAACTGACCCCCAGGGCCCAGCCTCAGAAGGAAGGACTCCCACTCACCTATCTGAGGGACAGTGACCTACTGCAGACAAAAAGACTCCCTAACAACCACTGCCACTCCCACGCCCCTACCCTGGGCTTGAGGTTGGTGTAGCTCCCGGAAACTTGGGGGGCATAAATCACACAGAGGGACCCCCCTGACCCCAACCAGGTCTCCATGATGCAAGCCAGGTCCGCGGCCTCCTCCTCAATCAATTGCTTGATGAGGGGTGCTTTATTCACCACAGACCTGATGTTGACATAAACCATCCTGAGCCCAGAAACCTGACCTCCCGTACCCCCAGGGAAGCAGGCAGAAACAAGAGGGTCAGAACGCACCACCACTCATAAATAGCGGGGGCGCACTCCCTGATACCGATCCGGCCCTCTGTAGCATCGTCCCCTGCCATACCCATTCGCCGTGGGGATCTTAAAACCAGCTCTCTCCCCTGAAGCCCCAAACCCCCTCCCACCTCTCACCCGCCACAACCCCCTCCAGGCCTGGACGATGGTTGAGAGTGTGCTGGGAGAGTGCGCTGGAAGCATGTATCCCAAATCCAACTTGTAGAAAGACCCTCAATTGGTTTTAACCTTGGTTTATGTTTTTATAGTTTCACATCCTACGTGAGCCCTCCCCCCATTTGTTCATCTTTACATTTATTACACTGCTCAGATTGTTGCATGAATGTAACAAGTCTTTGTCCACCTGAGCACATAAAGCAGGACTCAAAATTGTCTTAATGGGTTATTTGTCTCAAACTCATCAGACTTTTCTGCATTATTGAATAGACACTGAACTTCTCTGAACAGTGAAGAGAGAAACCAGGGCAAGCACTTCCTTTTCCTTGACTCCATTTCATCAAACATGGTTCCTGCATTGTGCTCTGTTCAATTCTCAGATAGAGAAAATCAGAGGAATTGTGCTCTGTTGCCATGCAAATCATTTAATCACTGTTAAAGTGAATTTATCAGTTACAAGACCTCGGGACAAAGTAAATATTTAAAACTACATCTAATCAAATATCACAAGAGGAAAATGCACATGATTAATTTTGGAATGTGGCACTGAAATCTTTCAATTACTTATTCTGATAAAATTTGATTTGAAGAAACCAATGTAAAGAAAACCTTTTTGTAGTTTCAGAGTAAATATTTGGTGTTACTGCAGATTCCTCAATTCCCCACCAAGGGAATCCTCTATGTTTTCAGACATGAATTCATCTTCTCAGGATGTTCACCATGTTCTGATAGAAGCCATAACCATAGCACTAATCAAATCCCCCTATTTCTAAAGGTCTATTTTATTTCAGATTCTTCCCTATTTGAGCAATGTGCAGTTCAACAACAGTGCTGGAGAGGAAGTCTCCTTCTCAGAAGATGGACTGAGATCTGCTCATTTTGACCTTCTCAATTGGCTTTTCCTACCCAATCAATCTTTTGTCCCCATAAAGGTTGGGAAAGTAAATCCTGAGGCTCCCCCAGGCCAGGATTTCACCATTAACTCTGATGGAATCATCTGGGCCACAGAGGTGAGCTGCCAAGAAATACTGTAAGTCCCAAGAAGGATTCATTCTCTCCTGAAATGTAGAACATCTTTCTAATTTGAAAAATAATCAATTGAGTCAGAAATCATGGCAGTCGTTTGGTGAAAAATCTGCTTTTCATATAACACATTTGAGGACTGATTTGTTTTATTCCACAAAGTGATCAACATCTGCTTGAAACACAGGATGCAATTGCATCAAGAAACAGTGATTTCCATGGACCATTTCTGCTTAGTTGCATCCTCAGGGTTCTTTCTTTTAGAAATGCTGTGGTTCAGTCACAAGCATTCCTTTGCAGGATGAAATCCCAGTTCCAATCTCCAGCATCTTTTAGGAGGTTTGGAGTGCCACTGGCCTGAATCCCCCAGCAGCTGTTCCTGGTTTTTGATAGACAATGGTGAACAATTGGGTTAGAAGAGATTCTGAGCATAGAAATGACAATGTGGAATAGAAATAGGAATGTGGAAACAAATAAAACAATTCATTGGTATTTCTCTTTCAGACTATCCCATTTGCCAGGTGTGGAAGGAAGAGGTGCTATGCAGGAGAGAGGAGAAGAGTTCCAGAGGGCAAGCAGGTTTGCTGCTACCAGTGTGATGCTTGTCCAGAAGGGACCATTTCTAATCAGACAGGTAGACCAGACTTTAAATCTTAATCCTACAGAATCAAAGGAAGACATTCATTAAATCAAACTATTTTTGTTATTGTTGTAATTTCTGAAGAGATTGACACCCACTCACACTTTTCAGCAGAACCTTTCAGTAAACTGCCCTACCACAGAGGACAACTTTCCTAATCCTGAGCATTTGCTTGTAGGATAGATTTAGGGCAGAATTTGTGAATCCCCAACATGCATTTTCACTCCTACTCTAACATCCTATTGGGAAAACCAACTTCCAATCTTTTCCTAAGGATGTGGGGTGTGTGGTCCAAAGATTTAACTTTTATCATTTAGTGCATGCTTCTTCCATCAGCTCTATCAACCTCTGAGCAAATAGACCTGCCGGAGAAAAAGAAGATTCATCTATCTATCTGTCTTCAATAGAGGAGGAGGGATCAAAAAAAGTCTGAATAAACAAGTTTTAAGTACAAAGCAGAGAGTTTCAGGCAGGGATAATATATACACAAACAAAATAGCAGTATTCCTAGGTAACAGTCTGTCTTCTGTGGGATCCATTATGAAGTGAGGAAGAAACCAAGCAATAATCTCAAATTAAAAACCACATTCCCCATGGAAGTGCCCAGTCAATGTCTCAGCCAGTCCTTGAGTATTGAAGATTTGTCTTTAAATGAATCCAAACTCCAGCTCCTCTTTAGGAAGGTGGAGATGTGGAATAGAAATAGGAATATGGGAACCAATTTAAGAATTAAAAGGAAAGGGAGCAAACTCAAACCCAACTCTAACCTTCTCTCAAGCAGTCCTTGAGTATTGAAGATTTGTCTTTAAATGAATCCAAACTCCAACTCCTCTTTAGGACAATGATGGTTTATTCAATATAGCATCAAACAACAAATAGTCTAATCAGGCAAGAATGGCTAAAAGCCAGGCAAGGTTAGAGTTGGGATTGAGTTTGCTCCCTTTTGTCACCATTAACATGAGACACACCCTGCCACACCCAGGCCTATACACAGTTCTAATTCTGGCCACGCCTACCCCATTATCTCTAAATGCTATTAACCCTATAACATGTCTACATCCCTACCCTATTCCGATCCTCACTAACTGATCCCCACCAGGTGCCACCTTCACCATGTTTTAAGCTAAGTCCTAATTACCACCCATATGTGTTCCAACCCACTTTAACAATATGCATCACATCAATAAAGAGCCATTTCCAGCAGTCCTGCAGTTGTTGCAGAATGCATCCTGCGGCCCCACAGTTGTTGCAGAATCCATCCCCAGCTCTGCTGAGTCATTCCAAAGCCATCTGCCAGCACACAAGCAGCTGACTTGCTGTGAGACATATTCGGAGCTGATGGGCTCTGGGAGGCTGACAATGGATAGCTGGGACTTAACAAAACCTCATCACTGGCTAAGCAGTATTATCATAAAGGATGGATGATTTGCTCTTTTGGATGCCCCATAAATTTCAGTGTGGGTTATTTCAGTGTGGGTTATTTCATGATTGCCTTTGTGGGTAGGTCACCAGCAGAATGGCAACATGCGTATCACTTTTGTGGGAAGGATAATGTACATGGTAGTTGCTCATGAAATCCTTAGACAAAGCCTTTTGTTTTCAGATGCAGCTCACTGTGAACCCTGCCCAGAAGACCAATTTCCCAACAAGGACAAATTCCAATGCATTGCCAAGAAGCTCCACTTCCTTGGCTATCAAGACACCCTGGGATACATTTTAGTTTTCCTTGCTCTTTTTCTCTCTGTGATCACTTCTGCAGTCCTCATGATTTTCTATAAACATCATGACACACCTATTGTCAAGGCCAACAACAGAGATCTCACCTACATCCTCTTGGCCTCCCTCCAGCTCTGCTTCCTTTGCTCTTTCCTCTTCATTGGTCAACCAGGGAAGATCACCTGTCTCTTCCAACAATCTGCCTTTGCCATTGTCTTTGCCCTTGCAGTTTCCTCTGTGTTGGCAAAGACTGTCATGGTGGTTCTGGCCTTCATGGCCAGCAAGCCAGGGAACAAGACAAGGAAACTTTTAGGAAAACCACTGACCAACTCCATTGTCTTAACTTGTCCCCTGATACAAGCAGTCCTTTGTGCCACCTGGCTGGGAATCTCTCCCCCATTTCTTAACTTGGACTTCCACTCTTTGTTTGGAGAGATCATCTTGGAATGTAAGCAAGGCTCAGCTGTAATGTTTTATGGTGTCCTCTCTTACCTAGGACTTTTGGCCCTTGTCAGTTTCACAGTGGCATTTCTAGCTCGGAAATTGCCCGATAGTTTTAATGAAGCCAAGTTCATTACTTTTAGCATGCTGGTCTTTTGCAGTGTTTGGATCTCCTTCCTGCCCACCTACCTGAGCACCAAAGGGAAGTTCATGGTGGCTGTGGAGATCTTCTCCATTTTGGGACTAGGGCTGCTCTTTTGGCTTGTATCTTTTTCCCCAAATACTACATTATTCTGCTGAGGCCCAATATGAATTGTAGAGAACATATAGTAAGAAACAAAAATGTCTAACTAATGCAAGAATTTGCCTTATTTATATTTCTCTTTGTGGCATGTTTAGAATGTGTTAAGAATAGTTGGAGTCAAACGGAGTCCTCCTTCAGAGATAAAGGAACAACCACCTTTCTCAAGCATGATTTTCTGCTGGCTCCATCTCAACTGTGGGTTTGTTCCCAATAACTGAATATTTTCTGCCTCCACTTTCCCACCACTCTTTCCTCTCTCCTCCCTGGTGCTCTAGTGAACATTCAGACTCTCCACTGCTCAATTTTATTTTGTTTTAAAAAACTGAAGCTGTAGGAGAAGAGACAGGACCTGGGCATGGAGTCAAAAGAGGAACCAGCCTAAACTTTTTATGCAAGGGTGGGATCCTACTGTTTCAGTCTGGTTCAGGCGAACCGCTAGCGCCGAAGATCAGCTGTGAGCAAATCAGTTCATGCCGACAAGCAGCTTTTGGCCCCACATGCCCGCAGTTGCTAGTGCTTTATTTCTGGGTTTTCTAGCTCAGCTGATTCATGTGGCACAGCGGATTTCCAGTCATGAGCTATTTTTCACACAGTAGTTGCAGCAGAAGGTGAATTGCAATTGCTGCTCACGCGCGAGAAGTGCATGCTCACCAAACTGGTTATTATACCGCTGGAATTCCACCTCTGTCTCTATGTAGCCACAAATGGACTGAGTCCAATCCCTCTCAAATTCTGTTGACCCTTATCTAATACCACGATAGTACTAACCATTATTTTATTAGCTTCCTATACATAGGCATGACTAGTACTAAATAAATCTAATTGGAACATTCTGTGTGGTCTCAATGTTTTGCATCTGATACAACATTTTCAGACTTTTCTTGAGATAGCCACCATATTACTGCTTGAGAAGAAACTAATAGTCCAGGAAAATGTCAGATTGCATATGAATCCTAAGTGTTGCAGTGCAACATCATGCAGAACCAAAGATGAAAAATTCCACTTCTGGGAGAACCCATCATGCTCAGCTGCTTGTTGTGCAAGGATTCAATCTGAGGCTGTTCCTTCCCATCTAACTTTCATTTATTTATTTATTTATTTATTTATTTATTTATTTATTTATTTGAACTTGTATGCCGCCCCATCTCCGAAGACTCGGGGCAGCTCACAACTAAAAACACAGAACAATAAATATTTTAAAAAGCATTAAACCAAAACAAGCCCAAATATAAAAACATGACAATAATATACATTAAAAAAAAAGCATCCCTCCCCCAGGGAGGGGTCACAGCCCGGATTGGTCGAATAACCAGGTCTTTAATTCACGGTGGAAGGTGTGGAGATCAGGGGCCAGACGGAGCTCCAGAGGCAGTTGATTCCAGAGGTCAGGGGCTGCGACAGAAAAGGCTCGTCGTCGGGGAGTCACCAGCCGGCATTGACCCGCTGATGGGACCCCGAGGAGTCCTTGCCTATGAGCTCGCACAGGGCGGCCGGCACTAGCTATCGGAAGAAGACGCTCCCTCAAATATTGAGGACCCATGTCATGTAGGACTTTGAATGTCAAAACTAAAACCTTGAATCTCACCCGGAGCGCAATTGGTAGCCAATGCAGGCAGGAGGAGGGGGTAACATGGGAGAACCAGGTAACTCCCATCACCACCCGTGCGGCCGCATTCTGCACCAGTTGCAGTCTCCGGATGGTATGCAAGGGCAGTCCTAAATAGAGAGCGTTGCAGTAGTCGAGTCTCGAGGTGACAAGGGCATGAGTAACTGTGCGTAGGGCGTCCCGGTCCAGAAAAGGGTGAAGTTGTCGAACAAGACGGAGCTGGGCAAAGGACCCCTGGCGACGGCTCCCACCTCCTCCTCCAACCGGAGCCGTGCATCCAGGAGGACCCCAGATTCCTATCCACAGGGGTAACACCTCCCCATGGCCAAGGATGGACAATCTTGACTGGGCCGAGAGGCACGCAGAGCCACTCAGTCTTGGCGGGTTGAGTCGAGCATGTTCCTACTCATCCAGATCCGTACGGCATCCAAACACCGGGACATCAGGGAGAGGGCATCGCTGATCTGGTTTGGGGTGGAAAGGTACAGCTGAGTATCATCAGCGTACTGATGGAATTTCACCCCGAAACCACGGATGATCTCACCCAGCGGTTTCATGTAGATGTTTAATAAGAGAGGGGAAAGGACCGACCCCTGCGGGACCCCACAAGAGAGAGCCCTTGGGGTCGACCCAACCCCTCCCACCAACACCGATTGCGACCGCCCCGAGAGGTAGGAGGAGAACCACTGAAGGACAGTGCCCCCCACTGCCAACCCCCCGAGGCGACGCAAAAGGATACCATGGTCGATGGTATCGAAAGCCGCTGAGAGGTCCAATAGGACCAGGACAGAGGAAAAACCCCTGTCCCGGGCCCTCCAGAGATCATCCATCAGCACGACCAATGCCGTCTCTGTGCTGTAACCGGGTCGGAAGCCCGATTGGTATGGATCCAGGTAGTCCGCTTCATCCAGGAAAAGCGGAACCTGCTGAGCCACCACACTCTCAACAACCTTTGCCAAAAAGCGAAGGTTGGAGACCGGATGAAAGTTGTCTAACACGGTCGGGTCCAAGGCAGGCTTCTTCAGGAGGGGTCTCACCACCGCCTCCTTCAAGGCGGAGGGAAAGACACCCTCCCTCAGTGAAGCATTGACAACTGCCCGGAGCCAACCGCAGGTGGCCTCCCTGGCGGCATAAGTCAGCGAGGAGGGACATGGGTCCAACAAACATGTGGTGGAACTCAGCCGCTGCATAATCCTGTCCACTTCATCCTCGGAGACAGGATCAAACTCATCCCAGATAACAGTGGCCAGACTACCTGCAACTCGTTCCTCAGGCCACTGCAAATCAGAGGACAACCCGTCCCAAATGCGAGCAATCTTATCCGTCAGATATTGACCAAACTCCTCAGCCCTACCCCGCAGTGGGTCCGGCCCTCCCTCAAAACGAAGGAGGGAGTGGGTAACCTGAAACAGGGCGGCTGGGCGGTTATCTGCAGACGCTATGAGAGTGGAGAGATAAGACCTTCTCGCCTCTCCCATAGCTACCAGGTAAGTCCTAATGTAGACTCTTGGCTGGGCACGATCAGATTGGGAACGGGTAGACCTCCACCTGCTCTCTAAGCCCCTACGGCGACGTTTCATCTCCCGGAGCTCCTCAGTATACCAGGGAGCAAACCGGGATCCACGACGTGTAAAGGGACACATGGGGACAACCCTGTCGAGGGCTTCTGATGCAGCCCGTTGCCAGGCCACTGCCAGATCCTCGGCAGAGCTGTGGGCAAGGGAAGAGGGAAAAAACCCCAGTTCCGCCTGGAACCTTTCAGGGTCCATCAGGCGCCTGGGGCGGAACCACCTAAGTGGCTCCTCATCCCAGCAGTGGGGGGCAGCCTGTTGGAAGACCAGCCATAGGAGATAGTGATCAGACCATGGAACGGGCAAGACTACAGGAGTAACTTGCCCTCTGTCACTCTGCCACCATTCAGAGACAAAAACTAGGTCAAGAGTATTCCCCCCCTCATGAGTCGGGCCTTGAATCAACTGGGTCAGGCCCATGGCCTCCATAGAAGCCATGAACTCCTGGGCCAAACCCGATGCCCCCCCCAGGGAAGGCAAATTGAAGTCCCCTAAGACCATAAGGTCCGGGAACTCCACCGCCACCCCCGAGAGGAGATCGAGAAGCCCAGGTAGGGCCGCTGCCACACAGCTGGGGGAAAGGTATGTAAGCAGCAGACCCACCCGACCACTAGGCCCCCACCTCATGAGGAGGGTCTCACTCCCGCCTATCTCTGCAACAGAGACCTCCCTTGGAAACAGGGTCTCCCGAATAACCACAGCCACCCCACCACCCCTACCCTGGGCCCGTGGTTGGTGCAAAACCCAAAAACCTGGAGGGCACAGATCGACCAGAGGGACACCACCCTCCGGACCCAACCAGGTCTCGGTGATACAAGCCAGGTCCGCAGCCTCCTCCTCAATGATCTCACGGAGGAGGGAAGACTTATTAGCCACGGACCTGGCATTAAAATACACCAACCTAAGGCCAGGGATCCCAGTTCCAGTGCCCCCTAGGGAGGAGGCCACAGGGTCGGAGCGGGCCACCACACAAAGATGGCGGGTGCGTGCTCCCAACACATGATAGGGCCCTGTGCCTCGACGTCTCCTGCCAATTCCAACCACCCTGGGAATCACGGTCCCCACCTCACACCTCAGAGCCCCCCCCCGCCCCACCCCGACCGTGCACCGGGCTGCAAAAAGACCCCTCCACCCCCCTCCCTAACCCCTTAAGATGGCCAATTAAAAATTTTAAAAACCTCCCCTTCCGAGATAAACATAATTTAAAACCCTTGGTCATGCTATGCCCCCTCTCAGGAATAAAGAACCCATCATCGAGGAGGGGCTTTGACAATACAGTGGGGCATCTCAGGGACAGGGGAACACCCCTGAGCACCCGCAGCTCAAGAGAAGAATGCAAAACCTTGATAGCACTGCTTGGTCAATTATTTATTTATTTATTTATTTGAACTTATATGCCGCCCCATCTCCGAAGACTTGGGGCAGCTTACATCTAAAACAGGAACAATACAATACTACAATCAGTGGTTGTAGAAGTGAATATCATCAGCATACGAATGATACCTGACCTTGACTGAGAAGACTTTCCAAATGCACCCTGGAAGTCATTGGATTTGGCTCAATCTCTCCCCACCAACCAACACTGAATGGAACCACCTTCTGATGAAGGAGAGAACCACAGAACAATATTCAGCCATTCTCTGTTACCCCAGTTTCTAATTTCATCTATTGCCATGGGGTTACAAATAAACTAGTTATTTCACTCAAGCATAGCTCACAGTTTCAAGGGTACAACTGATTCTCATGTGCCACCAAACCACATTAGCACTTATACTAGCTGACAAACTATGGCTCAGGCCAAATTCCATCTTGTGTGAAGGGGGTCATTTCCATGGAGGCCTTAATCATGGCTCCATCTGCTTTGTATATTACAAGGAACACATAGCTAGGGGGGAGGGTGGGGCTTGTGTCCCAATGGCACTACACGCAATCTGGGTGCTCCCGGACTGCTGTAGAGATCTCCTCTGCTGGACAGTCCTTTTGGACTTAAACTGTCCCATAGAGACAGTGAAGGTAAGGAGCATGTTCTGTTGATCCCAGGGACATCACAAAGTCCCTGGTTGATCCAGGAGAAGCTCCTTTTGCCGTCAGGGGAGAGGCGGCCATTAAACTGCTGAAGCTGGGACAGCTCCGGAAGAACAGCTGGAAAGGAAAAAAAGTGTGTCAGTTTGGTGAGAGGTTTTTCTTTGAATATTTTGGATGAGAACACCCTAAATGTTGGGAAGTGGATTTAAAAGTGAGGAGAACAATCTTTAGGCGGTGGACTCAACCTTTTTTTAAAAAAAATTACTGGGTTTTTTTTTCTTCCTTTTTAATTTTTGGATTTGGAACGTGATTTAATCTTCTTAGTTTTAAAATGGATTGGATTTTTTCTTTTCTTTTTTTCAAATAGCTCTTTGTGTTGAAGGACTATTCTTTTTTATGTTTATTAATTTTTGGAATTAAAAGTTTTTTATGACTTTAAGACTTTCTTTAAAAGAAAGAAAAAAAGAAGAGTGGAAATTTACTGTGGGTTTTGGAAATTGGAAATATTAATCTTAGATTGACTGAAGCTGAGAAAGAAACACTTTGAGGAGAGATTGACAGGTCAGAATTTTATTTAAGATTTCAAAATATAGGGGAAGAAAAAGGGGAGAACCTTGTTGAGAAAATGGTAGGAATACTAACGGAAGCACTAGAAATATCAGAAGAGAGAGCACAGGATGGAATGGATGTTGTATTTCGTGTTTTTACAAGATATGCAATGAGGAATAAACTACCAAGAGAAGTCCATATCAGATTTACTAAGAAAAGTATTAAAACACAAATATTGC
Organism: Naja naja; assembly: GCA_009733165.1. Taxonomy (NCBI): domain Eukaryota; kingdom Metazoa; phylum Chordata; class Lepidosauria; order Squamata; family Elapidae; genus Naja; species Naja naja. The sequence goes on from CM019148.1 coordinate 369,253,074, forward strand.
AGACTGCAAGAGAGAAAACATTAAAATACAAAGATAAAGAAATTATGGTCTTGAAACAAATACCCAGAAGAGTAAGAGAGATAAGAAGAGAATATCTTTTTTTAAACAAAGAGTTGTTTAAAAGAGGAGTGAACTATAGATGGTTGACACCAGAAGGTCTCCTTTTTACTTGGCGGGAACAAAGACATAGAATTGATACAGTTGCAAAGGCGGAATTATTTTATGATGAATACTTTAGAGGAAAAGAGCAAGATCAAGGGAAAAAAGAACTCTTGCCTCATCTTGCCTCATCTGTCTCTACAAGGAATGTACCACAGTAGTTGACAGAGAAGAAGAACAAGGTGCAGTAGGTGGTGCACCTAGAGAACAAAGAGAAGTAAGGTCTACTAGAGCAACAAATCCCTCTTACAAGGTTTAAAATGGAAGAAAGAAAATTGATTATGATGAATATAAATGGACTTAATTCAGCTATTAAAAGAAGGAAAGTATTTCATAAATTAGAGAAGCTAAAATTTGATATAATCTGCCTACAAGAAGTACATATTAAAAACAATATGAATATATACTAAAGCAAAGGAAATTAGGGAAATTATTTACTTCATTGGCACAATGTAAAAAAGAGGGGTAGTTCTATATATTAGAGAAACAATTTCAGCTGAACTAATCTATACAGATGATGATGGAAGAAGTTTAATGGTGGAAATAATAGACAACAACATCAGGACACTTTTAATAGCACTTTATGCACCAAGTGATAATCAAGAAAAAATCTTTAAAAAGTTGCATAAAAAAATAACTGAATTGGATTATGCTAATATATGTATGATGGGAGATCTTAATGGAATAATTAATGAACAGTTGGATTATAAAACATCAAAAACAACAAAGCTAGGAAGAAGCTACCAAAATCCTTCTTTCAAATGATAGAAGAAATAAATCTAAAAGATGTATGGAGAGAGAGAAATATAGGGAAAAAGCAATACACATTTTATTCAAACAGACATGAATCATGGTCAAGAATAAATATGATATGGACTACAGCTGATCTACTCTACAATATACAAAAAGTTGAAATAGAAGCGAGTACCTGGGTGGATCATAATCCAATGATTGTTATTTGGAAAGGGCGAAAGACAAGATCTAGATGGACTTTAAACAATAGGATATTAAAGGAAGAAGACTTTAAACAGAAAATTGAGAAAGAACTGACATTCTTTTTTAAAGAAAATATAAAAGAGGATACATTGTTGCAGAACCTTTGGGATACTATGAAGGCCTACACAAGAGGCCTGATAATTGACTACACAAGGAAAAGAAATATTAAACAGAAAAAGACTTTTAAAATATTAGAAGATGACTATAAAAAACTAGAAAAAGAACTAGAGAAATCTCCACAAAAAAGAGACATTAAAACTAAAATGGACATAATTGAACATAAAATGGGATTACTGGAAAAGGAAGAGCTGGCCCAAAAGATTAAAAATACTAAGCAGAATTACTTTGAGGGTGCAAATAAACGAGGAAGATGGTTAGCCTATAAACTTAGAAAGGAGAAAGAATCAAGGAAAATTAGTCACTTAACAGATGAAGATGGACATGTTTATTTATTTATTTATTATTTATTTATTTATTATTTGAACTTATATGCCGCCCCATCTCCGAAGACTCGGGTCGGCTTACAACTAAAAAGCAAAGAACAATAAATACATTAAAAAACAATTAAATCAAAATTATAAGCCCAAATATTTATAAAATGAGTTAAAAATTTAAAATAACCCTCCCCAAAGGGTCACAGCCCGGGTTGGTCAAATAACCAGGTCTTCAACTTGGCGGAAGGTGCAGAGGTCAGGGGCCAGGCGGAGCTCCAAAGGCAGTTGATTCCAGAGGTCAGGGGCAGCAACAGAAAAGGCTCGTCGTCGAGGAACCGCCAGCCGGCATTGGCCCGCCGACGGAACCCCGAGGAGTCCTTGCCTATGAGCTCGAACAGGGCGATCGGTGTTTGACATCGGAAGAAGGCCCTTAAATATTGAGGACCCATGTCGTGAAGGACTTTGTATGTTAACACTAAAACCTTGAACCCGAGCGCAACCGGCAACCAATGTAGGCCGCGAGGAGGGGGGTCACATGGGAGAACGGGTAACTCCCATCACCACCGCCGCCGCATTTTGCACCAGCTGCAATCTCCGGATGGTATGCAAGGGCAGTCCCAAATAGAGAGCGTTGCAGTAGTCAAGCCTGGAGGTAACAAGGGCATGAGTGATCGCGCAGGGCGCCCCGATCCAGAAAAGGGCGAAGTTGACGAACAAGACGGAGCTGGGCAAAGGCCCCCTGGCAACGGCCCCCACCTGCTCCTCCAACCGGAGCCGTACATCCAGGAGGACCCCCAGATTCCGCGCCCTATCCACAGGGGCAGCACCTCTCCCCTATGGCCAAAGATGGATAATCTTGACTGGGTCGGGACGCCGGTATGCACAGCCACTCAGTCTTGGCCGGGTTGAGTCGAAGCATGTTTCCGCCATCCAGTTCCATCGCATCCAGACACCGGGTCATCAGGGAGAGGGCATCACTGATCTGGCCTGGGGTGGAAATGTACAGCTGAGTATCATCAGCGCACTGATGGAATTTCACCCCAAAACCACGGATGATCTCACCCAGCGGCTTCATGTAGATGTTAAACAAAAGGGGGAAAGGACCGACCCCTGAGGGACCCCACAAGTGAGGGCCCTAGGGGACGACCTGACCCCCTAACACCGATGCGACGCCCGAGAGGTAGGAGGAGAACCACCAAGAACGGTGCCCCCACTCCCAACCCCCAAGGCGCAAAAGGATACCATGGTCGATGGTATCGAAAGCCGCTGAGAGGTCTAATAGGACCAGGACAGAGGAAAACCCCTATCCCGAGCCCTCCAGAGATCATCCATCAGCGACCAATGCCGTCTCCGTGCTATACCCAGGTCGGAAGCCCGATTGATACGGATCTAGGTAGTCCGCTTCATCCAGGAAAAGCGGAACCTGTTGAGCCACCACACTCTCAACAACCTTCGCCAAAAACGAAGGTTGGAGACTGGACGAAAGTTGTCTAACACAGTCGGGTCCAGGGCAGGCTTCTTCAGGAGGGCCTCACCACCGCCTCTTTCGGCGGGAAAGACACCCTCCCTTAAAGAAGCGTTGATAACTGCCCGAGCCAACCGAGGTGGCCTCCCTGGCGGCATAAGCCAGCCAGGAGGGACACGGGTCCAATAAACATGTGGTGGAACTCATACGCCGCATAATCCTGTCCACTTCATCCTCGGAAACCGGGTCGAACTCATCCCAAATAACCAGACTCCCTGCACCCCCTTCCTCAGACCACTGCAAATCGGAGGACAACCCGTCACGAATACGAGCAATCTTATCCGACAGATATTGAACAAATTCCTCGCCCTACCCGCACGGGTCCGCCCCCTCTGGCTGAAGGAGGGAACGAGTAACCCGAAACAGGGCGGCCGGGCGATTATCTGCAGACGCTATGTGGGTGGAGAGATAAGATCTTCTCGCCTCTCTCATAGCTACCAGGTAAGTCCTAATAAAGGCTCTCAGCTGGGCTCGGTCGGATTGGGAACGGGTAAACCTCCACCTGCTCTCTAAACCCCTTCGATGGCGCTTCATCTCCCGGAGCTCCTCAGTATACCAAGGAGCCAGCCGAGATCCACGACGCACAAGGGGACGATGGGGACAACCCTGTCGAGGGCCTCCGACGCAGCCCGCGTTGCCAGGCTATTGCCAGATCCTCGGCAGAGCTGTGAGCAAGGGAAGAAGGAAAGAACCCCAGTTCTGCCTGGAACCTCTCAGGGTCCATTAGGCCTGGGGCGGAACCATCTAGGTGGCTCCTCATCCCAGCAGTGGGGGCGCCTGTTGGAAGACCAGCCTTAGGAGATAGTGATCAGACCATGGAACAGGCAAAGTCGTAATAGCAACCTGCCCTCTGTCACTCCGCCACTGCTCAGAGATAAAAACTAGGTCAAGAGTATTTCCCCTCCATGAGTAGGACCTTGAATCAACTGGGTCAGGCCCATGGCCTCCATAGAAGCCATGAATTCCTGGGCCACACCCACCACCCCCAAGGAAGGCAAGTTGAAGTCCCCAAGACCATAAGGTCCGGGAGCTCCACCGCCACCCCAGAGAGGAGATCGAGGAGCCCAGGCAGAGCCGCTGCCACACAGCTGGGGAAAGGTATGCTAGCAGCAAGCCCACCCGCCCATTTGGCCCCCATCTCAGGAGGAGGATCTCACTCCCACCTATCTCTGCAACAGAGACCTCCCTCGAAACAAGGTCTCCCGAATAACCACGGCCACCCCACCACCCCTACCCTGAGCTCGTGGCGGTGCAAGACCCAAAACCTGGTGGGCATAACTCAACCAGAGGAACACCCCCTCTGGGCCCAACCAGGTCTCAGTGATGCAAGCCAGGTCCGCAGCCTCCTCCTCGATGATCTCCCGGAGGAGGGACGATTTGTTAGCCACAGACCTGGCATTAAAATACACCAGCCTAAGCCCAGGGATCCTGGTTCCATTGCCCCTTGGGAGGAGGCCATAGGGTCGGAAGCAACCGCCTTAAATGTCGGGTGCGTTCCCATAACCTGATATGGCCCTATGCCTCGTCGTCCTCCTCCAATCCCGACCACCCTGGGAATCGCCGCCCCACCTCAGGGCCCAGAGCCCCGCCGCCCCCAACCCCCACATGCTCCCACCGCCCCCGGGCTGCAAAGTGACCCCTGCACCCCCTCCTCCTCCCTAACCCTTTAAAACAACGAATTAAAAATTTTAAAATTCGACCCTTAGATCTTAGTTTAAAATTTAGCCCATTGATTGCAGCATGCCACCTCTCGGGATCCCAAGATCCGTCATTAAGGTAAGCTGTTGATAATCCCTGGGCCAACTCAAGGACAAGGGTGCAGTCCTAAGTGCCCACACCGAAGTAAAACCCATAAGATAGTTAAGGGGTCAGAGTATAGTATGGCAATACATAGCAGGGTAATGTTGTTAAAAACCAAATGGAGAAAAAGAATACAGGCTACAGCAGTCAAGAATTTCAGTCTCAAAACGGTCTCTCACACCCGTTTCAAGACCAAAGATGACAAAAAATGGCAGTCGCTCTCTCACTGCGGAAAGCCAACAAAAGAAATCTTGAAAACTGCAGGGTTAGATGTAAAAACTCTCCACTCTCCCACAGTAGAGAGATAATGTTTGCTATGGAAATGAAGAAAAGAAAAGAATTATACAAGATTACTATGGAAAACTGTATCATCAAGAAAACATTCAAGAAGAAAAAATTAAACAATATTTACAAAAGATAAAGCTACCACAGATACCTAAGGATATTGAAACTATGTTAGCAGGAAATATAACAATGATGGAGTTAACAGAAGCTTTGAAGAAACAAAATACAGGCAAAGCACCAGGCCCAGATGGCTTGCCAGCGGAATTTTATAAAACTTTTCAAGAGGTGCTGAACCTCCAACTACTAGAAGTAATGAATGAAGTTATGTCAAAGAAAAGAATACCTAAGACGTGGTTAGAAGCATATATTACACTTATACCGAAGGAGGATACAGACCTACAACAAGTCAAAAACTATAGGCCTATTTCTTTATTAAACTCAGACTATAAAATTTTTGCTTCAATTTTAGCAGAAAGATTGAAAAGGTATTTAAGTAATTTTATACATGTTGATCAAAATGGATTCTTACCAAAGAGACAAATTAAACATAATATGAGAATAATTTTGGACACTTTGGAGTATTATGAGGCACATCCTGGCGTGCATCACTGAGACCTGGTTGGGGCCAGAGGGGGGCATTCCCCTTGTTGAGATGTGCCCCTCCGGGTTTCAAGTGGTGCATCAGATGTGACCCCAGGGCAGGGGTGGTGGAGTGGCTGTAATTGCTCGTCAGGAATTATGTCCATGGGAAGGCCCTGTTCTGGAGATAGACGGGTGTGAGTCCCTCCTTTTGAAGCTGGACCTAGGGGTTCAGGTGGGCCTGTTGCTAACGTACCAGCCTCCCAGCTGCATTGCAATGGCCCTGCCTGGGCTGCTCGAGGTAGTAGCCGGGTTGGCGGTTGAGTTCCCCAGGCTGGTGGTGCTCGGGGATTTCAATTTGCCATCCCTTGGCGAAGGTGTGGCCCAGGAGTTCATGGTCTCCATGACAACCATGGGCCTGACCCAAGAAGTTCAGGGTCCGACTCATCGGGGGGGACACACGCTCGATCTGGTTTTTATCTCGGAACAATGGTGCCATGATCTGAAATTGGGGGAAATAGTCATCCAGCCCCTGTCATGGTCAGATCATTCCCTTGTAAGATTGGACTTCCTGGTAACCACTCCACACTGCAGGGAGGCGGGACCAACTAGGTGTTCTGCCCCAGGCGCCTAATGGACCCAATTGGGTTTCAGAGGGAGCTTGGGGTTTTTCCGGCTTCCTTCACCCACAGCTCGACTGAGGCCCTGGTGGAAGCCTGAAATAGTGCAGCCACAGGGGCCATAGATCGGGTTGCGCCTATGTGGACTCTCTCCTCTCGTGGACCCCGGAGATCCCCTTGGTTTACTGAGGAACTCCGGGGGATGAAACGGCGGAAGAGACGCCTAGAGCGCCGCTGGAAGAAAAGTCGGGCTGAATCTGACCGGTCACTGTTAGGACGTCATATTGACGCCTATCTAGTGGCGATGAGGGTGGCACAACATTTATATTGGGCCAGTCTTATCGCGTCTGCAGACTGTCACCCGGCCGCCCTGTTTAGGGTGACGCGCTCCCTCTTAAGATCTGAGGAGGCGGAGGAACCCCTGCAGGGCAGAGCCGAGGAATTTGTTCAGTTTTTGGCAGATAAAGTCGCTCGGATCTGGTCGGACTTGGACTCTGGCTGGGCAGAGTCCACTGAGATGGTAGGGGCAGGTCTTAGTCCAGTTATCTGGGATGAGTTTGTTCCTGTTGGCCCTGAGGATGTGGACAAGGCCCTGGGAGCAGTGAATGCCATCACCTGTTTATTGGACCCTTGTCCCTCCTGGCTTGTTTCGGCAGGCTGGGAGACGACATGTGGCTGGCTCCAGGAGATTATAAACGCTTCTTTGGGTGAGGGGTCTGTTCTGCATGCCTTGAAAGAGGCTGTGGTTAGGCCCCTCCTCAAGAAGCCTTCCCTGGACCCGGCTGTGTTAAATAACTTTCATCCTGTCTCCAACCTTCCTTTTTGGGGGAAGGTTGTTGAGAAGCTGGTGGAGCTCCAGCTCCTTCGGGCCTTGAATGAAGCGGATTATCTGGATCCTTTGCAGTCTGGTTTCAGGCCTGGGTACAGCATGGAGACGGCCTTGATCGCTTGTGGATGATCTCTGGTGGGCCTGGGATGGGGGGGGGTCTTCCTCCATTCTGGTGCTTCTTGACCTCTCAGCAGCTTTCGATACCATCGCTCATGGTATCCTTCTGAGCCGGCTCAGGAGGTTGGGAGTGGTGGGCACTGTTTTACAGTGGTTCTCCTCCTACCTGTCTGACCGGACTCAGTCGGTGTTGGGGGGGGCAGAGATCGAGCCCTAGGGCCCTGCCATGCGGGGTTCCTCAGGGCTCCATCCTCTCCCCCCTCCTTTTTAATATCTACAGGAAACCGCTGGGTGAGATCATCTGTTGACATGGGGTTGGGTATCACCAGTACACTGATGATACCCAGTTATACATCTCTGCCCCCGGTCAATCAAGTGAGGCCGTTGAGGTGATGTCCCGGTGCCTGGAGGATGTGAGGATCTGGATGGGGGCTAATCGGCTCAGACTCAACCCTGACAAGACCGAGTGGCTATGGGTTTTGCCCGCTCGGGGTTCAGTTGATTATCCAACTTTAGTACTGGGGGGAGAGAAATTGCTCCCCTCAGAATGAGTTTGCAACTTGGGAGTCCTTCTGGATCCACAGCTACAAGTTGACCACCATCTTACGGCTGTGACCACAGGGACCTTTACGCAGGTTCGCCTGTTACGCCAGTTGTGACCCTTCCTGGACCGTGGGGCTCTTCACATGGTTGCTCATGCCCTTATCACCTCTCGATTGGACTACTGCAATGCGCTCTACATGGGGCTGCCCCTGAAGAGCACTCGGAGACTTCAGCTGGTGCAGAATGCGGCCGCACAAGTGATTATGGGTGCACCTAGATGTGCCCATATAACATCTATCCTCTGCGGGCTGCACTGGTTACCAGTGGTCTTCCGGGTGCAATTCAAGGTGCTAGTGACAACTTTTAAAGCCCTTCATGGCTTAGGAGTGGGATACCTGCGAGACTGCCTTCTGCGACCTTATGCCTCCCAGTGCCCAGTTAGATCTCACAGGGAGGGCTTGCTCCGGATACCATCGGCCAGGCAATGTCGGCTGGTGGGTCCACGGGCTAGGGCCTTCTCTGTAGCAGCGCCGTCCCTCTGGAATATGCTCCCCGCGGAGATTAGAACCATCCCAAATCTATTTGCCTTCCACAAAGCCGTTAAGACCTGGCTTTGTCAGAGGGCATGGCATTGAGACCTTGTTTTTCCCCCATGTATGCTTTGGATCGGTATGAATGAGTTTCTTGTTTTTATATTGTACAGAAATTGTTTTTTATCTTTTTGTATGCCGCTTCGAGTTCCCCTTTGGGGGAAGTGAGGCGGGATATAAATCTAATAAATCTAAATCTAATCTAATCCTGAGAAACAAATGGCTTTGACATTCTTGGATGCTCAAAAAGCTTTTGACAATGTGAACTGGCACTTTATGTTATTGCAAATGGCACAATGGGCTTTGGCCAAAACTTTCTGAATGCCATTGAGACTATATATTCAGAACAAATGGTAAAAGTCCTGACAAATGGTGAACTAACAGAACACATAGATATAAGAAAAGGGACTAGGCAAGGTTGTCCTCTGTTGCCTCTGCTGTTCGTCTTAACATTAGAAGTGTTGAATAGATGTATTAGGGAAGATAAACAAATAAAAGGAATGAAAATCAAAAAAGAAGAGTACAAATTACAAGCCTTTGCAGATGACCTAGTATTTATACTAGATGATCCAATGGAGTCAGCACCTAAACTAATAGAAAGAATAGAAGACTATGGAAGCGTAGCAGGTTTGAAAATTAGCAAAGACAAAACAAAGAATATGCTAGCAAGATGGAAGAAAGAACTGGAAGAAGCTATAGAAATACAGGTCACAAATAAGGTTAGGGATATAACCCTAAGGGATATATATTACATCAAGATGTAGCACATTGAAAGAGGATAATTATATTAAACTCAAACAACAGATAGCGACAGATTTGGAAGAATGGAAAAATTTACAATCATCACTTATTGGAAGAATATCAACAATTAAAATGAATATACTGCCTAGAATCTTATATTTGTTCCAGACAATCCCAATTAGACAAGGGAAAGAGTACTTTGAAGACTTAAATAGAATTATTTTGAAATATATATGGCAAGGTAAAAAAGCAAGAATAAAACTTAAGCTGTTACAGGATGCAAGGATAAGAGGAGGCTTTGCACTACCCAATTGGGAACTATATTATCAGGTGGCAAGCCTGATGTGGGTAAAAGATTGGATAACATTAAGGAACAATAGATTATTGACTCTAGAAGGACATGATTTGTTATTGGGGTGGCATGCATTTCTTTGGTATAGAGGAACTAAAACACAAGGATATTTTAGGAGACATATTCGAGAGGCTTTGTTTTTAAATTGGGAGAAGATTAAAAAACAACATTATTCGAAAATTCCATCATGGATATCTACGATTGAAGCCTTTTCATATCCAGTGATATACAAAAAGGAACAAACAGTTAGATATGGTGAGATATTAAATGAAAAGGGTGAACTTAAATCTATGCAAGCGTTGGAAGAAAAAGGTATAAAAATGAATTGGTTTTCGTATTTGCAAGTACAATCTAGATTTGATGAAGATATTAAAACAGAAGGTATTTATAATAAGTTGACTGAGTTAGATAAAATATTGATGGGTACGAATGAAAAAGTGATTAAAAAACTGTATGGATATTTGTTAGAATTTAAAATGCAGGAGGAGCAAGTTAAAGAAACAATGATTGCATGGGGGGGAAATTTTGGATATGGGATTGACTTAGAGAAATGGAAAAAACTATGGTCTCAGAATTATAAAATGACAATGTCAACTGCTTATAAAGAAAATTTGTATAAGATGTTTTACAGGTGGCATCTGCCCCCGATGAGAATATCAAGAATGTTTAAGAATAAATCGGATAGATGTTGGAAATGTCATCAGATACCTGGATCATACTACCACATGTGGTGGACATGCTCAGATGCGAAAAGATATTGGACTAAAATCCACACGTGGTTGGAAAAAATGATACAACAACACATAGACTTGAAGCCAGAAATATTTTTATTGGGAATTGTACCAGATACTTACAGCAAAGAGTTGAAGTATTTGTTTGTAAATGTTTTGACAGCAGCTAGAATTGTATTTGCCAAAAACTGGAAAAATGATAAAATACCTATGCAGGAGGAAGTTATTAAGAAAATTATGGACTGTGCTGAAATGAGTAGACTGACATTTGAAATTAGAGAACAAGAAGATAAACAATTTTATATGATATGGGATTTGTTTTATTAATGGTTGGATAAAAAACATGGTAATAGATTTGATAAATTTCTAATAAGTTTAATATATGATATAAAGTAAGATCTGTATATATATAACCAGGGTAACATACTAGATTTGATAATTTTGTAATAGAAGTTTAACAGATTGATATGAAATGCAATACAGATTTATACAATTATTGGATGAAACTATAATATCAACTTTAAAACAAAATATTAAGTAGCACAAAATGGTGTGGATATATGTACCCACTGGATGAGGACATATATGATTTGGGATTTGTTTTATTAATGTTTGGATGAAAAGATTTGGTAATGTAACAGATTTGATACGTTCTAATAAGATTAACATATAGATTTGAAATATGATGTGGAAATATATAACCATTGGATAAAGGTATAGTAATGATCTTATATTAATGTAGAGAATATTTTGTATGGATAATGAAGGGCACGGGTCCAATAAACATGTGGTGGAACTCAGCCATTGCATAATCCTGTCCACTTCATCCTCAGAAACATGATCAAACTCAGTCCAGGTCACACTGGCCAGACTACTTGTATCTTCGACACCAGACCACTGCAAGGTAGAGCTCAGCCCCTTCCGGGTCTGAGCGACCTTATCTGACAGATATTGTCCAAATTCCTCAGCAGGACCCTGCAGTGGGTCCTCCACCCTCCCCGGTTGTAGGAGAGAGCGGGTGACCCTGAACAGGGTGGCTGGGCGATTATCTGCGGATGCTATGAGAGCGGAGAAGTAAGCTCTTCTTGCCGCTCCCAAAGCTACCAGGTAAGTCCTAATATAGGCTGTTAACTGGGCTCGGTCGGTGCTGGAATGGGTCGACCTCCATCTGCTCTCTAACCCCCTTCTAGAGATTGATGGTTTCTTCTCTTGTCTTCTGACATATTACAATCAGTCAAAATGTGTAACTGGTGACTCTTCCTAAGAAGGGAAGAAGCTTAAACCTACCACTCAGAATGAGTCAGCCTGACTGGTGGAGCAAAAGCTACAGAGTGGTGACTCCTAAATTTGCCATACTTTATTTTGTCTTTGAAAGAAGATTCTCACTTTCTCCAGCTTGGTGTTGGCTTTGAGTTCTCTCCGGGAGAGAGAAGAGTTTATCCTTCCTTCTTCCGGATTAATCCCAAGGAATTTCCTCAGTATGTGGGTTTAGTCCACCTGCTTCTGTATTTCCAATGGAACTGGGTTGGGCTGGTGGCCCCTGAAAGTGACAATGGAGAATGTTTCATCTCATCTCTGATGCCAATGCTCAAGGAGGAGATCTGCCTGGCCATCACTGAAAAGTTGAAATTGGATTTTCTTATTTCTACAAACTTGAAATTTCTTCATATTTTCAAAATCTGGTCTAAAGCTGAAGTGATTATTCTCTTTGGAGATTCCAATAGTATTATAAATGTACTGGCAATAATGAATGTTCATAAACAATGGACAAAGGCAACATTTTGCAAAGTTTGGATCCTAACTTCCCATTGGAAAGTTAGTATGATGGGATCTCAAGACATATTGAAAGGTATAAATCCCTTCCATGGAGCTTTGCATATTAGGGACCACACAAGGGATGTCTCTGGATTCAGCCATTTCCTTCTGTCTTTAGACCTTTTCAATCCACAAGGGGATGTTTTTCTCCCACAATGGTGGGAAAGGGTCTTTGAATGCAAGATCTACAAACCAGGTGAAATTTCTCCAGGGCGGCAAAAAACATGTACTGGAAAGGAGAATTTGCAGAATCTGCCAACGTATGTCTTTGAAACAGGCACGACAGGTGAAAGTTACAATATTTACAATGCAATTTATGCTCTGGCACATGCACTACATGCAATGTATGGTACAGGACCACAACCAGCCCTGATGAGGCTTAGAAAGAGGATCTCGGAAGTCTGGTCATGGCAGGTAATTTCTGTGACTTTTTATACAATCTAGAGATCTTTAGACAGGAAGCTTCCCATAGCCATTTCTTCAATTGTAGATTCAATGTCCACATGCTACCAAGTAAATGCATCTCAGTTCAGATGAAAACAGCAATTATTTATGAACTATAATACGAATTAAGTGTATGGTTTTGTTGAAAAGGGACAGAGGGTAGAAAAGAGAAATAAACCAAATTGTCCATAAAATCCATAGAGGAAAGATTTTCCTAAAGAAAGCCTGAAAAGTCTGCCTTGGATTTCCGGAAGTGGACATAAAATAGAGAACTTGTCATGCCAGAGCAAAATGACAATATGGGTGCATTTGTATGAGGTGCTTCAACAAGTCAGTTTTTTTTTTTAATTACATTTATATGCCGCCCTTCTCCGAAGACTCAGGGCGGCTTACAATTTCTGGGATACAACCCAGTGTGCTCAGCAATAGTTGAAGTCCTACTGGGCGTATTTGCAAAACTATCTCTGTTTCCCTCAGTACGTAGCCTGAATCCCAACTATAAGAGCCTCGGTGGTGCACTGGTTATAGTGTAGTACTACAAGCTGCTGACCGCTGGCTGCAAGGATTTGGCAGTTCAAATCTCACCAGGCTCAAGGTTCACTCAACATTCTATCCTTCTGAGGTGAGTAAAATGAGACCCAGATTGTTGGGGGCAATATGCTGACTCTGTAAACTGCTTAGAGAGGGCTGTAAAGCACTGTGAAGTGGCATATAAGTCTAAATGTTATTGCTGTAAGAACACACTCATATTTATTTTAACTTTGGTTTATGTTTCTATGACTTATCGTGAAAACAGCCTCTGTCAACCACAGCACGCACAGTAGGACTCAAAGGGATCCAAATGAGCTCCTGCTTAGAAATCCATCAGAGGTTTTTTTTTTTTTGCATCAAAGGATAAAGGTTGAATCTGTCTGGACAGTGAAGTGACAAACCAGGACAGGTGCTTCCTTCCACATGGCCTCACCTGGTTGGGCCTGCTTCCTGCATTGCTGTCTTTGATTGCTGTCTTTGATTGCTGTCTTTGACTATGAACTAGATAAAGTTAGTGGAGGGTTTACATGATTGTGAAAGAAATTATTTAATCACTCCTAATCTGCCATTTATAAGACGTGGAGCCAAAGGAAATATTTACTAATGCACGTAGCCAAGTATCACAGGGACAAAGACATGCAATGAAATTTGGACTGTGGCATTGAAATCTTTGTATGAGGGATAATTCTGGTAAAACTAGAGTTGAAGAAGCCATGATAAAAAGGCCCAGTGATAACACCCCTTCTTTCATAGAGAAGGAATCAAATTTTTGATATTACTCCTGCTTGACCAGAACTAATGGAACTCGTTTCTGAGACATACCCACATATCCTAAACTGATGGCCAGCAAAGAATGACAGAAGCCATAGTACTTCATGTGCAGCTTTCAGCCAATGTTTCCAATTTCTGAAGACTTCTTTCAGATTCTTTACTATCTGAAGACTGTTCAGTTTAACAACAACAGTGCTGGAGATGAAATCTCTTTCTCAGAAAATCGACTGGGTTCTGCTAATTTTGATCTTCTCAACTGGGTTTTCCTCCTCAACAAATCTTTTGTGCCCATGAAAATGGGAAAAATAGATCCCAGGGCTCCCCCAAGCAAGGATTTTACCATAAACTCTGATGCAATTGTCTGGGCCGCAAAGGTGAGCAGGAAGGAAATGTTGTAAGTTCAAGAAAGGTTTGTCCTCTCTTGGGAATGCAGAACATCCTTCTAACTTGCAAAATGTTCAGTTGAGTCAGAAAATATGACAGTGGTTTGGTAAATAACCTGCTTTGCATGTAACACACTTGAGGTCTAACTTGTGTGAAGCCACAAATAGTTGGGATTAGGAAGAATGTCTGTTTGAAAACCAGGACACAGTTAGAAGGTGGGTTGCCACAAAGAAGAGGTGGGGTCAACCTATTCTCCAAAGCACCTGAAGGCAGGACAGGATGCAACAGATGGAAAATTCTCAAGGCAAGGAGCAACCTGGAATGAATAAGAATGTCCCAATGGTTAGAACAATTAATCAGTGGAACAACTTGCCTCCAGAAGTTGTAAATGCTACAAATCTGGAAGGTTTTCAGAATAGATTGGACAACCATTTGTCTGAAATGATATAGGGTTTCCTGTTTGGGCAGGGGGTTGGACAAGAAGACCCCCGCAAGGTCCCTTCCAACTCTGTCAATGTAGATTCAAGATGCAACAATGAGTTACATAAGCCATTCCCATTCAGTTGTGTGCTTGTGACACTTAGTTTCAAAAACGCTGCTGCTCAATGTCACAAGATTTCTTTCGTGGGTCCCACTTCCAACTTCCAGTATCTATTGGTGGGTCAGGAGTACCACTGGCCTTAATCACCAGGAGCTGCTCCTGGTTTTTGGTAGACAGCGTTGAACCATTTCATTTGAAGAACATAGACATAGCAATATGTAATGGAAATAGGATTTGGAAACCAATAAAGGGGAATATTTGTAGCTCAGGGTTGACATGAGGGGCCCTTGGTGCTCTCTGAGCTTGCTTGTGTGAGAGGTAAAAAAAAGGAAGAAATAATTATTCCTGTAAAAGAAAAATGTAAAAGAACTAATATATTTCTCTTCTATATGTTTCTCTTCCATATAACCTTAAGTTTAAGCAGAAGTCCATTTGAGGATAGTTGTCATGCTGATCCAGAAGAGAAACTGTTAGATTTGCATGAAGAGTCAGACGCGGAGTGCTTCAGTGAAGAGTTTATTAGTGACTACAGCTCATAACAGACCCGATTTCTCTGGACTGCGCTGCTACTTACAGCCAGCAGCCGCAGTTGCCAGCCAATCAGAGTGCAGGGTTTTCCCGCACTATTTAAACCAATCATTTCTGACATTTTACAAGAACAGTTCAAACTTAACCAATGACATTCAAACCTGCATACATAACACCCCTCCCCACTAGGTTCAGTCCATACTCAAACCCCAACCTATCTAATGTATTCTTTTAAATAGGTGGGGCTCTTACGTACGTTGAGACCTTCGTGGTTCAGAAGTTTTAACGTTCTCACCCAGTGAGAGGGAAATGTGTCTGTTGACATTTCCCTAGTTGGACTTCCTGTGAAAGAAGACCCTGTTTGATTGTTAGAATCTGGTCTCTCCTCCCAACCCATCTCCAGCCCAATGTCAGCACCCAAGTCAGGTAGTGATGTGCAATCTTCCACTTGTAAGGATGGATTTTGGCATTGTGACAGGTTTTGGGATGGTTCCTGTCATAATGGCTCGTTACACATGGGGTTGATTCTTGTTTGCTGATTATCCTCATGTTCCTCCCTCCCCTAGAAAAAGCATTAGGTATGGGAACTAGAGAGGAACAATGATGTTCCTGAGGTAACCTGGATCTAAGCTGATCAATGTGCCTGCTCCAGAGGACTCCATCCTCTGTTTGTACCCTGTAAGAACGAGGGCCTGTGATTTGAGTTATTTCAGCAGGAATCCATGAAGGTTCACCCATAAGGTTCTTAGCATAAACAGAATCACCCACACTGAACATGTGAACTTTGCTAGTGGAATCTAGTGGTGCTGGGTGCGTAAGGGATGAAGGCGGTCAAGGGGAGACTAAGTTTCTACCCATCAACAACTCTGCTGGGGATAAGTTAGTTGATGGGTTAGGAGTGATGTGCTGAACACTAAGAAGTTTTTCAACTTTCTCAGTGATGTCCCCAGGACCCAATTGCTGAAGCTTTTCCTTGGTAAAACGTACCATTCGCTCAGCCAGCCCGCCGTTAGTCAAGGGTGCCCAGGGGCTGTCAGGGCATGTCTGATACCCAGTTGTGCTAGATAGGATTCAAAAGGTTGGATGTAAATTGAGGGCCATTGTCAGAGACAAGAACATCAGGTAACCCGTGGGTTACAAAAGCTTTTAAGCTGCTTGATGACAGCATCAGTTGTGGTGGATGCCATAGGGATTACCTCTAGCCATTTGGAATATGCATCTACTATAATAAGGAAGGTGTGCCCTCTGGTAGGGCCAGCAAAATCAATGTGAATCCTAGACCATGGGCCCCTAGGACATTCCCATTCCTGTTTGGGGCGAGAGGTGGGGCAGGCCTGACTACCTGACAGTTGGGACAAGATGCAACCCAGTTTTCAACCATTTTGTCAATACCTGGCCACCATACATAACTCCTGGCCAATCCCTTCATCCTTACAATACCAGGATGACCCTCATGTAACATTTCCAAAACCTCTTTGCAGTTTTGCAGGAATAACCACCCTGTTACCCCACAAAATACATCCTCTTAATACAGATAATTCAGTTTGCCTGGATTTAAAAGGTTGGGCAAGGTGAGGTAGATCTTGAAGAGGCCAACCTTTCTTAATCCAGCCTATAATAGGAGCCAATAAAGTGTCTTTGGCAGTCTCTCTGGCAATTTCAGCAGCGTGTACTGGAAGCTTGGCAACAGTTTCTAGGAAAAAGGTGTGTGCCTCAGGTTCAAAGTCCTCCTTGTGACAAGGAAGTGGGCAACGACTCAAGGCATCAGCATGTCCAATGTCCTTGCCAGGCTTGTGGATAAGTTTGTATGAATAAGCAGCAAGAAATTCAGTCCACCTCAGCATTCTTGGTGACAGGATAGTGGGTGTAGGTTTGTCTCCTGCCACAATGCCTAACAAAGGTTTGTGATCTGTGACAATGGTAAATGTTCTCCCATATAAATACTCATGAAATTTCTTGATAGCTGCAACAATTGCCAATGCTTCCTTGTCCAATTGGCTGTAATTCCTCTCTGCTTTGGTCAAGGTGAGAGTAAAATGCAATAGGGGCTTCCCCCTGGGAAGCCTGTGGCTCAAACCCCCCACTCCAAAGGGGATGCATCACAAGTCAGTACAACAGGTAAATTCTCAGAGAACTGTATGAGTACAGCATCAGACGTGATTAGTCTTTTAATACTGTTAAATGCTGATTGTTCCTTCCTGCCCCAGACCCAAACAGACTTTTGTCAAGTAATCTGTGTAATGGTTCTGCAATGGTTGCCTTCTGAGGTAGGAACATGTGATAAAAGTTAATAAGTCCAAGGAAGGCTTGCAAATCTGTTTTGCATTTTGGTCTAGGGGCTTCTTTGATTGCTTGAACCTTGGCATCTGTAGGGTGGATGCCATGCTTGTCAATCATATAGCCCAAGAACTCAACCTTGTCAGTTCTAAGAGTGCATTTTTCTTCCTTGACTTTTAACCCCGCTTTCTTGAATCTGGTAAGGACTTCTCTGAGTCTCTTGTAATTGAGTGTCATTTTCAGCAGAGATTAACACATCATCAAAGTAAGGCACTACCCCTGGCAGTCCTTGGAGCATCCTTTCCATAAGGCTTTGAAAATGCCTGGTGCCACGCTTACTCCAAACTGTAACCTTTACATTTGAAGGCACCTCTATGAGTCACAATGGTTTGGGCCTCTGCAGTGGCATCATCAACTGTTAGTTGTTGATATGCCTGGGCCAGATCCAATTTGGCAAAGACTGTACCCCTGCCAAGTGAATGTAATAAATGATGCACCACTGGAACTGGATATGCGCTCTGTTGAAGTGCATGGTTCAATGTCCCCTTATAGTCCCACAGATTCTCACTGACCCATCAGTCTTGACTGGTGTGACTATGGGTGTCTCCCATCTGGAGTGGTCAGTGGGCTCTAAAACTCCTTGAGCTATTAGTTTATCTAATTGTGCATCAATTTTTCCTTTAAGGCAAATGGGACCCTTCTGGGCTTTAAACGAATTGGGGCACCTTGGGATCTAGGTTGAAAGTGATAGGGGTCCCCATATACTTGCCCAATCCGTCGCTGAAGACCTCTGGAAACTCAGACTTCAAGGCCTCCTCCCATTCAGTGTTGCTCACGTGATTGATGCCAGTCACCTCGATGCCTAGTGGATTGAACCACTCAAGTCCCAGCAAGCTTGGGCGGTCCTTGTCCACGATGGTCAGGGGCAAACGTTTGGTGTGGCCTTTGAACTTCACGATGAATTCTCTTGTTCCAACTACTGGAATCTTGTTCCCTTGGTAGTCTTTAAGAGTCAGTGCTTGCTTCTGGAAATGTTTCTTCTGAATGTTGGGAAGTAGCCTGTGAATAGTGTCCCATGACACCATAGATAAATAGGAGCCTGAGTCCACTTCCATTTGGCAAGGCCTTCCTTCAATTAGTACCTTCACATGTACTTTTCTGCTTCTTAAGGGTGAAGAATGACCAATGGTGACTGTTTGATGAGTTTCATTCTTCCCATTTGCTTCTGTGTTGTGCCCCATTTTCTCACTGAAGTTGTTAGGCTTGAAATCTTTGTCAGGAAACTTCTTTCTGCTTGGTGGAGTTCTGGATGATTTGCAGACTCTTGCTAGGTGACCTCTTTTTCACAACGGAGGCAGATGGTATCAAAAACTTGCATTCAGTGCGGGGTGCCCCCACAACCTCTGCAATAAAAGTCTTGCCTCTTTCTTCCAAGGTCTTTTTCTTCTCCATTCTGAGTCTATAAATTCCTTCCTCCACCTCACTACAGTCTGAATCAGAATCTATTTGCTCGCAATGGGTTGTTGTGGATTTTTCCACATCAGGATGGCTTTGGCCTTGTTAATTTTCTTCATGGCTGCTGCTGAGGACTTGGTAGCTTCCGCTGAAGAAGCTTCTTCTATGGCCTCCTTAAGCGTGATCTTAGGTTTCATTAATAATTTGCTCTGCAAAACCTTGTCTTTTAGGCCTAGAACAAATCGATCGCAAGCATGGCCTCTTCTAAGTTGATAAATTCACATGCACCCCAATGTCCCTTAAACTTGCCATGAAGTCATTAACGCTTTCGCTTTCCCTTGATCCCGACGGTAGAATTCGTGTCTCTTAATGAGGCACGATACTTGTGGGCGTAATGGGCTCTTAATAACTTTTCTAAATCAGGCCAGTCCATTACCTTCACGTCTGCAGCTCCCGCCAATGCCTTCGCCATCTTGAAAACTGCCGGACCGCAGTGGGTGAGAAAGACCGCCTCTTCCGCTTGTCGGAAATGTCGGCGAGATCGTTTCCTCCAAATACATTTGGAAACGATCTGCATACGAGTCCCAGTCTTCTGCCCGGATCGAACGGGCTGGGGGTGTTCAGCACAGCCATCTCTCTAGCTTCTTCTCCGTTGTCTTCGGGAAGGATCCCACCTTCGCCGCCAGTGTTAGATTTGCATGAAGAGTCAGACGCGGAGTGCTTCAGTGAAGAGTTTATTAGTGACTACAGCTCATAACAGACCCGATTTGGCTGGCTGCGCTACTTATAGCCAGCAGCCGCAGTTGCCAGCCAATCAGAGTGCAGGGTTTTCCCACTTTTAAACCAATCATTTCTGACATTTTACAAGAACAGTTCAAACTTAACCAATGACATTCAAACCTGCATACATAACAGAAACCCTTTAGTGGAAATAGAATAGGATGCAGCAACTGCTGAAGAAATGATAAGTAAATGTTTAATTGTTAAAGCATATCTTTATGGCTAGATTGTGAACCCAGGCATAATTTTTAAAATCATCCTAAATCTCGTATTAATATTATCAACAATTTTACCCAATAGGGCAGCAGGAAATGTGGGAGGTGGTGCGTTTTGATGTGTATAAATAGTCTGTTTAATTGTGCAGGTTCACAGTGTCTTTTGTCTGTTGTTTTAGCTGGAGAGACTTGGAATCTCACACTTTGTTTTTCTTGCAGACGTGTCATGGCCCAAACTAGGTAACATCTAGCACTGGTGATGTTACTCAATTTGGATAATTAG
The DNA here is from genome assembly GCA_009733165.1 of Naja naja. Classification (NCBI taxonomy): domain Eukaryota; kingdom Metazoa; phylum Chordata; class Lepidosauria; order Squamata; family Elapidae; genus Naja; species Naja naja. Next base: position 369,273,399 of record CM019148.1, read on the forward strand.
TAACATCTGCAAGAAAACAAGCAACTCAGAGAACATCATGACCCTCTATTTGGAAACTAATCAATGAAGAATGTTCTATTGCTTAGGGTCATCGCAATATTTCCCTTTTTTTCTTGTAGACAATCCCCATTGCCAGGTGTGGCAGGAAAAGATGCCAGGCAGGAGAGAGGAGAAGAGTTCCAGAGGGCACAGTTTGCTGCTACCACTGTGACGCCGGTCCGAAGGCACTATTTCAATCAGACAGGTAGAACAGACTTCAAATGTGGACCTTCCATGATCAAGGAAGCCTCATCCAGTAGGTCAGATTAGTTGCTTGTTATTGTTGTCCTTTTTGGTAAGATTGACATGTATTCACATACCTTTACAGAACTTCATGGATCTAAACTGTCTTGGCCCCATGAAGCCACCTCTTCCCAACTCATCAGTTTCATGCAGGATAGTGTCCTGGTAGAATTTTTGAACACCCATCTTGCATTTTCACTCCTATTATAATGTCTAATTGGGAAAAAAAACTTCCAAATTTTTCCTGAAGGAGTGAGGTGTGTGGTTCAAGTTTTAATTTTTATTATTTAGGGTGTGCTTCTTCTCTCAGCATTATCAATATTCAAGGAAAAAGATCTATCAGAGAATCAACAGGTGAAACTCAAAAAATTAGAATACCGTGCAAAAGTTCACTTATTTCAGTGATACAACTTAAAAGGTGAAACTAATATATGAGATAGACTCATTACATGCAAAGCAAGATAGTTCAAGCTGTGATGTGTCATAATTGTGATGATTATGGCTTACAGCTCATGAAAACTCCAAATCCACAATCTCAGAAAATTAGAATATTACATACAATCAATAAAACAAGGATTGTACATAGAACAATATCGGACCTCTGAAAAGAATAAGCATCCATATGTACTCAGTACTTGGTTTCGGCCCCTTTTGCAGCAATTACTGCCTCAATGTGGCATGGCATTGAAGCTATCAGCCTGTGGCACTGCTGGAAGACCATCCTGGAAGACCAGGATGCTTCAATAGCGGCCTTCAGCTCTTCTGCATTGTTCTCTCATCTTTCTCTCTCATATTTCTCTTGTCAGTGCCCCATAGATTCTCTATGGGGTTCAGGTCAGGCAAGTTTGCTGGCCAATCAAGCACAGTAACCCCACGGTCATTGAACCAGGTTTTGGTGCTTTTGGCAGTGTGGGCAGGTGCGAAGTCCTGCTGGAAAATGAAGTCAGAATCCCCATGAAGCTCGTCTGTGGAAGGAAGCATGAAGTGCTCCAAAATCTCCTGGTAGATGGCTGCATTGACCCTGGACTTAATGAAGCACAGTGGACCAACACCAGCAAATGACATGGCTCCCCAAATCAACACAGACTGTGGAAACTTCACACTGGACTTCAAGCATCTTGCAGTGTGTGCCTCTCCATTCTTCCACCAGACTCTGGGTCCTTGGTTTCCAAATGAGATGCAAAAGTTGCTCTCATCAGAAAAGAGAACTTTGTTCCACTGAACAACAGACCAGGTCTGTTTTTCTTTAGCTCAGGTAAGACGCTTCTGACGTTTGTTGTTCAGGAGTGGCTTGACAAGAGGAATATGACATTTGAAGCCCATGTCCAGAATCTGTGTGTGGCTCTTGATGCACTGACTCCAGCCTCAGTCCACTCCTTGTGAAAGTCCCCAACACTTTTGAATGGCCTTTTACTGACAAACCTCTCCAGGCTGCAGTCATCCCTGCTGCTTGTGCACCTTTTTCTTCCACACTTTTCCCTTCCACATAACTTTCTATTAACGTGCTTTGATACAGCACTTTGGGAACATCCAACTTTTGCAATTACCTTTTGAGGCTTTCCCTCCTTATGGAGGGTGTCAATGATGGTTTTCTGCACAACTGTCAGGTCAGCAGTCTTTCCCATTATTGTGATTCCTACTGAACCAGACTGAGAGACCATTTAAAGGCTCAGGAACCTTTTGCAGGTGTTATGGCTTAATTAGCTGATTAGAGTAGGACACTTTGAGCCTAGAATATTGCACTTTTTCACAATATTCTAATTTTCTGAGATTGTGGATTTGGGGTTTTCATGAGCTGTAAGCCATAATCATCACAATTATGACAAATCACAGCTTGAACTATCTTGCTTTGCATGTAATGACTCTATCTCATATATTAGTTTCACCTTTTAAGTTGCATTACTGAAATAAATGAACTTTTCCACAATATTCTAATTTTTCAAGTTTCACCTGTATATCTATCAATAAATGAGACTATTTGTAGCCCAGGGTTGAAATGGGGTTCTTGTGTTTCTGACCTTGGTTATTTTCTGCATATATTTCATTATCCAAACTAGGTAACAATATCAATGCAAGCATTACATAGTTTGGGTAATGAAATATCTTCTAGAAAACAACCAAGCTCAGAGAGAACCAAGGACTACACAGTCCCTCCCTCCCTCCCTCCTCCTCCTCCTTCTCATTATCACCCCACTCCCTTCTATCACTGATAATGCTACCTAGTTTGGATAATGAAATATCTGCAAGAAAACCACCAAGCTCAGAGAGTACCAATGACCCCTCAATCTATATCTACTTACCTATGAGGAATCCATCCCTGCAAGAAAAATCTGAGCAGATTTGAAGTGCAAAGCAGAGAGTTCATGGCAGGGATAATCAACAGATAATGTACACAAAACAACAGCATTCCTCCCTAACAGATCTATCAGTGTTCTGGGGTTCCACTATAAAGTGTGTGTCAATATGTGTGGAAGAAACAATTGGTAGCCTCAGATTAAAGCCACAGTAATTATGAAAATTCCCAATGACAGGAGAGGGACTTTCAAGCCAGCAAACTGACCACGAAACTGGACCTGAACAAATCCTTGTCTCTAACTAATCTATCCCAAGGATCATCACGAACGAAGGATGATTAGACCCCTTTTTATTCCCCATAAATTGTACAGTGGGTCTTTTCATGACTCCTTTTGCGGATTGGCCACAACAGAAAGAGGAAAGTCATATCATCTCTGCAGGAGAGATAATGTGCATGGTAGTTGCTCAAGAAATTCTTAGACAAAGACTCTTGATTTCAGATGCAGCTGACTGTGAACCCTGCCCAGAAGACCAATATCCCAACAAGGACAAGGACCAATGCATTGCCAAGAAGATCCACTTCCTTGCCTATCAAGACACCCTGGGATACATTTTAGTTTCTCTCACTCTTTTTCTCTCGGTGACTGTTATGTTTGCATGAAGAGTCAGACGCGAAGAGCTTCAGTGAAGAGTTTATTAAGTGACTACAGCTCGAATGGACCCGACTTGGCTGGGCTACGGCTGCTTCTTATAGCCAGCAGCCGTAGTTGCCAGCCAATCAGAGTGCAGGGGTTTCCCGCACTATTTAAACCAATCCTATTAGACATTTTACAAGAACAGTTCAAACTAAACCAATAACATTCAAACCTACATACATAACACCCCTCCCCACTAGGTTCAGTCCATACCAAACCGCAACCTATGTAATGTATTCTTTTAAATAGGTGGGGCTCTTTGCGTAATGCTGAGACCTTCGTGGTTCAGAAGTTTTAACATTCTCACCCAGTGAGAGAGGAAATGTGTCTGCTGACATTTCCCCACTGGGACTGTGAAAGAAGACCCTGTTTGATTGTTAGAATCTGGTCTCTCCTCCCAACCCATCTCCAGCCCAATGTCAGCACCCAAGTCAGGTAGTGATGTACAATCTTCCACTTCTAAGGATGGATTTGGCATTGTGACAGGTTTTGGATGGTTCCTGTCAGTAATGGCTCGTTACACATGGGGTTGATTCTTGCTTGCTGATTTTCCTCCTGTTCCTCCCCTTCCCCAGAATTGACATCAGGTGAGGGAACTAGAGAGGAACAAGTGCGATGTTCCTGAGAGAACCTGGATCTAAGTTGATCAATGTGCCTGCTCCAGAGGAGTCCATCCTCTGTTTGCACCCTGTAAGAACGAGGGCCTGTGATCTGAGTTATCTCAGCAGGAATCCACAAAGGTTCACCCATAAGGTTCTTAGCATAAACAGAATCACCCACACTGAATGTGCGAACTTTGGAAGTGGAATCTAGTGGTGCTGGGTGCGTAAGTGGGATGAAGGGTCAAGGGAAGACCTAAGTTTCCTACCCATCAACAACTCTGCTGGGGATAAGTTATTAGATGGGTTAGGAGTGATGTGCTGAACACTAAGAAGTTTTTCAACTTTCTCAGTGATGTCCCCAGGACCCAGTTGCTGAAGCTCCTTGGTAAAACGCACCATGCGCTCAGCCCGTTAGCAGAAGGGTGCCCAGGGGCAGTCAGGGCATGTCTGATACCCTGTTGTGCTAGATAGGATTCAAAGAGGTTGGATGTAAATTGAGGGCCATTGTCAGAGACAAGAACATCAGGTAACCCGTGGGTTACAAAAGTTTTCTGAGCTGCTTGATGACAGCATCAGTTGTGGTGGATGCCATGGGATTACCTCTAGCCATTTGGAATATGCATCTACTATAATAAGAAAGGTGTGCCCTCTGGTAGGGCCAGCAAAATCAATGTGAATCCTGGACCATGGGCCCCTAGGACATTCCCATTCCTGTTTGGGGGCGAGAGGTGGGGCAGGCCTGACTACCTGACAGTTGGGACAAGATGCAACCCAGTTTTCAACCATTTTGTCAATACCTGGCCACCATACATAACTCCTGGCCAATCCCTTCATCCTTACAATACCAGGATGACCCTCATGTAACATTTCCAAAACCTCTCTTTGCAGTTTTGCAGGAATAACCACCCTGTTACCCCACAAAATACATCCTCTTAATACAGATAATTCAGTTTGCCTGGACTTAAAAGGTTGAGCCAGGTGAGGTAGATCTTGAAGAGGCCAACCTTTCTTAATCCAGCCTATAACAGGAGCCAATAAAGTGTCTTTGGCAGTCTCTCTGGCAATTTCAGCAGCGTGTACTGGAAGCTTGGCAACAGTTTCTAGGAAAAAGGTGTGTGCCTCAGGTTCAAAGTCCTCCTTGTGACAAGGAAGTGGGCAACGACTCAAGGCATCAGCATGTCCAATGTCCTTGCCAGGCTTGTGGATAAGTTTGTATGAATAAGCAGCAAGAAATTCAGTCCACCTCAGCATTCTTGGTGACAGGATAGTAGGTGTAGGTTTGTCTCCTGCCACAATGCCTAACAAAGGTTTGTGATCTGTAACAATGGTAAATGTTCTCCCATACAGATATTCATGAAATTTCTTAACAGCTGCAACAATTGCCAATGCCTCCTTGTCCAATTGGCTGTAATTCCTCTCTGCTTTGGTCAAAGTGCGAGAGTAAAATGCAATAGGGGCTTCTCTCCCACTGGGAAGCCTGTGGCTCAAAACCCCCCACTCCAAAGGGGATGCATCACAAGTCAGTACAACAGGCAAATTCTCAGAGAACTGTATCAGTACAGCATCAGACGTGATTAGTCTTTAATACTGTTAAATGCTGATTGTTCCTTCCTGCCCCAGACCCAAACAGACTTTTATCAAGTAATCTGTGCAATGGTTCAGCAATGGTTGCCTTTTGAGGTAGGAACATGTGATAAAAGTTAATAAGTCCAAGGAAAGCTTGCAAATCTGTTTTGCATTTAGGTCTAGGGCTTCTTTGATTGCTTGAACCTTGGCATCTGTAGGGTGGATGCCATGCTTGTCAATCATGTAGCCCAGGAACTCAACCCTGTCAGTTTTAAGAGTGCATTTTTCTTCCTTGACTTTTAACCCGCTTTCCTGAATCTGGTAAGGACTTCTCTGAGTCTTTCTTGTAACTGAGTGTCATTTTCAGCAGAGATTAACACATCATCAAAGTAAGGCACTACCCTGGCAGTCCTTGGAGCATTCTTTCCATAAGGCTTTGAAAGATGCCTGGTGCCACGCTTACTCCAAATTGTAACCTTTTACATTTGAAAGCACCTCTATGAGTCACAATGGTTTGGGCCTCTGCAGTGGCATCATCAACTGTTAGTTGTTGATATGCCTGGGCCAAATCCAATTTGGCAAAGACTGTACCCTGCCAAGTGAATGTAACAGATGATGCACCACTGGAACTGGATATGCTCTGCTGCAGCGCATGGTTCAGTGTCCCCTTATAGTCTCCACAGATTCTTACTGACCCATCAGTCTTGACTGGTGTGACTATGGGTGTCTCCCATCTGGAGTGGTCAGTGGGCTCTAAAACCCCTTGAGCTATTAATTTGTCTAATTGTGCATCAATTTTTCCTTTAAAGCAAATGGAACCCTTCTGGGCTTTAAACGAATTGGGGCACCTTGGGATCTAGGTTGAAAGTGATAGGGGTCCCCATATACTTGCCCAATCCTTCGCTGAAGACCTCTGGAAACTCAGACTTCAAGGCCTCCTCCCATTCAGAGTTGCTCACGTGATTGATGCCAGTCACCTCGATGCCTAGTGGATTGAACCACTCAAGTCCCAGCAAGCTTGGGCAGTCCTTGTCCACGATGGTCAGGGCAAACGCTTTGTGTGGCCTTGAACTTCACGTTGAATTCTCTTGTTCCAACTACTGGAATCTTGTTCCCTTGGTAGTCTTTAAGAGTCAGTGCTTGCTTCTGGAAATGTTTCTTCTGAATGTTGGGAAGTAGCCTGTGAATAGTGTCCCATGACACCATAGATAAATAGGAGCCTGAGTCCACTTCCATTTGGCAAGGCCTTCCTTCAATGAATACCTTCACATGTACTTTTCTGCTTCTCAAGGGTGAAGAATGACCAATGGTGATTGTTTGATGAGTTTCATTCTTTCCATTTGCTTCTGAGTTGCGCCCCATTTTCTCACTGAAGTTGTTGGGCTTGAATTCTTTCTCAGGAAATTTTTTCCTACTAGGAGTTCTGGATGATTTGCAGACTCTTGCTAGGTGACCTCTTTTCTCACAACGTAGGCAGATGGTGTCTAAAAACTTGCATTCAGTGTGGGGTGCCCCCACAGCCTCTGCAATAAAATCTTGCCTCTTTTTTCCAAGGTCTTTCCTTTTCTTCTCCATTCTGAGTCTATAAATTCCTTCCTCCACCTCACTACAGTCTGAATCAGAGTCTATTTGCTCAATGGGTTGTTGTGGACTTTTCCACATCAGAATGGCTTGAGGCCTTGTTAATTTTCTTCATGGCTGCTGCTGAGGACTTGGTTGCTTCAGCTGAAATAGCTTTCTCTATGCCTCCTTAAATGTGATCTTAGGTTTCATTAGTAATTTGCTCTGTAAGACCTTATCTTTAAGGCCTAGAACAAACCGATCACGCATGGCCTCTTCTAAGTTGGTAAACTCACAAGCACCCCCAATGTCCCTTAAACTTGCCACAAAGTCGTTAACATTTTCGCTTTCCCTTGATCCGATGATAAAACTCGTGTCTCTTAATGAGGCACGATACTTGTCGGGAATGGGCTCTTAAAAGCTTTTCTAAATCAGGCCATTCCATTACCTTCAAGTCTGCAGCTCCCCCAATGCCTGCCATCTTGAAGACTGCCGGACAAGAGTGCGTGAGAAATACCGCCTCTTCCGCTTCTCGGGATATCATGGGTCGCTCCTTCCAAATACATTTGGAAGCGATCCGTACATGATTCCCAGTCTTCTGCCGCCGGATCGAACGGGGCTGGGGGTGTTCAGCGCAGCCATCTCGCTCTTCTGCTTGTCTTCCGTTGCCTCTTCTTCAGGGGAATCCCACCTTGTCGCCAGTGTTAGATTTGCATGAAGAGTCAGACGCAAAGACTTCAGTGAAGAGTTTATTAAGTGACTACAGCTCCAATGGACCCGACTTGGCTGGGCTACGGCTGTTTATAGCCAGCAGCCGTAGTTGCCAGCCAATCAGAGTGCAGGGTTTTCCGACACTATTTAAACCAATCCTATTAGACGTTTTACAAGAGCAATTCACACTAAACCAATAACATTCAAACCTACATACATAACAGTGACCACATCTGCAGTCCTGCTAATCTTCCATAAACACCATGACACACCAATCAAGGCCAACAACCGAGATCTCACCTACATCCTCCTCCTGGTCTCCTCCTGCCCTGTTTCTCTGTTCTTCTCTTCATTATCAACCAGGGACAGTCACCTGTCTCTTCCAATAATCTGCCTTTGCTATTCTCTTTTCTCTTGCAGTTTGCTCTGTAAGTTTGGCAAAAACATGGTGGTTCTTGCCTTCATGGCCACTAAACCAGGGAACAAGACAAGGAAACTCTAGGAAAACCTTTGATCTACCTCCATTGTCTTATTCTCCTCTGTCCAAGCAGTTCTTTTGCCACCTGGCTGGTAATCTTTCCCCATTTCAATCCTAGATTTCCACTCCTTGTTTGAGAGACAATTCAGAAGGTAAGCCAAGCTCAGCTGTAATGTTTACACTGTCCTTGCCTTACCCAGGACTTTGGCCCTTGTCAGTTTCACAGTGGCCTTCTGGTTAGGAACTGCCTGACAGTTTTAATGAAGCTGTTCATTACTTTCAGCATTGGTCTTTGCAGTGTTTGGATTACTTCTCTTACCTACCTACCTGAGCACCAAAGGGAAGTCCATGGTGGCTGTGGAGACCTTTCTCCATCTTGGCCTCTGGGCTGGCCTCCTTGGTTGCATCTTTTCCAATGCTACATTATTCTATTGAGGCCCTCATCTCAACTGTAGAGAAAATATAATAAGAACTAAGAATTTAATGGAATTTGAAGATTTATATTCCTTGCAGACAGCTGGTCATTTAATTCTTTTAGAGAGTCATTGAGACCACTTAGAAGTTGAGCAATGACCAGCTGCCTTAAGAGTATAACTTTCCATTCCCTACCATCCAGTCAACAGAGCTGAAGAAGCTGCCTGATGAGAAGTGAAACATATTCAAGGAAAAAACAAAGTCCAGTCCTCTTGAAAAAATAAACACATTTGGGGCAGTCATAGCATAGATTGCCTTGTGCAGGAGCCAGCACTCTCTACAGTGGATCTGAATGTGTGCATGCGTGCTTGCTGGCCACTTGTGTGAAGCAACCCCTCTTCTTCCTCCCGCCGGTTCACAAAGCTGGAGATGTTGCGGAACTCTGCACTAGAATATAAAACGAGAATAAACCCATCCTTTTAGCTCTGATGATGTTACCTAGTTTGGTAATGAAATGTCTGCCAGAAAACAAGCAATTTCAAAAAGCACCAGTTACAATTCCTCTATCAAAATTCCATCTTGTTTGAATGGCAAAAACTCTGGGAAAGAAATTGACAATGGCAACTACCTATAAGAAAATTTTAAATAAAATGTTTGATAGCTGGCATTCACCACCCGCCAGATTAGCAAAGAAGTTTAAAAACATGTCTGCCAGATGTTGGAAATGTAACCAGACACCGGGTATGTATTATCACATGTGGTGGACATGGGTAAAATTTGGACAAAAATACATACACGGTTAGAAAAAATGTTAAAGCAACATATAGATTATAAGCTAGAAATATTTTTGTTAGGCATACAGAAAAGTATGATAAAGGGAATTTATACTTAATATTAGATGTTTTGACAACAGGAAGAATTGTATTTGCACAGTACTGGAAAAATGGGGAAACACCTACAGAAGAAGATGTTATTCAAAAAATTTCACATTGTACAGAAATGGACCGATTGACACCAAAAATAAAAGAAAATGAGGACACAGAGTATTTTCAAACAATGGACTTGTTTTACAAATGATTGGATAGTAGAGGTAGAAATTAGGAGAGGGAAAAATATTATTGTATATAAATAAAATGATCCAGATTCCAGACAATATGCTGTTCAATAAGCACCTCTGTATGCAATGCAGAAATATATAAATAAACTGTTAAAAGAACCCTCCATCTTGTCTGCAGGGGCTCAGTTACATGTGAGTCAAACATCCAATTCACCTTCATTCTCAAGTCCATCTCTGTGGATTACAACTAAGAGACACAAACATGTTTTTCCTTTTCTGGTATGCAAACTAATCTAGTAATAATTACACAGGACAATTGCTTTTCTTTGCAATGATCAGTGGAACCATAAGTCTTAATGTATTCCCTGTGGTTTTCTATTCACAAGATAACACCTGCTTTAAAAAAGTATGCCTGGAGTTCTCCAGGTGGGAGCAGGACATGTCAACTCACTTTGTCTTGCAAAGAGCTCACTCCTGCATTTGATGAGATTCAACTGGCCTGAGCTTTGCCACGGCCCACTTATAAGGGTAAGGATAGATGATAGAAATTTTGCCACAAAAGCCATCCAGGTGGAATGACCTGTCTCTGTTGTGCTAAATCTCTGATGAGATTTCAAGTGCTACCTGAAATTCACCTTCTGTACAAGCCTAGAGTTCTGATCTAGGAGGGAAGGTGAGAAGAATGACTGGGCTGCCTCTCCTGCTCCTGGTGCTGCTGCTTTTTTGGCTCCTGCCTCCAACTTCTGCTAAGAGGATGCAAAGTGTGTGTGTGTTGACAAGGTCTTTGCAGATTCTGAAGGACTATTACAGGCCTGGTGATCTCATTATTGGTGGGAATTTGCCCATGGCAATTATTGTTTTATCCTTCAACAGGCTACGCTTTCATAAAGAACCATTCCAGCATCCTTTACCAATTATGTAAGTTTCACCTGGAGGTAAAAGATGTAGATGAATACTTTCTCTCTTTGGGATTCAGGGACTCCTTTTAACAACACTGGTCCTGATTTGGTTTGCAATTCCGTAGAATAAATCTTTGCACTTTTTTCAATAAAGAACCAAGCTCATAAGAGAAGATAGAATTCTTAAACTTTTCTCCTGATGAAATGGATGAAGCGTAAAAAGTGAGAAGGGACAACAGATTAGAAATTGTGCCCGTCTAGTTAAGGCATTGGCCTATAATATTAATTTGAATAAAAAGTCATGGTGGAAAAGTCACATACAAACTCTGTCTTCTTCCAGTATGAATATAAGTTGTTGGAAATGAGATGGGTGGCAAATAAATTCCCTAAATAAAATAAATAACCAAATATAAAAGGAAAACTTAGTTTGGAATCAGCACTGCTCATGAATAATCCACCACTGGAGTCTTCTGCTAGCAATGGTTACTTGTCCTGAAGAAACTTCTCTAAGAGAGAACAAAATTGATTACCTGCTACAGGAAAAAAACTGGGAAGAATTACAATCACCAGAGCAAAGTAAGGAAGGGAGGGATGATAGAAGGGTATTAAATGATCTGTGGTTTGGATGGGCAGTTTAATTAAAGAAGATCCTTTAAGAAAAATCCAAAGCCAATGTAAACTTGGGAGTTGCTCCAAAGAACAACGCAAAAGTCAAACTCCAGCAGCATATGTGAATTTTCCTGTAATTGTTCTTCAATGTTTTTCTCACCATAGAGTCAGGCCCAAGAAATATCAGCAGTTCCTGGCCTTGGTGTTTGCAGTCACAGAGATCAACAAGGATCTGGTTCTCCTCCCCAACATCACCCTTGGTTTCCACATCTATGACAACCACCAGATTGAGAGGGAGATTTCCTTAATCAGCCTCTCCCTGCTCTCCACAAGAGGCCAGACAATTCCAGGTTACAAATGTGACCAGCAGGATACTCTGCTGTCCATCATTGGAGGTCTCAACTCCCAATCCTCAAGGCAGATGGCGTCCATCTTCAGCACGTTCAAGGTCCCACAGGTAAGGGGGCCTGTATGGATACAGTTATGGAGTAGACAAAGATCAGAAGCCCACACAGAAGCCATAGATGAAATTAAAGGAATTGGGGGGGGGGCACATCATGAGCTTGTGATGCTTAGTTTACGCTTCGTGACAGGGTAGCCATCCTTTTAGTGCCATTTATTGTCTATCTCAGGTTGATGGTTTCTTCTCTTGTCTTCTGACATATCACAGTCAGTCAAAAAGTGTAATTCATGATTCTTCCTAAGAAGGGAAGACTCTTAAACCTGCCACTTAGAGTGAATCAGCCTGACTGGTGGAGCAAAAGCTACATAGAAGTGACTCATAAAGTTGCCATAATACTTTATTTTGTCTTTTAAATAAGATTCTCACTTTCTCCAGCTTGGTGTTGGCTTTGAGTTCTCTCAAGAAGAGAGAAGAGTTTATCCTTCCTTCTTCCGTATTAATCCCAAAGAATTTCCTCAGTATGTTGGTTTAGTCCAGATGCTCCTGTATTTCCAGTGGAACTGGGTTGGGCTTTTGGCCCCTGAAGATGACAATGGAGAACGTTTCATCTCATCTCTGATGCCAATGCTGAAGGAGAAGGAGATCTGCCTGGCCTTCACTGGAAAGTTGAAATTGGATTTTCTTTTTTATACAAAGTTAAAATCTCTTCATATTTTCAAAATCTGGTCTAAAGCTGAAGTGATTATTCTCTTTGGAGATTCCAATAGTATTACAAATGTACTGGCAGTGATGAATGTTCAGGAACAATGGACAAAGGCAATATTTTGCAAAGTTTGGATCCTAACTTCCCATTGGAAAGTTAGTATGATGGGATCTCAAGACATATTGAAAGGTATAAATCCCTTCCATGGAGCTTTGCATTTTAGGGACCGCACCGGGGATGTCTCTGGATTCAGCCATTTCCTCCTGTCTTTAGACCCTTTCAACCCACAAGGAGATGTTTTTCTCCCACAATGGTGGGAAAGGGTCTTTGAATGCAAGATCTACAAACCAGGTGCAATTGCTCCAGGGCGGCAAAAAACATGTACTGGAAAGGAGAATTTGCAGAATCTGCCAACGTATGTCTTTGAAACAGGCATGACAGGTGAAAGTTACAATATTTACAATGCAATTTATGCTCTGGCACATGCACTACATGCAATGTATAGTACAGGACCACAACCAGCCCTGATGAGACTTAGAAAGAGGATCTCGGAAGTCTGGTCATGGCAGGTAATTTCTGTGACTTTTTATACAATCTAGAGATCTTTAGACAGGAAGCTTCCCATAGCCATTTCTTCAATTGTGGATTCAATGTCCACATGCTACCAAGTAAATGCATCTCAGTTCAGATGAAAACAGCAATTATTTATGAACTATAATACGAATTAAGTGTATGGTTTTGTTGAAAGGGGGCAGAGGGTAGAAAAGAGAAGTAAACCAAATTGTCCATAAGATCCATAGAGGAAAGATTTTCCTAAAGAAACCTGGGAATGGACATAAAAGAGAGGACTTGTCATGCCAGAGCAAAATGACAATACGGATGCATTTGTGTGAGGTGCTTCAACAAGTCAGTTGAAGTCCTACTGGGCGTATTTGCAAAACTATCTCTGTTTCCCTCAGTATGTAGCCTGAATCCCAACTATGAGAGCCTCGGAGATGCAGTGGTTAGAGTCTAGTACTACAGGCTGCTGACTTCTGGCTGCCTGGAATTTGGCAGTTCAAATCCCACCAGGCTCAAGGTCCACTCAACATTCTATCTTTCTGAGGTGGGTAAAATGAGGACCCAGATTGTTGAGGCAATATGCTGACTCTGTAAACTGCTTAGAGAGGGCTGTAAAGCACTGTGAAGTGGCATATAAGTCTAAATGCTATTGCTATAAGAACGCACTCATATTCATTTTAACTTTGGTTTATGTTTCTATGACTTATCATGCTGTGTGACTTCACCCCATTTGTTTAGTTTGCCATTTGTTTTAATGCTCAGCTTGTTCAGTGAAAACAGCCTCTGTCAACCTCAGCACACACAGTAGGACTCAATGTGATCCAAATGGGCTCCTGGTTTGAAATTCATCAGAAATTTTTTTGCATCAAAGGATAAAGGTTGAATCTGTCTGGACAGTGAAGTGACAAACCAGGACAGGTGCTTCCTTCCACATGGCCTCACCTGGTCGGACCTGCTTCCTGCATTCTGCTGTCTTTGACTATGAACTATGTTAAGTTTGCATGAAGAGTCAGACGCGAAGAGCTTCAGTGAAGAGTTTATTAAGTGACTACAGCTCGAATGGACCCAACTTGGCTGGGCTACGGCTGCTACTTATAGCCAGCAGCCGTAGTTGCCAGCCAATCAGAGTCCACACTATTTAAACCAATCCTATTTGACATTTTACAAGAACAATTCAAACTAAACCAATGACATTCAAACCTACATACATAACACCCCTCCCCACTAGGTTCTGTCCATACCAAACCCCAACCTATCTAATGTATTCTTTTAAATAGGTGGGGCTCTTATGTATGCGTTGAGACCTTCGTGGTTCAGAAGTTTTAACATTCTCACCCAGTGAGAGGAAATGTGTCTGCTGACATTTCCCCACTGGGACTTCCTGTGAAAGAAGACCCTGTTTGATTGTTAGAATCTGGTCTCTCCTCCCAACCCATCCCCAGCCCAATGTCAGCACCCAAGTCAGGTAGTGATGTACAATCTTCCACTTCTAAGGATGGATTTTGGCATTGTGACAGGTTTTGGGATGGTTCCTGTCGTAATGGCTCGTTACACATGGGGTGGATTCTTGCTTGCTGATTTTCCTCCTGTTCCTCCCCTTCCCCTAGAATTGACATCAGGTGAGGGAACTAGAGAGAACAAGGCGATGTTCCTGAGAGAACCTGGATCTAAGTTGATCAATGTGCCTGCTCCAGAGGAGTCCATCCTCTGTTTGTACCCTGTAAGAACGAGGGCCTGTGATCTGAGTTATCTCAGCAGGAATCCACAAAGGTTCACCTAAGAGGTTCTTAGCATAAACAGAATCACCCACACTGAATGTGTGAACTTTGGAAGTGGAATCTAGTGGTGCGTTGGGTGCGTAAGTGGGATGAAGGCGGTCAAGGGAAGACCTAAGTTTCCTACCCATCAACAACTCTGCTGGGGATAAGTTATTAGATGGGTTAGAGTGATGTGCTGAACACTAAGAAGTTTTCAACTTTCTCAGTGATGTCCCCAGGACCCAGTTGCTGAAGCTTCTCCTTGGTAAAACGTACCATCGCTCAGCCCGCCATTAGCGAAGGGTGCCCAGGGGCAGTGAGGGCATGTCTGATACCCTGTTGTGCTAAATAGGATTCAAAAGGTTGGATGTAAATTGAGGGCCATTGTCAGAGACAAGAACATCAGGTAACCCGTGGGTTACAAAAGTTTTTGAGCTGCTTGATGACAGCATCAGTTGTGGTGGATGCCATAGGGATTACCTCTAGCCATTTGGAATATGCATCTACTATAATAAGAAAGGTGTGCCCTCTGGTAGGGCCAGCAAAATCAATGTGAATCCTAGACCATGGGCCCCTAGGACATTCCCATTCCTGTTTGGGGGCGAGAGGTGGGCAGGCCTGACTACCTGACAGTTGGGACAAGATGCAACCCAGTTTTCAACCATTTTGTCAATACCTGGCCACCATACATAACTCCTGGCCAATCCCTTCATCCTTACAATACCAGGATGACCCTCATGTAACATTTCCAAAACCTCTCTTTGCAGTTTTGCAGGAATAACCACCCTGTTACCCCACAAAATACATCCTCTTAATACAGATAATTCAGTTTGCCTGGACTTAAAAGGTTGAGCCAGGTGAGGTAGATCTTGAAGAGGCCAACCTTTCTTAATCCAGCCTATAACAGGAGCCAATAAAGTGTCTTTGGCAGTCTCTCTGGCAATTTCAGCAGCATGCACTGGAAGCTTGGCAACAGTTTCTAGGAAAAAGGTGTGTGTTTCAGGTTCAAAGTCCTCCTTGTGGCAAGGAAGTGGGCAACGACTCAGTGCATCAGCATGTCCAATGTCCTTGCCAGGCTTGTGGATAAGTTTGTATGAATAAGCAGCAAGAAATTCAGTCCACCTCAGCATTCTTGGTGACAGGATAGTAGGTGTAGGTTTGTCTCCTGCCACAATGCCTAACAAAGGTTTGTGATCTGTAACAATGGTAAATGTTCTCCCATACAGATATTCATGAAATTTCTTAACAGCTGCAACAATTGCCAATGCTTCCTTTCCAATTGGCTGTAATTCTCTCTGCTTTGGTCAAAGTGCGAGAGTAAAATGCAATAGGGGCTTCTCTCCCGCTGGGAAGCCTGTGGCTCAACCCCCCACTCCAAAGGGGATGCATCACAAGTCAGTACAACAGGCAAATTCTCAGAGAACTGTATCAGTACAGCATCAGACGTGATTAGTCTTTTAATACTGTTAAATGCTGATTGTTCCTTCCTCCCCAGACCCAAACAGACTTTTATCAAGTAATCTGTGCAATGGTTCAGCAATGGTTGCCTTCTGAGGTAGGAACATGTGATAAAAGTTAATGAGTCCAAGGAAGGCTTGCAAATCTGTTTTGCATTTAGGTCTAGGGGCTTCTTTGATTGCTTGAACCTTGGCATCTGTAGGGTGGATGCCATGCTTGTCAATCATATAGCCCAGGAACTCAACCTTGTCAGTTTTAAGAGTGCATTTTTCTTCCTTGACTTTTAACCCCGCTTTCCTGAATCTGGTAAGGACTTCTCTGAGTCTTTCTTGTAACTGAGTGTCATTTTCAGCAGAGATTAACACATCATCAAAGTAAGGCACTACCCTGGCAGTCCTTGGAGCATTCTTTCCATAAGGCTTTGAAAGATGCCTGGTGCCACGCTTACTCCAAATTGTAACCTTTTACATTTGAAGGCACCTCTATGAGTCACAATGGTTTGGGCCTCTGCAGTGGCATCATCAACTGTTAGTTGTTGATATGCCTGGGCCAATCCAATTTGGCAAAGACTGTACCCCTGCCAAGTGAATGTAATAAGATGATGCACCACTGGAACTGGATATGCTCTGCTGCAGTGCATGGTTCAGTGTCCCTTATAGTCTCCACAGATTCTTACTGACCCATCAGTCTTGACTGGTGTGACTATGGGTGTCTCCCATCTGGAGTGGTCAGTGGGCTCTAAAACCTTGAGCTATTAATTTATCTAATTGTGCATCATTTTTCCTTTAAAGCAAATGGGACCCTTCTGGGCTTTAAACGAATTGGGGGCACCTTGGGATCTAGGTTGAAAGTGATAGGGGTCCCCATATACTTGCCCAATCCTTCACTGAAGACCTCTGGAAACTCAGACTTCAAGGCCTCCTCCCATTCAGAGTTGCTCACGTGATTGATGCCAGTCACCTCGATGCCTAGTGGATTGAACCACTCAAGTCCCAGCAAGCTTGGGCGATCCTTGTCCATGATGGTCAGGGGCAAACGTTTGGTGTGGCCTTTGAACTTCGCGTTGAATTCTCTTGTTCCAACTACTGGAATCTTGTTCCCTTGGTAGTCTTTAAGAGTCAGTGCTTGCTTCTGGAAATGTTTCTTCTGAATGTTGGGAAGTAGCCTGTGAATAGTGTCCCATGACACCATAGATAAATAGGAGCCTGAGTCCACTTCATTTGGCAAGGCCTTTCTTCAATGAGTACCTTCACATGTACTTTTCTGCTTCTTAAGGGTGAAGAATGACCAATGGTGACTGTTTGATGAGTTTCATTCTTCCCATTTGCTTCTGTGTTGCTCCCCATTTTCTCACTGAAGTTGTTGGGCTTGAAATCTTTGTCAGGAAACTTTCTTCTGTGTGGAGGAGTTCTGGATGATTTGCAGACTCTTGCTAAATGACCTCTTTTTTCACAACAAAGGCAGATGGTATCAAGAAACTTGCATTCAGTGTGGGGTGCCCCCACAACCTCTGCAATAAAATCTTGCCTTTTTCTTCCCAGGTCTTTCTTTTTCTTTTCCATTCTGAGTCTATAAATTCCTTCCTCCACCTCACTACAGTCTGATTCAGAATCTATCTGCTCGCAATGAGTTGTTGTGGACTTTTCCACATCAGGATGGCTTGAGGCCTTGCTAATTTTCTTCATGGCTGCCGCTGAGGACTTAGTGGCTTCTGCTGAGGAGGCCTCTTCTATGGCCTCCTTTAACATGATCTTAGGTTTTAATAATAATTTGCTCTGAAGCACCTTGTCTTTGAGGCCTAGAACAAACTGATCACGCGTGGCCTCTTCTAAGTTGGTAAACTCACAAGCACCCCAATGGCTCTTAAGCTTGCCACAAAGTCGTTAACGTTTCACTTTCCCTTGATCCTGACGGTAAAACTCATGTCTCTTAATGAGGCACGATACTTGTGGGGCGTAATGGGCTCTTAAAAGCTTTTCTAAATCAGGCCATTCCATTACCTTCATGTCTGCAGCTCCCGCCAATGCCTTTGCCATCTTGAAGACTGCCGACCGCAGTGCGGAGAAAGACCCCTCTTCCACTTCTCGGAGATGTCGGCGATGTCATTTCCTTCCAAATACATTTGGAAGCGATCCACATACGATTCCCAGTCTTCTGCCACTGGATCGAACAGGGCTGGGGGGGGTGTTCAGCGCAGCCATCTCGCTTTTCTGCTTGTCTTCCACGTCGTTCTTCTCTTCAGGGGAATCCCATCCTCATCGCCAGTGTTAAGTTTGCATGAAGAGTCAGACGTGAAGAGCTTCAGTGAAGAATTTATTAAGTGACTACAGCTCGAATGGACCCAACTTGGCTGGGCTACGGCTGCTACTTACAGCCAGCAGCCGTAGTTGCCAGCCAATCAGAGTGCAGGGTTTTCCCGCACTTTTTAAACCAATCCTATTAGACATTTTACAAGAACAATTCAAACTAAACCAATGACATTCAAACCTACATACATAACAAACTAGATAAAGTTAGTGGAGGGTTTACATGATTGTGAAAGAAATTATTTAATCACTCCTAATCTGCCATTTATAAGACGTGGAGCCAAGGGAAATATTTACTAATGCACGTAGCCAAGTATCACAGGAACAAAGACATGCAATGAAATTTGGACTGTGGCATTGAAATCTTTGTATGAAGGATCATTCTGGTAAAACTAGAGTTGAAGAAGCCATTATAAAAAGGCCCAATGATAATACCCCTTCTTTCATGGAGAAGGCGGCAAATTTTTGATACGTCCTAAACAGAAGGCCAGCAAAGAATGACAAAAGCCATAGTACTTCATGTGCAGCTTTCAACCAATGTTTCCAATTTCTGAAGACTTCTTTCCTTTCAGATTCTTTACTATCTGAGGACTGTTCAGTTTAACAACAGTGCTGGAGATGAAATCTCTTTCTCAGAAAATCGACTGGGTTCTGCTAATTTTGATCTTCTCAACTGGGTTTTCCTCCTCAACAAATCTTTTGTGCCCATGAAAATTGGAAAAATAGATCCCAGGGCTCCCCCGGGCAAGAATTTCACCATGAACTCTGATGCAATTGTCTGGGCCACCAAGGTGAGCAGGAAGGAAATGTTACAAGTTCAAGAAAGATTCATCCTCTCTTAGGAGTGCAGAACATCCTTCTAACTTGAAAAACATTCAGTTGAGTCAGAAAATATGGCAGTGATTTGGTAAATAACCTGCTTTGCATGTAACACACTTGAGGTCTAATTTGTGTGAAGCCACAAATGGTTGGGATTAGGAAGAATGTCTCTTTGAAAACCAGGACACAATTAGAAGATGGGCTGTCACAAAGAAGAGGGGGGTCAAGCTATTCTCCAAAGCACCTGAAGGCAGGACAGGAAGCAACGGATGGAAACTAATCAAGGAAAGGAGTAACCTAGAACTAAGGAGAAACTTCCTACCAGGGAGGACAATTAACCAGTGGAACAGCTTGCCACCAGAAGTTGTAAATGCTCCATCACTGGAAGGTTTTCATAAGACATTGGACAGCCATTTGTCTGAAATGGTATAGGGTTTCCTGCCTAAGCTGGGGGTTGGACTAGAAGACTCCCCAAGGTCCCTTTCAACTCTGTTATTCTAGATTCAAGATGCAACAATGAGTTCCCTAGACCATTCCCATTCAGCTGGATCCTCATGACCCTTTGTTTTAGAAATGCTATAGGTCAATGTCCCACAATTTCTTTCGTAGGTCCCACTTCCAATCTCCAGCATCTATTGGTGGGTCAATTGTGCCCCTGGCCTTAATCACCGGGAACTGATCTGGTTTCTGATAGACAGTGTTGAACCATTTCATTTGAAGAACACAGACATAGGAATATGTAATGGAAATAGGAATTTGGAAGCCAATAAAGGGGAATATTTGTAGCTCATGGTTGACATGAGGGGTCCTAGATACTCTCTGGGCTTGCTTGTTTTCTTGCAGACTTTTTATGGCCCAAACTAGGTAACATCTAGCACTGATGATGTTACCTATTTTGAATAATGAAACATCTGCAAGAAAAGAAGTAAGCTCAGATAGCACCAAGGGCCCCTCTATTTTGAAACAAATTAATGAAGCATGTTCATTGCTTAGGTCATCCCAAATATTTCTTTTCTCTTGTAGACAATCCCTTTGCCAGGTGTAGCATGGAGAGGTGCCATGCAGGAGAGAGGAGGAGAGTTCCAGAGGGCAAGCTGGTTTGCTGCTACCAGTGTGACGCTTGTCCAGAAGGAACAATTTCTAATCAGACAGGTAGAGCAGACTTCAAATGTGAACCTTCCATGATGAAGGAAGCCATTGAGTAGATCAAACTAGTTGCTTGTTATTGTTGTCCTTTTTGGTAAGATTGACATGTATTCATACCTTTCAGCAGAACCCTTTATGGATATAAACTGTACAGGCCCCAGAAGCCACCTTTCCCAATCCTCATCAGTTTTGCAGGATAGTTTCAGGGTAGAATTTTTGAACACCCATCTTGCATTTTCACTCCTATTGTAACATCCAATTGGCAAAAATTACTTCCAATTTTTTCCTGAAGGAGTGGATTTGTCTAGTTCAAGTTTTAATTTTTATTATTTGGGGTGTGCTTCTCCTGTCAGCACTATCAATGTTCAAGTAAGTAGACCTATCAGAGAATATATATCTATCAATAAATGAGAATATTTGTAGCCCAGGGTTGAAATGTGGGGTCTCTTGTGCTACCTGACCTTAGTTATTTTCTTGCAGACATTTCATTATCCAAACTAGGTAGCAATATCAATGCTAGTATTAAGTAGTCTGGGTAATGAAATATCTTCTAGAAAACAACCAAGCTCAGTTAGCACCAAGGACCCTTCAATCTACATCTACCTATGCCTGTGTATCTATCCTTGCAGCAATAGATTTGAGCAGATTTGAAGTATAGAGCAGAAAATTCAAGGCTGGGATAATCAACAAATAATGTACACAAAACAGGAGCATTCCTCCCTAACAGATATATCAATGTTCTGGGGGTTTCCCTATAAATGGGGAGGGGAAAAGAATTGGTCTCAGATTAGTCTCAGATTAAAAGCCACTGTAATTATGGTAATGCCCCAGCAAACTGACCAGGAAGCTTGCAGCTCAACAAATCCTTGTCTCTAAGCCTACCTATCCCAAGGATCATTGTAAACAAGTATGGTTAGTGCTTTTTTATGCTCCATAAGTTGTACAGTGGGTCTTTTCATCACTCTTTTTGTGGGTTGGCCACAGTAGAAAGAGGACAGTCATATCGTGGGAAGAACTGTGTGAAGGATAATGCTCATGGCAGATGCTCTTGAAAACTTTAGACAAAAGCTCTTGATTTCAGATGCTGCTCACTGTGAACCCTGCCCAGAAGACAAGTATCCCAAGAAGGACAAGGACCAATGCATTGCCAAGAAGATCCACTTCCTTGCCTATCAAGACACCCTGGGATACACTTTAGTTTCTTTCATTCTTTCTCTCTGTGTGACCACATCTGCAGTCCTGGTGATTTTCTATAAACATCATGACACACCAATCGTCAAGGCCAACAACCGAGATCTCTCCTACATCCTCCTGGTCTCCCTCCTGCTCTGCTTCCTCTGCTCCTTCCTCTTCATTGGTCAACCAGGAAAGATCACCTGCCTCTTCCAACAATCTGCCTTTCCCATTCTCTTTTCCATTGCAGTTTCCTCTGTGTTGGCAAAAACCGTCATGGTGGTTCTGGCCTTCATGGCCACCAAACCAGGGAACAAGACAAGGAAACTCTTAGGAAAACCATTGATCTACTCCATTGTCTTAGTCTGTCCTCTGGTCCAAGCAGTGCTTTGTGCCACCTGGCTGGTAACCTCTCCCCCGTTTCCCAACTTGGATTTCCACTCCTTGGTAGGAGAGACTATCTTGGAATGCAAGGAAGGCTCAGCTTTAATGTTTTACACTGTTCTTGCCTATTTGTGTTTCCTGGCTCTCGTCAGTTTTACTGTGGCCTTTCTGGCTAGAAAATTGCCTGATAGTTTCAATGAAGCCAAGTTCATTACTTTTAGCATGCTGGTCTTTTGCAGTGTTTGGATCACCTTCCTTCCCACCTACCTGAGCACCAAAGGAAAGTCCATGGTGGCTGTGGAGATCTTCTCCATTTTGGCCTCTGGAGCTGCTCTCTTGGTTTGTATCTTTTTTCCAAAATGCTACATTCTTATATTGAAGCCCAATCTCAACTGTAGAGAAAATATAATAAGAACCAAGAATTTTTAACTAATGTAGGGACTGGCCTCACTTAGATTTGTCTTTGAGGGAAGTCAGGAGATATCTGCAAATCACCCAGTCTTGTGACATGTAGTGGCTTTAAGGCAATAAGCAGCACTGGAAATAACCTGGGAGATGTTGTAGCTCATGCAACAGAAGTATAACATGGGTGAACTTTGTAACGGCAATGAGATCCTACCTGTTCCACTACCAGTTTGGTGATCACACATGCACGCATGTGTGCACCTAACATGTGCATGCAGCTTTTCCCACACCAGCTGAGGCCTGCAGCACTAATCAGTTGAGAGGATAAAGAAGAGAAAAGGCAGGGGCAATGTGGGAGAACCAAGCTTGTGCTTTTCTCTTCTTTCTCCTCTCAGCTGATTGCCTTTCCTCCTCTCTGGGGGGGCATTGTGTGATGTCTGAAATGCCCCTCAAGTCCTGGAAGACTGCTTTCATGTCCCCACTAGTTTTTCTTTTGTCTAGACTAGCCATACCTAATTCCTACCTTCCATTGAGCACCTGTATACTGCATGAGTCAAGAAAAGGGCTGCGAAAATATCTACAGGCCCCTCACATCCTGGACATAAACTGTTTCAACTTCTACCCTCAAAGCTATAGGGCATGGCACACCAGAACAACTAGACACAAGGACAGTTTTTCTCCTGAAAGCCATCACTCTGCTAAACAACTAATTCCCACAACTCTGTCAAATTATTTACTTGATTTAAAAAAGAAAAAGAAAAGGGAAAAAAGGGCACCAAAAATAGAATAAAAAGGAATAGGTCAGGAAAATAATAAAAGGAAAAAAATATAATCTGGTTCCTGGGTTAAAAAGCTAAAATCCCAACATAAAAATCCAACTAGCGGGGAAGTGAAAAAATATAACAACAACAACAACAACAACAACAACAACAACAACAACAATAACAAATCATTCCATTAGGTGAGTCACTGCCACTAAAGGCTCTAAAATAAAACAATTCAAATTCTTCAGTTCCAGTCCTTTCAAGGTCACTTCAATCTTCTTTCTTTTTTTCAGCTTCAACTCCAGACTCTGGCTATCAATAATTACACAGAGGAGCACCTGTATAAACAATCTACCATGCTCTTCCCACTATCTTTTCAGTAAAAAGCTCAGAGTCCTTGAAGTGTAACTCTCATACATAAACAAGCAAGAAAGAAAAGAAAACAATATATCCAGCCTCTAGATGGCAGTGCTACTTATTTCTCTCTGCTTTCACCCCATGTATCCAAAGCCAGAAACAAAAAGAAAAAATAGAATCTTTTAAAAAGGAAAGTGAAAAAATAAACCTCAAATAAAGAAGAAAAGCCTTAGTCAAAGCAAACTTTCCAAAGAAAAAAATTAATCAAACAGAAAAAATAGTAAAAATTAGAGAAGACCAGTCCAGTCTAAATTAAAAAAACTTGCCAAATTCCAATTTCTGGTAAAAGAAAGAAAACCCTTCAATTTAAACATAGCTTAATTTCACCACTTAATCTCTTTTATCTTCACTTTTAATTTCCTTTTAAGTCTTTTAGGGTGTTCTCTCAAAATAATGAACAAAACCATCTCACCAAACTGACACACTTTCTCTTGATCTCTTCCATTTTGGAGCTGTCCCAGCTTCAGCAGCTTTAATGGCTGCCTCTCCGCTGCCGGCAAAAGGGCTTCTTCTGGATCAACCAGGGATTTTGCAGTGTCCCTGGGATCAACAGGACGTGCCCCTGCCTATCACCATCCCTACGAGACAGTTTAGGTCCGTTTGGACCATCCAGCAGCAGAGATATCAACAGCAATCCCCTGTCGTACCTCTGTGTCATACCTCCTGTTGTACCACGCCAGCTCCGCCCTTCTCAAATTATTTACTAAGACTCTATTACCACTATTCTTCTCATCCTCCCTATTACCTATCTCCTCCCACAATAACCTTGTTGCTTGTATTTTTACAATTTATATTGTTTTATTTAGATTCCTAGTATGATTTGATTGATCATTTAGTATCCTATGACTATCACTAAGTGTTACGGTTACGGTTTTTGATGAATGTATTTTTATGAGGCCTATGATCATAATTTATCACTTGTAGCTTTTATGTACACTGAGAGCTTATGAACCAAAGACAAATTCCTTGTGTGTCCAATCACACTTGGCCAATAAAGAATTCTATATTTTGGTCTCTGGGCCTTTAATCCTCTTTGTTAATTTCAACCCACAGTCTACACCTCACCATGTGTCCAGTTAAGTGGTGCTTCTAAGCAGTTGATGGTTGGGATGGTTTTCCTGGGATACAGTATACAAATGAACCAATTGTTTTTATAGGGAGTTGCCTTTGTTCACCATCCTAAAGTTGGTTAGTCAGAAGTTGTGGGAGCTTCATCACGGGAGACTTTCAAGAAGAGACTGGACTGCCATTTGTCAGAAATGGTGCAGGGTCTCCTGCTTAAGTGGGGGTTGGACTAGATGACCTACAAGGTACTTCCAAACTCTGTTAATCTCTATAATCCCAACATGGCAGCATCCCCACGGTCAAGTGATTTACATTCAGATGCTGGACAATTGACTCATATTTATGATGGTTGAAGTGCCCCGGAGAATCATAGGATCCTCTTGTGTGACCTTCTGACCAGCAAAATCAATGGGGAAGCCAGATTCACTTAACAACCATGTTACTAATTGAAAAACCCCTGGGATTCGCTTAACAAACATGGTGAGCAAAGTTGCAAAATTCAGTTAACAAATTTATCGCTCAACAACATAAATTTTGGGCTCAATCGCAATCACATTGAGGACTACCTGTATTCTCAGTCAACCAGAGGTTCTCCAAAGGGTTATAGTTACAACTCCTAAACTTCTGCAGACCACATAGGTGTCATGCCCCTGTCAGAATCTGAATCTGAGGAGGAAGACAAACAGCTGACAGGGAGTGGGAGTGTGGCTCTGTTGGTTGTGGAGGAAATTGGGGAAGGGCAAAGTCTGGCTGGAAAGAGCAGGGGAGAGGTAGAGCAAGGGAGAGGGAATTCAGAGGAAGATCCAGGCCCAACACCTCTTCATCCTAGGGCACACAGGGAGGAATGGAGAAGACAGCAACATGGGTTGTGTGGCTTATGAGGGAGGAAAGGGCCCTGATTCCCTTCATTAGCCACACCTGGGAATGAAAGTTTAAAAGAACTGAATGCTGACTGTGGCAGCTGCTGGGAGTAAACCAGAGGTGGTATTCAGCAGGTTCTGAACAGTTCTGGAGAACCGGTAGTGGAAACTTTGAGTAGTTCTGAGAACCGGGAAATACCACCTCTGACTGGAGACTTTACAGTATCCTTCCCCGCCACACCCACCAAGCCACACCCACAGAACCGGTAGTAAACAAATTTGAATCCCACCACTGGAGCAAATGTGATTTTATCCTGTGTTGTCTTTGATTATCTGTGTCCCTGGCGTCTTCCCAACCATGTGAGTTTTTTCATGTCTGGAATCCTTGCTCCTGCCCTGCCAAACTAATTACCTCAGTTTGGCTTGATTGGATTAATAGTTACAGTTTGTGCTGACCATATTTGGACTTAATTCTCTGCAGTCAAAGGCTGTTCCTGGGAGAGTTTTTATCCAGCCAGAAAGTAACCAGGACATTGGGGGCAAAGTTGGAGCTAATAAAGAGACTCTTATTGATTATCTGACTGTGTTGCCTTTGTGCCACACCCCTTTGGGTCATCACAATAGGTCTGCACATCTGTAGAGCAGAGAATTCAGATAAGAAATGGCTTCTTGAAAGAGTCACAATACAGGAGCTGAGTTGTGGAATATCCCACTCTACAGCTGAGTCAGAAGCGGACAACACAGGCAGTTGTGTGAAGGAGCCAAAGGCTCTTTGAGATGGTGGGAGTTTTTGTGGCTTTCAAGGAATTAGCTGAGGCAGGCATTCAACAACCAACAATGGGTTCACAGTGAGCTGCATCTGAAATCAAGAGTCTTTGTCTAAGAATTTCTTGAGCAACTACCATGCACATTATCTCTCCTGCAGAGATGATATGACTTTCCTCTTTCTGTTGCGGCCAACCCACCAAAGGAGTGATGAAAAGACCCACTCTACAATTTATGGGGAATAAAAAGGGGGCTAATCATCCTTCGTTCGTGATGATCCTTGGGATAGGTTAGTTAAAGACAAGGATTTGTTCAGGTCCAGCTTCGTGGTCAGTTTGCTGGCTTGAAATTCCCTCTCCTGTAATTGGGAATTTTCACAATTACTGTGGCTTTTAATCGGAGGCTACCAATTGTTTCTTCCACACATATAGACACACACTTTATAGTGGAACCCGAGAACACTGATAGATCTGTTAGGGAGGAATGCTGTTGTTTTGTGTACATTATCTATTGATTATCCCTGCCATGAACTCTCTGCTTTGTACTTCACATCTGCTCAGATTTTTTTTTGCAGGGATCGATTCGCATACATAGGTAGAGGTAGATATAGATTGAGGGGGTCATTGGTGCTCTGTGAGCTTGGTGGTTTTCTTGAAGATATTTCATTATCCAAACTAGGTAGCGTTATCAGTGATAGAAGGGAGTGGGGTGATAATGAGAAGGAGGAGGAGGGAGATGGGCGGAGCTGGAATCACAGACGGAGGTGATCTTGACTCCTGAGATCACCTCTGATACTGCCGCTTCGGGAAGGTCCCCCAGGATCTAAACTGACTCATAGGGTTGGTGAAAGTTGGGGGCGCCTCCTGTTGATCCCAGGGATGTCGCAAAGTCCCTGGTTGATCCAGGACAGCCCCTTTACCCGAAACGTGCTGAGGCAGCCATCGGGCTGAAGAAGCTGTGACAGCTCCGGAGGAATGAGATTGGAAGAAGTTTGTCGGTCGGTGAGATCATTTTGTTTTTAACCCTTTGGGAACACCCTAGCAACTCTAATGGTGTGAAATTGAGAGTGATATGGAATAGGCGGAAGAGATTGTGTTTGAAAGTAAAGAGTTTTGTTTCTTCTTTCTTTTTATGGCTTTAAAGACTTTCTTTTACTTTTTCCTCTTGGGAGTCCTTGAATACCTTTTATATTTTTGAATTTTGTCTCTTTTTTCCTTTTTGGCACCAGGGGCTCTAATGTAATTTGGTTATTTTGATCTGGTTACTTTTTATTTTTGCATATAAGAAATGGCCACGAGATTTTTACTGTCTTTCTTGTTTTGAATAAGACAGGAAGTGATACATTTTGGAAGCCATTTGGCAAGGAAGTGAAAGTTGGTTGTGAGATACAATATTGCTACTAGAGACCCGTTATCTTATATAAACATACACACTTGCAAGGACTGTATCCAAGGCTCGTTGATTAGAAAGTGCTGGATAGGTGCTTTTGGAATATCTTTGAGCCTTCAGTTTGGAACTGAAGAGTAAAGTGACCTTGGAGAGTTTTTAAAATAAAAGAATTGGATTTCTTCGAGAGGCAAAAACAGAGGAGCTGCTATCTTTCCGCTTTCACTAGTTAAGCTCTGGACTCTGCATAGTGGCAATGGAATAAAGAGTGATATTGCTTCCTGCCAAGGCTTTTTATTGTTTGGAATTTAATTTTCATAATTGGAGCCCCTAAAATATATTTTGTTATTCCTAAAGGGAATTCTACTACTTTACTATTTTTTATTCTTTTTTTTATTGATACCTTCCTATTTTTCAACTTTTAGCCTTTTTTCTTTTGAGAGTTGGTTTTTACTCTGCACATTGGAAACAAGACAGTTAATTATTGGACCCTTTTTTATCTTTTTTCTTTTTCCTTTTAAATTCAAGTTTTTAAATTTTACCTTTTTCAAATTATTGATATATTATTGATATGTAATTGAACCCCTTTTTCCTTCTACTATTCTTTTCCCTTTTTCTTGTTAAAAGGATTGTTCTTCTCCTTTTATAACACTAATTTTTATTTTTACTTTTGTTATTGGCCTTCATTTCTTTTTCCTTCCTTCTTTTGGAATTGGTTCTGACAATCTCTGCAACAATGAGTAGAAGATCTTCAATTCCACAAGTAACGGTTCCCACAACAGAAGAGGCAATACAGAAGATCTTACAAGCAGTAGGTGAGATTGGAAAAAGAACAGAGATAATTGAACAGAAGCTAGACAAGACAGATAAAAAGTTAGACAAGACAGATGAAAATATAAAGGCTTTACAGCAAACAATGGAGAAATACGGTGAGAGGATGAAGAAAATTGAAGAGCAGCAAGAACAAAGAGACAAGGAAATGAAGAGTTTTAACACCAGATTAAGGGAAGTTGAGAGTGACCATAATGAATCTCTGAGAAGTGAAATTGATAGATCGGAATTCTATTTGAGATTCCAAAATGTCGAGGAAGAGAAGGGTGAAAATTTACTGGAGAAAATGACACAGATTTTGGCAGAACTGTTAGAAATAATGGAAGAGAAGATGAGGGATGGAATAGATGAAACATTTCGTGTCTTTACAAGATATGCAACGAGGAATAAACTTCCAAGAGAAATTCATATTAGATTTACTAAGAAGAGTATTAAATCACAAATATTGCAAACAGTCAGAGATAAGACGCTGAAGCACAACAATAAAGATGTCACGGTACTGAAACAGATACCAAGAAGAATAAGAGAGAGGAGAGGAGAATATGCTTTTATCCAGAGAATTATTGAAGAGAGGAATAAATTATAGATGGCTAATACCAGAAGGCCTCTTGTTTGTCTGGGAACAAAGACATAGAATCGACACAGTGGAGAAGGCAGAATCATTCTATGAGGGCCATTTTAGAGGAAAAGAGGGAAATGGAGGACATGAAGAATTGATTGTGGAACTTCCAAAGGAAGGTGCAATGATAAGTGAAGAAGAAGAACAACTTGGAGCAGTAGGCGGTCTACCTAGAGAACAAAAAGAAGTTAGAACGACTAGAGCAAAACAACCTATATATAAGACTTAAAATGGAAGGGAAAAATTGATTTCAATGAATATAAATGGACTCAATTCAATTGCCAAAAGAAGGAAAATATTTCATAAATTAGAGAAATTAAAATTTGATATAATTTGTCTGCAAGAGGTCCATATTAAAAAGCAAAATGAATATGTATTAAGGCAAAGAAAAGGAAAGCTATTTACATCACTGGCAATGTAAAAAAGAGGAGTGGCTTTATATATTAAAGATACAATTACTGCAGAATTGATTTATACAGATGAAGATGGGAGGATTTTAATGGTGGAGATAATAGACAACAACACTAAAATGCTCTGATAGCAATATATGCACCAAGTGAGAATCAAGAAGAATTCTATAAGAAATTATACCAAAAAGTGATTGAATTAGACTATGCAAATATTTTTCTGATGGGAGATTTTAATGGGATAATTAATGACCAGCTTGATTACAAATCTGAAAGAACCAAAAGAAAATTAGAAAAAGCTACCCAAGTCCTTCTTTCAAATGATAGAAGAAATGAATATTAAAGACATATGGAGAGAGAGAAATATTGGAAATAAAGAATTTACTTTTTATTCAAATAGACATGAATCATGGTCAAGAATAGATATGGTATGGGCATCTGCAGATATGCTCTCCGATATACAGAAAATTCAAATTGAAAGTGGGACCTGGATCACAATCCATTGATAGTTGCCTGGAAAGGACAGAGGAGAAGATCTAGATGGACATTAAATAATATGATTTTGAAAGAAGAAGAATTTAAAAAGAGAATTGAGACAGAACTTTTTTTTCAGGGAAAATAGAAAAGAAGATACATCACTACAAACTCGCTGGGATGCGATGAAGGCTTATACAAGAGGTTTGATAATTGACTATATAAGGAAAAGAAATATTAAACGGAAGAAGACACTCAAAATATTGGAAGATGATTTCATGAAATTGGAAAAAGAACTACAACAATCACCGCAAGGGAAAGATATTAAAAGGAAAATGGATGTGATTAAACATAAAATGGCTTTAATGGACAAGGAAGAAATCGCTCAAAAGATTAAAGGCGCTAAACAAAATTACTTTGAAAATGGTAATAAGCCAGGAAGGTGGTTAGCGATAAAATTAGAAAGGAAAGAGAAATAAAGAAAATTAGCCAATTAATAGATGGAAAAGGAATATACAGCATGGGAACGATGAAAAGAAAAATTATTCGAGACTACTATGAAAAACTGTACTCTCAAGAAGATATTCTAGAAGAAAAAATTGAACAGTATCTACAAAAGACAAGACTACCACAGATACCTGAAGACATTGAGACAATGTTAGAAGGGAACATAACCATGATGGAATTAACAGAAGCCTTGAAGAAACAAAATACAGGAAAAGCACCAGGCCCAGATGGTCTACGGGAATTTTACAAGACCTTCCAGGAAGTGTTAAGCCCTTCTAGAAGTGATGAATGAAGTCTTACTAAAAAAGAGAATACCTGAGACATGGTTGGAAGCTTATATTACCCTATACCTAAAGAAGAAATGGATCTACAACAAGTTAAAAATTATAGACCTATCTCATTGTTGAATTCAGATTATAAAATTTTTGCTTCAATCTTGGCAGAAAGAATGAAAAGATATTTAAATGAATTTATCCACACGGATCAAAATGGATTTTTGCCAAACGACAAATCAAGCAAAATGTGAGAATAATTTTAGATACTCTGGAGTATTATGAAACACATCCTGAAAAACAGATGGCACTGATGTTTTTAGATGCTCAAAAAGCATTTGACAATGTGAACTGGCGGTTTATGATATTGCAAATGATGCAAATGGGCTTTGGAAAAACTTTATACAAGCTATTGAGGCAATATATAATAATCAAACAGCAAAGATATTGGTAAATGGAGAGTTGACAGAATCTATAGGGATAAGAAAAGGAACCAGACAAGGTTGTCTCTGTCGCCCCTGCTGTTTGTTTTAACACTAGAAGTACTGAATAGAGCTATCAGAGAAGATGAAGAAATAAAAGGAATGAAAATTAAAAAGAAGAATATAAACTACAGGCGCTTGCAGATGACGGTATTCATACTAGA
>CM019148.1:369305694-369699908 GCA_009733165.1 Naja naja
CTGTCCATACCAAAACCCCAACCTATCTAATGTATTCTTTTAAATAGGTGGGCTCTTGCGTGTACTTGAGACCTTCGTGGTTCAGAAGTTTTAACATTCTCACCCAGTGAGAGAGAAATGTGTCTGCTGACATTTCCCCACTGGGACTTCCTGTGAAAGAAGACCCTGTTTGATTGTTAGAATCTGGTCTCTCCTCCCAACCCATCCCCAGCCCAATGTCAGCACCCAAGTCAGGTAGTGATGTACAATCTTCCACTTCTAAGAATGGATTTTGGCATTGTGACAGGTTTTGGGATGGTTCCTGTCGTAATGGCTCGTTACACATGGGGTGGATTCTTGCTTGCTGATTTTCCTCCTGTTCCTCCCCTTGCCCCCTAGAATTGACATCAGGTGAGGGAACTAGAGAGAGACAAGGGCTGTTTCCTGAGAGAACCTGGATCTAAGTTGATCAATTCTGCCTGCTCCAGAGGAGTCCATCCTCTGTTTGTACCCTGTAAGAACGAGGGCCTGTGATCTGAGTTATCTCAGCAGGAATCCACAAAGGTTCACCTAAGAGGTTCTTAGCATAAACAGAATCACCCACACTGAATGTGTGAACTTTGGAAGTGGAATCTAGTGGTGCGTTGGGTGCGTAAGTGGGTGAAGGCGTCAAGGGAAGACCTAAGTTTCCTACCCATCAACAACTCTGCTGGGGATAAGTTATTAGATGGGTTAGGAGTGATGTGCTGAACACTAAGAAGTTTCTCAACTTTCTTAGTGATGTCCCCAGGACCCAGTGCTGAAGCTTCTCCTTGGTAAAACGCACTATTCGCTCGCCAGCCCGCCATTAGCCGAAGGGTGCCCAGGCATGAGGGCATGTCTGATACCCTGTTGTGCTAAATAGGATTCAAAAGGTTGATGTAAATTGAGCCATTATCAGAGACAAGGACATCAGGTAACCTGTGGGTTACAAAAGTTTTTGAGCTGCTTGATGACAGCATCAGTTGTGGTGGATGCCATAGGGATTACCTCTAGCGATTTCGAATATGCATCTACTATAATAAGAGGTGTGCCCTCTGGTAGGGCAGCGAAATCAATGTGAATCCTAGACCATGGGCCCCTAGGACATTCCCATTCCTGTTTGGGGGCGAGAGGTGGGGCAGGCCTGACTACCTGACAGTTGGGACAAGATGCAACCCAGTTTTCAACCATTTTGTCAATACCTGGCCACCATACATAACCCTGGCCAATCCCTTCATCCTTACAATACCTGGATGACCCCTCATGTAACATTTCCAAACCTCTCTGCAGTTTTGCAGGAATAACCACACTGTTACCCCACAAAATACATCCTCTTAATACAGATAATTCAGTTTGCCTGGACTTAAAAGGTTGACCCAGGTGAGGTAGATCTTGAAAAGGCCAACCTTTCTTAATCCAGCCTATATCAGGAGCCAATAAAGTGTCTTTGGCAGTCTCTCTGGCAATTTCAGCAGCATGCACTGGAAGCTTGGCAACAGTTTCTAGGAAAAAGGTGTGTATTTCAGGTTCAAAGTCCTCCTTGTGGCAAGGAAGTGGGCAACGACTCAGTGCATCAGCATGTCCAATGTCCTTGCCAGGCTTGTGGATAAGTTTGTATGAATAAGCAGCAAGAAATTCAGTCCATCTCAGCATTCTTGGTGACAGGATAGTAGGTGTAGGTTTGTCTCCTGCCACAATGCTTAACAAAGGTTTGTGATCTGTAACGATGGTAAATGTTCTCCCATACAGATATTCATGAAATTTCTTAACAGCTGCAACAATTGCCAATGCTTCCTTTTTCAATTGGCTGTAATTACTCTCTGATTTAGTCAAAGTGCGAGAGTAAAATGCAATAGGGGCTTCTCTCCCGCTAGGAAGCCTGTGGCTCAACCCCCCCCCCACTCCAAAGGGGGATGCATCACAAGTCAGTGCAACAGGCAAATTCTCAGAGAACTGTATCAGTACAGCATCAGACGTGATTAGTCTTTTAATACTGTTAAATGCTGATTGTTCCTTCCTCCCCCAGACCCAAACAGACTTTTTATCAAGTAATCTGTGCAATGGTTTAGCAATGGTTGCCTTCTGAGGTAGGAACATGTGATAAAAGTTAATGAGTCCCAGGAAGGCTTGCAAAACTGTTTTGCATTTAGGTCTAGGGGCTTCTTTGATTGCTTGAACCTTGGCATCTGTAGGGTGGATTTCCATGCTTGTCAATCATATAGCCGAGGAACTCAACCTTGTCAGTTTTAAGAGTGCATTTTTCTTCCTTGACTCTTAACCCCGCTTTCCTGAATCTGGTGAGGACTTCTCTGAGTCTTTCTTGTAACTGAGTGTCATTTTCAGCAGAGATTAACACATCATCAAATAAGGCACTACCCTGGCAGTCCTGGAGCATTCTTTCCATAAGGCTTTGAAAGATGCCTGGTGCCACGCTTACTCCAAATTGTAACCTTTTACATTTGAAGGCACCTCTATGAGTCACAATGGTTTGGGCCTCTGCAGTGGCATCATCAACTGTTAGTTGTTGATATGCCTGGGCCAAATCCAATTTGGCAAAGACTGTACCCCTGCCAAGTGAATGTAATAAATGATGCACCACTGGAACTGGATATGCGCTCTGCTGCAGTGCATGTTTCAGTGTCCTCTTATAGTCTCCACAGATTCTTACTGACCCATCAGTCTTGACTGGTGTGACTATGGGTGTCTCCCATCTGGAGTGGTCAGTGGGCTCTAAAACTTCTTGAGCTATTAATTTATCTAATTGTGCATCAGTTTTTTCCTTTAAAGCAAATGGGACCCTTCTGGGCTTTAAACGAATTGGGGGCACCTTGGGATCTAGGTTGAAAGTGATAGGGGTCCCCATATACTTGCCCAATCCTTCACTGAAGACCTCTGGGAACTCAGACTTCAAGGCCTCCTCCCATTCAGAACTGCTCACGTGATTGATGCCAGTCACTTCGATGCCTAGTGGATTGAACCACTCAAGTCCCAGCAAGCTTGGGCGATCCTTGTCCATGATGATCAGGGGCAAACGTTTGGTGTGGCCTTTGAACTTCGCGTTGAATTCTCTTGTTCCAACTACTGGAATCTTGTTCCCTTGGTAGTCTTTAAGAGTCAGTGCTTGCTTCTGGAAATGTTTCTTCTGAATGTTGGGAAGTAGCCTGTGAATAGTGTCCCATGACATCATAGATAAATAGGAGCCTGAGTCCACTTCGATTTGGCAAGGCCTTTCTTCAATGAGTACCTTCACATGTACTTTTCTGCTTCTTAAGGGTGAAGAATGACCAATGGTGACTGTTTGATGAGTTTCATTCTTCCCATTTGCTTCTGTGTTGCTCCCCATTTTCTCACTGAAGTTGTTGGGCTTGAAATCTTTGTCAGGAAACTTTCTTCTGTGTGGAGGAGTTCTGGATGATTTGCAGACTCTTGCTAAATGACCTCTTTTTTCACAACAAAGGCAGATGGTATCAAGAAACTTGCATTCAGTGTGGGGGTGCCCCCCCAAAAAAACCTCTGCAATAAACATCTTGCCTTTTTCTTCCC
The DNA here is from genome assembly GCA_009733165.1 of Naja naja. NCBI lineage: Eukaryota > Metazoa > Chordata > Lepidosauria > Squamata > Elapidae > Naja > Naja naja. Next base: position 369,309,238 of record CM019148.1, read on the forward strand.
AGGTCTTTCTTTTTCTTTTCCATTCTGAGTCTATAAATTCCTTCCTCCACCGCACTACAGTCTGATTCAGAATCTATCTGCTCGCAATGAGTTGTTGTGGACTTTTCCACATCAGGATGGCTTGAGGCCTTGCTAATTTTCTTCATGGCTGCCGCTGAGGACTTAGTGGCTTCTGCTGAGGAGGCCTCTTCTATGGCCTCCTTTAACATGATCTTAGGTTTTAATAATAATTTGCTCTGAAGCACCTTGTCTTTGAGGCCTAGAACAAACTGATCACGCGTGGCCTCTTCTAAGTTGGTAAACTCACAAGCACCCCAATGGCTCTTAAGCTTGCCACAAAGTCGTTAACGTTTTCACTTTCCCCTTGATCCTGACGGTAAAACTCATGTCTCTTAATGAGGCACGATACTTGTGGGGCGTAATGGGCTCTTAAAAGCTTTTCTAAATCAGGCCATTCCATTACCTTCATGTCTGCAGCTCCCGCCAATGCCTTTGCCATCTTGAAGACTGCCGGACCGCAGTGCGTGAGAAATACCGCCCTCTTCCACTTCTCGGAGATGTCGGCGATGTCATTTCCTTCCAAATACATTTGGAAGCGATCACCACGATTCCCAGTCTTCTGCCACTGGATCGAACAGGGCTGGGGGGTGTTCGCAGCCATCTCGCTTTGCTTTTCTGCTTGTCTTCCACGTCGTTCTTCTCTTCAGGGGAATCCCATCCTCATCGCCAGTGTTAAGTTTGCATGAAGAGTCAGACTGAAGAGCTTCAGTGAAGAATTTATTAAGTGACTACAGCTCGAATGGACCCAACTTGGCTGGGCTACGGCTGCTACTTACAGCCAGCAGCCGTAGTTGCCACCAATCAGAGTGCAGGGTTTTCCGCACTTTTTAAACCAATCCTATTAGACATTTTACAAGAACAATTCAAACTAAACCAATGACATTCAAACCTACATACATAACAAACTAGATAAAGTTAGTGGAGGGTTTACATGATTGTGAAAGAAATTATTTAATCACTCCTAATCTGCCATTTATAAGACGTGGAGCCAAGGGAAATATTTACTAATGCACGTAGCCAGTATCACAGGAACAAAGACATGCAATGAAATTTGGACTGTGGCATTGAAAATCTTGTATGAAGGATCATTCTGGTAAAACTAGAGTTGAAGAAGCCATTATAAAAGGCCCAATGATAATACCCCTTCTTTCATGGAGAAGGCGCAAATTTTGATAACGTCCTAAACAGAAGGCCAGCAAAGAATGACAAAAGCCATAGTACTTCATGTGCAGCTTTCAACCAATGTTTCCAATTTCTGAAGACTTCTTTCCTTTCAGATTCTTTACTATCTGAGGACTGTTCAGTTTAACAACAGTGCTGGAGATGAAATCTCTTTCTCAGAAAATCGACTGGGTTCTGCTAATTTTGATCTTCTCAACTGGGTTTTCCTCCTCAACAAATCTTTTGTGCCCATGAAAATTGGAAAAATAGATCCCAGTCCCCCGGGCAAGAATTTCACCATGAACTCTGATGCAATTGTCTGGGCCACCAAGGTGAGCAGGAAGGAAATGTTACAAGTTCAAGAAAAGATTCATCCTCTCTTAGGAGTGCAGAACATCCTTCTAACTTGAAAACATTCAGTTGAGTCAGAAAATATGGCAGTGATTTGGTAAATAACCTGCTTTGCATGTAACACACTTGAGGTCTAATTTGTGTGAAGCCACAAATGGTTGGGATTAGGAAGAATGTCTCTTTGAAAACCAGGACACAATTAGAAGATGGGCTGTCACAAAGAAGAGGGGGTCAAGCTATTCTCCAAAGCACCTGAAGGCAGGACAGGAAGCAACGGATGGAAACTAATCAAGGAAAGGAGTAACCTAGAACTAAGGAGAAACTTCCTACCAGGGAGGACAATTAACCAGTGGAACAGCTTGCCACCAGAAGTTGTAAATGCTCCATCACTGGAAGGTTTTCATAAGACATTGGACAGCCATTTGTCTGAAATGGTATAGGGTTTCCTGCCTAAGCTGGGGTTGGACTAGAAGACTCCCAAGTCCCTTTCAACTCTGTTATTCTAGATTCAAGATGCAACAATGAGTTCCTAGACCATTCCCATTCAGCTGGATCCTCATGACCCTTTGTTTTAGAAATGCTATAGGTCAATGTCCCACAATTTCTTTTCGTAGGTCCCACTTCCAATCTCCAGCATCTATTGGTGGGTCAATTGTGCCCCTGGCCTTAATCACCGGAACTGATCTGGTTTCTGATAGACAGTGTTGAACCATTTCATTTGAAGAACACAGACATAGGAATATGTAATGGAAATAGGAATTTGGAAGCCAATAAAGGGGAATATTTGTAGCTCATGGTTGACATGAGGGGTCCTAGATACTCTGGCTTGCTTGTTTTCTTGCAGACTTTTTATGGCCCAAACTAGGTAACATCTAGCACTGATGATGTTACCTATTTTGAATAATGAAACATCTGCAAGAAAAGAAGTAAGCTCAGATAGCACCAAGGGCCCCTCTATTTTGAAACAAATTAATGAAGCATGTTCATTGCTTAGGTCATCCCAAATATTTCCTTTTTCTCTTGTAGACAATCCCCTTTGCCAGGTGTAGCATGGAGAGGTGCCATGCAGGAGAGAGGAGGAGAGTTCCAGAGGGCAAGCTGGTTTGCTGCTACCAGTGTGACGCTTGTCCAGAAGGAACAATTTCTAATCAGACAGGTAGAGCAGACTTCAAATGTGAACCTTCCATGATGAAGGAAGCCATTGAGTAGATCAAACTAGTTGCTTGTTATTGTTGTCCTTTTTGGTAAGATTGACATGTATTCATACCTTTCAGCAGAACCCTTTATGGATATAAACTGTACAGGCCCCAGAAGCCACCTTTCCCAATCCTCATCAGTTTTGCGCAGGATAGTTTCAGGGTAGAATTTTTGAACACCCATCTTGCATTTTCACTCCTATTGTAACATCCAATTGGCAAAAATTACTTCCAATTTTTTCCTGAAGGAGTGGATTTGTCTAGTTCAAGTTTTAATTTTTATTATTTGGGGTGTGCTTCTCCTGTCAGCACTATCAATGTTCAAGTAAGTAGACCTATCAGAGAATATATATCTATCAATAAATGAGAATATTTGTAGCCCAGGGTTGAAATGGGGTCCTTGTGCTACCTGACCTTAGTTATTTTCTTTGCAGACATTTCATTATCCAAACTAGGTAGCAATATCAATGCTAGTATTAAGTAGTCTGGGTAATGAAATATCTTCTAGAAACAACCAAGCTCAGTTAGCACCAAGGACCCTTCAATCTACATCTACCTATGCCTGTGTATCTATCCTTGCAGCAATAGATTTGAGCAGATTTGAAGTATAGAGCAGAAAATTCAAGGCTGGGATAATCAACAAATAATGTACACAAAACAGGAGCATTCCTCCCTACAGATATATCAATGTTCTGGGGGTTTCCCTATAAATGGGGAGGGAAAAGAATTGGTCTCAGATTAGTCTCAGATTAAAAGCCACTGTAATTATGGTAATGCCCCAGCAACTGACCAGGAAGCTTGCAGCTCAACAAATCCTTGTCTCTAAGCCTACCTATCCCAAGGATCATTGTAAACAAGTATGGTTAGTGCTTTTTATGCTCCATAAGTTGTACAGTGGGTCTTTTCATCACTCTTTTGTGGGTTGGCCACAGTAGAAAGAGGACAGTCATATCGTGGGAAGAACTGTGTGAAGGATAATGCTCATGGCAGATGCTCTTGAAAACTTTAGACAAAAGCTCTTGATTTCAGATGCTGCTCACTGTGAACCCTGCCCAGAAGACAAGTATCCCAAGAAGGACAAGGACCAATGCATTGCCAAGAAGATCCACTTCCTTGCCTATCAAGACACCCTGGGATACACTTTAGTTTCTTTCATTCTTTCTCTCTGTGTGACCACATCTGCAGTCCTGGTGATTTTCTATAAACATCATGACACACCAATCGTCAAGGCCAACAACCGAGATCTCCTACATCCTCCTGGTCTCCCTCCTGCTCTGCTTCCTCTGCTCCTTCCTCTTCATTGGTCAACCAGGAAAGATCACCTGCCTCTTCCAACAATCTGCCTTTCCCATTCTCTTTTCCATTGCAGTTTCCTCTGTGTTGGCAAAAACGTCATGGTGGTTCTGGCCTTCATGGCCACCAAACCAGGGAACAAGAAAGGAAACTCTTAGGAAAACCATTGATCTACTCCATTGTCTTAGTCTGTCCTCTGGTCCAAGCAGTGCTTTGTGCCACCTGGCTGTAACCTCTCCCCGTTTCCCAACTGGATTTCCACTCCTTGGTAGGAGAGACTATCTTGGAATGCAAGGAAGGCTCAGCTTTAATGTTTTACACTGTTCTTGCCTATTTGTGTTTCCTGGCTCTCGTCAGTTTTACTGTGGCCTTTCTGGCTAGAAAATTGCCTGATAGTTTCAATGAAGCCAAGTTCATTACTTTTAGCATGCTGGTCTTTTGCAGTGTTTGGATCACCTTCCTTCCCACCTACCTGAGCACCAAAGGAAAGTCCATGGTGGCTGTGGAGATCTTCTCCATTTTGGCCTCTGGAGCTGCTCTCTTGGTTTGTATCTTTTTCCAAAATGCTACATTCTTATATTGAAGCCCAATCTCAACTGTAGAGAAAATATAATAAGAACCAAGAATTTTTAACTAATGTAGGGACTGGCCTCACTTAGATTTGTCTTTGAGGGAAGTCAGGAGATATCTGCAAATCACCCAGTCTTGTGACATGTAGTGGCTTTAAGGCAATAAGCAGCACTGGAAATAACCTGGGAGATGTTGTAGCTCATGCAACAGAAGTATAACATGGGTGAACTTTGTAATCGGCAATGAGATCCTACCTGTTCCACTACCAGTTTGGTGATCACACATGCACGCATGTGTGCACCTAACATGTGCATGCAGCTTTTCCCACACCAGCTGAGGCCTGCAGCACTAATCAGTTGAGAGGATAAAGAAGAGAAAAGGCAGGGGCAATGTGGGAGAACCAAGCTTGTGCTTTTCTCTTCTTTCTCCTCTCAGCTGATTGCCTTTCCTCCTCTCGGGGGGGCATTGTGTGATGTCTGAAATGCCCTCAAGTCCTGGAAGACTGCTTTCATGTCCCCACTAGTTTTTCTTTTGTCTAGACTAGCCATACCTAATTCCTACCTTCCATTGAGCACCTGTATACTGCATGAGTCAAGAAAAGGGCTGCGAAAATATCTACAGGCCCCTCACATCCTGGACATAAACTGTTTCAACTTCTACCCTCAAAGCTATAGGGCATGGCACACCAGAACAACTAGACACAAGGACAGTTTTTCTCCTGAAAGCCATCACTCTGCTAAACAACTAATTCCCACAACTCTGTCAAATTATTTACTTGATTAAAAAAGAAAAGAAAAGGGAAAAAGGGCACCAAAAATAGAATAAAAAGGAATAGGTCAGGAAAATAATAAAAGGAAAAAAATATAATCTGGTTCCTGGGTTAAAAAGCTAAAATCCCAACATAAAATCCAACTAGCGGGAAGTGAAAAAATATAACAACAACAACAACAACAACAACAACAACAACAACAACAATAACAAATCATTCCATTAGGTGAGTCACTGCCACTAAAGGCTCTAAAATAAAACAATTCAAATTCTTCAGTTCCAGTCCTTTCAAGGTCACTTCAATCTTCTTTCTTTTTTTCAGCTTCAACTCCAGACTCTGGCTATCAATAATTACACAGAGGAGCACCTGTATAAACAATCTACCATGCTCTTCCCACTATCTTTTCAGTAAAAAGCTCAGAGTCCTTGAAGTGTAACTCTCATACATAAACAAGCAAGAAAGAAAAGAAAACAATATATCCAGCCTCTAGATGGCAGTGCTACTTATTTCTCTCTGCTTTCACTTCCCCATGTATCCAAAGCCAGAAACAAAAAGAAAAAAATAGAATCTTTTAAAAAGGAAAGTGAAAAAAAATAAACCTCAAATAAAGAAGAAAAGCCTTAGTCAAAGCAAACTTTCCAAAGAAAAAAAATTAATCAAAAAGAAAAAAATAGTAAAAATTAGAGAAGACCAGTCCAGTCTAAATTAAAAAAACTTGCCAAATTCCAATTTCTGGTAAAAAGAAAGAAAAAAAAACCCTTCAATTTAAACATAGCTTAATTTCACCACTTAATCTCTTTTATCTTCACTTTTAATTTCCTTTTAAGTCTTTTAGGGTGTTCTCTCAAAATAATGAACAAAAAACCATCTCACCAAACTGACACACTTTCTCTTGATCTCTTCCATTTTGGAGCTGTCCCAGCTTCAGCAGCTTTAATGGCTGCCTCTCCGCTGCCGGCAAAAGGGCTTCTTCTGGATCAACCAGGGATTTTGCAGTGTCCCTGGGATCAACAGGACGTGCCCCTGCCTATCACCATCCCTACGAGACAGTTTAGGTCCGTTTGGACCATCCAGCAGCAGAGATATCAACAGCAATCCCCTGTCGTACCTCTGTGTCATACCTCCTGTTGTACCGCCGCGACGCCAGCTCCGCCCTTCTCAAATTATTTACTAAGACTCTATTACCACTATTCTTCTCATCCTCCCTATTACCTATCTCCTCCCACAATAACCTTGTTGCTTGTATTTTTACAATTTATATTGTTTTATTTAGATTCCTAGTATGATTTGATTGATCATTTAGTATCCTATGACTATCACTAAGTGTTACGGTTACGGTTTTTGATGAATGTATTTTTATGAGGCCTATGATCATAATTTATCACTTGTAGCTTTTATGTACACTGAGAGCTTATGAACCAAAGACAAATTCCTTGTGTGTCCAATCACACTTGGCCAATAAAGAATTCTATATTTTGGTCTCTGGGCCTTTAATCCTCTTTGTTAATTTCAACCCACAGTCTACACCTCACCATGTGTCCAGTTAAGTGGTGCTTCTAAGCAGTTGATGGTTGGGATGGTTTTCCTGGGATACAGTATACAAATGAACCAATTGTTTTTATAGGGAGTTGCCTTTGTTCACCATCCTAAAGTTGGTTAGTCAGAAGTTGTGGGAGCTTCATCACGGGAGACTTTCAAGAAGAGACTGGACTGCCATTTGTCAGAAATGGTGCAGGGTCTCCTGCTTAAGTGGGGGGGTTGGACTAGATGACCTACAAGGTACTTCCAAACTCTGTTAATCTCTATAATCCCAACATGGCAGCATCCCCACGGTCAAGTGATTTACATTCAGATGCTGGACACAATTGACTCATATTTATGATGGTTGAAGTGCCCCCGGGAGAATCATAGGATCCTCTTGTGTGACCTTCTGACCAGCAAAATCAATGGGGGAAGCCAGATTCACTTAACAACCATGTTACTAATTGAAAAACCCCTGGGATTCGCTTAACAAACATGGTGAGCAAAGTTGCAAAATTCAGTTAACAAATTTATCGCTCAACAACATAAATTTTGGGCTCAATCGCAATCGTACATTGAGGACTACCTGTATTCTCAGTCAACCAGAGGTTCTCCAAAGGGTTATAGTTACAACTCTCTAAACTCTGCAGACCACATAGGTGTCATGCCCCTGTCAGAATCTGAATCTGAGGAGGAAGACAAACAGCTGACAGGGAGTGGGAGTGTGGCTCTGTTGGTTGTGGAGGAAATTGGGGAAGGGCAAAGTCTGGCTGGAAAGAGCAGGGGAGAGGTAGAGCAAGGGAGAGGGAATTCAGAGGAAGATCCAGGCCCAACACCTCTCATCCTAGGGGCACAGGGAGGAATGGAGAAGACAGCAACATGGGTTGTGTGGCTTATGAGGGAGAAAGGCCCTGATTCCTTGCATAGCCACACACTGGGAATGAGAAGTTTAAAAAGAACTGAATGCTGACTGTGGCAGCTGCTGGGAGTAAACCAGAGGTGGTATTCAGCAGGTTCTGAACAGTTCTGGAGAACCGGTAGTGGAAACTTTGAGTAGTTTGAGAAACCGGGAAATACCACCTCTGACTGGAGACTTTACAGTATCCTTCCCCGCCACACCCACCAAGCCACACCCACAGAACCGGTAGTAAACAAATTTGAATCCCACCACTGGAGCAAATGTGATTTTATCCTGTGTTGTCTTTGATTATCTGTGTCCCTGGCGTCTTCCCAACCATGTGAGTTTTTTCATGTCTGGAATCCTTGCTCCTGCCCTGCCAAACTAATTACCTCAGTTTGGCTTGATTGGATTAATAGTTACAGTTTGTGCTGACCATATTTGGACTTAATTCTCTGCAGTCAAAGGCTGTTCCTGGGAGAGTTTTTATCCAGCCAGAAAGTAACCAGGACATTGGGGGCAAAGTTGGAGCTAATAAAGAGACTCTTATTGATTATCTGACTGTGTTGCCTTTGTGCCACACCCTTTGGGTCATCACAATAGGTCTGCACATCTGTAGAGCAGAGAATTCAGATAAGAAATGGCTTCTTGAAAGAGTCACAATACAGGAGCTGAGTTGTGGAATATCCCACTCTACAGCTGAGTCAGAAGCGGACAACACAGGCAGTTGTGTGAAGGAGCAAAGGCTCTTTGAGATGGTGGGAGTTTTTGTGGCTTTCAAGGAATTAGCTGAGGCAGGCATTCAACAACCAACAATGGGTTCACAGTGAGCTGCATCTGAAATCAAGAGTCTTTGTCTAAGAATTTCTTGAGCAACTACCATGCACATTATCTCTCCTGCAGAGATGATATGACTTTCCTCTTTCTGTTGCGGCCAACCCACCAAAGGAGTGATGAAAAGACCCACTCTACAATTTATGGGGAATAAAAAGGGGGCTAATCATCCTTCGTTCGTGATGATCCTTGGGATAGGTTAGTTAAAGACAAGGTTGTTCAGGTCCAGCTTCGTGGTCAGTTTGCTGGCTTGAAATTCCCTCTCCTGTAATTGGGAATTTTCACAATTACTGTGGCTTTTAATCGGAGGCTACCAATTGTTTCTCCACACATATAGACACACCTTTATAGTGGAACCGAGAACACTGATAGATCTGTTAGGGAGGAATGCTGTTGTTTTGTGTACATTATCTATTGATTATCCCTGCCATGAACTCTCTGCTTTGTACTTCACATCTGCTCAGATTTTTTTGCAGGGATGATTCGCATACATAGGTAGAGGTAGATATAGATTGAGGGGGTCATTGGTGCTCTGTGAGCTTGGTGGTTTTCTTGAAGATATTTCATTATCCAAACTAGGTAGGTTATCAGTGAAGAAGGGAGTGGGGTGATAATGAGAAGGAGGAGGAGGGAGATGGGCGGAGCTGGAATCGCCGCGAGACGGAGGTGATCTTGACTCCTGAGATCACCTCTGATACTGCCGCTTCGGGAAGGTCCCCCAGGATCTAAACTGACTCATAGGGTTGGTGAAAGTTGGGGGCGCCTCCTGTTGATCCCAGGGATGTCGCAAAGTCCCTGGTTGATCCAGGACAGCCCCTCTACCCGAAACGTGCTGAGGCAGCCATCGGGCTGAAGAAGCTGTGACAGCTCCGGAGGAATGAGATTGGAAGAAGTTTGTCGGTCGGTGAGATCATTTTGTTTTAACCCTTTGGGAACACCCTAGCAACTCTAATGGTGTGAAATTGAGAGTGATATGGAATAGGCGGCGGAAGAGATTGTGTTTGAAAGTAAAGAGTTTTGTTTCTTCTTTCTTTTTATGGCTTTAAAGACTTTCTTTTTACTTTTTCCTCTTGGGAGTCCTTGAATACCGTTTATATTTTTTGAATTTTGTCTCTTTTTTCCTTTTTTGGCACCAGGGGCTCTAATGTAATTTGGTTATTTTGATCTGGTTACTTTTATTTTTGCATATAAGAAATGGCCACCGAGATTTTTTACTGTCTTTCTTGTTTTGAATAAGACAGGAAGTGATACATTTTGGAAGCCATTTGGCAAGGAAGTGAAAGTTGGTTGTGAGATACAATATTGCTACTAGAGACCCGTTATCTTATATAAACATACACACTTGCAAGGACTGTATCCAAGGCTCCGTTGATTAGAAAGTGCTGGATAGGTGCTTTTGGAATATCTTTGAGCCTTCAGTTTGGATCTGAAGAGTAAAGTGACCTTGGAGAGTTTTTTAAAATAAAAGAATTGGATTTCTTCGAGAGGCAAAACAGAGGAGCTGCTATCTTTCCGCTTTCACTAGTTAAGCTCTGGACTCTGCATAGTGGCAATGGAATAAAGAGTGATATTGCTTCCTGCCAAGGCTTTTTATTGTTTGGAATTTAACTTTTCATAATTGGAGCCCCTAAGAATATATTTTGTTATTCCTAAAGGGAATTCTACTACTTTACTATTTTTTATTCTTTTTTTTATTGATACCTTCCTATTTTTCAACTTTTAGCCTTTTTTCTTTTGAGAGTTGGTTTTTTACTCTGCACATTGGAAACAAGACAGTTAATTATTGGCCCCTTTTTTATCTTTTTCTCTTTTTTCCTTTTTAAATTCAAGTTTTTAAATTTTTACCTTTTTTCAAATTATTGATATATTATTGATATGTAATTGAACCCCCTTTTTCCTTCTACTATTCTTTTCCCTTTTTTCTTGTTAAAAAGGATTGTTCTTCTCCCTTTTATAACACTAATTTTTATCTTTACTTTTTGTTATTGGCCTTCATTTCTTTTTCCTTCCTTCTTTTTGGAATTGGTTCTGACAATCTCTGTAACAATGAGTAGAAGAACTTCAATTCCACAAGTAACGGTTCCCACAACAGAAGAGGCAATACAGAAGATCTTACAAGCAGTAGGTGAGATTGGAAAAAGAACAGAGATAATTGAACAGAAGCTAGACAAGACAGATAAAAAGTTAGACAAGACAGATGAAAATATAAAGGCTTTACAGCAAACAATGGAGAAATACGGTGAGAGCATGAAGAAAATTGAAGAGCAGCAAGAACAAAGAGACAAGGAAATGAAGAGTTTTAACACCAGATTAAGGGAAGTTGAGAGTGACCATAATGAATCTCTGCGAAGTGAAATTGATAGGTCAGAATTCTATTTGAGATTCCAAAATGTCGAGGAAGAGAAGGGTGAAAATTTACTGGAGAAAATGACACAGATTTTGGCAGAACTGTTAGAAATAATGGAAGAGAAGATGAGGGATGGAATAGATGAAACATTTCGTGTCTTTACAAGATATGCAATGAGGAATAAACTTCCAAGAGAAATTCATATTAGATTTACTAAGAAGAGTATTAAATCACAAATATTGCAAACAGTCAGAGATAAGACGCTGAAGCACAACAATAAAGATGTCACAGTACTGAAACAGATACCAAGAAGAATAAGAGAGAGGAGAGGAGAATATGCATTTTTATCCAGAGAATTATTGAAGAGAGGAATAAATTATAGATGGCTAATACCAGAAGGCCTCTTGTTTGTCTGGCGGGAACAAAGACATAGAATCGACACAGTGGAGAAGGCAGAATCATTCTATGAGGGCTATTTTAGAGGAAAAGAGGGAAATGGAGGACATGAAGAATTGATTGTGGAACTTCCAAAGGAAGGTGCAATGATAAGTGAAGAAGAAGAAAAACTTGGAGCAGTAGGCGGTCTACCTAGAGAACAAAAAGAAGTTAGAACGACTAGAGCAAAACAACCTATATATAAGACTTAAAATGGAAGGGAAAAATTGATTTCAATGAATATAAATGGACTCAATTCAATTGCCAAAAGAAGGAAAATATTTCATAAATTAGAGAAATTAAAATTTGATATAATTTGTCTGCAAGAGGTCAATATTAAAAGCAAAATGAAGATGTATTAAGGCAAAGAAAGTTAGGAAAGCTATTTACATCACTGGCGCAATGTAAAAAAAGAGGAGTGGCTTTATATATTAAAGATACAATTACTGAATTGATTTATACAGATGAAGATGGGAGGATTTTAATGGTGGAGATAATAGACAACAACACTAAAATGCTCCTGATAGCAATATATGCACCAAGTGAGAATCAAGAAGAATTCTATAAGAAATTATACCAAAAAGTGATTGAATTAGACTATGCAAATATTTTTCTGATGGGAGATTTTAATGGGATAATTAATGACCAGCTTGATTACAAATCTGAAAGAACCAAAAAGAAAACTAGAAAAAAGCTACCCAAGTCCTTCTTTCAATTGATAGAAGAAATGAATATTAAAGACATATGGAGAGAGAAATATTGGAAATAAAGAATTTACTTTTTATTCAAATAGACATGAATCATGGTCAAGAATAGATATGGTATGGGCATCTACAGACATGCTCACCGATATACAGAAAATTCAAATTGAAAGTGGGACCTGGGCGGATCACAATCCATTGATAGTTGCCTGGAAAGGATAGAGGAGAAGATCTAGATGGACATTAAATAATATGATCTTGAAAGAAGAAGAATTTAAAGAGAACTGAGACAGAACTTTTTTTTCAAGGAAAATAGAAAAGAAGATACATCACTACAAACTCGCTGGGATGCAATGAAGGCTTATACAAGAGGTTTGATAATTGACTATATAAGGAAAAGAAATATTAAACGAAGAAGACACTCAAAATATTGGAAGATGATTTCATGAAATTGGAAAAAGAACTACAACAATCACCACAAGGGAAAGATATTAAAAGGAAAATGGATGTGATTAAACATAAAATGGCTGTAATGGACCAGGAAGAAATTGCTCAAAAGATTAAAGGCGCTAAACAAAATTACTTTGAAAATGGTAATAAGCCAGGAAGGTGGTTAGCGTATAAAATTAGAAAGGAAAGAGAAATAAAGAAAATTAGTCAATTAATAGATGGAAAAGGGAATATACAGCATGGGAACGATGAAAAGAAAAAAATCATTCGAGACTACTATGAAAAACTGTACTCTCAAGAAGATATTCTAGAAGAAAGAATTGAACAGTATCTACAAAAGACAAGACTACCACAGATACCTGAAGACATTGAGACAATGTTAGAAGGGAACATAACCATGATGGAATTAACAGAAGCCTTGAAGAAACAAAATACAGGAAAAGCACCAGGCCCAGATGGTCTATCGGCGGAATTTTACAAGACCTTCCAGGAAGTGTTAAGCGCTCCCCTTCTAGAAGTGATGAATGAAGTCTTACTAAAAAAGAGAATACCTGAGACATGGTTGGAAGCTTATATTACCCTTATACCTAAAGAAGAAATGGATCTACAACAAGTTAAAAATTATAGACCTATCTCATTGTTGAATTCAGATTATAAAATTTTTGCTTCAATCTTGGCAGAAAGAATGAAAAGATATTTAAATGAATTTATCCACACGGATCAAAATGGATTTCTGCCAAAACGACAAATCAAGCAAAATGTGAGAATAATTTTAGATACTCTGGAGTATTATGAAACACATCCTGAAAAACAGATGGCACTGATGTTTTTAGATGCTCAAAAAGCATTTGACAATGTGAACTGGCAGTTTATGATATTGCAAATGATGCAAATGGGCTTTGGAAAAACTTATACAAGCTATTGAGGCAATATATAATAATCAAACAGCAAAGATATTGGTAAATGGAGAGTTGACAGAATCTATAGGGATAAGAAAATGAACCAGACAAGGTTGTCCTCTGTCGCCCCTGCTGTTTGTTTTAACACTAGAAGTACTGAATAGAGCTATCAGAGAAGATGAAGAAATAAAAGGAATGAAAATTAAAAAAGAAGAATATAAACTACAGGCGTTTGCAGATGATTTGGTATTCATACTAGAGGATCCACTTAAATCAGCACCTAAGTTGATAGAACAAATAGAAGAATATGGAATGGTGGCAGGTTTAAAAATTAATAAAGACAAAACAAAGATCCTAACAAAGAATATGTTAGCAAAACGCAAGAAAGATTTAGAAGATTTATTAAAGATTCAGATCGCAAATAAAGTTAAATATTTGGGAATATATATAACGCCGAGATGCAATACTTTGAAAGAAGATAACTATATAAAACTTAAACAGCAGATAGCGACAGATCTTGAAAGATGGGAAAATATGCAATTAACTCTTATTGGCAGAATATCGACAGTTAAGATGAATATTCTACCTAGAATCTTATATCTACTTCAGACAATCCCAATTAGACTTGGGAAAGGGTACTTTGAAGATCTAAATAAAATCACATCCAAATTTATATGGCAGGGCAAAAAGCCAAGAATCAAATTTAAGCTATTACAAGATGCAAGGTCAAGAGGGGGATTCACACTACCAAACTGGGAATTGTATTATCAAGCCGCAAGTCTGATGTGGGTGAAAGAATGGATAACATTGAGAAATAACAGATTGTTAACTCTAGAGGGTCATGATTTATTATTAGGATGGCATGCTTTCTTATGGTATAAGGGAACAAAAAAACAAGGATATTTTAGAAGACACTATGTTCAAGAAGCTTTGTTTCTAAATTGGGAAAAAACTAGAAAACAACATTATATACAAATTCCATTATGGGTATCTACTATTGAAGCTTTTTCATATGCAATAATATACAAGAAGGAACAAACAGTTAGATATGGAGAGATTTTAAATGAAAAGGGTGAACTCAAATCGATGCAAACACTACAAGAACAAGGTATAAAAATGAATTGGTTTTCATATTTGCAAATACAATCTAGATATGATGAGGATGTTAGGACTGAAGGGATTTATAAAAACCAACTGAATTAGATAAAATCTTGATGGGCACGAACGAAAAATGATTAAAAACTTTATGGTTATCTATTAGAAGTTAGAATGGAAGAGGAGCAGGTTAAGGAAACAATGATTGCTTGGGGGAAAAATTTCGGTTATGGGATAGATCTAGAGAGATGGCAAACACTGTGGGATCAGAATTATAAAATGACAATGTCAACTGCATATAAAGAAAATTTGTATAAGATGTTTTACAGGTGGCACCTATCCCCGAGAAGGATTGCAAGAATGTTCAAGGATAAATCGGATAAGTGTTGGAAATGTCATCAGATACCTGACTCCTACTACCACATGTGGTGGACTTGCGTTGATGCCAAAAGATACTGGACTAAAATCCACATGTGGTTGGAAAAATGACACAACAACATATAGACTTGAAACCTGAGATATTCCTGTTGGGAATTGTACCAGAGACATTTAACAAAGAACTGAAATATTTGATTGTTAATGTACTGACAGCCGCTAGAATTGTATTTGCTAAAACTGGAGAAATGACAAGACACCTACCAGGAGGAAGTGATTAAGAAGATTTTGGATTGTGCCAAAATGAGTAGATTAACATTTGAAATTAGGGACCAAGAAGAAAAGCAGTTTTATAACATATGGAATATGTTCTATCAATGGTTAGACAAAAAGTTTGGTAATATATTTTGGGAATATAAAGATAGATAGAACTGTTGAAACAATAAAGAGATTATAATATGATAAAGGATTAATAATAATGATTATAGTTTTTCCTTTTTGTAATATTGAGTATGAATAATGAGGGGAAGGCACTGTGATTTTTGACCGACCGACATACTTGAAATTGATATGGATCTATGTGTTGTATGTTTGTTTGTTATGTTTGTGTTTTTGGAAAAATAAAACCTTTTATAAAAAAAAAACCCAACAATGTTTATTGTAACAAAGAAACAGGTTACTCGTGGCAGCCACTAACTAACAATATGGCCGGCTGATAGGCAGCAGCTGATACTGTCTGATAGCTCCCTTTTATAGTTAGCTGTCAGATGGCTCAACCAATAGGAATGAACTCTGGCTCCTGCTTAAAATGTGGACCAGATCAGAAACTTCCGTTGACCTCAGTAGGAATCTACTGAAACGTTGCATGTACAGAGTGTAACTAACTCAACTTTTGCTATTCCTTGCTGAGCCCTGAAGCTCCAGTTGCAACCTAATGTGCCAACTGCAAAGATAAGGCATCGAGGCTAGTCTTGCCAATGAAACTTGGTGTAATTCAAAACATGAATTTCATCTGTTGTAACAACATAATGAGAGATAATAATGCTAACAAACTCTGGGTCATATGCCAGAACACACATTCCTTTTCTGAGCTGCAGTGTTCCTAAATGCTGGGAAAAACCATGAGTGTTGCATAAAATATTGCATAAATTATGTTTCTAAAGCAACGACGATCTTGTGCAAGCTGTGTGTGAAACAGTAGGAAGAAGGAAAAAAGGGTTTTTTTGCCCCTTGCACCTGCTTTTTCTCTTTCCCTTGCTGTTTGAGGAAGGAGATAAAAGATGGCCAAGCTTTAATCTTGATCAATCATAAAGATGAATATCAATGGCCTCGTATTCAGAGTTTCATTTGGATTTATCTAGATCAGGGGTGTCCAAATGGATTTCTTTGAGGGCCAGATCAGCATTATAGTTCTCTGTGGGCTGGTGGGGGGTGGGATGGATGCCTCCTGCAGCACCCTGCTATCCAAAATGGGGTGCTGGGAGACCACATGCATGCCCCTCTCTGTGCCTCAGCTGAAAATGGTCTGAATGGCCCTTTTTGGGGCTGTTTTTTGGGGCATTTTGGCCTATTTTGCAGCCAGTTTTTGGCCCGTTTTTCAGCCTGTTTTGGGACCACTTTTGGCCTGTTTTGGCCTGTTTTTCAGCCCATTTTCAGCCTGTTTTTGGACCTTTTTTGGTCTGTTTCGGCCTGTTTGAGGCCCATTTTTTGGCTATTTTCAGCCTGGTTTTGGCCCGTTCATTGGCCCGTTTTGGGCATGTTTTCTGGCCTGTTTTGAGTCCATTTTGGGGCTGTTTTGGGTGCATTTTTAGCTTGTTTTTCAACCCTTTTCTGGGCTGGTTTCGGCCAGCAGAGTGCTGCAGGAGGCCTGGAGGGTATATTTCCAGGATGCCCCTGCGGGCCTTGAGTTTGACACCCCTGATCTAGATTCTGATTTGCACCAAAACCTAACATTACCAACTGGCACCTTCCACCTTCCGTGGTGTCTCCAGTGAATGGGGAAGGGAAGACAACTGAAGCTGCTTTTACAGGACAGCCTTTGCCAGATGGGCTCCAGGCAACATAGGAATTTTCTCCTCGTGTTCCTCAGGGTGGGAATCTCTCCCTGTGAGGTCTGTCTCAAGGTTAGAGGAATACAGATAATCCTTGACTTATAACTGATCCCATGTTGTTAAGCGAGATGTTTGTTAGGTGAGTTTTGCTCCATTTTACGATCTTTCTTTCCATCATTGTTAAATGAATCTCCGCATTTGTTAAATGAGTAACGTGTTTAAGTGAATCTGGTTTTCTTATTGACTTTGCTTGTCCAGAAGGTGTTCATATGATCGTGGGATATTGCAACTGTCATCAATATGAACCAGTTGCCAAGGATCTGAATCTTGATCATGTGACCATGGGGAGTGTGGCAATGGCGATAAGTGCAAAAAACGGCCACAAGTCACTTTGTTCCAGTGCCGTGGTAACTTCGAATGGTCACTAAATGAATTGTTGTAAGTCGAAGACTTCCTGTAAGCAGGATATTACAGAGCACATGTCAACTCATAAAGTATTTCTATGGTCTTTTTAGAGTTGCCAACAGAAAGGGAGGAGGGAGCAGTAGGAAGCTTGCATTCCATAAATAGTTTTCAAAGATAGTAACTAGGTGACTGAAGTTTCTGCCATGCAAAATTCTAACTGGAGAGCATGATTGATGACTCTGGGCTATGGATGTGTCCCATTGGAGAATATGAATTATGATACACCCAGAGGGGTGGGGAGGGGGAAACCAGGGTCAAGGGTGACAATGAATTATGTGCCTCAGAGTTGGCTATACCCAGGCAGCGCCGGCATGTTTACTCCTAATAAAACTTCTTTAAGTTTTGAAAGTTCAGCTAGAGACTTATGATTTACATGGTGGTAACTGCCAGAGCCCTGACAGCACGTTTGGAGTCAGTTTTGGGAAGTTGTCAAGTTGTGCCTAATTTAATCCTTGGGAAAAGCTTCACATCTAGCTTTTATCAACACTTTCCACACCCAACTTATTATTTTTTTTACAAAGCTCTTTTTTAGTCAGTCCTTGGTTTGGAGCCTCAGCATTAAAAGTCAGCAGTGAACAATTGCCTTATTGCACATCATCCTTCAAACTTCTCCATCTTGGCTCCAGAATTGTTGGACCTCAATTCCTGGAGAGTCCTCAAGTTTAAGATTAGATTAACATGAGTTGAAAGGGAGCTTGCAGATCATCTAGTCCAACCCTCACCCACCCAAGCAGGAGACCCTGCATCATTTCTGACAGATGGCAGTCCAATCTCTTCTTGAAAGCTTCCTGTGATGAAGCACCCACAACTTCTGAAGGCAAGCTTAGCTGTCCATGGGTTGGTTGTTCTCACTGTCAGAAAATTTCTCCTTATTTCTAGGTTGAATCTCCCTCGCTGATCAATTTCTAGCCATTATTCCTTATCTGGCCTTTGGGGTCTTTGGATAATAGTTGACCCCTTCCTCACTGTGGTAGCCCCTCAAATATTGGAGCGCTGCTATCATGCCCCCCCAGTCCTTCTCTTCACTAGACTAGCCATACCCAGTTCCTGCAACCGTTCATCATATGTTTCAGTCTCCAGTCCCCTAATCATCATTCTCTGCACTTTTTCTAGAGTCTCAATATATTTTTATAGTGTGGTGACCAAAACTGAATGCTGTACTCTAGGTGTGGTCTTACTACGGTTTTATAGAGTGCTATTAGTACCTCACTTGATCTTGATTAAATCCCTCTGTTAATGCAGTTTAGGATTGCATTAGCTTTTTTGGTTCCTGCTGCACACAAGTCCAAAGAGGTCTTTGAGGCCTCTGAATACAAATCAAAGAAGAGTTACCACATTCTATTCCGCACGTGGCCTAACTAGGGTAGTATAGAGCAGTGCTATCACTTCCCATGAACTTGATGCTATCCCTCTGTGGATGCAACCTAGGATTTCACTGGCTTATTTTGGCAGCTGCAGCACACTGCTGACTCATACTTAAATGCTGATCCACCAGATACCTAGATCCCTCTTACAGTCACATCTTGCCTATTACGTATTCTGTCACTTTCCGCCTTCTGTAATGTCTCTAGTGATTGGGGAAGGGAAAGAGGGGAAGGGAAACTGGGGATGGGAAATGTGCAGAACCTTATTTTCTTACCACTTAACTGCATCTTTTGGCCCAATGCCCAAGTCTATCAAGATTCTTCTGGATTTTGAATCTCTCTTCCAAAGTGTTAGCAATTCCCATCTTGGGATCATCCATGAATAGGATGAGCACTCCTCAATTGCCACATCTAGTTTGATTGAAGCAACACTAAAATCATCGGCTACACTACCACCCACCATGCTTGTGAGTTTATCAAAGCCTGGCACTCCATAAGCAATTCCATCAACAGACACATTGTCCTACAACCAGCCTATGAGCCCCACAGAATCCAAATTTATTTATTTTATTTTATTTATTTATTTTGTTTGTCAAGCAAGTATAGGAAAACAAGTATAAGTATGAACATAACATATAAACATGTAAGTATAAACAGGTATAAGTATATACACATAATAAATGAGTATGAATAAATGGGAACAGTAGGACAGTGATGATAGGCACGATGGTGCGCTTATGCACGCCCCCTTACAGACTGCTTAGGAATGGAGTGACATCCACGACAGACAGTTTAAGGTTAAAGTTTTGGGGGTTTGAGGCTGTAACAGCAGAGTCAGGTAGTGAGTTCCAGGCGTTGACCACTCTGTTACTGAAGTCGTATTTTCTGCAATCGAGTTTGGAGTGGTTTACTTTGAATTTGTATCAGTTGTTTGCTCATGTATTATTGTGGTTGAAGCTGAAGTAGTCATTGACAGTTAGGATGTTGTAGAGGACATTTTTGTGTACTAAGCTTAGATCAGACCATAGACGGCGTAGTTCTAGGTTGTAGGTTGTAATTGTAAGTTGTAGGTAAATCAACCACACAGCCAACCAGAGACAGCACTGACCCTCAACCAACCCATGCAACCCCCACCACCAAGTAATTCACCTCCCAATGACCCTGATCTGATGTAATCTCCTTGTCACAAGACCCATCACAAGATTCACTGATGACTCACACCTGACCCATCACAAGAACCTCACTCGACACACCCACACCTGAAGCCTTTATAAATAGAAGAACACGGACACTGACATCCCTAAACTCTGCTGAAGATGTTACCTAGCCTGGTAATGAAATGTTTGGAAACCAACACACAACTTGGAAAAGAAACCTTCATCCTTCACACGAGCTACAGATATTCTTTTCTATTGCAAACCCCCTAAATTGAAGTGCAAAACAGAATCTGGAAATCCATCTGGTGGTGGTACTCTCTATCCCACATTATTCTACCTTACTAAGAAGTAAGCTGTAGTCTACTTTATCAAATGCCTTACTGAAGTCTAAGTGCACTATATCCATAGCATTTTCTGGATGCACTAGTTTAGTCACTTTATCCAAGAAGGCAATAATATTTGTTTGATATGACCTCTTTTTAAACAAATCCATGCTAGATTTTAGTAATTACCTTGTTTCATGTTTAGGTGTTCAGAGATCTACTGTTTGATTTTATTTATTTATTTAATTTGACTTGTATGCCGCCCCCTCTCCAAAAGGACTTGGGGCGGCTCACAACTAAAACATAACAATAAATAATTACTTAAAATTGGATTAAATGAAAACAAGTCAAATACAAAAATTTAAAATGCCCAAAGTTAAGACAACCATCAAGCTCCCCCAGGAGGTCAGCACAGCCCGGACTGCGCAAATAACCAGGTCTTTAAATCGTGGCAGAAGGTGCGGAGATCGGGGGCCAACCAGAGCTCCAGCAGAAGCTGATTCCATAAAGTGGGAGCCGCCACAGAATAGGCCCTCCCCCGGGTCACCGCCAGATGACATTGAGTCGCAGACAGCACCCCAAGGAGCCCCCACCTGTACACGCGCACAAGGCGGTTGGTGTTTGATGCTGGCAGGATTTTGGTTTGCAGGATATTCCAAGAGGATGGAATGGAATGGAATGGAGCAGAACAGAACAGTACAGAACAGAGTAGAATAGAATAGAATAATATAGAATAGAATAGAATGGAACAGAATATTGGAATGGAATGGAATGGGATAGAATAGAATGGAATGGAATGGAATGGTCCAGTCAAGAGATTCCACATTTGGTCATGGGGGAGAGGTGTTGGCCCCCATGGACAGGGCATGTAACCTCGGGGTCCTCCTGGACTCGCAGCTCAGGTGGGAGCTGTGGCCAGGGGGGCCTTTGCCCAGGTCCAGCTGGTTTGCCGGTTATGCCCATATCTGGACAAAGATGCCCTGCGCACGGTCACTCATGCACTTGTTACCTCCCGACTCGACTACTGCAACGTTCTCTATTTAGGACTGTCCTTGCATACCATCTGGAGGCTTAAGCTGGTGCAGAATGCGGCCGCATGGGTTGTGATGGGAGCTTCCCAGTACTCCCATGTTACACCCCTACTGCACGACTTGCATTGGCTACTGGTTGCCCTCAGGGTGAGGTTCAAGGTTCTGGTGTTAACATTCAAAGTCTATAAGGCATGGGTCTGGGATATTTACGGGAGTGCCTCCTGCCGGCATCGAGTGCCAACTGCCCTGTACGAGCACACAGGCAGGGGCTCCTCGGGGTGCCGTCTGCGAGCCAGTGCTGGCTGGCAGTGCCCCGGGAAGGGCCTACTCTGTGGCAGTTCCCGTCTTATGGAACCAGTTGCCCCTGGGGCTCCACTTGGCCCCTGACCTTCGTACCTTCCATCACGATTTGAAAACCTGGCTATTTGAGCAGGCCGGGCTGGGCTGACCTCTTGGGGGCGTGGTTTTAAATTTTTAAATTTCTAAATTTATAATAATATTGGGATTTTATATTAATTGGGCTTGTAATGTTTAATAGTGTTTTAAGTAATTAACTTATTGTTTGTTTTTAGTTGTGAGCCGCCCCGAGTCCTTTCGGAGAGGGGGTGGCATACAAGTCCAATGAACAACAACAACAACAACAACAACAACAATAATAATAATAATAATAATGGAATAGAATAGAATAGAATAGAATAGAATAGAATAGAATAGAATAACAGTGCTGGAAGGGACCTTGGAGGTCTTCTAGTCCAACCATCTGCTTAGGCAGGAAACATTATACCATTTCAGACAAATGGTTGTCCAATCTCTTTTTAAAAACTTCCAGGGTTGGAGCATTCACAACTTCTGGAGGCAAGTTGTTATTTGTTCTAATGGTCAGGAAATTTCTTCTTCATTCTAGTAAACTATCTGATCCTGGAGATTTGAACTTGTCTGAAGATGATAAATGTTCTCTTGCTAATACGTTGCCTAATTTGACCTATATTCCTGTTCTGTCTCCCATGGTGCTGCTTTTGATAGGACTATTTTTCCCTTTTACATAAAGAAGGATGCAAAGGAGGAATTAAGCAGTTTGTAGAGATTCTCAGCCATTCAGGTCATGGTTGTCCCAAAGGTGCCTTTTTTCAGTAGGCAACTGGACCTTCTCGTTTTTTCTTTGAAGACATTTCACTTCTCATCCAAGAAGCTTCTTCAGCTCTGACTGGATGGTGGGGAATGGAAGGATTTTAATACTGCAAGGAATATGAATCCTTCCATTTCTCACCATCCAGTCAGAGCTGAAGAAGTTACTTGGATGAGAAATGAAATGTCTTCAAAGAAAAAAACGAGAAAGTCCAGTTGTCTCTTGAAAGAGTACCTTTGGAATTAAGCAGTTCTGCTTTTTCTGTATTTCCCACCACCCTTTGCCATCTTTTCCCATTAGCGGACTGATAATTTATTTTCTTCTTGATCCTTACATATTGAAAGGAACTTATTTTTGTTATTTTTGACATTGGTTGCAAGTCTTAATTCATTCGGAGACTTGGCCTTCCTGACTCTGTCCTAGCAGATTCAGGCTATTCATTGGTATTCTGTTTTAGTTATATGCCCCTCTTTCCATTTTTTTAAAACTTGTCCTTTATGTCCATTAGTTTGTCAGAGAGCTCTTTGTGTGCAACTATGCTGACCTCTTCTGGAGTCCCTTGTTTTTCTTTCTGTTTGGTATTTTTAGGGAGACTTTATTGAAAGATGTTGATGGTATCTTACAGCATCAAATGGAAAAGAAAAAATATATTACTAAAACCTTCTTGGAAGAACTATATAGACAAGAAGATGTACCAGAGGAAAGCATTCAACAATATCTAAAAAAGAAAGGGCTAGCTACACTCCTGGAAGAAAGCAAAGAAGTGATGAATAGTGAGATAAAACAAAAAGAACTGCAAGAGGTGATCCATAAGCAAAATAATAATAAGACACCAGGACCAGATGGACTCCCAGGGTAGTTGTATAAGACACTTCAAGAAAAATTAGAAACTCAATTGCTAGAACTTTATAATGAGGCACTGATGACAGCGAAGCTACCAAAATCATGGGAAGAGACATATATTTATTTATTTATTTATTTATTTATTTATTTATTTATTTATTTATTTATATTTGAACTTGTATGCCGCCCCATCTCCAAGACTCGGGCTGCTCACAACTAAAAACACAGAACAATAAATATTTAAAAAGACATTAAACCAAACAAGCCCAAATATAAAACACGACAATAAAAAATACATTAAAAACCCATCCCTCCCCCAGGGAAGGGTCACAGCCCGGCTGGTCAAACAGCCAGGTCTGTAAGGTGGGAGATCAGGGGCCAGACGGAGCTCCAGAGGCAGTTGATTCCAGAGGTTGGGGCCGTGACAGAGAAGGCTCGTCGGGAAGCACCAGCCGGCATTGACCTGCCGATGGAACCCCGAGGAGTCCTTGCCTATGAGCCCGCACAGGGCGGCCGGCACTAGCTATTGGAAGAAGACGCTCCCTCAAATATTGGGGACCCATGTCGTGTAGGACTTTGAATGTCAAAACTAAAACCTTGAATATCACCCGGAGCGCAATCGGCAGCCAATGCAGGCCACGCAGGAGGGGGGTAACATGGGAGAACCAGGTAACTCCCATCACCACCCGCGCAGCCACATTCTGCACCAGTTGCAGTCTCCGGGTGGTATGCAAGGGCAGTTCTAGATAGAGAGCGTTGCAGTAATCAAGTCTCGAGGTGACAAGGGCATGAGTAACTGTGCGTAGGGCGTCCCGGTCCAGAAAAGGGTGAAGTTGTCGAACAAGACGGAGCTGGGCAAAGGCCCCCCTGGCGACAGCCCCCACCTGCTCCTCCAACCGGAGCCGTACATCCAGGAGGACCCCCAGATTCCGCGCCCTATCCACAGGGGGTAACACCTCCCCCCCTATGGCCAAGGATGGACAGTCTTGACTGGGCCGAGATGCCGATACGCAAAGCCACTCAGTCTTGGCCGGGTTGAGTCGGAGCATGTTCCTACTCATCCAGATCCCATCGCATCCAAACACCGGGACATCAGGAGAGGGCATCACTGATCTGGCCTGGGGTGGAAAGGTACAGCTGAGTATCATCAGCGCTGATGGAATTTCACCCCAAAACCACGGATGATCTCACCCAGCGGTTTCATGTAGATATTAAATAAGAGAGGGAAAGGACCGACCCTTTGGGACCCCACAAGAGAGCCCTCGGGTCGACCGAACCCCTCCCACTAACACCGATTGCGACCGCCCGAGAGGTAGGAGGAGAACCACTGAAGAACAGTGCCCCCCACTCCCAACCCCGGAGGCGCAAAAGGATACCATGGTCGATGGTATCGAAAGCCGCTGAGAGGTCCAATAGGACCAGGACAGAGGAAAAACCCCTGTCCCGGGCCCTCCACAGATCATCCATCAGCGCGACCAATGCCATCTCCGTGCTGTAACGGGTCAGAAGCCCGATTGGTGCGGATCCAGGTAGTCCGCTTCATCCAGGAAAAGCGGAACCTGCTGAGCCACCACACTCTCAACAACCTTCGCCAAAAAGCAAAGGTTGGAGATCGGACGAAAGTTGTCTAACACGGTCGGGTCCAAGGCAGGCTTCTTCAGGAGGGTCTCACCACGCCTCCTTCAAGGCGGAGGAAAGACACCCTCCCTCAGTGAAGCGTTGACAACTGCCTGGAGCCAACCGCAGGTGGCCTCCCTGGCGGCATAAGTCAGCCAGGAGGGACACGGGTCCAACAAACATGTGGTGGAACTCAGTCGCCGCATAATCCTGTCCACTTCATCCTCGGAGACAGGATCAAACTCATCCCAGATAACAGTGGCCAGACTACCCACAACTCGTTCCTCCGACCACTGCAAATCAGAGGACAACCCGTCCCGAATGCGAGCGATCTTATCCATCAGATAAGATATATTATGATATATAACGTTAATTATGCCCTTTGTGGCATTGGACCAGGGTATATGAGGGAAACCCTGCTGCCAATAACAGTCTCCCGACGTCCCGTGCGCGCCCACCGACAGGGCCTTCTCCAGGTGCCGTCAGCCAGGCAATGTCGGCTGGCGGTCCCCAGGAGTAGGGCCTTCTCTGTGGGAGCACCCACCCTATGGAACAGCTCCCCCTGGAGCTCTGGGTGGCCCCTGACCTCTGAACCTTCCGCCGTGGCCTAAAAACATGGCTGTTCCAACTAGCCTACCTGAACTGATGGGGGGAGGGTTTTAGCATAGTTTTAATTGTAATATTTATGGGACCTTGGGTTTAATATTTTTTTAATATTTGCATATTTGTATTACTGTTTTTATCTTTGTAAGCTGCCCTGAGTCCTTAGAGAGATAAGGCGGCATATAAGTCTCATAAATAAATAAATAAATAATTTCAAAAGAAGATTCGGACCATGAACTAATACAAAATTATAGGCCCATATCCTTATTAAATGTCGATTACAAGATTTTTATGTCCATAACGGCAGAAAGACTGAAACAAATATTGAACCAAATTATACATAGTGATCAAAACAGATTTCTACCAAATAGACAGATTAAAAATAATACCAGAATGGTAATAAATATGCTAGAATATTATGAGGCACACCCTGGAAAGCAGATGGCATTGTTCTTCCTTGATGCGCAAAAAGTGTTTGATAATGTTAATTGTCAGTTTATTATACTACAACTCATGAGGTGGGCACACACTGGACCTGGTTTTTATCTTGGGATGGTGGTATAACGATCTGAGGGGGCGGCTCTCCAATTACTCGCCCCCTGCCATGAACAGCTCATTATCTCCTTCGGCTGGTCTTCCATTATGCCACCCCCCGCCACTAGGAGGCAGAACCCACAAGATGGTTCCGCCCCAGGTGCCTGATGGACCCTGAGCCATTCCAGACAGCTCTTGAGCCATTCCCTACCTCCCTGGTCCACAACTTGGCTGAGTCCCTGGTGGACGCCTGGCAATAGGCTGCCTCCAGGGCACTCGACCGGGTTGTCCCCTTGTGGCCCCTAACCCGACACAGATCCCGGTTAGCTCCCTGGTTTTCTGAGGAGCTCTGGGAAATGAAGCTTCGGAGGAGGGGCCTAGAGAGCTGTTGGAGGTCCACCCAGTCCGAATCTGACCAATCCCAGGTGAGGGCCTTTTCTAGGACTTACCTGGCAGCGATGAAAGCGGCGAAGAAGGCTTACTTCTCTGCTCTCATCACATCTGCAGATAATCACCTGGCTGCCCTGTTTAGGGCCGCACGCTCCCTCCTGAAACAGGGGGTGAGGGAAGACCCTCTGCAGGGGCAGGCTGAGGAGTTTGGTCAGCATCTACTGGATAAGATCGCTCAGATCCGGGCCGGTTTGGACACCAACTGACTAGAGTCGGATGTGGAGGCGATGACGAGTCTTGTTGAGGTTATCTGGGATGAGTTTGACCCTGTGACCTTAGATTCGTTGGACAGGATTATGCAGAGGCTGAATGCCACCACCTGCTTATTGCACCTGTGCCCCTCCTGGCTGGTTTATGCCACCCGGGAGGGTACACATGGCTGGCTCCAGGCAGTTGCCAACACATCCTTGTGGGAGGGGTCCTTTCCTGCAGTCTTGAAAGAGGCTGTGGTGAGGCCCCTCCTCAAGAAGCCTGCCCTTCTTCCGTTTAATATTTCTTTTCCTTATATAGTCAATTATCAAACCTCTTGTATAGGCCTTCATCGCATCCCAGTGAGTTTGTAGTGATGTATCTTCTTTTCTGTTTTCCTTGAAAAAAAAGATAAGTTCTGTCTCAATTCTCTTTTTAAATTCTTCTTCTTTCAAAATCATGTTATTTAGTGTCCATCTAGATCTTCTCCTCTGTCCTTTCCAGGCAACTATCAATGGATTGTGATCCGCCCAGGTCCCACTTTCGATTTGAATTTTCTGTATATCGGAGAGCATATCTGCAGATGCCCATACCATATCTATTCTTGACCATGATTCATGTCTATTTGAATAAAAGTAAATTCTTTATTTCCAATATTTCTCTCTCTCCATATATCTTTAATATTCATTTCTTCTATCATTTGAAAGAAGGACTTGGGTAGCTTTTTCCTAATTTTCTTTTTGGTTCTTTCAGATTTGTAGTCAAGCTGGTCATTAATTATCCCATTAAAATCTCCCATCAGAAAGATATTTGCATAGTCTAATTCAATCACTTTTTGGTATAATTTCTTATAGAATTCTTCTTGATTCTCACTTGGTGCATATATTGCTATCAAGAGCATTTTAGTGTTGTTGTCTATTATCTCCACCATTAAAATCCTCCCATCTTCATCTGTATAAATCAATTCTGCAGTAATTATATCTTTAATGTACAAGACCACTCCTCTCTTTTTACATTGTGCCAATGATGTAAATAACTTTCCTAACTTTTTTGTCTCAATACATATTCATGTTGTTTTTTAATGTGGACTTCTTGTAGACAAATTATATCAAATTTTAGTTTCTCTAATTTATGAAATATTTTCCTTCTTTTAGCAATCAATTAAGTCCATTTATATTCATCGAAATCAGTTTTCTCTTCCATTTTAGGTCTTGTATATAGGTTTTGTTGCTCTAGTCATTCTAACTTCTCTTCGTTCTCTGGGTAGACCACCTACCGCTCCAAGTTGTTCCTCTTCTTCACTTGTTGCTACACCTTCCTTTGGAAGTTCCACAATCAGCTCCTCTTGTCTTCCATTTCTGTCCTTTCCTCTAAAATATTCATCATAAAAAAATTGCGCTCTCTCCACTGTATCAATTCTATGCCTTTGTTCCCGCCACACAAACAGAAGGCCTTCTGGTATTAACCATATGTAGTTTACACCTCTCTTCAACAGTTCTTTAGATAAGAATGCATATTCTCTTCTCCTCTCTCTTATTCTTCTTGGTACCTGTTTCAATACCATAATGTCTTTGTTATTGTGCTTCAATGTCTTGTCTCTGCTTGCAGTATTTGTGATTTAATGCTCTTCTTAGTGAACCTAATATGGATTTCTCTTGAAAGTCTATTCCTTGTTGCATACCTTGTATAGACTCGAAGTATTTCATCTATTCCATCCCTCATCTTCTCTTCAGTTGTTTCTAACAATTCTGCCAAAATCTGTGTCATTTTCTCCAACAAGTTTTCACCCTTCTCTTCCTCAACATTTTGGAATCTCAAATAAAATTCCGACCTATCCACTTCTTGCAGTGATTCATTATGGTCACTCTCAACTTCACTTAATCTGATGTTGAAACTCTTCATTTCTTCATCTCTTTGTTCTTGCTGCTCCTCAACTTTCTTAATCCTCTTGCCATATTTCTCCATTGTTTGCCATAGAGCTTTTATATTTTCATCTGTCTTGTCCAGCTTCTGTTCAATTATCTCAATTTTCTCTACTTTTTTGGAAGATGATTTCATGAAATTGGAAAAAGAACTACAACAATCACCGCAAGGGAAAGATAATAAAAGGAAAATGGATGTGATTAAACATAAAATGGCTTTAATGGACAAGGAAGAATTCGCTCAAAAGATTAAAGGCGCTAAACAAAATTATTTTGAAAATGGTAATAAGCCAGGAAGATGGTTAGCATATAAAATTAGAAAGAAAAGAGAAACAAAGAAAATTAGCCAATTAATAGATGGAAAAGGGAATATACAACATGGGAATGATGAAAAGAAAAAATTTATTTGAGACTACTATGAAAAACTGTACTCTCAAGAAGATATTCTAGAAGAAAAAATTGAACAGTATCTACAAAAGACAAGATTACCACAGATACCTAAAGACATTGAAACAATGTTAGAAGGGAACATAACCATGATGGAATTAACAGAAGCCTTGAAGAAACAAAATACAGGAAAAGCACCAGGTCCAGATGGTCTATCGGCGGAATTTTACAAGACCTTCCAGGAAGTGTTAAGCTCCCTTCTAGAAGTGATGAATGAAGTGTTGCTAAAAAAGAGAATACCTGACACATGGTTGGAAGCTTATATTACCCTTATACCTAAAGAAGAAATGGACATACAACAAGTTAAAAATTATAGACCTATCTCATTGTTGAATTCAGATTATAAAATCTTTGCTTCAATTTTGGCAGAAAGAATGAAAAGATATTTAAATGAATTTATCCACACGGATCAAAATGGATTTTTGCCAAAATGACAAATCAAGCAAAATGTGAAAATAATTTTAGATACTTTGGAGTATTATGAAGCACACCCTGAAAAACAGATGGCACTGATGTTTTTAGATGCTCAAAAGCATTTGACAATGTGAACTGGCGGTTTATGATATTGCAAATGATGCAAATGGGCTTTGGAAAAAACTATACAGGCTATTGAGACAATATATAATAATCAAACAGTGAAGATATTGGTAAACGGAGAGTTGACAGAATCTATAGGGATAAGAAAAGGACCTAGACAAGGTTGCCCTCTGTCGCCCCTGCTGTTTGTTTTAACACTAGAAGTACTGAATAGAGCTATCAGAGAAGATGAAGAAATAAAAGGAATGAAAATTAAAAAGAAGAATATAAACTACAGGCGTTTGCAGGCGATTTGGTATTCATACTAGAGGATCCACTTAAATCAGCACCTAAGTTGATAGAACAAATAGAAGAATATGGAATGGTGGCAGGTTTAAAAATTAATAAAGACAAAACAAAGATCCTAACAAAGAATATGTTAGCAAAAGCAAGAAAGATTTAGAAGATCTATTAGAGATCCAGATTGCAAATAAAGTTAAATATTTGGGAATATATATAGCCAAGATGCAGTACTTTGAAAGAAGACAACTACATAAAACTTAAACAGCAGATAGCGACAGATCTTGAAAGATGGGAAAATATACAATTATCCCTTATTGGTAGAATATCGACAGTTAAGATGAATGTATTACCTAGAATTCTATATTTATTTCAGACAATCCCAATTAGACTTGGGAAAGAGTACTGTGAAGACTTAAATAAAATCACATCAAAATTTATACGGAGATGGCAAATACTGTGGGATCAGAATTATAAAATGACAATGTCAACTGCATATAAAGAAAATTTGTATAAGATGTTTTACAGGTGGCACCTATCCCCGAGAAGGATTGGAAGAATGTTCAAGGACAAATCGGATAAGTGTTGGAAATGTCATCAGATACCTGGCTCCTACTCCCACATGTGGTGGACTTGCGCTGATGCTAAAAGATATTGGACTAAAATCCACATGTGGTTGGAAAAAATGACACAACAACATATAGACCTGAAACCTGAGATATTTCTGTTGGGAATTGTACCAGAGACACTCAACAAAGAACTGAAATATTTGATTGATAATGTATTGACAGCTGCCAGAATTGTATTTGCTAAAAACTGGAGAAATGATAAGACACCTGCGCAGGAGGAAGTGATTAAGAAGATTTTGGACTGTGCCGAAATGAGTAGATTAACATTTGAAATTAGGGACCAAGAAGAAAAGCAGTTTTATAAGATATGGAATATGTTCTATCAATGGTTAGATAAAAAAGTTTGGTAATATATTTTTGGGAATATAAAGATAGAACTGTTGAAATAATATAGAGATTATAATATGATAGAGGATTAATAATAACGATTATAGTTTTTCCTTTTTGTAATACTGAGTATGAATAATGAGGGGAAGGCACTGTGATTTTTGACCGACCGACATACTTATTTATTTATTTATTTTATTATTTGAACTTATATGCCGCCCCATCTCCGAAGACTCGGGCTTAACTAAAACAAGAGACAATAAATACATTAAAAAACAATTAAATTAAATTATAAGTCCAAACATTTATAAAATGATTAAAAGCAACCCTCCCCAAAGGGTCACAGCCCGGTTGGTCAAATAACCAGGTCTTCAACTCCAAAGGTGCGGAGGTCAGGGGCCAGGCGGAGCTCCAAAGGCAGTTGATTCCAAAGGTCAGGGGCCGTGACAGAAAAGGCTCGTCGTCGGGGAACCGCCAGCCGGCACTGGCTCGCCGACGGGACCCCGAGGAGTCCTTGCCTATGAGCTCGCACAGGGCGATCGGTATTCGACATTGGAAGAAGACGCTCCCTTAAATATTGAGGACCCATGTCGTGACTTTGTATGTTAGCACTAAAACCTTGAATCTCTTGAAATTGAAACCTTGAAATTGATATGGATCTATGTGTTGTATGTTTGTTTGTTACGTTTGTTCTTTTGGAAAAATAAAACTTTTGTAAAAAAAAAAAAAAAAAGCCTGCCCTGGACCCAGCCAATTTGAACAACTTTCATCCCGTCTCCAACCTTCGCTTTGTTGCAAAGGTTGTTGAGAGTGTGGTGGCCCAGCAGCTTCCGGTTTTCCTGGATGAAGCTGATTACCTAGATCCATATCAATCAGGCTTCAGGCCCAGTTACAGCATGGAGACGGCATTGGGCACACTGATGGATGATCTCTGGAGGGCTCGGGATACAGGATGTTCCTCTGTCCTGGTCCTATTAGACCTCTCAGTGGCTTTTGATACCATTGACCATGGTATCTTACTGCGGCGTCTTCGGGGGTTGGGAGTGGGAGGCACTGTGTTATGGTGGTTCTCCTACCTTTTGGGACACATGCAGTTGGTGTTGGCAGGGGGGCAGAGGTCGACTCCATGGCCCCTCACTTGTGGGGTGCCCCAGGGGTTGGTTCTCTCTCCCCTCCTGTTCCACATCTACATGAAGCCGCTGGGTGAGATCATCCGCAGTTTCGGGATGAGGTATCAATATGCTGATGATACCAGCTTTTCATCTCCACCCTGGACTACCTCAGTGATGTCCTCCCCATGATGTCCCGCTGCCTGGAGGTGGTACAGATCTGGATGGGAAGGAACAGGCTCCAGCTCAACCCAGACAAGACTGAGTGGCTGTGCCTACCGGCATCTCGGGTTATCCAAGAAATTCCACCATTGACCATGGGGGGGAGAGGTGTTGACCCCTGTGGATAGGGCGCGCAACTTGGGTGTCCTCCTGGATGCATGGCTCAGTATGGAGGAGCAGGTGGGAGCCGTCGCCAGGAGGGCATTTACCCAGGTTCACCTGGTGCACCAGTTGCGCCCCTATTTGGACCGGGATGCCCTATGCACAGTCACCCATGCACTCATTGCTTCCCGTCTTGACTACTGCAATGCTCTCTAAATAGGGCTGCTCTTGCGGACTATACGGAGGCTTCAACTGGTGCAGAATGCGGCAGCACGGTGTGATGACCCAGAGTAGCTCAGCAATGGAATAAACTCCAAAATATAACTCAGTCCTTTAATGCCTTCACTGTATAATTAGTTCCGGGGGGGGGGGAGTCAAAAGAATATTTTAAAAAGCAAAAAACACAGTTCATCTTTTAAAATGCTGATAACAAAAAAGAAACCAAAACCAAACCACCTCAATATAGTCCCTTCACAGTCCAGTGTAGATAAGTGCCCACTTCAGGAAAATAAACAGGAACAAACTACTGGAAGAACGCCAAACAAGATAAACCTTCTTTAAGCAGCAAACGTTAACCTTGACTCCAGCAGCCAGACTACGCATGTTTGGACTTAGAGCTCCCAGCTGCAAGCCCTGAGGAGGATCATGGTCCCCTCCTTCTGAGTAGAGCATGCTTTGATCTGATCCTCTCTTCCCTGTGTGCTCTAGGGTGGATAGAAGATGGGCCTGGATCCTCCTCAGAGGGCTCAGCTGGCCTCTGCTCTTCCCCAGCATCCTCCACCCCCTCTGGAGCCACACTCCCACACCCTGCTGGCTGCTCCTCCTCTTCCTCGGAGTCAGTCTCCAACCAGGGCATGACATGCGGGTAGTGATGGGAGTGACCCGATACTCCCATGTGACACTCCTGCACAATCTGCATTGGTTGCCAGTTGCCCTCTGGATAAGATTCAAGGTGCTGGTTTTGATCTATAAAGCCCTTCATGGCCTGGGTCCAGGGTATTTGCAGGAGCGCCTCCTACCATCATCAAGGTCCAATCGCCCAGTGCGCTCCCACCGGCAGGACCTCCTCGGGGTGCCGTCGGCTAGACAATGTTGGTTGGTGGTCCCCTGGGGTAGTGCCTTCTCACAGGGACCCACCCTGTGGAACCAGCTGCCCCTAGGGTTGCAGTTGGCTCCCAACCTTCGTTCCTTCCGCCACAAGCTTAAAACTTGGCTGTTTGGGCAAGCTGGCCTGGATTGAAGTTGGTAGGTTTTTTTTTAATTTGATTGGGTTTTATTAGATTTTAGTATCTATTTGGATGGCTTTATATGTTCAGCCCCGTATGTTTTTTCTATATATGCGATTTTTCATGTGAGCCTCTCAGAATCCTGCAGGAGATGGAGTGGCATACAAATCCAAATAATAAATAAATAAATAAACTAAAAAGTATGGATTTTGGTGACAAATTTTTAAAAATGATCCCAGGAATCTATTTGACCCAAATGGCTAGCATAATTCTAAATGGTGACAGAACAGAAACATTTAAGATCAACAAGGGAGTAAGGCAGGGATGCCCACTGTCACCCCTACTCTTTATTCTTACATTGGAAAACCTATTGGAGAATATTAGGGAAAGTAAAGGAATCAAAGGGGCATCAATTAGAAAGGAACATTACAAAGTACATGCCTTCGCCAACACTACAGTATTTGTTTTGGAAGATCCAGAGGACACCAGAGTAGAATTAATAAAAAAAATAGAGGAGTTTGGCAGTGTCGTGGGACTTAAAAATAAATAAAAATAAAACAAAGATATTGACCAAAAACCTAAAGGATGACAAAAAAAAGAACTAGAAGGAAAATTGGGAATGCAAATTGTTAAAAAGGAAAAATATTTAGGCATTTGGTTAACACCAAGGTGCTCATCAATTAAAAAGGACAATTATGATAAATTAATTATACAAATTAAAAAAGAATTGTAAACATGGGGGAAATTACAGTTATAGTTAATGGGGAAAATTGCAGCAGTTAAAATGTCCACATTACCAAAAATACTATAGTTTTTGCAGACCATACCAGTGAAATTGGATAAAAAATTTTTAGAGAATTAGACAAAACAGTAACTAAATTTGTTTGGGTGGGGAAAAAAGCTAGGATAAAAATGAAATTACTACAGGATAAAAGAGAAAGGGGTGGCTTTGGACTCCCTGATAAGGAAACATACTACCAGGCAGCAGCTACGGTATGGATGAAGAATTGGATCAATTTGGAAGACAAAAGAATACTGTTGATAAAAGGCCACAACTTGCAAAAAGTGTGGAATAGTTTTTATGGAATGGGAAAAGCAAGCAACATTCATACTTTCAGAGACATTTGATCAGAGACTCACTAATTCAGATATGGAACAAAATTAAAAAGAATCATTATGTTAAAATACCACACTGGCTGTCAACTATGGAAGCACAAATTTATTATTATTATTATTATTATTATTATTATTATTATTATTATTATTATTTATTTAGACTTGTATGCGCCTACTCCCGAAGGACTCAGGGCGGCGAACATACACAAAGATATACAATAAAACAAATAAAAACAAGTCCAAATTACTAAACAACAAAAACAGTAAAATTGCAAATAGGCAAACATTGTTAAAACTACCCTCCCCATGGTCAGTCCAGGCCGGCCTGCTGAAACAGCCAAGTCTTCAGGTCTCGGCGAAAGGAGCGGAGATCAGGGGCCACGCAGATCCGCAGGAAGCTGGTTCCACAGGGCGGCGCTCCCACAGAAAAGGCCCTAGCTCTGGGAACTGCCAGCCGACAATGCCTGACCGACGGTATTCCCAGAAGGCCCCTCCTATGGGGCGCCGCAGGCGATTGGACTGTGATGCAGGCAGGAGGCGTTCCGCAAGTACCCTGCACCCAAGCCATTAAGGGCTTTATAAGTTGTTACTAACACCTTGAAGGAAACCGGGAGGCAACCGGCAACCAATGCAGGTCGGCGCAGGAGGGTGTAACATGGGAGTATCGGGATACCCCCATCACAGCCCGCGGCGCATTCTGCACCAGCTGCAACCTCCGAGTAATCCAAGAAGCCCCATGTAGAGAGCATTGCAGTAGTCGATTCTGGGCGTGGCGCGCATGAGTGACCGTTGAAGGGCATCTCGGTCCAGGTAAGGGAAGCTGGCGAACCAGCGAACCTGGGCAAAAGCCCCCTGGCCACAGCCCCCACCTGCTCCTCCAAACTGAGCTGTGCATCCAGGAGGACGCCCAGATTCCTCGCCCTATCCACGGGGGTAACACCTCCCCCATGACCAAAGATGGCACATCCACTGAACACCGAGATGCGGTAAGAACAGCCACTCAGTCTTGGCTGGGTTGAGTCTGAGCCTGTTACTCCCCATCCAGGCCTGCACGCCTCCAGGCACGGGACATCACCGAGAGAGCATCACTGATCTGGTCTGGGGTGGAGATATACAACTGGGTATCATCAGCATATTGATGATACCTCACTAAAACCACGGATGATCTCACCCAGCGGTTTCATGTAGATATTAAACAGGAGAGGTGAGAGAACCGACCCTGAGGCACCCCACAACTAAGGGGCCTCGGGAAGACCTCTGCTCTCCCGTCAACACCGACTGCGAGCGGTCCGAAGGTAAGAGGAGAACCACCGTAACACGGTGCCCCCACTCCCAACCCGGAGCGCAGAAGGATACCATGGTCGATGGTATCGAAAGCAGCTGAGAGATCTAAAGGACCAGGACAGAGGAAAACCCCTGTCCGAGCCCTCAAGAGATCATCCACCAATGCGACCAATGCTGTCTCAGTGCTGTGTCGGGCCTGAAACCCGATTGGTACAGGTCAAGGTAATCAGTTTCCTCCAGGAACAGCGGAAGCTGCTGAACCACCACGCTCTCAACAACCTTCGCTAAAAGCGAAGGTTGGAAACTGGACGATAGTTATTCAAAATGGTTGGGTCCAGAGCAGGCTTCTTAAGGAGGGTCTCACCACCGCCTCTTTAAGGGCGGCAGGAAAACCCCTTCACTCAAGGAAGCGTTGATAACTGCCTGGAGCCAACCCGTGTAACCTCCCTGGAGGCATAAACCAGCCAGGAAGGACACGGGTCCAATAAACACGTGGTGGAGGACAGCCTCCGCATGATCCTGTCCACTTCATCCAGGGAGACAGAGTCAAACTCAACCCAAACAGGATCCACAAGACTCATCGTCACGCCATCATCAACATCCTGCCAGTCAGAGTCCAAGCCGGCCCGAATCTGGCGACCTTATCCGCCAGATGTAAACTAAAATCCTCTGCTCTGCCCGGTCCCCTCCCTCCCTCAATTGCAAGAGGGGCAGTGACCCTAAACAGGGCCGCAGGGCGATCATCGGCAGGCAGCAATCAGGCGGAGAAGTAAGCACATCTCGCTGCTCTAATCGCTTCCAGGTAAGTCCTAATATAGGCTCTTAACTGGAGCGGTCAGACTCAGGCGACTAGTCCTCCACCTGCTCTCTAGCGTCTCCTCTGCCGCTTCATTCCCGAAGCTCCTCTGAAAACCAAGGAGCTAAGCGAGGTCTCCGGCAAGGGAGAGCCGCAAGGGGACAACCGGTCGGCGCTGCGAGGCCGCCTCTTGCCAGGCGGCCACCAAAGTCTCGGCCGGGCTGTGGGCAAGGGAGGTGGGCAAAACCCCAGGGCCGTCTGGAACCTCTCTGGGTCCATTAGAGCCTGGGGAACCATCGTGTCGGCTCCTCATCCCAGCAGCGGGAGCAGCAGACTGGAAGACCAGCCTCAGGAGATAATGATCTGTCCATGATAGGGGTAGAATAACAGGAGATCCACCCCCAGATCACTACACCACTGCCCGAGATAAAACCAGGTCGAGTGCGTTCCCCCCTCATGGGTGGGCCCTGAATCACCTGGGTCAGGTCCATGGCTGTCATGGATGCCAAGAACTCCCGAGCCAATCCAGATGCCACCCCAGGGAGGGTAAGTTGAAGTCTCCCAGAACAATAAGTCTGGGGAACTCCACCACCACTCCGAGAGGGCATCCAGCAGCTC
Source organism: Naja naja (assembly GCA_009733165.1). Taxonomy (NCBI): domain Eukaryota; kingdom Metazoa; phylum Chordata; class Lepidosauria; order Squamata; family Elapidae; genus Naja; species Naja naja. The sequence goes on from CM019148.1 coordinate 369,346,560, forward strand.
GGGAAGGGCGTTGCACGCAGCTGGGGGACAGGCGTCAACAACAGGCCCAACTGACCACCGGGCCCAACCTCAGAAGGAGGGACTGCAACCGCCAATCTGGGACAGAGGCCTCCCTTGGAAACAGAGTCTCCCTGATAACAATGCTACTCCTCCACCCCTTCCCTGGGCTGCGTGGCGGTGCAACACCGAAAACCTGGGGACAAAGATCACATAGAGGGACACCACCCTCAGGTCCCAACCAGGTCTCCGTGATACGCGCCAGATCCAGCCTCCTCCTCAATGAGTTCACGGAGGAGGGAGCCTTATTAGCTGGACCTGGCATTCACATACACCAGCCTAAGCCCAGGGCCCACACGAGGACCCAGGGGAGCGGGCAGAGACCTGAGGGTCGGAGCGAACCACCGCTCGTAAATAGCGGGGGCGCGCTCCCGATACATAATATGGCCCTCTGTCTCGTGCACCCCTGCCATAACCAATCGCCCTAGGGATTGTCAATCCCACCCTGCTTAATGCGGACCCCGCGGCCTCCTCACCCCGCCCCTCCATCTTGAGACCACCCACCGGCCCGGACGAACTAGACTCTACCAAAAAAGGCAGAGTCCCCTCCCTCCTCCCTAACCCATTAAAACAACGAATTAAAAATTTTAAAAGTCGTCCCTTTCCCAATTTAAAATTTGGCCCCTTGGCTGCGCCATGCCACCTCTCGGGATCCCAGGATCTGTCATTGAGGTAAGCTATCGATAACCCCACCGGCCAATTCAAGGACAAGGGAGCAGTCCTGAAGGCCCGTAACTCTGCAAGCGAGTAAACCAACATAAATAGATCATAAAAATTCATAATGGGTAGAATAAAAATGTCACGGCAAAAAGGTGATAGATGTTGCACTGATGTCAAGAGTGCCTAGGTGGAGAGTAAACAGTCTGGATATCAGTCCAAAAGTCCCACGTCACAACAGGCCTCTCACACCTGTTCGGCCAGAGTCACAATAGGCAGCACACGCTCTCTCACGCGGTGGTGGGGTAAGATTGGCTGATGGCACGATGGTTCAACCCCTCTATTCTCTCACAATAGAGGGGATAGTCCTCCCATTGACCTCTCACCACAATGGGACCCAGGCTGAAACATCCTGAGAAAAAAAGGTTGAGAAGGATGGAAATAGATGGAAAACCATGGTGGCTGGAACCAAGATGATACTGCACTGATAAAAGTGCAAATAAGGGAGTTCAGGAAACCTGAGGGCGGGCTAAGCAGACATAGTGGACGAGCCCTGAATAGACAAAACGGGCAGTCAAAGATGGCACAAACATAGACAGGAGGACCAGGGAAAAATCCAAAGTATGACGGAGATGTTAAAATCGCCAATGGCCGAGATCGCAAGATAGAAAACCGGCCAACAATTTACCCAAACACAATGGATCTGGTGAAAATGAGAAAGTATAAAGACTTATTAGATGAACAAGGAAGGCTGAAAATGATACAAGGATTACAATAACAAAACATAGATATAGACTGGTGCCCATACATGCAGGTTCAGGAGAGGTATAAAAAAGACAAAGAACAATATAGATTTTATATGGGAAAACACCAATTAGATGGAATTCTACAAGGAATGGAAAAAAAAGATGATTTCAAAAATATATAACTTTTTTTTAGATTTCGACACGGAAGAGGAAGTGGTTAAGGAGATGATGGTGGTATGGGCGAAAAATGTTGGCCACAGTACAGATTTGGAACACTAGGAAAAATGCGGGGACTAAATTACAAATTAACTATGTCTACAGCATACAGGGAAAACCTGTACAAAATGTTTTATAGATGGCACCTACCCTCTGCTAAGCAAGCAAAAATGTTTAACCTAAATCCAAATTGTTGGAAGTGTAAAAAAGAAAAAGGCACTTATTTTCATATGTGGTGGACATGCCCAGAAGTCAAGAAATATTGGAACACAATTTGAATGTGCCTAGAAGAAATAACAAAACAGATAATTGAACCCAAACCAGAATTATTTTTATTAGGTATAACAACAGAAAAATATAATTAAAAAGATAGATATATTATGTTACATATCTTAACAACTGCTGGGATTTCTTATGCACAATTTTGGAAGCAGGAAAATGTACCATCAGAGGTGTTGTTATAAAAAAATATTAGACTGTGCAGAGATGGACAGGCTAACAATGAAATTGAGAGATAAAGAAGATTCAATATATAGTCTGGGATGCCTGGCATGAATAGTTTAAGAATAAAAAGAAATTAAAATGGCAAATACATTGATTTGTAGCAAGAGTAAGGAAAGAAATATGCAATGGTACTGGAATAAGAAAGTATACATAGAAAGATAAGGAAATGTCTTGACGTTGATACAATGATGTATAAAGTTTTATTTTATGTTTTTAAATTTTGAAAACTGAATAAAGTATTTTCAAAAAACAAATACACAGCTTTCAGCATGACTCCATCTGCTCTGTGAATTACAAGAAGAGACACATTCAGCTGCAAGAAGAGAAGCTGTTGCTAAGGGGATAGCATAATGGCTTTTCCCTGTAATTATCAGAAGAACAGGAATTCTTCATGTATTCCCTGTGGATTTCTGGACACAAAGATCTTCCAGGATAAAATTTGCTTTAAAAAATACACCTGAGTTCATCAGCTTGGGGAGCAGAACATATCACCTTAGCCTGTCTTGCAAAGAGCTCACTCCTAGGTTTGAAGAGACTCATGTCCCTTTGTTTCCTCTTTGGTCATGACCAAAACACAGGTAAGAAAAAGCATGGTTGCTATAAATTTGTCCTGGTGCCATCCAGGTGGCACAGGTGGTGTCTGATCTGCTAAAGTTCCACTGACATTTCAGGAACCTTCGAATCAGTTTCTGCATAAACCTTGATTTCTGGTCTAGGAGGGAAGGTGATAAGAATGACTGGGCAGGAGTTATGCTACTTCTTATGCTTCTGCTGCTCTTCTGGCTCCAGGCTCCAACTATAGCAAAGAGGCTGCAAACCATTTGTGTGTTCAGGGATTATGTCGGATTAGATGGAAGCTACTATATGCCTGGTGATCTCATTATTTGTGGGAATTTGCCCTTGGAAATTATTGTAAAGTCTCCTGCCCCAGACTTTTAGTGAACCTTCCTCTACAGAAAACGTAAGTTTCATCTGGAGGAGAAACGTGCAGATAATTGTTCTCTTTGCTTTAAAATTGGGGACTTTTTTCAGAAATATTTCTAGTATTTGCTCTGTCCTGGTGTAGTGCACATTTTGTGCTTTTCTCGATAAATTAGCAAGATGTTAAAATAGGCTGGAATTCTCAAACACCTCATCAGAAAGATGATAAACAACAAAATGAAGAGGGAAGCTATGCTGGCCTAGTGAAGAAGTTGAATTATAATATTAATCTGAACAGTCATTTGTGGTAGAAAATACAAATAAAAGCTCTTCACAATGTACTTTTCCAGCGTTCAGGAGTTACAAAAATCCCTCTCAGTTTTCGAACCAGCATTGTTCACAAATAATGGTATTCAGTAAATCTATGAAATGACCCCGACTGTAGTTCTGTGCTCAGAAATCTTTACCTCACCTGAAGAAGCTGCTCCAAAAGAGACCTTAAATAATTACAATGAAAGGGGAGCAGTTGGAAAGGATAACAGCCACTGAAGTGAATTTGGCAGGGATGATAGAGACTATAAAACAGTCCATGGTATCTATGGAAAGGCTTGTCTCCTTTCTCACAAATTAATCAAAGCTTAGCCAAGGGAAGTCATTTGGAAAAAAACACAAACCCAAAGAAATTTGGGAGTTTCTGCCCTCAAAAATCCCCTCAAGCAGTGAAGCAAATTCTAAAACCATGCACAAGCTTTCCTGTAATGTTCTGCAATGTTTTTCTTACTACAGACTCATCACCACTTACTACCAGCAGTTCCTTGCATTGATGTTTACTGTCTCTGAGGTCAATAAGGATTTTCTTCTGCTCCCCAACATCATCCTTGGCTTCCACATCTATGGCCATTTCCAGAGGGAGATAGTTATTTTCTTAAACAGCTACTCCATGCTCTCCTCATGAGGCCAAGTAGTTCCAGGTTACAATTGCAACCAGCAAAACACTCTGCTCTCGGTAATTCGTGCTCTCAGTGCCAAGTCCTCAAGGCTGATGGCCTCCATCTTCGTGGGGGGTATGGGATAGTTTTAACTTTAATTCGGCTTTATTGGACTTCACAATGGTTTAATTCTTTTTTTAATCTATTTATTGTATTTGTATGTTTTAATTGTGAGCCGCCCCGAGTCTTCGGAGATGGGGCGGCATATAAGTCCAATAAAATAAATAAATAAATAAATCTTCAGCATCTTTAAGGTCTCACAGGTAAGAGAGCTCCGTTGGATACAGATAAAGATCAAAAGCACACACAGAAGCCAAAGATGAATACTTCAGCTTCAGCCATAACAATACAAGAGCACACAATAGATACAACTCAAGGTTAACGGCACCAAACATGATTGCAGGAAATATGACTTCAGCAACAGAGTGGTCAATGTCTGGAATACTCTACCTGACTCTGTGGTTTCTTCCCCAAACCCCCAAAACTAACTTAGACTGTCTACTATTGACCTCACCCCTTTCCTAAGAGGTCTGTAGGGGATGTGCATAAGTGCACCAATGTGCCTACCCTCCCTGTCCTATTGGATTTTTTAATTTTTCTTATATGTATCCATGTATTCATAACTATGTTTATCCTTATACTTATTATCTTGTAAGCAATTGACAAAATAAATAAATAACAAAAATAAAGATTAAGTTTGCCAGTCAAAGAGAGTCAGCCTGACTGCAAGGGCCACCAACCACACTATGGTAACTACTAAAGTCACCATAACACTTTTACTTTGTCTTTGAAAAAAGAATCTGTTTTTCTCCAGCTCGGTGTTGTCTTTGAGTTCTCTCAGGGAGGGAAAAGAGTTTATCCTTCCTTCTTCCGGATTAATCCTAAGGAATCTCCTCAATATGCGGGTTTAATCCAGCTGCTCCTGCATTTCCAGTGGAACTGGGTTGGGCTTGTGGCCCCTGAAGATGAAAGGGGAGAACATTTCATCTCAACTCTGACTCCAATGCTCCAGGTGAAGGAGATCTGCCTGGCCTTCACTCTAATGCTGAAGCTGGATAGTTTTGAAATCATTCAGAAAACGTTTATTCTCAATTTCCTTACCTTGTATAAAACAGAAGTGCTTATTCTGTTTGCAGACTCAGTTGTAACTGGCTGTTTAATAGGGGGACTATATTTTTTTGAAAATATCATGAAAGTATCATTTAGGAAAGTTTGTATCTTCACTTCCCACTGGAAACTTGGCATGGGACAATCTGAAGACAAATTGCAATATATAAAGCTTTTATTTATTTATTATTTATTTATTTGTTTTGACTTGTATGCCGCCACTCTCCAAAAAGGACTCGGGGTGGCTCACAGATAAAAAACACAGAACAATAAATTAGTTAAAAAGAAATCAAACTAAACAAGCCAAAATACAAGTATAAAACCGAATTAAAATCGAATTTAAAACCCACTCTCTCCCCTAGGAGATCAGTCCAGCCCAGCCTGTAAAAACAACCAGGTTTTTAGATTGCGCCGGAAAGAGGAGAGATTGGGAGCCAGCCGGAGCTCAACGGGTAGCTGGTTCCATAAGGCAGGGGCCGATGCAGAATAGGCCCTTCCCCGGGTCACCGCAAGCCGACATTGTCATGTGGACGGCAACCCGAGGAGTCCCAACCTGTGTGCTCGCACAGGGCGACCAGTATTTGATATCGGCAGGAGACGCTCCCGCAAGTACCCCAGACCCATGCCATGAAGGACTTTGAATGTTAATGTCAAAACCTTGAATCGCACCTGGAGGGCAACCGGCAACCAATGCAGCTCACGCAGGAGGGGTGTAACATGGGAGTATCGGGAGACTCCCATCACAACCCGCGCGGCCGCATTCTGCACCAGCTGGAGCCTCCGGATGGTATGCAAGGGCAGTCCTACATAGAGAGCGTTGCAGTAGTCGAGTCGGGACATAACAAGTGCATGAGTGACCATGCGAAGGGCATCTCAATCCAGGTAAGGGCGGAGCTGGCGAACCAGCCGAACCTGGGCAAAGGCCCCTGGCCACGGTTCCCACCTGCTCCTCCAAACTGAGCCGTGAGTCCAGGAGAACCCCCAGGTTCCGCACCCTATCCACAGGGGTAACACCTCTCCCCTATGGCCAAAGGTGGAATATACTCACTGGAGCGAGATGCCTGTACGACAGCCGCTCAGTCTTGGCCGGATTGAGCTGTAGTCTGTTCCTGCCCATCCAGATCCGTACCGCATCCAAACAACGGGACATCACAGAGAGGGCATCACTGATTTGGTTTGGGGTGGAGATGTATAACTGGGTATCATCAGCATACTGATGATACCTCACCCCAAAACCTCGGATGATCTCGCCCAGTGGCTTCATATAGATGTTGAACAGGAGGGGCGAGAGGACCGATCCCTGTGGGCCCCACATGTGAGAGCCCTTGGGGCTGACCTCTGCCCCCCTGCCAACACCGATTGCGAACGCCCTGAGAGGTAGGAGGAGAACCACTGCAGAACAGTGCCTCCCACTCCCAACCCCTCAAGGTGCCGCAATAAGATACCATGGTCGATGGTATCGAAAGCCGCCGAGAGATCTAATAGGACCAGGACAGAGGAAAAGCCTCTGTCCCGCGCCCTCCAGAGATCATCCACCAGTGCGACCAACGCCGTCTCTGTACTGAACCCGGGCCGGAAGCCTGATTGATAGGGATCTAGATAGTCTGCTTCATCCAGGAAAAGTGGAAACTGTTGAGCCACCACACTCTCAACAACCTTCGCTAAAAAATGAAGGTTGGAGACCGGATGAAAGTTGTTTAATATGGCTGGGTCCAGGGCAGGCTTCTTCAGGAGGGGTCTCACCACCACCTCTTTCAAGGCTGTGGGGAAAGAGCCCTCCTTTAATGAAGCATTGACAACTGCCCGGAGCCAGCCGCACGTGACCTCCCTGGCGGCATACACCATCCAGGAAGGGTACGGGTCCAATAAACATGTGGTGGAACTCAAGCGTCGCATAATCCTGTCCACTTCATCCTTGGAAACAGGATCAAACTCAGCCCAGATGATATCGGCCGGACTTCTTGTCCCTCCCTCCTCAGACCACTGCAAGTTAGAGTCTAACCCCTCCCAAATCCGAGCAATCTTATCCAGCAGATACTGACCAAATTCCTCAGCTCTACCCTGCATAGGATCCAACCCCGTCTCCTGATGTAAGAAGGAGCGGGTGACCCTAAACAGGGCAGCTGGGTGGTCGTCTGTGGACGCTATGAGAGCGGAGAGGTATGACCTCTTCGCCGCCCCCAAAGCTACCAGGTAAGTCCTAATATAGGCTCTTAGCTGGGCTTGGTCAGATTCGGAGTGGGTCGATCTCCACCTGCTCTCTAACCCCCTCCTATGCCGCTTCATCTCCCTGAGCTCCTCTGTGAACCAAGGAGCCATCTGGGATCTGCGGCGAGTGAGGGGACGCAAGGGGACAACTCGGTTGAGGGCCTCAGTGGCGGCCTGTTGCCAAGTGGCCGCCAGTACCTCGGCCGAGCTGTGGATAAGGGAGGCGGGCAAAAACCCCAGTTCCATCTGGAACCTTTCAGGGTCCATCAGACCATCAGGGTCCATCCATCTGGGGCGGAACCATTTCAGTGGCTCCCCCCCAATGGTGTGGGGCCACTTGTTGGAAGACCAGCCGCAGGAGATAGTGATCTGACCATGCTATGGGTTGGACATTCACGATGGCCACCCCTAGATCACTACGCCAATGTTCCAAGACAAAAACAAGGTCGAGCATGTAGTCCACAATATCCAACAAAGAGAGGGGATAAGAAAGAGAAAGAAAGAGCAGTTGTTTAAGTTGTCGTTATACTGATCAATATACTAAGTTCCTTAGTCTACCTTAAATCAAATATATATAAGAGAGGGAAGAGGAAAAGAGGGGAAGATACAAAACAGAGAAATTAAATATCACTCTCTGAATCAATTTCTATATAAAATAACCAATCAATATTAATCTCTTATTATTTAAGTATATAAAGTAGATAAATATAAGATAGAACTATCCAAATCCAATAATTTCAAAGGAAAAATAGAAACTTCAGAAGAAGGGAAGGGGGTACAAGGTCTCTTAATATCTTACTATTATCTTAATATTCTAGTAATAAATAGTAATAATAAATAAATAAATAATTCTATTCAAATATTAAATACAATAGTAGAAACAATAAATCTAGAAAACATTTATCTAGCTTATTTTGTATTGATTCCATTCCATTCTCAGTTCTATTAATCACTCCAGTTACGTTGATACAATTTACCAAAGTTTGCCACTCTCAATGGCCACCTCCACAGTTTGCACCATCACTTCTCAAGACTTCCTCAAAGTTCTGTCCAGATCCCTTTCTCAAATAAAATATTTTCAATGATCTCGCTTCGAACAGTTAATAACAGAAGGCTCTTTCCAGCAATATACACTTGCCTCTGCTTCTCAGTTTTCTTTTTAAAGTCGTATTTCCACTATTTCACAGAGTTGGGGGTAGGAAACTAGATCACTGCCACCACTTTCCACCTTCACCTCTTTCACTCTGGATTTCAATAATACAAGCAGTTCTTCTTCTATTTTAGCTAATTTAACTTATTGTATGGTTTTTATCTGTGAGCCACCCCAAGTCCGTTTGGAGAGGGGGTGGCATACAAGTCGAATAAATAAATAAATAAATAAACAAATAAACAGTACTCCAGTTGTAATCCAAAAAGTGCTTTTAGTACCAATATCTTGCCCAATCTCAGTTCGCTATCTCCTCACTGCTTCCTTCTTTGATGACTCGTCACATCCTCGGGTCTGCCCACGATGGGCTGACTTCTTTCACCCCAGACTTTGGGCTCTCTTCTTCGCTGCTTCAGGATCACAACTCCCAATTAGACTCCAAGGCTCTCGTCACTTTTGGTGATCCCTCTGGGATCAAACCACACCACGAATGGCTATCCAAAGGTAAAAAACCTGATGCAGGAGAACAGAGCAAAGTTCTCCTGCACTGCCATGACGCGATGTCACCAGAAACCCCATTTCTATCTCATTTTATGAGGATGACTCTTTATCTCGAAAAGCATCAAGACTTCTGAACCAGAGGAGATTTTGGAAGCATCACTAGAACAAGAATTTCTGAATGGAGCCTCTGAATCCAGACAAGATAGACAACCCTCTAGTCCATTCCCTTCCATGTTAAACATACACCGTCCAACTATTTACTAAGTCTGCATTACTATTACTATTAAGCTTCTCATCACTCCTATCACCCATCTTCTTCCACTTGTGACTGTATGACTGTAACTTTGTGGCTTGAATCCTTATGTTTTGTATTGACCTTTTCCTAGTATGATTTGATTGCTTATTTGTACCCTAAAACTTTATTAAGGTACCTTATGATTCTTGATGAATGTATCTTTTCTTTTTATGTACACTGAAAGCACATGCCCTAAGACAAATTCCTTGTGTGTGTAATCTCACTTGGCTAACAAAGAATTCATTCATTCATTTGTTCATTCATAAATAATTCATTCATTCATACCTTCTTGTAATTAAAGACTTTGATGGCTGATGGTTAAATTTCAATGCCTGAAAGAGAGAAAACTTTTCAAGGAGCAAATTCCCCCCAATAATAAGATTGCCAGATCTGTGGTAGTCTTTCACAGTTCTCAAAGGGTTGCTCGGTAAACAAATGGTTTGCAATATCTTGTGAGTTGTTGAAGACAGGAACCAAAAAAGAAGCAGCAAGAGAAGCAGCCTATTCATTATTCTTACCTTTCCTCCTAGACAAAAAATCAATGTTTATTGAGAATTTGAACTGCTGGTAGCTCTCCCCCCCAAAAAATCTCACCAAGACTCACCAAGGCTGTTTTTACAATCTGGGCCGTGCTGACTCTTTGGGGTTTATTTATTTTAATTTGGGGGTTTTAATGTTAATTCGGCTTTATTGTTTAATATAGTTTTAGGTAATTTATTGTTAGTATTGTATTTTAGTTGTGAGCCGCCCCGAGTCCTTCGGGAGAGGGGGCGGCATATAAGTCAAATTAATAAATAAATAAAATAAAATAAATAAGACTTAAAGGAGTCAATTAGCAAGCTGTACCATTTTGGTACGCCTTGGGGCAATTTAATATCAAGCATGTTCTAACCTGATGTGAGTTGCCTCAAAAGAGAAACTTGAGGCCAGTTAAGTTTCATTGGTCCCTAGAAATTGCCTTGTTTTATGAGCAGTTAAGGTGGTACATCTAGCCTTCCTTGAGAATGCTCAAATTGTCAGTCCTGGGGCCATTTTTCTCCTGGCATCTTCAGGGCTGCCATGGTGAAGGCCAGGCGAGCTGTGGGAATGGAAGGGGGTGGTAGAGATAGCAAAGGGATTGTAACCAAAATAAAATTCTTTCCTCTGAGAGCCAAGGACATTCCCACCCCTGATGAACTTTGAACTGTGACCTGATTGGACCATGTGATGGACTGCAGGGGTGAGGGGAGAAAAATTGCAATTTTAACTGTGGAGGAAACCCGAGGGGGTTTATTATTTATTTATTTATTAATGGGACTTATATGCCACCCCATCTCCGAAGACTCGGGGCGGCTTACAAATAAAACAACAACAATAATAAATAATTTAAAAGCAGATTAAACTACATAAGCCCCATTACAACTACAAATTCGACCCATAAAATTATCCTATAAAAACTATCCCATAAAAACCATCCCATCCCAGAAAATCACAACCCGGATTGGTTAAACAACCAGGTCTTCAAATCATGGCGGAAGGTGCGGAGGTCAGGGGCCAGACGGAGCTCCAGGGGAAGTTGGTTCCAGAGGTCAGGGGCCGCTATAGAGTAGGCTTGTCGTCGGGGGACCGCCAGCCGGCATTGGCCAGCTGATGGGACCCCAAGGAGTCCTTGCCTATGTGCTCGCACAGGGCGGTTGGCATTCGATGTCGGCAGGAGCCGCTCCCTTAAATATTGGGGACCCATGTCATGAAGGACTTTGTATGTTAAGACTAAGACCTTGAATCCCACCCGGAGTGCAACCGGCAACCAATGAAGGCAGCGCAGGAGGGGGGTAACATGGGAGAACCGGGAAACTCCCATCACCACCCGCGCCGCCGCATTCTGCACCAGCTGCAATCTCCGGATGGTATGCAAGGGCAGTCCTAAATAGAGAGCGTTGCAGTAGTCGAGTCTGGAGGTAACAAGGGCGTGAGTAACCGTGCGTAGGGCATCTCGGTCCAGAAAAGGGCGCAGCTGGCGAACCAGATGGAGCTGGGCAAAGGCCCCCCTGGCAACGGCCCCCACCTGCTCCTCCAACCGGAGCCGAACGTCCAGGAGGACCCCCAGATTCCGCGCCCTATCCACAGGGGGTAATACCACTCCCCCTATGGCCAAAGATGGACACTCCAAACTGGGCCGAGATGCCAGTATGCACAGCCACTCAGTCTTGGCCGGGTTGAGACGAAGCATGTTTCCGTTCATCCAGATCCGTACCGCATCCAGACACTGGGTCATCAGGGAGAGGGCATCACCGATCTGGTTCGGGGTGGAAATGTACAGCTGAGTATCATCAGCGTACTGATGGAAACTCACCCCAAAACCACGGATGATCTCACCCAGCGGCTTCATGTAGATGTTAAATAGCAGGGGGGAGAGGACCGACCCCTGAGGGACCCCACAAGAGAGCACCCTCAAGGTAGACCTCTGTCCCCCCGCCAATACTGACTGCGATCGCCCCGAGAGGTAGGAGGTGAACCACGAAGCACAGTGCCCCTATACCCAACCCCTCGAGGCACGCAGAAGGATACCATGGTCGATGGTATCGAAAGCCGCTGAGAGGTCTAATAGGACCAGGACAGAGGAAAAACCCCTGTCCCGAGCCCTCCAGAGATCATCCATCAGTGCGACCAATGCTGTCTCCGTGCTGAAACCAGGCCAGAAGCCCGATTGATACGGATCCAGGTAGTCCGCTTCATCCAGGAAAAGTGGAAACTGCTGAGCCACCACACTCTCAACAACCTTCGCTAAAAAACGAAGGTTGGAGACTGGACGAAAGTTGTCTAACACAGTAGGGTCCAGGGCAGGCTTCTTCAGAAGGGGTCTCACCACCACCTCCTTCAAGGCAGCGGGGAAAACACCCTCCCTTAATGAAGCGTTGACAACTGCCTGGAGCCAACCGCAGGTGACCTCCCTGGCGGCATAAGCCAGCCAGGAAGGACACGGGTCCAACAAACATGTGGTGGAACTCAGATGCCACATAATCCTGTCCACTTCATCCTCGGAAACAGAATCGAACTCATCCCAGATCATACTGGCCAGACTACCTGTATCTCGTTCCTCAGACCACTGCAAATCAGAGGACAACCCATCCTGAATTCGAGCGATCTTATCCGACAGATATTGACCAAACTCCTCAGCCCTGCCCCGCAATGGGTCCGCTCCCTCCCCTACACGAAGGAGAGAACGGGTTACCCGAAACAGGGCGGCTGGGTGGTTATCTGCGGACGCTATGAGGGCGGAGAGATAAGATCTTCTCGCCGCCCTCATAGCTACCAGGTAAGTCCCAATATAGGCTCTTAGCTGGGCTCGATCGGACTGGGAACGGGTGGACCTCCACCTGCTCTCTAAGCCCCTCCGATGGCGTTTCATCTCCCAGAGCTCCTCCGAATACCAAGGAGCCATCCGGGATCCACGACGTGTGAGGGGTCGCATGGGGACAACCCTGTCGAGAGCCTCCGATGCGGCCTGCTGCCAAGCAGCCGCCAGGTCCTCGACAGAGCTGTGGGCAAGGGAAGAGGGAAGAAACCCCAGCTCCGCCGAGAACCGCTCTGGGTCCATAAGGCGCCTGGGGCGGAACCATCTAAGCGGCTCCTCATCCCAGCAGTGGGGGGTGGCCTGTTGGAAGACCAGCCGTAGGAGATAGTGATCAGACCATGGAACGGGCACAGCCGTAAAAGTGGCCTGCCCTCTGTCACTACGCCACTGTTCAGAGACAAAAATTAGGTCAAGAGTGTTCCCCCCCTCATGGGTCGGGCCCTGGATTAATTGGGTCAGGCCCATGGCCTCCATAGAAACCATGAATTCCTGGGCCAAACCGGACGCACCCCCCAGGGAGGGCAGATTGAAGTCCCGCAGGACTATAAGCCCCGGGAACTCCACCGCCACCCCCGAGAGAACGCCGAGAAGCCCAGGTAGGGCCGCTGTCACATAGCTGGGTGAAAGGTATGCAAGCAGCAAGCCCACCCGACCATTGGGCCCCCACCTCAAGAGGAGTGTCTCACCCCCGCCTATCTCTGGAACAGTGACCTCCCTTGGAAACAGGGTCTCCCAAATAACCACAGCCACCCCACCACCCCTACCCTGGGCCCGAGGCCGGTGCAGAACCCGAAAACCTGGAGGGCACAAATCTACCAGAGGGACACCGCCCTCTGGGCCCAACCAGGTCTTGGTGATGCAGGCCAGGTCTGCAGCCTCCTCCTCAATTACCTCACGGAGGAGGGTGGACTTATTAGCCACGGACCTGGCATTAAAATACACCAGTCTAAGCCCAGGGGTCCCAGTTCCCATGATCCCCTGGGAGGAGGCCATAGGGTTGGAGCAAGCAACCGCACAAAGATGGCGGGTGCGTGCTCCCAACACATGATATGGCCCTATGCCTCTCCGTTTCCTGCCAACACCAACCACCCTGGGGATCGCGGTCCCCACTTCAGGTCCCGGAGCCCCGCCGGCCCCCGCCCCCCGCCCCCCTCCACCATGAACCGGGTTGGACAAAGACCCATTTATCCCCTTCCCTAACCCCTTAAGACGATCAATTAAAAATTTTAAAAGTTTCCCCTTCCTGTCAAATTTAGAATTTAGCCCCTTCATCCTGGCATGCCACCTCTCGGGATCCCAGGATCCGTCATTAAGGTAAGCTCTTGATAGCGTAAGGGGCCACATCCCAGACAGGGGAACCGCCTGGAGGGCCCAAATGTGCCAATATGATCGACCTAATCAATCTGTACTTTGAGCAATATGCCAGCCTTGGACTTCTGATTCTGTTGGGAGGGTTACTTGGAGCTCTAATACAAATCTTATTTTATTTAAGCTGATTTTATCTTGAAAGAATTTTGTAGGTAGAAATCCATGGGGGATAAGTTAAGAATTACTGTTCTTCCAATAATTGCAAAGAAGAATAACATCCTACTCATTTAGCAATAGCTTATCTTCATACAACCAGAAGGAGAAAAGCAGGTTTGTTTCCTGTGTTGTTCACCAAAGCAGAAATTGGAGTTGAGGGTCATGGTGCAATTGGTATTCAGCCTACCTGAAATTGAGCACCTGCACCCAAGATGGAGTCTGTACCATAGAATAGAATGGAATAACAGAGTAGGAAGGGACCTTGGAGGTCTTCTAGTCCAACCCTCTGCCTAGGCAGGAAACCCTACACCACTTCAGACAAATAGTTGTCCAACATCTTTTTCAAAACTTCCAGTGTTGGAGCATTCACAACTTCTGGAGGCAAGTTTTTCCACTGATTAGTTGTTCAGATGGTGGGGAGGATAAGGAGTAAGGTTCTAGTGTGGTGATCAGTTGTAGACATTTAAAAGTAAGCAATAATGTAGGTGTTTGTGTGGAACAAGCAAAGAACTTGTATGGTAGGGATGAAATTAGTTGCCCATTTCTCCATGACGTGAGGTACTTGAGATGTATGGCTAATTTAAACTCTGCTGGAGTGCTGCCTAGCAACTGGTTAAAGTCTGGGAAATTTGTTTGATGTCAGCTGGTGGGGTAAGAATACCACCAACCATGATAGAGAGTTGTTCAGTGGTTTTCCAGTGTGGTCCCAGAAAGCTGGTTCTGTCTAGTGTGCGATGCCCAATGAAACACATACAGAGATGGAGATTTTAAAAAGCTTTATTCTTCACAGAGGAAAAGACACAGAGGGATCATTCCCATTGGGCCTGTGCAAAGGCCACTCCTTCAACAGTACAGTTTTTATACTTAAGCCCACCTTAACCCAACCTTTTTTGAGATCAACCCATGACTTTATCATTGTTTATTAATAATGCTTAGCTTGCATCTGTATTGTCTAGCAGCAATCAGCACATTTGCCTCTAATTTCTAAGAACAATTTAGTATTCCATGCCATAATTACCACGGTTCCACAAAAATAAGATTGGGTCTTATATTAATTTTTGCTCAAAAGATGCATTACAGCTAATTTTCTGGTTGGGTCTTATTTTCGAGGAAACACAATAGTACAATTCCATCAAAGCTCCTGTTTGGAGAGAGAGGGCAGACCTGAATGAAAACAGTGTCGTATATCAATAATAGTAGCAGCAGTAGTACAGTAGTAGTAGTAGAGTAGCAATTATATACTAATGATAGACATACTTTAACATAGACCTAATACTAATATATTATCAAAAGTGATAGAAATATAAGGCAATATACATACAAAGAACTCACAGACTTACTCTTTCACTTTTGTGTCTTAGATATTTTTATCAAAATTAAACATTTCCCTAACCCTTATAAGGGTATATAATCAACCATCTCTTCAGGGCCCAGTGCTGTTTGAGATCTGTTGAGTCTAGGACAATGCAATCAGGCAAAATTTAAAAGAGAACTCATAACAAGCTCCAGTGATTTTAGTTCTGGATAGGGCCATAGTATCTAAGATGGAACTGGTATGCAGTTTGGCTGATTTTATTTAAAAATAAAGATTGGAAAAAGTGGGTCTGGATGTCCAATCTGGGATCCTGGGGGAAAAATATGGTTAGCTTTGGTAAAAGTCATAGACATTTTTCCTTATTGGATGACCAATCCTCATGCCCTGTGATGGGGACTCTTAGCAGCATCTGATGTTAAGTAGTAAAAAAAAATCAGCTCAGTTGCTCCAGATAAGAAAATTTGCAAATGATGAAAATTTAAGGCAACATTACAAAGCACAATAATTAAAGGTTGATGTTTACAGGATAAAAGGGAGGGAGGTATAAGACTAAACAGACTTCTTTCTGGTTAAAGTATTTGTATGTTTGAATAAAACTGAAAGGCTTCTTGCAAACTCTTCTAAGTAGGACACATAGTTAAGTTAGGCTCTATGTCAGGGTTCCATCGATTGCCCTAATTAAATCATGAGCCTTGAGCCAAGCTTCAAAAGAATTCAAAAGATTTATTAGGAGCAACATGTCAGCATTAACCTAAATGAAGCCAACTATGTCATACTATGAGTCAGTGTCAGCAAAATGAGTCCGCAAAAACAAGAAAACCTCAATGTTGTTTTAGCTAGCATGTGTTTGTTGTGTTTGGAGATAGTTGGAGTGGAAACTTTTGTACAGAAGTGACTATATATTGTCTTATTTTCCTACTTAACTTTCCTCATGAGGTGATTTCTATTGTTCAGATCTGGCCTCAACACTATAACATAGCATTTGGGGAGAAAGATACAACTTAGCAGACCAGCTGCAGAGGCCAAGATGGAGAAGATCTCCACGGCCACCATGGACTTCCCTTTGGTGCTCAGGTAGGTGGGGAGAAAGGAGATCCAAACAGTACAAAAAACCAGCATACTGAAAGTAATGAACTTGGCTTCATTAAAGCTGTCAGGCAGATTCCTGGCCAGAAAAGCCACTATGAAGCTGATGAGACTCAGAAAACCCATGTAGCCCAGCACAGCATAAAACATGGTGGTTGAACCTTCATTGCATTCCATCACGATTTCTCGCTTCACAGAATGAAAATCCAAATTAGTAAATGGGGGGGAGATTACCAGCCAGGAGGCACAAAGAGCTGTTTGCACAAGGGGACAAGCCAGGACTACGATCAGTTGCTTCCCCAAGAATTTTCTTGCCCTGTTTCCTGGCTTAGTAGCCATGAAGGCCAGCATGACAGTCAGAGTTTTTGCCAACACAGATGAAATGGCAGTGGAGAAGACGATGCCAAAAGTGGTTTGTCGGAGGAGGCAGGTGAGGTTCCTTGGCTGCCCGATGAAGAGAAAGGAGCAAAGGAAGCAGAGCAGGAGGGAGACCAGGAGGATGTAGGTGAGATCTCGGTTGTTGGCCTTGACGATGGGTGTGTTGCGGTGTTTGATGAAAGCTGTCAACACGAGGATCGTGATCGAAGAGAAGACAACTGCTAGAGAAACTAAAACAAAGCCAAGTGTATCCTCATAGGAGAGAAAGTTCATGGTCTTGGGAATGCACAGGATGTGGTTGTTTCTGGGGTGTTGGTCTTCTGGGCAGAGGATACACTGAGCTGCATCTGGAAGAACAGGCACCAGGTGATATTAGACAGAGAACCAGGAATTCTTTTTGAAGGGAATTGCCTTCCCAGTGAAGGAAGCTCAAGCAAGCCACCAGCCACAGCCTCCAGAGTAGCTGGATTACAGGCTCCCACCACTGCGCTTGGCTACACTACCCATATGCCCCATCTCTTTAATTCTGATGCACACAACACAGAAGAGTTCAGCGAAATCAGTCTCAGAAGATGTGATAGCACCTATTAACATCTCAGCAGGAATTAATTGTTTTATTTTATTTATCACATTTTTAAATTCCCATTTCCTACACTGAGGGACTCTGGACAGTGTTCACTAAAATATTAAAACATACAAACAGTATATAAAAGTTAAAACTGCTGCCCACAACTTAAGAAAGAATGCATTCAATGGACCACTCTTAAAAGTTCTGAATGATTTTCTTGTTGATTTGTTCAACTGATTTGCCACCTCATGTTCCCTCTCACTCCTCCCCAGGCAGCCACACTACACCTCCTCATTCCTGCTGGAGGGTCTCCTTGAACAACTTGCCTGTTTCATTAGAAATGGTCCCTTCTGGGCAAGAAGCACATCCGTAGCAGCAAGAGCGCTTTTTCTCTTCAACTTTCCTGGCTTGTCCTGGAAGGCAGCGCTTCACACATCGGGAGTAAGGCTTTGTCTGAAAGGAGAGTGAGATCAGTTTTGAGATGGACAGGTTAGAAATATTCAGCTTGGCTTTGGGGTCTGCATAAAAGCAGCTCCTTTTCTTCCTTCCACTGAATAGAATTTCCATCACAACAACCTGGTCTTTCCTCTCAGCTTTCCTGAACCCTGGAAACAACATCTATCCCCACCTGGCTGGCCCACACAATGGCATCGGGGTTGATGCTGAAGCCTTCAGCTGAAGGAGCCTCTGGATCGACCCATCCAACTTTCTGTCGTAGGATGGTCATATTTGCAAAGACAACCCAATTTAGGATGTCAAATCCTTCATATTTCATCCCAGTTTCTGAAAAGGAGACTTCCTCCCCAGCAGTGTTGTTGAAGAGGACATTTTTCAAGAAGATGTGCATCTGGAATTGCAAAACAACCAACCAAAGTCCATGAAAGTGAAGAGACTTTATATCAAAGTTGCAACCAAGCTATAGATTGAGGCGAAGTTCTATTTGTGGAGCTGCTAGATCTTCAGCTTCAAAGACTGAAACTACAAATTATTCCCAAGGAAAGCTAGGTGCTTGGAAATATGAATAAGTACAACTCTGATTCCAAATTACTTCTTTGCAAAATATTTTGGTTAACTGAAGTAATGAATGAGATGCACCAATATTGCATGTTGCTCCAGTTTTTGGCAAGAGGCATAGATGTCCTTCATAGGTACAGAAGGGCTTTTATTGCCCCTAACCCAAATCTTTATCCCTTCTCTTGATGACCCATCATACAATCAAAGTACAGTCTGTTTATTTGTTTGTTTATTTAATTTCTTAACAGGTCCATTCTTGTCTTGCCTTTGAGGCTTAAGCACATACTCAACACAAATGTAGCATAAATGAATGGTGCCCTTAATACACACTTCATCCTATTGACTAAAATGGGTATGAATCCTATTAATTAATTAACTGATCAAGGAGAGATTCAAACTATAAATAAGTAGAAATTTCCTGACAGTGAGAACCATCAACCAAAGGAAAAGAAGTTGCCTTCAGAAGTTGTGGGAGCTTCATCCCTGGAAGCCTTTAAGAAGAGACTGGACTGCCATTTGTCAGAAATGGTGTAAGGTCTCCTGCTTGGGCAAGGTGGTTGGACTAGATGACCTACAAGTTGACTTCCAACTCTATTAATCTGTTATAAAGCTGTTTCCTTGACCAGAAGGGAAGAGCTGAAGAGTTACCTGCCAGGGCTTCACACAGAAAAATTGTGGCATCTTTCTGCCCCTCTTCAATATCCATTGTGATTCCACCATATATGTGTGTAATGCATGTGCCACAGAATAGGCAGCATTGTAGATGCTGTAGCTAAAACCAGTCATCTTTTCATCAAAGACAGAGGCTGGGAGAATGGCCAGGTTCTCCTCCCCTGTGCAAACCCTTCGGCCATCAGGTGAGGACAGACCTGCCTTCAAAACCTCACAGTTAAATACAACTTCCCACCAGCCTGGAAGAAAGACATCTCCATGGGGTTTCTGTGGATTTAGAGCCCAGAGATAATCTTTGAATCCTGGCACCGGGTTTGTATGGGCTGTCAAAGACAAAGCTCCATGGAAGGATTTTAGTTTCCCCCACTCATAGTGATAGCCAATAGCTGAAAATTCCCACTGAGTGGTCAGGATCCAGACCTTCCCAGAAGTAGCTTGGTTCTCTTCTTCATAAAAGGAGAGGGATAATAAAAGGCTCTGCAGAGCACTTGAAACCCCTGAGATAATCACAACCTGAGCATCACTGTTCACAATGGTCCAAAGCACATCTATTTGTTTGCTGTTCAATTCATTGAATATTAAGATTTGGGGTAAGATCTGTTTTACAAATTGTATGCAAATGTCATTCTGGGCAAGGGTTGCATCAAAAATCTGGATGAACTGGTCACTGCTCTCTGACTTCTGAACAACAATCCCAATCCAGTTCCATTGGAAATACAGAAAGAGCTGGACAATGGCTGCATTCTGTAGGTGATACTGGGGATCGATCTGGTAGAAGGTGGGGAACTGGCTCTTATCCCTCAAAACAGGGTCAGAGAAGCGGTAACCTAGCTGAAAGGAGGGTGGAGTTGGAGGAAAAAGAAGAGGTTAATGTTAGAGTTCGTTGCAGAATATCAAATCCAAAATGCACTCATAGATAACTGATTCAGTAGGATTCATTAACTTCTTTATATACATAATCAGCTCAGACTCAACCCTGACAAGACTGAGTGGCTATGGTCTTGCCCCCTCGGGGTTCAGTTGATTATCCAACTTTGGTACTGGGGGGGAGAGAAATTGCTCCCCTCAGAACAAGTTTGCAACTTGGGAGTCCTTCTGGATCCACAGCTACAATTTGACCACCACCTTACGGCTGTGACCAGAGGGGCCTTTGCACAGGTTCGCCTGTTACGCCAGTTGCGACCTTTCCTGGACCGGAGGGCTCTACACATGGTTGCTCATGCACTTATCACCTCTCGATTGGATTACTGCAATGCGCTCTACATGGGGCTGTCCTTGAAGAGCACTCAGAGACTTCAGCTGGTGCAGAATGCGGCCGCGTGAGTGATCATGGGTGCACCTAGATGTGCCCATATAACACCTATCCTCCGTGAGCTGCACTGGTTAGCAGTGGTCTTCCGGGTGCAATTCAAGGTGCTAGTGACAACTTTTAAAGCCCTCCATGGCTTAGGAGCGGGATACCTACGAGACCACCTACTGTGACCTTATGCCTCCCAGCGCCCGGTTAGATCTCACAGGGAGGGCTTGCTCCGGATACCGTCGGCCAGGCAATGTCGGCTGGTGGGTCCACAGGCTAGGGCCTTCTCTGTAGCAGCACCGTCCCTTTGGAATATGCTCCCTGCAGAGATTAGAACCATCCCAAATCTATTTGCCTTCTGCAAAGCTGTTAAGACCTGGCTTTGTCAGGGGGCATGGCATTGAGACCTTGCTCTTCCCCCGTGTATGTTTTGGATTGATATGAATGAGTTTTTGTTTTTACATTTTATAGAAATTGTTTTTATCTTTTTGTACACCACCTCGAGTTCCCAATTGGGGGAAGTGAGGCGGGATATAAATTTAATAAATAAATAAATAAATAAAGTAAAGTTACAATACCAACAGCAGATTCTTCCAATGTGGTAGAGAGGAGAGATTTTAAGTAAGTTCTTAGTTTCAGTTCAGCAGACAGACAAGTCCAGACTAGTTTCGTTTTAGAGCTGAGCACAGAGCTAAGCCACACCAGACTCCTCCCTTCAGTTTCTGTTTCCCAAAACAGCCTTCATTGGCTGACCCAGTTGCCATGCCTATTCATTGGCTGACCTTGTTTCCAGGTCTCTGCCAGTTCATGAATATTCTGACAGTTAAAACAAAGGAAATAGAATCTGTATTTTTTGTTACTAACCTCAAACTATCTAGACAAGCAGGGTATCTTATTCTAGAGCCAAATCCCCCCAAGTTTGCACCTTCATGAGTTGCTTTCTTTCTATCACAGAATTGACTCTGGGAGCTGTTGGCAGAACCACACAAGGCCAAATTTACAGCATTCCCCCTTTCATCATGTTACATGTCCAAATACCTGAGAAACCTTGAAATTGCCAAACACGGTTGCCATCTGGTATGACGTTCTGGAGCTGAGACCCCCAAGGACAGAGAGAAGGTTGTCCTGTGTGTCACACTTATAGTTAGGAAACAATTTTCCCTGGCTGGAGAGCAGAGACAGGCTGACATCTGGAGTCATGCTTGCATAATGGTTCTCTTCGTAGATGCGGAAGCCCAGGGTGATGTTTGGGAGAAGCTGTGGATCGTTGTTGACCTCCTGGATGGCAAATGCCAAGGCCAGGACATGTTGGTAGTTCTTGGGAACAGGTCTTTGTTGCAAGTGTTAGAGGACAAAAATTAGACAGGAGCAGGAGGTAGATGTTTATTCTGTCATTTTATTACCTAAATTCCAAGAATTGATCATGAAACAGATCAGTAGAAATTAGTTGATTTGTTTTACTGCTGTCAGAAAACAGGGTTGCTGTCAATCAGTTGATATTATTGTCAACAGTGTGTGACAAATCCTCCTCTCCCTCTTTCCACAGCACATTTTAAGTGAGTTACAATTTACAGCATGAGTTCAGTTGAAGTCAGCATTGACTTTTCCAAAATGAACTTTTCATTCCAGTTAAGGAAATCTGGCTGATCGTCTTGATAAAACTACACCATTTATTATATCCAGTCATGGAGATATTAAAAGCTGATATCTTCTGTCCTATGTTCCCAAGCACTTTCGCCCAATCTGGTACCCTATCATGTCCTCAGAGTCCTTTGGAATTAGGTGGCTTTATAAATCCAGTAAATTGAATTAAATCGAATGTCTGAGCAGGTTGTTTTTTTCTGGCTAGAAATGATGATGCCAATATATCTGGATGGCCCCCGCAGTTAGAAAAAACCCTCTTAGTGTTTCAGAATGTGTAACTCTTTCTCTTGGGGATTCTCCAAAGAAGCTCGCTCCACTGAACTAGAAGTTCCCAGGATTAAAAGGAGATTTGTGGGAAGCCAGACTTGGTGGGACAAAAGACAGACTCTCACTATGTGAAATGTAGTGCTTCCTTATATTCAAAGCAAAGGGGAAAAAATTGAGAAGTATTTTTTAAAAATAAAATTAATTGGAAACTATACAATAAAACACTAAAAAGAAAATGGAAGAAAATCTATCACCTGAAAAGGATTATTAAGTAAATATAAAAAAAGAAGAAGGAAAAAAACCAGTCCAGTTTAAAATTGAAAGGTGTTTGTAAAAAATCCAGCAATAAAAAAAAAGACACTAAGTTTGACTTCAGGCTAATTTCACTGCTTAACCTCTTCTGTCTTCGATTTTAACTTTTTCTTTTACCCCCTTAGGGTGTTCTCTCAAATAATATAGTTTAAAGAGTATCTCGGCAAGCTGACACACTTTCTCTCCTGCTTTCTTCTTCCATTCTGGAGCTGTACCAACTTCACCAGCTTCAAATGGCTGCCTCTCTGCCACCAGAAAGAAGGGCTTCTTCTGGATCTACCATGGACTTTGCAGTGTCCCTGGGATCGACAGGATGTGCCCTTCTCTCTCACCATCTCTATGGGATGGTTTAGATCCAAAAGGACCGTCCAGTGGCAGAGATATCAGCAGCGATCTTGGAGCTTCAAGATCGCCCATCTGTATCGTCGTGACATCAGCCCCTCCCTCTGGTGCTTTTTTTTCAAGAGGCAAAATGGACTTTCTTGTTTTTCTTTTGAAGATGTTTCGCTTCTCATCCAAGAAGCTTCTTTAGCTCTGACAGGATGGTGGAGAATGGAAGGATTTGTACTCCTTGCAGGCAGCTGGTCATTTGCATCCTTTTTAGAGGGTTATTGAAGCACTTGGAAAAAATTGCAGACTACAGGAACCAGGAGCATCACTCAGGTGACCCTGAGGGCACAGATAAGCCTCCAAGTGCTTCAATGACCTTCTAAAAGGATGCAAATGACCAGCTGTCTGCAAGGAGTATAAATCCTTGCATTCCCCACTATCCTGTCAGAGCTGAAAAAGCTTCTTAGATGAGAAGCAAAATGTCTTCAAAAGAAAAACAAGAAAGTCCAGTTGCCTCCTAAAAAAAACAGCTTTGGGACAACCATGACCTGAATGAGTGAGAATCTCTACAGACTTTTAAGCATGAAAGATGGTGTTACAAACCATCAGAGTAATGAGATGGGAAGATGAATTCAGTCCAACAATAAGACAGAGGACCCTAGCATTAGTTATCCCCAAGTTCAGCCCAAATTGTCTTCTTGACAAAGTGTACTTTGCCTTCAGGAACGTGGAGAAAAGGTTGACTCCCTATTCAGTGTGACAAGCTTTTCTTCACCACTGAAGAATCAGAGGGCTCAAGAAGGGAATTAGAGGGAGATTGATATTCATCAAAGAGAATCAGTGTGTCCTAACTAGGAAAGCCAACATAAAGAGGCTGGGTGGGATTTAAATCTGCCCCATCTTCAAGACTGCCCTTTCCATATTGCATTGAGAAAAAAGACAACCAAGAAACACTTACAGAGAAAGATTATCCCAGTCACCAGGAGGCTCATGTGGGAGCTGTAGAACTATATTAAGGGAGAGAGGGAGGTTTCCACCGATAGTAAGATCTCCAGGTTTGTAATAGACTTTTTGTTCTTGGAAAGGTCTCCTCCAGAAGCAGTTTGGCCTTACGCCCATCTGGACAGCTGCAGGCAAGGTCCAAAGCAATGCTAAGAGTGAAATCATTGGTCTCTGAAAGAGACTTTTTCCCCTACAGCAAACCAAAGGAGGGTCTTGCAGAAAAGTGATGCTCTGGTAACTTCAGAGGAGTTTTAAATCTTCATGATAAGCATTCATCTAAGCTCCAAATGTAAAGGGACCTTGCTATAGTATGAAGAGCTTATAGATAAACATGTTTTCACCATAACCTCTTTAGGTTTAGGATGGATTTAATCTATGGAAATCCACTGAGATGAAGTAAGAATTACTGGTGTTTGATGAAACCCAGGAGAGATTAATGTCCACATTATCCCCATAACTCTGGAATCCATGCCATTTTCACAGGAGGAAAACCTGTTTGTGAATCCACAATTGTGTCTCTCTGTCAATTGGGCAACTGTGACTGGAGAGCGATGCAGCTTTAGAACTGGTTGAGAATTGGGGGTCACCTAGTTTGATCCCCTTAATGTAGGGTACACGTGAGGCAAACTCTTTTAAATCTCTGAGATCTCTTTGGAATTGACAGTTTCTGCTGCCACCACCAAACTCTTTCAAGATTAAGAAACTCCCTGGAATAACTCACCATGGCCTTTTTCTTAGTAATGTTTCCCTAACTGGCCCATGGAGATGTGTTTCAGCTATAGGGTACCTGGATAGTTTTTCATAATCACAAGCTTTCTTCTTTTCTTAATGACTTAGATGCATTCTGCCCAATCTCCCTATCACTCGTGTGGGTCATTAATATTTTAAACAAGTATTTCAAAATGAATTGCTCTGACTGATGGAGGATTTCCTGAGGACGGGATCCAGAGCTTCTCTCAGATACAACATTCTGCTCTACATCATTCTTCAGTCCCCACTCTTTGTGGTTTGAACCAGGAAGATTTACCTTTCCTTGAGTGACAAGCATAATACTCAATCATCACCAGGGGTGGGATACTACCAGTTTGCACCTATTCACTAGAACCGATTGTTAACATTCTAAGCAGTTCGGAGAACCAGTTGTTAGAAGAAATTACTGGCCTAATCCTGTAAGGAGGGCAGGAAGGAAACATTCTGGTGTTGCTTACAGAAACTGCCTCTCCATTAACCCTTATTACATTCTTATTTATTTATTTATTTATTTATTTATTTATTAATGAGACTTGTATGCCACCCCATCTCCAAGACTGCTCACAACTAAAACAACAAGAACAATAAATAATTAAAAAAGAATTAAACTAACAAGCCCCATTGAAATATAATTACATAAATACATGATAAAACCATGAAACCCCCCCCCCCAAAGAGTCACAGCCCGGCTTGGTTAAATAACCAGGTCTTCAATTCACGGAGGTCAGGGGCAGGACTAGACTTCCTGTCTCAGGAACATCTCTGGAGTTTTTTTCCCCTCCTTTGCTGGTATTTTGCTTGTGTGGAGTGACCATTCAAGGTTACAATGGCACTGAAAAAAGTGACTTATGACCATTTTTCCCACTTACGACTGTTGCAGCCATGAAAGGCCAGGCGAGGAGATGCGTGCCTCAATGTGAGTGATATTGAGTTGGCCACACCCAGCCAATAACACATCTACCCAATCACATGACCACCAAGCCACACCCACCACCTAAGCCACGCCCACAGGACCAGTTGTTAAACATTTGAATCCCACCCCTGATCATCATGCTATAAGACATCTGCATTTGCAGTGTCCCAGAGAGACGATGTGATGACCCGGGGCATGGCACAAAGACAACACAGTCAAATAAGCAAGAAGAGTCCCTTTATTATCTCCAACTTTGCCCCCATTTTCCAGGTTACCTTCAACTGGAGAAAAACTCCCCAGGAACAGCCTTTAACTGTAGAAAATTCAGTCCAAAACAAGGTACATGCAAACTGTAACTAAAAATCCAAACAAACCAAGCTGAAGTAATTAGCTTGACAGGGCAGGAGAAGGAATTGCAGACTTGAAAGCATGGCAAAACTCACACAGTTGGGAAGATGCCAGGAACACAGATAAGCCATGGCAAATACAAGATAAATTCATGTTTACTCCCAACAACTTGCTATGTGCAGCTTCCTCTTTTATACACTGTGTTCCCAGCTGCAGCTAATGAAGGAATCAGGCCCCTTTCCTCCCCCATAAGCCATGCAACTCACGTTGCTCCTTTCTCCATTCCTCCCTGCATGCCCTAGGATGAAGAGGGGGTGGGCCTGGGTCTTCTTCTGAATTCCCTCTCCCTTGCTCTACCTCTCCCCTGCTCTGCCCAGCCAGACTTTGCCCTTCCCCAGTTTCTTCCACAGCCAACAGAGCCACACTCCCACTCCCTGTCAGCTGTTCAGCTTCCCCATCCGAGTCAGATTCCGAGTCAGATAATGGATGCCCCATTGTACATTCTCCTCCTCCTCCTCATCCATATCATCATGCCATCAAGCAGGGCATCCAGCTGGACCACCTAGAAAGGTTTGAAACCTGCCTGTGCTCTGGTTCCACTCAGGGACAGTTTCAGTCTATGTTGGTGGGAGATGAGTGGTCATCCTATGTGGGGTGCTTCTCAGTCATCCCTCTCTCACCCGTTCTCTATCCCTAAGTACTCTTGTAAGTTCAGGAAACATCTACAACTATCATACAACTTTGTCTTCCTTCCTCTCTGCCCAAGACTGAACAATTTTCTAACTGTTCCATTAATTCATACCCATCAACCCATCCCCATAATAATCTGAAAGCAGAAAAAAATAGCAGGGGCAGGAGAAGATCCTTTAATATCCACTTCACATGGCCTGGCTTATTAATGAAGCACATTTATCTAGTCATAATGAAGAGAACACTCAATACAATTTAACATTTTGCATTAAAAATATACAAGGAGAAATACTTGAATGAAAAAATTAATACAGAATTCTACAATGCCCTAAGAGCTTATGTGTGTAAGTATGCTGTCAACATTAGTATTTCTTTATTATTTCTGCATTAATTTTCTTTGCCACTGTATCTGTAACCTGACTTGATGCTGCTTTTCAAAGATTCTTCATTAAAACAAATAAAGGGACAAAAGTTCTGCTGGAAATCAACATTCATGTCTTCAAGAACAATCTATATTACAAAGTTGGGGACACCCCCTCACTGGGAACAAGTGGCTTTCATTGAAAATAAAAGGGTGGGTGACTCTTCCTGATTCTTTATTTACTAAATTTTAGGCTGCCCATTTCCCCTACACAAGGTGTAACAAACCTATCATGCCAGGAAAAAAATCCAATGCCAAACCACACCCCAAAAAGAGAGAAATCCCCACCAATGAACCACAAGACTCCTGCATGTGCCTTTTATGTAAAGAAACTTTAAAGGAGAATGAAAAAAACCATCAAATGTTCCCTATGTGACATCTACGCTCACCATGGCTGCTTGGGATTACCCATGCAAATGGCTCAATTCCTAGAATCATCCAGCCATGCATTTCCATGTTTCTGCCCATTGTGCACACCCAACTGGACAAATATATTGCCCTGTTTGAAAGAGTTGATGCCATAGAAACACAAATAACATCCCTTGACATCATAGTAGCTCCCTGGACACTATAAAAGTAAGATTAACTAACCTTGAAAAAAAAAGACACAACACAAAAAACTGAACATCCAATAGTCATAAACCACATCTCTACCCAAAAATCACAACCCAATCCACAAAAAGCACAAATCCAACAAATAATGATATCTCAATCCTCATCAAAGAAGCCATCAAGTGCCAACGGAAGCATCCCAATGCCATCTTATTTGGTCTAGAGGACAACAGTGACAATGATGACATCACAAATGTCCACAATATCATCAGTGACTATCAAACATCAACCCAGATGAAATACTTGACATTTCCCGCATTGGCCCAGAGTTCAAAAACAGTGATAGCTCTGTAGGGTCATTTGCAAAAATGAATCAAGCAAACGAAAATTCATTTACACTATAAATTCACTTGCCAAGAGCAACACCAACCATGATAATCTCCATTCTCACCCTGACCTAACCTTACAGCAACATGTATGACCCCATGAACTACGCTCTGAACACAAAAGACTCCATAAACAAGGAAATACTAACCTATACATTGACTACCGCACAGAATGTATCAAAAGCAAGACCTTCAACTTACATCCAAATAACCATCATCCCAACATCCAACATTAGGCAAGCACGCCCCTTACTTCCTCCAGACCCACTACTACATATCTAAAATGTCAGAGAAGATTTATTTATTTATTTATTTATTTATTTATTTATTTATTTATTTATTCGACTTGTATGCCATCTCCTCTCCAAAAGGACTCGGGGCGGCTCACAGATAAAAACAACACAATAAATTAAATTAGCTAAAATGGAATTAAATTACACAAGCCAAATTAAACTAAAAAACCCGTAATAAATAAAACACCCATTCCCCAAGGAGTCAGCACAGCCCAGCCTGTTCAAACAACCAGGTTTTTAGGTCGCGACGGAAGGTGCGGAGGTCAGGGGTCAGGCGGAGCTCCAGAGGTAGTTGGTTCCAGATAGCAGGAGCTGCTACAGAATAGGCCCTTCCCCGGGATACCACCAACCGACACTGAGTCGCAGACGGCACCCCTAGAAGTCCCTGCCTGTGCGTTCGTACAGAGCAGTTGGTATTCAATGCCGGCAGTAGCCGCTCCCATAAATAACCCGGACCCATATCTTGTAGGACTTTGAATGTTAATACTAGGAACCTGAATCTCATCCGGAGGGCAACCGGTAGCCAATGCAGCTCACGCAGGAGGGGTGTAACATGGGAGTACTGGGAAGCTCCCATCACAACCCGCACAGCCGCATTCTGCACCAGCTGAAGCCTCCGGATGGTATGCAAGGGCAGTCCTAAATAGAGAGCATTGCAGTAGTTGAGCTGGAAGGTAACAAGTGCCTGAGTGACAGGGGGCAGGGCATCTCGGTCCAGATATGGGCACAGCTGGTGAACCAGCCGAACCTGGGCAAATGCCCCCCTGGCCACGGCCCCCACCTGCTCCTCCATCCTGAGCCGTGAGTCCAGGAGGATCCCCAAGTTCCATGCCCTGTCCACGGGCGGCAACACTTCTCCCCCCATGACCAAAGATGGAATCTCCTGACTGGGCAAAGATGTCGGTATGCACAGCCACTCTGTCTTGGCTGGATTGAGCCGAAGCATGTTCCTGTCCATCCAGATCCGTACTGCATCCAGACAACGGGATACCACGGAGAGGGCATCACTGATGTGACCTGGGGTGGAGATGTACAACTGCGTATCATCAGTGTACTGATGATACTTCACCCCAAAGCCACGGATGATCTCGCCCAGCGGCTTTATATAGATGTTGAACAGGAGGGGCGAGAGAACCAACCCCTGAGGGACCCCACAAGTGAGAGCCCTCGGCGCCGACCTCTGCCCCCCTGCCAACACCAATTGCGAGTGTCCCGAGAGGAAGGAGGAGAACCACTGCAATACAGTGCCTCCCACTCCCAACCCCCCGAGACGCCACAACAGGATACCGTGGTCGATGGTATCGAAAGCTGCTGAGAAGTCTAACAGGACCAGGACAGAGGAAAAACCCCTGTCCTGAGCCCTCAGGAGATCATCCACCAGTGCGACCAATGCCGTCTCCATGCTATACCCGGGCCAGAAGCCTGATTGGTATGGATCTAGGTAGTCTGCTTCCTCCAGGAAAAGTGGAAACTGCTGAGCCACCACACTCTCAACAACCTTCGCTAAAAAGTGAAGGTTGGAGACTGGACGGAAGTTGTCAAATGTCAGAGAATATCATGTTTATCGATCAGATCGCAAAATCTGTAGAGGAGGTGGAGTTGCTATCTTCTACAAAAAATCCCTAAATCTAAAAAAGATTCAAATTACACAGCAGCTTGCTATTCCAGAGAATATCATCTGTGAACTGTCCTTAAATACCACAAATCCGCAACCAATGTACAATGTTGTTACTACACCGGGACTGCATCAATTAGTGACTAACAACACTAGACTCGATAACTGCCTCAACCTTATCTTCTGCAACAGCTCAAACTCAATATATGGCCTACAAATACAAAAACTCTTTTCAAACAGTGACCACAGTATGATTGACTTTTGTCTCAATTTACGCTTTCACAAAGTGGATCATAATAATGTATCCGCAAAATATAACTTCAAAAAAGCCAATTATGATCTCATAGATGCTGACCTATCATCTCTTGATTGGCACATTCTGTTCTCTAGCTGTAATACTACAGAAGACCATTATAATGCATTCTTCCTTGAACTTGAAAGAGTCATTAAACTATATGTACCATTAGTAACCCCACCAAAAAAAGTTACCCAAAGCAATAAGAAAACTGTCAGCTTTGGAACTCTGGGACTCTGGGAATGGAGAAAGATGGCCCGCCCAGAAGTTCTGGCAGACCACACCCACCATGGCCACACCCACCCAGCAACTGGGCAACAAACTGGTTGCTGGGGTTTTTGAATCCCATCCCTGCCTCCAGTCTGTATTGGTGCTGAAATCCCCAAGCCAATTAAAGCTGAAGAAAATAGGGGTTTTTTGATTCAATGTATAGAATGTGAAGATATGTATTTGTGTTTATTTTCATAGTCATAATGTACACTGAAGATGGTATTTAATTTCATTGTATGAGGTGCAATGACAATAAACTAAACTAAATTAAACTAAACATTGAAGAAGATGGAGAAGACTCAGGTGGAGCAACAGGTCAAGCTTGGCTATATTCCAACTCCCCCATACTTACCAAAGAGATGGTATTTATTGTGTGAAAAATGTCCTTTCATATTTTCCAGCCTCAGGAGGTCGATCTGCAATGGGGAATCTAGCTATGTTTCATGCAGTTTCAGTTGTCCAAAACTACATTTATCACAAGTCCAAGGCAGTGCCCAAAAGTTGGTACCCCACTGAGAGCTCCCCACTTCTCAGTAGATAGGATTACTTCGCAGGAATGTTAAATGTCAGAGATATTTATAGGCCTTCTATTTCCATCATTGGTGCACCAGCTTTTGCAGCCTGTGCCTTTCTTAATATGAGAAAAAAAATCTGGCTCCTATAGTTACAGAACGTATACATTAGACTTCAAACACTACAACTCTCTTAAATGAGCAGCAGGAATGTCCAAGAATGGCAACCTTGCAAAACTAGCTGGTCGTTGACTTTGCCTTATTTAAAATGGGCCACGGCTATGAGGAAGTTGACCTCTAAGAAGTCAAAAGGAAAAACAGACAGAGGGGAAAATCAGTTTTCAGTGTGATGGGAGTAGGTAATATACAAATTGAGAATTTTTTTAAAAAGTGCATTTCACTGAGGCCCATTGTAATTCTTCTCAGAACATTCCTACATTTGCCTCTGAATCCCTGGATGCAAATGTTTATTTTAACTAAGCTCTCTGGAGGTAACAAAAGAGTAGGAAGAAACCTATAATCCATTACAGTATTACTTATGGATATGCATGCATGAATCAATTCCCCTTCCTTTCTTACACCGTTTTCTCTGTTCTAAACTGTATCAATATCAGTGCATCTCTTTGTTCTCTAAGGGGACCTAGTTATCATAAAACATCATCTTTACGGAGAAGCTCAAGGCACAAGGGATTGTTAAAATAATGTGTGTGTAGTGATATTATTTTCTAATTGCAACCACAAAACTCCATCACACAGCAGAATTAGGTAGGAAGTTGGGAATTTAATCTCTATTATATAAAAAAGAAAGGAATAGAAACAGGAAATTGTACAAAGCTTCAGAAGACTATGGAAACAATTATATACACAGAGAAACATTGATATGGAACCTAACCTTTTAAAAAACTAAAATAATGACAGGTTTAATTAAAAGAAACAAAAATTAAAGCATATCCTTCTTGGAATTGTGGGAAATGAAAATGTAGTCTATTTATCTATTGGATTTAATGAGGCCTAAGTGGATAGTAGTAGGTTCCAAGAAAGAGATATGAACCAAAGTCTTCAGCTAGGATGGTTTCATAATGGCTCCATTCAATATGCAAGAAAGAAAACCTTAGACTCCATTGTTAAAGAGAAAAGGACTTTTACTGGAAATTAAAGTGGTAGCATCAGAAGAATGCAAGATCTGAGGCAATAGGCACGAAAATCACATATACAGAGTTATGCCAAGGTTCCCAACCCCAATAGTTCAAACTGGCCATCCAATCTGAGATGTGTCTGTGAAACATGGCTCAATGCATCTCTCCCTGACTCCATTACCACAGTAAGAGACTATCATGTTTACCAATCAGATCGTGAAATGCATAGAGGAGATGGTGTTGCTATCTTCTATAAAAAGTCCCTACATCTAAAAAACATCCAAGTTATCCAGGAGCTTGCTCTTCCTGAGACCATAGTCTGTGAACTGTCCTTAAATATCACATTTCGATTCTTACTATGTTACAGAGCCCCTGATTATGACACTGAACATGTAAACAAGTTAAATTCACTACTAACATGGGCAACATCCTGCCCACATGCTTTTATCTTTCTTGGTGACTTCAATCTACCTCATATTAACTGGACCCTAAACGAATGTAAAACTGAACCCATACATGCAACCTTCTACAATGCTGTAACAAATCTGGGATTGGAACAACTAGTAACCAACAATACTAGACTTAACAACTGCCTCGATCTCATCTTCTGCAATAGTTTGAATTCAATTTATTGAATACAAATTAAAGAACCTTTTTCCAACAGTGACCACAACATGATTGACTTTTGTCTCAACATACATCCACACAAAAATCATCATAACGACGGGATCCCCAATTATAATTCAAAAAAGGCAACTATGATCTTATAGACAATGATCTCTCATCTCTTGATTGGCAACTTCTATTCACTGGATGCAATACTGTTGAAGACCATTACAACATGTTTTTACTTGAAGTCAAAAGAGTCATCAAACTATATGTACCAATAAGAACCCCCAAAACCAGAAAAAACAAATTACCCATAACAATAAGGAAACTTCAATCCAAAAAGAAATCACTTTGGCAGAAAAACAAATCTGGTCACGTTGCCAACTTCAAAAGCCGATACAAAAATTTATGCTACCAGATAAAAACTGAATGCACTAATTATCACATTAAACAAGAGGAAAACCTTCTACGCACTTATTCCACCCGTGCTTTCTACAATTTTGTAAACAACAAACTAAAAGACTCAAAGTCCATCCCACCCCTGAAAGGACCTAATGGTAAAGACTGCAACGATGACACCATCAAAGCCAACCTCTTTAACAAATTCTTTGGCTCAGTATTTGTAAACA
Organism: Naja naja; assembly: GCA_009733165.1. Taxonomy (NCBI): domain Eukaryota; kingdom Metazoa; phylum Chordata; class Lepidosauria; order Squamata; family Elapidae; genus Naja; species Naja naja. Next base: position 369,380,070 of record CM019148.1, read on the forward strand.
GCAATGGATCATGCCCAGTATTTCCTAGTCGAACCACAGACAACTACAATGATCTAATACATATCGATTTTACAGAAGACAATGTTGAAAAAGCACTATGCAATCTAAAACCATCTCTATCTATTGGACTGGATGGAATATGTGCCTACTTCTTAAAAAGCTATCCACTGCCATAGCCAAACCTCTAAGCATAATCTTTGAAAAATCTTTCAGGACCAACTCCTTGCCAAACCTATGGTCACAAGCCATGGTCATCCCCATTTTCAAAAAAGAGACCCCAGCCTAGTTGAAAATTACAGACCAATCTCCTTATGCTGCATCACCTGTATAGTCATGGAATCAATTATTAACCCATCCATTATCCTCCACTTAGAGGCAAACAACGTACTCTCTAATAAATAATTTGGTTTCAGAAAAAAACTATCCTGTAATCTGCAACTCTTATACTGCAAAGACATATGGACTACACAACTCGATCAGGGCAAAGCAATAGACACTATCTACATAGACTTCTGTAAAGCCTTTGATTCAGTGGTACACGACAAACTACTCCTAAAACTAAAATCTTATGGTATCTCTGGACACCTGCATAACTGGATAGAAGCATTCCTGTCAAACAGACAACAAATGGTCAAAATTGGGAGCGTCCTATCAAATTCTGTACCTGTCAACAGTGGTGTCCCCCAGGGCAGTGTTCTAGGACCAACTCTCTTCATACTCTACATAAATGACCTCTGTGATCATATTAAGAGCAACTGCGTTGTTTTCGCTGATAATGTAAACCTATTCAACACCACAGAAAATACTGCTACCCTTCAAAAAGACCTCAACTATGTATCAGAATGGTGAAACAAATGGCAAGAAATCTCAACAGATAAATGCTCTGTCTTACATATTGGCAAAAAAACTCAGAAAATAAAATACAAGCTGAATAGTCAAGACCTTGTTGATGAACCAAAGTCTGTCAAGGAACTTGGAATACTCATCTCTAATAATAATTTAATAATAATAATTTATTAGACTTGTATGCCTCCCTCTCTCCCAAAGGACTCAGGGCGGCTCACAATACAAAACACAATACAGTAATTTACTTAAAAAACAATTAAACAATACAACCCCGATATTAAAACAATTAAAATTACTTTAAAAAGAACCCCGCTTAGTTCAGTCCAGGCTGGCCTGCTGAAATAACCAGGTCTTCAGGTCCTGGTGGAAGGAGCGGAGATCAGGGGCCAAACAAAGTTCCAAGGGGAGCTGATTCCACAGGTGGGTGCTCCCACAGAGAAGGCCCTACCCCTGGGCACCGCCAGCCGACAATGTCTGGTCGATGGTACCCCAAGGAGGCCCTGCCTGTGGGAGCATACAGGGCGATCAGAGTGTGATGCCAGCAGGAGATGTTCCCACAAGTACCCCGGACCCAAGCCATGTAGGACTTTATATGTTGTCACTAATACCTTGAATCTCACCTGGAAGGCAATTGGCAACCAATGCAGGTCACACAGGAGGGGTGTAACATGGGAGTATCGGGGCACTCCCATCACAACCCACGCAGCCAGCCGCATTCTGCACCAGCTGCAACCTCTGGGTGGTCTGCAAGGGCTGTCCCATGTAGAGAGCATTGCAGTTGTTGATTTGAGAAGTGACGAGTGCATGAGTGACTGCCCATAGGGCATCTCGGCTCAGGTAAGGGCGCAGCTGGCGAACCAGATGCACCTGGGCAAACGCCCCCCTGGACACAGATCCCACCTGCTCCTCCAAACTGAGCTGTGTATCCAGGAGGGTGCCCAGGTTGCACGCCCTGTCCATGGGGGGCAACACCTCTCCCCCCATGATCAACGATGGTATATCCTGAATAATTTGAGATGCCAGTATGTATAGCCACTCAGTCTTGGCTGGGTTGAGTCGAAGCCTGTTCCTCCCCATCCAGATCTGCACCGCATCCAGACAACGGGATACCATGGGGAGGACATCACTGATATGGATTGGGGTGGAGATGAAAAGCTGAGTATCATCCGCATAATGGTGATACCTCACCCCGAAACCCTGTATGATCTCACCCAGAGGCTTCATGAGGGGCCTCGGGCTCGACCTCTCCCCCCTGCCAACACCGATTGCGAGCGACCCGAGCGGCCCAAGAGGTAGGAGGAGAACCACTGTAAGATGATGCCCCCCACTCCCAACCCCTCGTGCCACCACAATAAGATACCATGGTTGATGGTATCAAAAGCCGCCGAGCGATCTAATAGGACTAGGACAGAGGAAAAACCCCTGTCCCGAGCCCTCCAGAGATCATCCATCAGTGCGACCAATGCCCTCTCCGTGCTGTGTCCGGGCCGGAAGCCCGATTGGTACAGATCTAGAAAATTGACTTCCTCCAGGAACATCAGAAGCTGCTGAATCACCACGCTCTCGACAACCTTTGCCAAAAATTGAAGGTTGGAGACAGGACAGAAGTTGTTTAAAATGGCTGGGTCCAAGGCAGGCTTCTTGAGGAGGGGCCTCACCACCACCTATTTCAAGGCGGCGGGAAAGGAACCCTCCCCTAAAGAAGCATTGACAACTGCCTGGAGCCAGCCACATGAAACCTCCCTGGATGCATAGACCAACCAGGAGGGACACTGGTCCAATAAACACATGCTGGAACTCAGCCTCCACATGATCCTGTCCACTTCATCTGAAGAAACAGGCTCAAACTCAACCCAAATGGTATCAGCCAGACTCCTCACCACCTCTTCCTCAGACCCCTGCCAGTCTGAGTCCAAGTCAGCACGAATCTGAGCAACTTTATCAACCAGATGTTGACTAAATTCCTCGGCTCTACCCTGCAAAGGGTCCTCCCTCACATCCTGGTGTAGGAGGGAGTGAATGACCCTAAACAGGGCAGCTGGGCGATCATCTGCAGATGCAATCAGAGCAGAGAAGTAAGCACACCTCGCCACCCTCATCGTCACCAGGTAAGTCCTAATGTAGGCTCTTAGCTGGGCACGGTCAGATTTGGCACCGATCGTCCTCCACCTGCTCTCTAGGCCCCTCCTTCGATGCTTCATCTGCCGGAGCGCCTCTGAAAACCAGGGAGCCAACCAGGACCTGCGGCAAGGGAGGGGCTGTAAGGGGACAACCTGGTCAAGCACCTCTGAGGCTGCCTGTTGCCAGGTGGACACTAAGGCCTTGGCCGAGCTGTGAACAAGGGAAGTGGGAAATAACCCCAGCGCCGTCTGAAACCTCTTGGGGTCCATCAGACATCTGGGGTGGAACCGTCTAGTTGGCTCCTCATCCCAGCAGCATGAGGTGGCCTGCTGGAAGACCAGCCATAGGAGATAATGATCAGTCCTTGACAGGGGTTGACTAGTCGGTGAACCCCCACCAAGATCATTACACCACTGCCCTGAGATGAAAACAAGGTCAACTGTGTTCCTCCCTTCGTGAGTAGGGCCCTGAATTATCTGGGCCAGGCCCATGGCTGCCATGGAAGCCATGAACTCCCAAGCCAAACCTGACACCTCCCCCAGAGAGGGCAGGTTGAAATCCCCCACAACTAAAAGCTTGCGGAATTCCACCGCAATCTCTGAGAGAGCGTCAAGCAGCTTGGGCAGGGCCGTTGTCACGCAGCTAGGGGATAGGTACATGAGCAACAGGCCCAACTGACCACCAGGGCCCAACCTCAGGAGGAGAGACTCACACCTGCCCATCTGCGGGACAGTGACCTCCCTTGGGAACAAGGTCTCCCTAATAACTCCGGCCACCCCTCCGCCCCTACCCTGGGCTCTCAGTTGGTGGAGCACCCGTAAACCTGAGGGACATAGATCACAAAGAGGGACCCCTCCCTCCCGTCCCAACCAGGTTTCTGTGATGTAGGCCGTGTCCGCGGCCTCCTCCTCAATAATTTCACAGAGGACGGGTGCCTTATTTACCACGGACCTGGCATTCACATAAACCAACTTAAGCCCAGGGGCCTCACTTCCCGAGCCCCCAGGGGAGTGGGAGGAAGCAAGAGGGTCGGAGCACGCCATCGCTCGAAGACAGTGGGGGCGCGCTCCCAAACCATGATTCGGCCCTCTGCTTCGCCACCTAATGATCTAAGTGCTAGAGCCCACTGTAACTACATAGCCAAAAAGGCATTAAGAGTTGTTAATCTAATCCTGCGTAGCTTTTTCTCTGGTAATATTGTACTACTAACTAGAGCATACAAAACATTTGCTAGACCAATACTTTAATACAGCTCATCAGTCTGGAACCTGCATTACGTATCTGATATTAATACAGTTGAGAAAGTCCAGAAATATTTCACAAGAAGAGTTCTCCACTCCTCTACTCGTTGCAGAATACCTTATGCCACCAGATTTGAAATTCTAGACATAGAAAACCTAGAACTGTTATGTATGCAGGTTTGAATGTCATTGGTTAAGTTTGAACTGTTCTTGTAAAATGTCAGAAATGATTGGTTTAAAAAGTGTGGGAAAACCCTGCACTCTGATTGGCTGGCAACTGCGGCTGCTGGCTATAAGTAGCAGCTGCAACCTAGCCAAATTGGGTCTGTTATGAGCTGTAGTCACTAATAAACTCTTCACTGAAGCACTTCGCGTCTGACTCTTCATGCAAATCTAACACTGGTGACGAAGGTGGGATCCTTCCTGAAGAGAAGACAACACGGAAAACAAGCTGAGAGAGATGGCTGCGCTGAACACCCCCCCAGCCCCGTTCGATCTGACGGCAGAAGACTGGGACTCATATGCGGATCATTTCCAAATGTATTTGGAGGGAAACGATCTTGCCGACATTTCCGAGAAGCAGAAGAGGGCGGTCTTTCTCACCCACTGCAGTCCGGCCATTTTCAAGATGGCGAAGGCATTGGCGGGAGCTGCAGATGTGAAGGTAATGGACTGGCCCGATTTAGAAAAGTTATTAAGAGCCCATTACGCACCACATGTATCGTGCCTCATTAAGAGACATGAATTCTACTGTCGGGATCAAGGGGAAAGCGAAAACGTTAATGACTTCGTGGCAAGTTTAAGGGACATTGGGGGTGCATGTGAATTTATCAACTTAGAAGAGGCCATGCACGATCGATTTGTTCTAGGACTCAAAGACAAGGTTTTGCAGAGCAAATTATTAATGAAACCTAAGATCACGTTTCTTCAGCGGAAGCTACCAAGTCCTCAGCAGCAGCCATGAAGAAAATTAACAAGGCCGCAAGCCATCCTGATGTGGAAAAATCCACAACAACCCATTGCGAGCAAATAGATTCTGATTCAGACTGTAGCGAGGTGGAGGAAGGAATTTATAGACTCAGAATGGAGAAGAAAAGGAAAGACCTTGGAAGAAAGAGGCAAGACTTTTATTGCAGAGGTTGTGGGGGGCCACCCCGCACTGAATGCAAGTTTTTGATACCATCTGTCTCCGTTGTGAAAAAAGAGGTCACCTAGCAAGAGTCTGAAAATCATCCAGAACTCCACCAAGCAGAAAGAAGTTTCCTGATAAAGAATTCAAGCATAAAACTTCAGTGAGAAAATGGGCAACACAGAAGCAATGGGAAGAATGAAACTCATCAAACAGTCACTATTGGTCATTCTTCACCCTTAAGAAGCAGAAAAGTACATGTGAAGGTACTTATTGAAGGAAGGCCTTGCCAAATGGAAGTGGACTCAGGCTCCTATTTATCTATGGTGTCATGGGACACTATTCACAGGCTACTTCCCAACATTCAGAAGAAGCATTTCCAGAAGCAAGCACTGACTCTTAAAGACTACCAAGGGAACAAGATTCCAGTAGTTGGAACAAGAGAATTCATTGTGAAGTTCAAAGGCCACACCAAACGTTTGCCCCTGACCATCGTGGACAAAGACCCAAGCTTGCTGGGACTTGAGTGGTTCAATCCACTAGGCATCGAGGTGACTGGCATCAATCACATGAGCAACACTGAATGGGAGGAGGCCTTGAAGTCTGAGTTTCCAGAGGTCTTCAGCATGGATTGGGCAAGTATATGGGGACCCCTATCACTTTCAACCTAGATCCCAAGGTGCCCCCCGTTTAAAGCCCAGAAGGGTCCCATTTGCCTTAAAGGAAAAAATTGATGCACAATTAGATAAACTAATAGCTCAAGGAGTTTTAGAGCCCACTGACCACTCCAGATGGGAGACACCCATAGTCACACCAGTCAAGACTGATGGGTCAGTAAGAATCTGTGGAGACTATAAGGGGACATTGAACCATGCTTCAGCAGAGCATATCCAGTTCCAGTGGTGCATCATTTATTACATTCACTTGGCAGGGGTACAGTTTTTGCCAAATTGGATCTGGCCCAGGCATATCAACAACTAACAGTTGATGATGCCACTGCAGAGGCCCAAACCATTGTGACTCATAGAGGTGCCTTCAAATGTAAAAGGTTACAGTTTGGAGTAAGCGTGGCACCAGGCATTTTCCAAAGCCTTATGGAAAGGATGCTCCAAGGACTGCCAGGGGTAGTGCCTTACTTTGATGATGTGTTAATCTCTGCTGAAAATGACACTCAATTACAGAGAGACTCAGAGAAGTCCTTACCAGATTCAAGAAAGCGGGTTAAAAGTCAAGGAAGAAAAATGCACTCTTAGAACTGACAAGGTTGAGTTCTTGGGCTACATGATTGACAAGCATGGCATCCACCCTACAGATGCCAAGGTTCAAGCAATCAAAGAAGCCCCTAGACCAAAATGCAAAACAGATTTGCAAGCCTTCCTTGGACTTATTAACTTTTATCACATGTTCCTACCTCAGAAGGCAACCATTGCAGAACCATTACACAGATTACTTGACAAAAAGTCTGTTTGGGTCTGGGGCAGGAAGGAACAATCAGCATTTAACAGTATTAAAAGACTAATCACGTCTGATGCTGTACTCATACAGTTCTCTGAGAATTTGCCTGTTGTACTGACTTGTGATGCATCCCCTTTGGAGTGGGGTTTGAGCCACAGGCTTCCCAGCGGGAGGGAAGCCCCTATTGCATTTTACTCGCACCTTGACCAAAGCAGAGAGGAATTACAGCCAATTGGACAAGGAAGCATTGGCAATTGTTGCAGCTATCAAGAAATTTCATGAGTATTTATATGGGAGAACATTTACCATTGTCACAGATCACAAACCTTTGTTAGGCATTGTGGCAGGAGACAAACCTACACCCACTATCCTGTCACCAAGAATGCTGAGGTGGACTGAATTTCTTGCTGCTTATTCATACAACCTTATCCACAAGCCTGGCAAGGACATTGGACATGCTGATGCCTTGAGTTGTTGCCCACTTCCTTGTCACAAGGAGGACTTTGAACCTGAGGCACACAACTTTTTCCTAGAAACTGTTGCCAAGCTTCCAGTACACGCTGCTGAAATTGCCAGAGAGACTGCCAAAGACACTTTATTGGCTCCTATTATAGGCTGGATTAAGAAAGGTTGGCCTCTTCAAGATCTACCTCACCTTGCCCAACCTTTTAAGTCCAGGCAAACTGAATTATCTGTATTAAGAGGATGTATTTTGTGGGGTAACAGGGTGGTTATTCCTGCAAAACTGCAAAGACAGGTTTTGGAAATGTTACATGAAGGTCATCCTGGTATTGTAAGGATGAAGGGATTGGCCAGGAGTTATGTATGGTGGCCAGGTATTGACAAAATGGTTGAAAACTGGGTTGCATCTTGTCCCAACTGTCAGGTAGTCAGGCCTGCCCCACCTCTCAGCCCCAAACAGGAATGGGAATGTCCTAGGGGCCCATGGTCTAGGATTCACATTGATTTCGCTGGCCCTACCAGAGGGCACACCTTCCTTATTATAGTAGATGCATATTCCAGATGGCTAGAGGTAATCCCTATGGCATCCACCACAACTGATGCTGTCATCAAGCAGCTCAAAAGCTTTTTGTAACCCACGGGTTACCTGATGTTCTTGTCTCTGAAAATGGCCCTCAATTTACATCTAACCTTTTTGAATCCTATTTAGCACAACAGGGTATCAGACATGCCCTGACTGCACCCTTCGGCTAACAGCCGGGCTGAACGAATGGTACGTTTTACCAAGGAAAAGCTTCAGCAATTGGGTCCTGGGGACATCACTGAGAAAGTTGAAAACTTCTTAGTGTTCAGCACATCACTCCTAACCCATCAACTAACTTATCCCCAGCAGAGTTGTTGATGGGTAGGAAACTTAGGTCTCCCCTTGACCGCTTTCATCCCACTTACGCACCCAACGCACCACTTGATTCCACTAGCAAAGTTCGCACGTTCAGTGTGGGTGATTCTGTTTATGCTAAGAACCTTATGGGTGAACCTTCATGGATTCCTGCTGAAATAACTCAAATAACTGGCCCTCGTTCTTACAGGGTACAAACAGAGGATGGTGTCCTCTGGAGCAGGCACATTGATCAGTTAAGATCCAGATTACCTCAGGAACATCGCAATTGTTCCTCTCTAGTTCCCATACCTAATGCCTTTTCTGGGGGAAGGGGAGGAACATGAGGATAATCAGCAAGCAAGAATCAACCCCATGTGTAATGAGCCATTACGACAGGAACCATCCCAAAACCTGTCAAAATGCCAAAATCCATCCTCACAAGTGGAAGATTGCACATCACTACCTGACTTGGGTGCTGACATTGGGCTGGAGATGGGTTGGGAGGAGAGACCAGATTAACAATCAAACAGGGTCTTCTTTCACAGGAAGTCCAACTAGGGAAATGTCAACAGACACATTTCCTCTCACTGGGTGAGAACGTTAAAACTTCTGAACCACGAAGGTCTCAACGTACGTAAGAGCCCCACCTATTTAAAAGAATACATTAGATAGGTTGGGGTTTGAGTATGGACTGAACCTAGTGGGGAGGGGTGTTATGTATGCAGGTTTGAATGTCATTGGTTAAGTTTGAACTGTTCTTGTAAAATGTCAGAAATGATTGGTTTAAAAAGTGTGGGAAAACCCTGCACTCTGATTGGCTGGCAACTGCGGCTGCTGGCTATAAGTAGCAGCTGCAACCTAGCCAAATTGGGTCTGTTATGAGCTGTAGTCACTAATAAACTCTTCACTGAAGCACTCCGTGTCTGACTCTTCATGCAAATCTAACAATAAGTGCAGATAGAGACTGAGAAGTACCAGATTTCAACCCTAAACAGGCATGGTTTATCCACATGAGTAATCTCTAAGTAGCTTTAGCCATTTGATTTTCACTTTCAAAAACTGCTTTAGCTCTGAGAACCATTGCAGTTAACAATACTCCACTATGCAATAAAGGCCATTACAAAATAGCATAAATGATTCCAAAAGTAGGATTGCCTTTAAAAAAAACTACCTCCATTCTGTAAAAAAGTCAGCCTTTTCTTTGAATTTTGCACCATGACTTTCTGTCCAAATTAATATTAGAACAACTTTATTGCCACTTTGAATTTACACTAATCAGCATACATTAAAATGAAATTTCATTGCCTACAGCTCTCAAAAGGTCACCACCTCCAATATACACTACATAAACATGACAAAATAAATAAATATGAAATTATGCATATACCGACATATATTATAGACCAACTTCTTCATTTGGCCAGCAAATGAAGTTTCTGTTCAGTTTCTGTTATGTAACCCCTTCCTCACTTATATCCTGTTTATTATCTTCCTGATGAAGAGTCCTAGGTAATTGGATGATTCTTTGCAATTTTGTTGGCTTGGTTATTTCTGGAGAAAAGCATCAAGGCTTCTGAACTTTCCCAGGAGTTTGCAAAGTAGAAGTAGAAGTAGAATTTTTGAAAGGAGTCCTTGAATCCAAAACAATCTTCTATCGATTTCTTCTCTAGGTGAAATAAGTGGTTGAGTTGATTGAGTTGGTGCTGACATGGGGTGGGATGGGTTATGGGTTATGGGTTATGGATTTTTAATGTTGTAAGCTGCCCAGAGTCACCAGAGCATGAGTTGGGTGGCCATATACATTTGTTTAATAAATAAAGAATACCTTTCTGAAAATGGCATCAGAAATCGCTCACTGTGGAAGTATATCTTTCTAATGTCAGAAAATGTTCTCAGGGGCAAATTTCCTCCAATAATGAGATCACCAGGTCTGTAATAGTCCTCTGGAATCTTCACAGGCTCATTAAGTATGCATACACTTTGCATTATCTTATCAGTTGTTCTTGAAGGCAGGCGCCAAAGGAGAAGCAGCAGGAGAAGCAGCCTGTTCATTATTTTCACCTTCCTTCCTAGTTCAAAAACCAATGTTGATTAAGAATCTGAATTATATTTAATACAGAAGACAACTATGCAACTTGGGTAGCTTCAGGGCACATTTATATCAAGTGTGCTTCTTCTCACCTGAGTTTGAATTGTCACTGAGGAGAAAACTGAAGCCAGTTAAGTTGCATTGATCATAAGAAATCGCTTCTTTGCAAAACAAGCTAAGGTGGCATGTCAGATCCAGTCCCCATTGGGAGAGCTTGGGGCTTAATTAAGCAGGTTTTATCTTGGAAGAGTTTTCTGGATAGAAATCCACAGGGGATATATTATGAATTACTGCTCTTCTGATAATTGCAAGGCAGACTAACATCCTACCCACTTAACAATAGGTTCTTCTCACATACCAGAAAGGGTAGAACATGTTTATTACTCTTGTTGTTGATCAAAGCAACAGATGGACTTAAGGGTCAGGGTGCAAGGCAGGGGTGGGATTCTACCAGTTCTGTCCACTTCTGTAGAACCGGTTGCAAACAGAGAGCATACAGAACTGGTTCTATGTCTGCTGCTGTTTTGGCCCACCTGGCCACCCGGGCTATTACCTGACCTTTATTTCCTGCTGTTTCAACTGCAGCTGCTTTGCACGACACAGCTGCAGTTGAAAAAGCAGTAAAAAGTGCTTCTTCAACATCTGAGCACCCGCGCAGCACTGCTCAGCTGTCCAGGCAGCTAGATGACGATGATATACATGCACGTGCAAAATGTAAAATCACCGAACTGGTTGTTACACTGGTCGGATCCCACCCCTGGTGCAAGGTGATATTCAGCCTACCTAAAACTGAGCAATAGCATTTAGTGTCAAAACTGAAGCTGACCTGGCTGAAGCCATCTTTTCCTGCCTCATAGTTTCCACGAACTTTGAAAGGGGGAAGCAGATAGACTGGCTACCAGTCAAAACAAAAAGTTTTCTTGTGGAAACCAAGGTCATCCCAACAGATGGCAGAGGAGTGGCCAAGCAGCCTCCCAGATACCTTTATTGGACAATGTGATCGGTGACACCTGGGGAGGGAATATTTGCTTTTTTAATTAGGGGGGGAAACCATGGGAACTTTTAGAGTTGGTTTTCACTAACTGTGCCGATATGGTGTGTTCAATAAATGTTATTTGAGGAATCTACCTGCCTTGGAGTTCTGCTTTTGGTGGATGTATTACTCAAAACCCTGACACTTAGACCTATAATCTGCCCCATACAGCACTTTACAATGTCAGCATATTGTCCCCAACAATCTGGGTCTTCATTTTACTGACCTTGGAAAGATAGAAGACTTAGTCAACCATGAGTCCTGTCAGGATCAAACTCCAGGCTGTGGACAGAGTTTGCCTGCAATACTATATTCCAATCACTGTATCACCAAGTTTTGGGAACACCTGCACTCAAATCTTCCCTGTGCCATAATTTGTTCAGATAGAGTGAGGGCTAAGGGACAAGGTGCTAGCACAGTAATCAATTATAACCTTGTATAGTAAGTGTGATCAGTAATGCAGGTATTTGTTTGAAAGCACTATTTTATTTATTCTTGCATGGTAACAGATGAAATTAGAAACTCATTTCTGCTATAGTCCTTAAGAAGTTGTTTCTTTATGAGATGGCCAGCAAATAAATTCAACAAATAAATAGAAAGGTCAGATACTCAAGATGTAAGACTAATTTAAACTCTGCAGGAGTGTTGCCTAACAACTGGTTAGTATCTGAGAAATTTGTCTGCTGTCAGCTGATGGGGGGGGGGAATGCAATCAGCCATGGTATTATAGATTCAGTGTTTAGGGCAAGATGGGGGACACCAAAGGTTGTATTAGCAGGTTCTGACCAGTTCTGGAGAACCGGTAGCGGAAATTTTGAGTAGTTCAGAGAAACAGCCAATACCACTCTGACTGGCCCCACCTCCATCTATTCTCTGCCTCCTGAGTCCCAGCTGATTGGCTGGGTCTTCTTTTGTTGCCCTGTACAGGAGAACGGAGCTGGAAAGCAGGTTAGTTGGGTGGGGAGGGAATGGAGATTTTCCACTAGCCTTCCCCCAGGAGTGGGGTGGGAATGGAGATTTTACAGTATCCTTCCCCTGCCATGCCCACCAAGCCACACCCACCAAGCCATGCCATACCCACAGAACCGGTATTAAAAAAACTTGAATCCCACCATGGGGGGACCAGTCCTACATGGATCCCCTTTTTCTCTCCAGCTAATTTCAGCCAGTATTGGTAAAGATCACTCAGAGGTGGGAGATACTTCCAATAATCTACCAAATCCCTTGCATGGTCACCCCTGTGACTATGTAGGATAGATTAAGAGAAAGGTAACCACCAGATTACAAGAACACATGAGCAGTTAGATAAGAAGTCTCAAACTCATTCATAGCCTGATACAGCAATGAATAAGGACACACATTCAGTTTTGCAGCTACTAAGATTGTTGGACGAGCAGACACAAAAACAGCCAGGGAAGTGATTGAAGTCTGGGAAACAGGCCCTTTGTTAGTCAACAGAAGTGCTGATTTACCACCAGCCTATCAAGTACTTAGAGGGATGGGCAGCACAAGCAAGTGACAGTCAACGACTTAATAGCCAGGCATCAACACACCCCAATAAACATCTAAAAAGCCACATACAACAGGCACCATACAAATATCACAGACAGAACAGCACACACTCTGCTAGAGAAAAGTATCCTGAAGATGGGCTCCAGCACAAATCTGAAAGCTCAAAAGACAAAACCTCTGGTCTCTGCTAATTGGGTCCTGCAGCAGTGGTGGTATGATACCGGTTCAGACCGGTTCAGCTGAACAGGTAGTAAAAAAGCCTCTGACGATCAGCTGAGAGAAAAAAGAAGAGAAAAGTGCAGAATTGTCCCTCTCACCTGCCCTTAACTTTTCTCTTCTTTATCCTCTCAGCTGATTGGAGCTGCAGGCCTCAGCTGGTGTGGGGGAAGCTGCGCATGGGTTAGGTGCGTGCACATGCTCACACAATCACTGAACCGGTAGCAGAACAGGTAGGATCCCACTGCTATCCTGCAGTATAGGTTGAGCCTGTAACAAAATTTTAGGGGTCTTTCAAAGCTTGACATTCTCTCCACTCCTGTTTAAATTCTACATGTCATCACTGGGCTAGGTCATTTTCCATTGGAGGTCAGTTATCATGACTAGGCTGCTCTTTTGTACATGTCAACTCAAGGCCAACCAAGTGATGCTGATCTCCAGTGCCTAGATGTTGTTAGGATTTGGATGAGGAGGAAAAGGCTCAGTCACAAACCTTCCAAAGGATGGATGTCCTTCCACAGTGTGTGGGGGGAGTTTTTCCTATTTTACATTCTGATTTTTGTGACTATCAACTTCGCTTGTACTTTCTCCTAGATCATATCACTCGGTATAAATCTCATAGTGCCCAAATAAATCACTTATTTGTATAATTGCTGTCTTTGTGTGTATGTTTCAACATCTGTCCTGATCCACCATCTGGAGGAATGCCTGGCAAGGCAAAGTGAGCATTGATCCAGGATGACTTCAATGTCATTAATTCATGGATTAATGTGATTGATTCTCAATTGAATTGCAATTTCCTAAAAGCAGTAAAAAAAGTTGGTGGATGCCATGGCCAGGAGAGACTGGTGGATGCTATGGCCAGGACAACTCATAGGCTGTTTGGAGTTTGTAAATGCCTTTTTTTCCTTTTTTTTTTGCTAGCTTTTATCTTTTGGAGCCTTAAATAAATGTGTTTGCTTGCCCCATAAGGCTTGACTTTAAGCCTAATTTGGTTTTCAATGACTCTCACAGAAAGCCTGCTAGATTTTTTTCTAATCCTTTGCTAGAATAGACTGCTGTTTTATAATATGCTAAGGAAGCACTGATTGCAGAAGAGGAAGATATGGTGAATTCAGAGCAAATTAAAGTTTGCTTACATTCAAGTTAAATTTACAGGCCATATAATAACTCATGGATATAGAGCTATTGATCCCACACAGATTCGAGATAGTTAAGGTCTTTGGTTGAAAAAAATGAGCTACAATAGGTGACTATAAAGTTCCAGCCACTTTATGAAGCTGCAAACCTTTGATTCCGCCATGCACAACCACAGGCATTTGAGCAATTGAAGGCAGTTTCTTACTTATGTGCAACAACAACCACAAGTTACTCACTGACTCATGTACAACATGCCCCTTTGCAAAATTCAAGTGTTTTTAAAGCTCCTCTTAAAAATCCAATTGGATTTTTTTCTGCCTCACATGACAAGAGTATCAAGATTTTTTTTAATGATAATGGCAAAAAAGCCAAAGAAGGCTTTAAAAGATACATCTTACTATATGTAAAACTACACATAAAAACACATATTAAAATCTTATTTTGGGGATTATTTTGGGGAACAAATGGGAAAAGAAGTAAAATTGATATCCATTAACATCAACAGGTTGAACAATCAAATTAAAAGAAAAAGAATATTCTCCAAATTAGAAAAACAAAAATTGGATATAATATGTCTTCAAGAAGTCCACATATGGAAACAAGATCAGATATACCTACAAAACAAAAAATTGGGGAAAGTATTTACAGCCTTGGTGGGGGAGAAAAAAAGAGGAGTGGTAATATATATTAAGGAGGATATCATCTCAAAATTAATTTATAACGATGAAACAGGAAGAATATTAATGGTAGAGGTGGATATACAAAATAAAAAAACCCTAGTAGTGGGGATTTATGCTCCCAATAAGAACCAGAAGGAGTTTTATAAAATGCTATACGAGAAACTGATAGAAAGTGGTAGTACAAGAATTTGTTTCTCGTAAGAATGCTATACGAGAAACTGATAGAAAGTGGTAGTACAAGAATTTATCTAATAATAAGCAAGATTATAAGTGTGAACAGAAACAATACCAAAAAACAAAATACACTGCCAAATTTTTTTTTTTTGAAATGATGGAAGAATTAGGACTGGAAGATCTATGGAGGAAAAGAAACCCAGGAAAGTCGCAGTTCACTTTCTACTCTAGCCCACATAAGTCATGGTCAAGGCTAGACATGGTTTGGGCAAATAGTGAATTAAATAGGGAGATTCAAGATATAAAAATACTAACTAATATATGGGCAGATCACAACCCAATTCTAATAATTTGGAAAGAACGGTTACCTAATAGAAATAGATGGACATTGAATACACAAGTGTTAAAGGAAGAAAACTATATTCAACAAATGAGGGAGGAGTTAATTAACTTTTATAAAATTAATAAAAAAGAAGATACCTCATTGCAGAACTTGTGGGACATGACAAAGGCATATCTAAGGGGAGTATCCATGGCATATATGGCAAATAGAAACAAGAAAAGATGGGAAAAACAGGACAAACTAATAAAAAAGATTGGAAATCTGGAGAATAGACAAATGAGAGACCCGGGCAATGAACAAATCAGAGATGAATTAGTACAAGCTAAACACGAGATTAACATGCTGGAACAAGAGGAATTAATTAAGAAATTGCAATATACAAAACAAAACTACTTCGAACATGCAAACAAATCAGGTAGGTGGTTAGCATACAAGCTAAGAAAAGAAAACCAGAAAAGAGTGATATATCAATTAGAAGACAAAAATTGAAAGATAGAGACAGACCCTGGGGAAAAAAAGGAAATCGCAAGAGAATATTTTGAGGACCTATATAAACAAGAGAAAGTGGAATTAACCAAAATAGAAGAATACTTAAGGGAAGGAATTATACACCAGATATCTGACGATAAAAAAGAGATGTTGAACAAGGAAATAACCATGAGCGAATTAAAAGAGGCGATTCAAAAACAAAAGAGTAATAAAACTCCGGCCCAGATGGATTCCCAAGTGAATTGTACAAAAATCTAGGAGAAATATTAGATAACGTGTTGCTAGAAGTCTGCAATGAGGTACTATTGAAGGCCAAATTACCAAATTCTTGGAAAGAAGCATACATAACTCTTATCCCTAAAGATGAAGCAAATATAGATCAAATTAAAAACTATAGGCCAATATCACTTTTGAACACAGATTATAAAATTTCCATGAGAATTATAGCACAAAGACTAAAAAGAATACTTAGTGAGAAAATTAATACCGACCAAAATGGATTTTTACCGACAAGGCAGATTAAATATAACGTAAGAACAGTGATAGATATACTAGAATATTATAACCATCCGGGGGACCAAATGGCATTAGTTTTTCTGGATGCTCAAAAAGCCTTTGACAATTTAAATTGGGATTTTATAAAAAGACAGATTAACATGATGAACTTCAGGAATAATTTTGAAAAAATGATTAATGCAATTTATGACAATCAGAAGGCGAATGTATTGATAAATGGGGAGACCACCAAAGCATTTAAAATAGAGAAAGGAGTGAGACAGGGCTGCCCATTGTCACCTCTGCTGTTTATCACAATATTAGAAACATTGTTAGATAGGATTAGACGGAATAGGGATATAAAGGGAACTAAAATTAGAAACCAGGAATACAAATTACAGGCATTTGTGGATGATATAGTATTTGTTATAGAAGAACCAACGGAGACAGGCCCGATACTAATGCAAGAAATAAACAAATTTGGTAAAGTAGTGGGACTGAAAGTGAATAAGGGGAAAACTAAAATGTTAGTTAAAAACATAACGTGCAGTAAACAAAAAAAATTGGAAGAGATAATGGGACTACAAATAGTAAATAAAATTAAATACTTAGGGATTTGGATAAGGGCTAAAATAATAGCATTATGGGAAGACAATTATATTAAAATTTTGAAACAAATTGAAAAAGACCTGGACAATTGGAATAAAATGCAAATATCGCTGCTAGGTAGAATAGCAACGATTAAAATGAATTTATTGCCCAAAATTCTCTATTTATTCCAGACAATCCCAATATTGACAAATAATATTTTTTATGGAATTGGATAAAATGGTGATGAAATTTATATGGGCAGGAAAAAAGGCGAGAATAAAAAAGAAGTATTTACAAGATAATAAAGGCAGAGGTGGCTTTGGGCTCCCTGATTGGGAAATTTATTATAAAGTGACTACATTGGTATGGATAAGAGACTGGATTAAATTGGCAAACAAAAGAACTCTAACACTAGAAGGATATGATCTACAGACAGGGTGGCACTCATTTTTGTGGAATTTGACCAATAAAAAGCAGACGTACTTTACTAGACATATAGTACGTAAATCCCTGATTAAAAATTGGTCTGATATTAGGAAGAAATACTATACCAAAATCCCAAGATGGTTCTCAACGATGGAGGCAACATTTCACCCCAATACAATGGACCTGAATAAAAAACTTAAATACTATCAAATTTTAGACAGTGAGGGAAGATTAAAAACGAGACAGGAACTGGAAGCACAAGGAGTAATGATAGATAACTGGGCCTACTTACAAATTAAAATGAGGTACAATAAAGATATAAAAGACTATGGAATTGAGACAAAAAATACACAATTGGATAAATTACTTGTGGATCCAGAAGAAAAATTGATATCTAAATTATATAACTTCCTATTAGAACAGGAAATGATAGGGCAATTAGTGAAGGGGCCAATGATGGCATGGGAAAAAAAATATTGGACATAGCCTGGATTTGAACGATTGGGAAGAAATTTGGCAGAAAAATTTGACATATACAAAATCGGTGGCATATAAGGAAAACCAATATAAAATGATGTACAGGTGGCATTTGGCACCGTCCAGATTAGTGAAATTATTCCCAGCAGCAAATCCAAATTGTTGGAAGTGTAAAGATAGAATTGGTACGTACTTTCTGTTCTTCCTGGGAATGATTAAAAGGAGTTATCCCCCCAAAGACAAATACTTGATTATGCACTTAATAACAGCCGCACGAGTCTCGTTAGCACAGAAATGGAAAGAACCTACTACACCACCTTTACAAATTATTATTCGGAAAACATATGAATGTATGGAAATGGAGAGACTAACACTTAAATTAAATGGAAAGGAGGATTCAGAGTATTATAAGATATGGGATAGGTGGTATAATTGGGTGGAACAAAATGCAAAAAGAACATTGAAGAAAAAAAGAACCTAGGAAATACAGGATATTCAAGTGGATGCAAGGATGTGACAGGTAATATATTTCAACACACAGTGATTATGAAGGTTATATAGAATAATTAAAGTTATAACCTAAGCCAAACGAATAGGGAAAACTGGTAATGAACATATTTACATATAATTTACTTTTATAGTAAAAGCCTATATCCAATCTCATATCCAAATTAAATGAAGAAAGCGCATAGCGCATTGTTTTGTATTTGTGTTACGTGTATTTGTAAGTTCATGTGTTTTTAACGTTCTGTAAATAAAGTTTTTTAAAAAAATTTAAAAAAATCTTATTACATTATAAACATTCCTCAATAATAAATATAAATGTGGTCTATCCATGCATGAATTAGAAATTCTTATTTCTTATATTTTCTCTGCAATTAAGGTTGGGTCTCAATAGAATAATGTAGCATTTGAGGGAGAAAATGCAAGTCAAAAGACCAGCTCCAGAGGCCAAGATGGAAAAGATCTCCACAGCCACCATGGACTTCCCTTTGGTGCTCAGGTAGGTAGGGAGAAAGGTGATCCAAACACTGCAAAAGACCAGCATGCTGAATGTAATGAACTTGGCTTCGTTAAAGCTGTCAGGCAATTTCCTTTCCAAAAAGACCACAATGAAACTGATGAGGGCCAGGAAACCCAGATAGGCCAGGACAGTGTAAAACATTGAAGCTGAGCCTTCATGACATTCCAAGATGGCCTCTCCTACCAAAGAGTGGAAGTCCAAGTTAGGAAATGGGGGTGAGGTTCCCAGCCAGATGGCACAAAGAACTGCTTGAACCAGGGGACAATCTAAGACAATGGAGTTGGTCAATGGTTTTCCTAAGAATTTCTTGGCCTTGTTCCCTGGCTTGGTGGCCATGAAGGCCAGAACCACCATGACAGTTTTTGCTAGAACAGAGGAAACTGCCAGGGAAAAGAGAATGGCAAAGGTAGTTTGTTGAAAGAGACAGGTCGACCAATGAAAAGGAAGGAGCAGAGGAAGCAGAGCAGAAGGGAGATGAAGAGGATGTAGGTGAGATCTCGGTTACTGGCCTTGACAATTGGTGTGTCACGATGTTTAATGAAAATAACCAGAACTGCCAATGTGATTGTGAAGAGAGAAAGAGCAAGAGAAACTAAAATGTATCTCAGGGAGTCTTGATAGGCAAGGAAGTGGATCTTCTTGTCATTGCATTGGTCCTTGTGCTTGTTCGGGTATTGGTCTTCTGGGCAAGGATCACAGTGGGCTGCATCTGAAATCAAGAGTCCTTGAAAGTCAGTGGAATTGGAACCAATTCTATCACTGTTCTGATAGAAATTATTTAATTTATTATTATTATTATTATTATTATTATTATTAATAATAATAAATAAATTATTATTATTATTATTATTATTAATTATTATTAATAATAATAATTATTATTATTGCAGATGTTTTGGTATTTATATTAGAGGATCCATTTAAATCAGCACCTAGACTGATAGAGAAAATAGAAGAATATGGTATGGTGGCAGGTTTAAAAATCAATAAAGATAAAACAAAGATCCTAACAAAGAATATATTAGCAAGATGTAAGAAAGAATTAGAAGATATACTAGAGATTCAGATTGCAAGTAAGGTTAAATATTTAGGAATATATATTACATCAAGATGCAGTACATTGAAAGAAAATAATTATATTAAACTCAAACAGCAGATAGTGACAGATTTGGAAAAATGGAAAAACATGCAATTATCACTTATTGGTCAGAATATCAACAGTTAAGATGAATGTATTACTTAGAATTTTATATTTATTTCAGAGGATCCCAATTAGACTTGGGAAAAAGTTTTTTTGAGAATTTAAATAAAATTGTATCAAAATTTATATGGCAGGGCAAAAAACCAAAAATTAAACTTAAGCTATTACAAGATGCAAGGTTAAGAGGGACTGATACACTTGGAATTGATGTTGGTTTATTTTTTTTATGTTATGTTTGTCCTGTTTGTCTTGGAAAAAAATAATAAAACTTTTTTTAAAAAGAATTTTCGTCTCTTGTTCCCTGGTTTGGTGGCCATGAAGACCAGAACCACCATGACCATTTTTGCCAACACAGAGGAAACTGCAAGGGAAAACAGAATGGCAAAGGAAATTTGTTGGAAGAGACAGGTAAGCTTCCCAGGTTGTCCAATGAAGAGGAAGAAACAGAGGAAGCAGAGCAGGAGGGAGACCAAGAGGATGTAGGTGAAATCTTGGTTGTTGGCCTTGACAATTGGTATATCGTGATCCTTAAAGAAAATTGCAATGACTGCAGATGTGATCACATAGAGAGAAAGAGAGAAGCTAAAATGTATCCCAGGATGTCTTGATATGCAAGGAAGTGGATCTTCTTGGCAATGCAATGTTCCTTGTCCTTGTTGGGATATTGGTCTTCTGGACAGAGTTACAATATACTGTACTTGTATTCTCCAAACAAAATGACCACTTCAGCTTTAAACCAACTTTTATTTAAAGAAATATATTTTGACTTTGGGGAACTGGAATATAAGAGATGGAAACTATTGCACGATTGTTGCTGAAAACAGGAGAGATATTTATTTATTGATTCAATTTCAATATCCACCCAACTCATTTGCACTTGATGAGGCATTATTTAATAAATGTGTTCCCCCTTCTCCATCATATTTTAGAATAGAATAGAATAACTTTATTGTCACTTTGAACATACACTCATTGGTATATATTGAAATGAAATCTCATTGTATACAGGTCTCACAGGGTCACCACCTCCAATATGCACATGAATAAGACAAAATAAATAAATACAAAATTATGTATGTATATACTCACATATATTATATAACACAGAAAAACAACACAGTCTAGTTTAGATGTATATATGTACATGGTGAGAAAAAATGAATCTTGCAAATTTACCAGATGGATGGCTTAGGGAACAAAGCTGTTATAGAATCTGGTAGTCCTATTAGGAATACTTTGAAACATCCTCCCAGAGGGGAGCAACAGAAACAGACCATAAAATGAGTGTGGGGGTCTCTAACAATGCTTTGAGTTGTAAGCACATAGCGCTTATAAGCAGCATTCTGAATAACAGGAGGTGAGCTTCCTATCTCCTCAGCTGTCTTTACCACCCCCTATATAGACTGTTGCAGATACTAATATTGTCAGATACTAAACATGACTGAAAGATAAATATAAATGTTTCCTATGCATGCATTAATTATATATTTTTGTTCCTTATCATATTTTCCCTACAGTTAAGATGAGGCCTCAAAAGGATAATGTAGCATTTGGGGAAAAAGATGCAAGCCAAGAGACCAGCCCCAGAGGCCAAGATGGAGAAGATCTCCACGGCCACCATGGACTTCCCTTTGGTGCTCAGGTAGGTGGGGAGGAATGTGATCCAAACACTGCAAAATACCAGCATGCTGAAAGTAATGAACTTGGCTTCATTAAAGCTGTCTGGCAATTTCCTAGCCAGAAAGGCCACTGTAAAACTGATGATGGCCAAAACACCCAAGTAGGCGAGGACAATGTAAAACATTAAAGCTGAGCCTTCATTACATTCCAAGATGGCCTCTCCTACCAATGAGTGGAAGTCCATGTTGGGAAATGGGGGAGAGGTGACAAGCCAGATAGCACAAATAATTGTTTGGATTAGGGGAGAGGCTATGACAATGGAGTTGGTCAACGGTTTCCCTAAAAGTTTCCTTGCCCTGTTCCCTGGCTTGGTGGCCATGAAGGCCAGAACCACCATGACAGTTTTTGCCAATACAGAGGAAACTGCAAGAGAAAAGAGAATGGCAAAGGTAGTTTGTTGAAAGAGACAGGTGAGCTTCCCAGGTCGACCAATGAAAAGGAAGGAGCAGAGGAAGCAGAGCAGAAGGGAGACCAGGAGGATGTAGGTGAGATCTCGGTTATTGGCCTTGACAATTGGTGTGTCACAAAGTTTAATGAAAATAACCAGAACTGCCAATGTGATTGTGAAGACAGAAAGAGCAAGAGAAACTAAAATGTATCCCAGGGAGTCTTGATAGGCAAGGAAGTGGATCTTCTTGGCAATGCACTGGTCCTTGTGCTTGTTGGGGTATTGGTCTTCTGGGCAAGGATCACAGTGGGCTGCATCTGAAATCAAGAGTCCTTGTCTAAAAGATTTTAAGTACATCTTCCATGAGTATCATCCCTCCCTCAGGATGACATGAATGTCCCTTTTCTACTATGGCCAACCCACAAATATCATGATGGAATGACCTACTGTGCACCACTTTCAATATGAGAGATTGTCAACTGTCAACTGTAATAGCTGTGTTTATACTGGAACCCCCAAAAGACTCTTAGATCTGTCCTCCAGGAAGCCTGCTACAGTGGTACCTTGATACTCAATTGGTTTGAAACTCATCGAATTTGGTACTCAACACATTTTGATGTAAAAATGTTGTCCTGGTACTAATCATTTATTTGGTACTCAATGCACAAGCTAAAATTTTGTTCCATGCACAAACTAAAATTGATGAGAGACGAGAAAGGTGACCTGGGGGAGAGGGGAGGAGAATTTAGATAAATAAACTGAAAGGTTCTGCTGAAAAACATGAATGCTTTGAACCATGTCAATCTTATCAAAATGACAACAACAACAAATATTTTGGCCAATTGAATAGATGGCTTAATCCTGAAAGATCTACATTTAAAGTCTGCTTTACCTGTCTGATTAGAAATGGTGCCTTCTGGACAAGTGTTACATTGGTAGCAGCAAACCTGTTCTCCTTCTGGAACATTTCTCCTCTCCCCTGCATGGCACCTCTTCCTGCCACACCTGGCAAAGGGCACTTCCTTAAGGAGAAAGCAGAAATGCTTAAGATGACTAAGCAATGGATGGGCTTTATTTGTTGCTCTCCAGAATCCTATTTCCATCTTCAGTATGTTTTCTAAAGAAGATGGTTTCACCAGGGTTTACCAGAAACCAAGAACAGCTCATGCGGGACTCTAACCAGTGCCATTCCTAATCCACAAATGGATGCTGGAGATTGGGACTGGGACGTCCTTGTGCAAAGGTAGGCTTGTGACATTTATTTATTTATTTATTTATTAGACTTATATGCCCCATCTCCAAGACTGGCTCACAATCAAAACATATAGTACAGTAGTTATTTAAACGAATTAATAATTTAAGCCCGATAAGACCAAATTAAGGTGAATTAAAATTATCCCATGGCCCAGGTGAGGTAATCACAGCCCGATTTGGTCAAACAACCAGGTCTTTAAGTCGCGGCGGAAGGTGCGGAGGTCAGGGGCCAGACGGAGGTCCAGAGGCAGTGCATTCCATAGGTCAGGGACCGCTACAGAATAGGCTCGTCGCCGGGGACCGTCAGCCGACATTGACTTGTCGACGGACCCGAGGAGTCCTTGCCTATGTGTCCGCACGGGACGGGTGGGCCGACATCGGCAGGAGCCGCTCCCTTAAATATTGTGGACCCATGTTGTGTAGGACTTTGAATGTTAAAGTCAGAACCTTGAATCTCACCCGAGCGCAACCGGCAACCAATGTAGGCGCGCAGGAGGGGGGTAATATGGGAGAATCGGGTAACTCCCATCACCACCGCGCCGCATTCTGCACCAGCTGCAACCTCCGGATGGTATGCAAGGGCAGTCCTAAATAGAGAGCATTGCAGTAGTCGAGTCGTGAGGTGACAAGGGCATGAGTGACTGTACGCAGGGCATCCCGGTCCAGAACGGGCGAAGCTGGCGAACCAGCCGGACCTGGGCAAAGGCCCCTGGCGACGGCCCCCACCTGATCCTCTAGCTGGAGCCGTGTATCCAGGAGGACCCCAGGTTCGCCCTATCCACAGGGGCAACACCACTCCCCTATGGTCAACGATGGACATTCCTGACTGGTCCGAGATGCCGGTATGTACAGCCACTCAGTCTTGGCTGGGTTGAGCCGAAGCATGTTTCCGTCCATCCAGGTCCATACCGCTTCCAGACAGCGAGTCATCACGGAGAGGGCATCACTGATCTGGCCTGGGGTGGAGATGTATAGCTGAGTATCATCAGCATACTGATGGTATCTTACCCCAAAACCACGGATGATCTCACCCAGCGGTTTCATGTAGATATTGAATAAGAGGGGGGAGAGGACTGACCCCTGAGGGACCCCACAGGTGAGTACCCTCGGGGTCGACCTCTGCCCCCCCGTCAACACCGATTGCGACGGCCCCGTGAGGTAGGAGGAGAACCACCGAAGTACAGTGCCCCCCACTCCCAAGCCCCCGAGGCGTCGCATTGAACTACAGCTAAGACAAAAAAAATATAATGATCTACTTGAACAGAATAGTCCCTAGAAATCGCTGTTTCTGTCTCTGATTGCATTTTGGGTTTCAAGCAGAAGTTCTTCCGAATCCCAACTGTTTGTGGATTGACACAAATCAGAATTCAAATGTGTTACAGGTAAAGCAGCTTTTATTCACCAAATGGCGACTATTTTTCTGATTCAATAGACCTGTTGTTCAGTTGGTAGGATGTTCTGTATCCCCAGGAAGGAAAGAATGATTCTTTCCATGAAATTACATTTCCTTCCAGCTCACCTTTGTGGCCCAGATGATTGCATCTTTGTTAATGGTGAAATCCTGGCCTGAGGGAGCCCTGGGATTGATTTGCCCAACTTTTATGGGGAAAAAAGATTGATTGGGGCAGAGAATCCAGTTGAGAAGATCATATTGAGCTGATCCCAATCCATTTTCTGAGAAGGAGACTTCATCTCCAGCACTGTTGTTGAACTGGACATTCTTTAAATAGTTAAGAATCTGAAAGAAAAGAGTTCTACAGAAATTGTAATTGTTTGCTGAAGGACATCATGGCTTCTATCAATCTGTGATGGCCATCATATTAGGAGACATGTGTATGTCTAAGAAGCAAGAGTTGCCTTGGTGGAGATCTGAGTAATCAAGACTAACAACAAATATTTGACTCTTTCCCCAACAGTACAAAGTGTCTCTTTATGCATTTATATGATGGTTTCTTTAAGTCCACTTTCACTGATACCTAAACACGAAAATTGTAATGCATATTACAAAATTCAGTGTCTGGTTTTATTCCTGGGATAATTGGCTTTGTACATTTTAAATGTTTACTTTGGATCAAGGACTTGGGGAATGATTAAATATTTTCTATCAGAACAGTGATAGAATTGGTTCCAATTCCACTGACTTTCCCTTTCTGACAATCAGGTCTGACCAGAGTGTGTGCAGAGGGGGGGAGGGCATGTGAAAGGAAGTGCCTGCATTGGTTTGTCATTTCACTGTCCAGAGAAGTCCAATGTTTAGCCTTCATGTGATAAACATCTGATGCAGGGGTGGACTTCAGCCAGTTCACGCCAGTTTGGCAAACCAGTAGTTCCAATGACTGGCTTGCCCCACCCACCCCACCCTGCCCAGGAGTCCCCATGTTGTCTGTTTTGGATCACAGGTAAATGCAGGGACTGTGTGGAGGCTCTGCATCAGAGTCAGAAATGTGACCAGGGCAGGCTGACAATCATCAGCTGCCTTCGAGCTCAGACAGCAGTGAGGTGGGGGAGCTTCTGGAACCAGTTCCCAGCCTGCGCATGTGCAGAGCTGCTAAAAGAAAGGCACAAATAAGAACTCAGGGTTGACATGGGAGTAAGGCCACAGATAGACAATGAATGGCCCCTCCCATTAGGAGTAAAAGAAAAGCAAAAGGGGAGGGGGCTTTTGCAGCAAAACAACTTGCTCATTCATTCGCTTGTGTGTTCTAGCCTCATGGAGATTTGTCTGTATAACCCAGCCCTTCCCTGCCAGCAATGAGTGTGGAACTATTTACCAGGCAGCATTCCAAGATTGGTAAAGGTCTGAGCTCATTAGTATACCTTCGCAAGACTGTATTGCCAAGCCATTGGCTGACTTGAATGAAATAAATTCACATTAATGTAATAAAAGAGGTTTTTTGCCAGGACTCAGAATTGACTTAGTGCTTTTTGGGGAGGCCTAGGACAGAACAAATGTATGGAAAGCCTCCTCTCCAAGGAGAGGATAAAAGACTGGATAAAAAGTCTTAGAATAGACTGGATAAAAAGTCTTAGAAATTACCTGCCATGACTGGACATTTGAGATCTTCTTTCCAAGTCTCTTCATGATTGGTTGGGTTACTGATCCATACATCGCATTCAATGCATGCGCCACAGCATAAATGGCATTGTGGATATTGTAACTTTCACCTGTCATGCGTTTCTCAAAGATGTAAGTTGGGACATTCTCTAAATTCTCCTTTCCTGTGCATGTTTTCCCCCCCTTTTTAGGGCTCTCTCCTGGTTTGTGAATCATGCAGCCAAAGAGCCTTTCCCACCATGGAGAGAGAAAAATATCCCCTTGTGGGTTCCAAGGATCTAAAGACAGGAGGAAATGGTTGAAATTTGAGACATCTCCCGTGTGATGCCTAAAATGCAAAGCCCCATGGAAAGGCTTTATAAGTTGCAATATGTTTTTAGATCCCACCACATTAAGTTTCCAATGGGAAGTCAGGATCCAAACTTTCTGAAATGGTGTGTTTCTCATTACTTCATGACCATACATAGCCACCTGTACATTTGCACTGCTACTGGAATCTCCAAACAGAATAATAACTTCAGCTTTAGACCACGTCTTGAAAACATGAAGCAATTTTGACTGTGTAGTAGCAAAGATATCTGACTTCAACTTTTCAGAGAAGGCCAGGCAGATCTCCTTCTCCTTGAGCATTGGCATCAGAGATGAGATGAAATGTTCTCCATTGTCATCTTCAGGGGCCAGAAGCCCAACCCAGTTCCACTGGAAATGCAGGAGCAGCTGGACTAAGCCCATGTACTGAGGATACTCACTGGGGTTAACCCGGAAGAAGGAAGGATAATCTATGCTGTCTTCATGAGAGAACTTAAAGTCAACACCAAGCTGGAGAGAGTGGGATTCTCAATAAAGATTTATGGAGATTTAAGGGGAAACCCATGAGCCCTGTCTTGCCCCATGACTCACATTCAGTGACTTTGTGGTCTTAAGATTGTTTCCTTCTAAGGAAGAACCACCAGTTACACATTTTGCCTAGTTGTGACATGACAGAAGTCAAGGGAACAAATTCACTCAAATTGACTCAAATCAATTGCCCTGAGAGAATTAAATTCATTAAAAATGTTTTGCTTTTATGAAGAATAAGTGAGGAAAGAATTCCTGTTGGCAAGGGCAGGACTTCAAGAACATATCAGTATCTTTTGGGGTTAAATAAAAATATGTCTTGACAAATAAAATACAAAAATGAATTCAACTCTAGTATAGATTCTCTGAGGCACATCCTCCTCATATGTTTTCCCCACCCATACTTTTGTTTTTATTTTTGGCTTCTGGGTTTGTTTCTGTTGTTTGTTTACTCCATGCTGCATCCATTGGAGCCTCCTTACCTTTGGGACCTTAAAGATGCCGAAGATGGAGGCCATCAGCCGAGAAGATTTGGAGTTGAGACCTCCAATGACAGAGAGCAGAGTATCCTGCCTGTCACATTTGTAACCGGGAACCATTTGGCCTTGTGTGGAGAGCAGGGAGAGGCTGTTTGAGGAAATTGACATGTCAGTCTGGAAATTGCTATAGATATTGAAGCCAAGGGTGATGTTGGGCAGCAGAACCAAACTCTTGTTGATCTCTGTGACTGCAAAGACTAAGGCCATGAAGTGCTGGTAGTTCTTGGCTATAAATCTAGAACGAAAAAAAAGTGAGAAAATGTTACAAGAAAATGTGTGTGCTACTAGAGATTGCCTTTTTTAATGTACTGTGGAGCAGGAAGCCTGATGATTTATATTGATTGTTTCCTAGTATGATTTGATTGCTTATTAGTACCCTATGACTATATTAAGTATTGTACCTTATTATGTTTGACGAATCTACTTTTTTATGTACACAGAGCATATGCACCAAGACAAATTCCTTGTGTGTCTAATTACACTTGACCAATAAAGAACTATTCATTCAATCAATTGATTGGATTTAACAGATTAACAGTATTGGAAGGGACCTTGTAGGTCATCTAATCCAACCCCCTGCTCAAGCAGGAGACTCTACATCATTTCTGACAAATGGCAGTCCAATCTCTTCTTGAAAGTCTCAAGGGATGAAGCTCCCACAGCTTCTGAAGGCAAGCTGTTCCACTGGTTGATTGTTCTCACTGTCAGAAAATTCCTCCTTATTTCCAGGTTAAATCTCTCCTTATTCAGTTGCCATCCATTATTCCTTGTCTGGCCTATAGGCACTTTAGAAAATAGCTTGACCCCTTCCTCCTCTCTGTGGCAGACCCTCAAATATTGAAACACTGCTATCATGTCTCCCCTGCTCTTCAGTAGACTAGCCAAGCCTAGGTCCTGTAACCATTCTTGATATATTTTAGTCTCCAGTCTGCTAATCATCTTGGTTGCTTTTCTCTGCACTTTTTCTAGAGTCTCAACATCTTTTTATAGTGTTGTGACCAAAACTGGATCCAATACTCTAGGTGTGGTCTTACTAAGGCTTTATAGAGTGGTATTAGATTTGCCTGATTTCTAAACAAAGGTCCTTGATGAATCTTGGGTGGCTTTATGGAAAATGAAAAAAAAGAATCCTGTCCATACCACAGACCATTTTATACCCCTCTATCATTCCTCACTTCTTCATTTTGCTCCAGTGTCTGAAAGAAAGGCTGAGGGTTACATGATAGCAGTATTCCAGGATTTGAGGGGCTGCCACAAAGAAGAGGGGGGTCAATCTATTCTCCAAAGTACCAGACAGCAGGACAGGAAACAATGGGAGAGAAGCAGTCTGGAATTAAGGAGTAATTTCCTAAGAGTGAGGACAATTAACCAGTGGAATAGCTTGCCTGCAGAAATTATGGGTGCTCCATCATTGGAGGTTTTTAAGAAGAGACAGGACAATCACTTGTTGGAAATGGTGTAGGGCCTCCTGCTTGGGCAGGGGGCTGGACTTGAAGACTTTCAATATCCTTCCAGTTCTATTATGATACATCCTTCCCAAGTATTTCTCCTAACATCCTAAGCAATTTGCTTCTCTCTTGGAACAGCTTCTTCTGATCTGGTAACCATTGTTGAGCACAAACTGGAGTCGCAGCATAAATTTCCTGAAAGCCATTATTCATGAGCTGATCCCAAAACTGAATTTTGTCTTTTTTGTATAATATCGCATGCTGGAAAAGAATTGAGCTTTCATTTTATTTTTCCACAAGATTTTCAATTCAATTCAATATTATATTATATTGTATCAATATTATAAGTCAACTTTTTCAGGAGACCAGCATAACTTCTAAGGTGTTGTCCTGCCTCACTTTTTAGGTGGTTTATCGTCTTCCTAATGTAGAGTTCTGGAAAGATTGAGAATTATGTCCTATTTTATGAGCTTGGCAGGCTAAAGAGAAAAGCACAAAGATTTTAACTATGTTACAATAGAATAAAAGCAAGACAAGAACCAGTGGATGGAAATTAATCCAGGAGCGAAGCAACCTAGAACAGTTAGAACAATTAATCAGTGAAAGAACTTACCTCCAGAAGTTGTAGGGACTCCAATGCTGGAAGTTTTTAAGAAGAAATTGAACAACCTTTTGTCTGACATGGTATAGTGCTTCCTATTCTGTTAACAGAATAACAGAGTTGGGAGGCATCTTGAAGTCATCTAGTCCAACCCCCTGCACAAACAAGAGACCCTACACCATTCTAGACAAGTGGATGACCTGTTTCTTCTTAAAAGCCTCCAGTGATGGAGACTTTTAAGGACATTAGAACTTAGAATAACTTTATTACCACTTTAAATGTACACTAGTCGGCATACATTAAAATGAAATTTTCTTTGCATACAGCTCTTGAGAGTCACCACCTCCAATATATACTACATAAGCATGACAAAATAAATTGATGGAGGACATTAGATACATGACCAGAACAAGTGTTTCTGAGAGTTTGTCCTGAATCCAAAACAAAGCAAACAGATATCCATATATTTTCTCTATCAGAGCAACTAGATGCAAGGACAGTTTTTTCCTGAACACCATCACTCTGCTAAAAAAATAACTCCCTCAACACTGTCCAACTATTTACTAAGTCTGCATTACTCTTACTATCAATCTTCCCATCCTTCCTTTCACCCATCTCCTCCCACTTATGACTGTATGACTGGAACTCTGTTGCTTGTATCCTTACAATTTTTGCTGACTCTTTCCTAGTATGATTTGATTGCTTATTGTACCCTATGCCTATTATTAAGTGTTGTACCTGCAGTATGATTCTTGACTCTGGAGGAACGTATCTTTTCTTTTATGTACACAGAGAGTTTCTGCATCAAAGACAAATTCCTTGTGTGCCCAATCACACTTGGCCAATAAAGTATTCTTATTCTATTCTATATTCTGTTCTGTTCTGTTCTACTCTACTCTACTCTACTCTACTCTACTCTATTCTATTCTATTCTATTCAAACTTACACAAGTTTAAGGTCAAGCAAATTCGGCTGTTTTTGAAAGTCTGGGATGTTGGATGAAATCATGGATGTCAGGTGAAAATTCCCACCAATAATGAGTTCACCAGACCTGTAATAGTTCAATTTTTCCTGAACCTGGAAAGGGGTTATCAGCACACATTCAGCCCGCATCCTCTTAGCAGCAGGTGAAGGAAGGAACCTGAAGAGTAGCAGCAAGAGAAGCAGCCCAGCCATTCTTGTCACCTTCCCTCCTAAATCAGAAATCAAGGTTTGTGCAGAAGCTGAATTGCAGGTAGCACTTAAAATCTCACCAAAGCTTTAGCACAATAGAAACTGGCTGTGCCACCTTGATGGCCTTAAGGACAAATTTATATCCACCATCTTATCTCTGTTTGGGCTGAGACCAAACAGGCCAGCTGAGTCTGACCAAACCCAGGAATTAGCTGTTTGCAAGACATGCTTAAGATTACATATCCTGCTCCCACTTTAAGAACTAAGAGCATATTGTTTAAAGCAGGTTTTGTCTTTGAAGATTTGTGAGGGTTGAAATCCACAGGGGATACATTAAATATTATTGCTTTTCTGATAATTGCAAGGAAAAGCAATTATCCTCCCCATTTAGCACTAGATTTTTTTTTGCACATCAGAGGGAGGAAATTATGTTGGGTCTCTTGTTAGTTCACAGACCAGCTTTACTTGAGAGTCAGGGTGCAACTGGGTGTTGAGCCTAGAGAAAACAGAGCAACTGCACCCAAGATGGAGTTTGGTCTCAGGGTTAATGGGCATGTGTGCTGCCCCACTCACTCACACATCAATGTGGTTTATGGAAGGTTTTATTTGGCTTCCCTCAGCAGTTCTCTTCACCCAGCTTTAGAACTGTCCCAACTAAAGCCAGACACGAGCAAGCCCCTATTAATCCCCAGGCACTGGCCAATTAGTCCATAACACAAATAGCCAGCTGCTCAAACAGTGAGTCCAATAAATGAACATAAATGCCCCCCAGGCAAAAGTTAAAATACATCCATGTTAGGTGATGTGTTAGTATAATTCAGAGTCTCAGGAAACACAAACAAGCCCAAAGCCACAACCCACATACATTGCTTTCAGCAATGCCTCCCACTGCCTGCCATGCTAAACAGTTCCTGGTGCAGCCCATCAAAGGGGGAGGGGGGGCTTTTCCTCCACAATCTGCCAGGTGTCCGTTTTTCTGTAGGTAATAGAATAACTGAGTTGGAAGGTGTTAGATTTGCATGAAGAGTCAGACGCGGAGTGCTTCAGTGAAGAGTTTATTAGTGATTACAGCTCATAACAGACCCGATTTGGCTGGTCTGCACTGCTACTTATAGCCAGCAGCTGCAGTTGCCAGCCAATCAGAGTGCAGGGTTTTCCCGCACTTTTTAAACCAATCATTTCTGACATTTTACAAGAACAGTTCAAACTTAACCAATGACATTCAAACCTGCATACATAACACCCCTCCCCACTAGGTTCAGTCCATACTCAAACCCCAACCTATCTAATGTATTCTTTTAAATAGGTGGGGCTCTTACGTGTACGTTGAGACCTTCGTGGTTCAGCAGTTTTAACGTTCTCACCTAGTGAGAGGGGAAATGTGTCTGTTGACATTTCCCTAGTTGGACTTCCTGTGAAAGAAGACCCTGTTTGATTGTTAATCTGGTCTCTCCTCCCAACCCATCTCCAGCCCAATGTCAGCACCCAAGTCAGGTAGTGATGTGCAATCTTCCACTTGTGAGGATGGATTTTGGCATTTTGACAGGTTTTGGGATGGTTCCTGTCGTAATGGCTCGTTACACATGGGGTTGATTCTTGCTTGCTGATTATCCTCATGTTCCTCCCCCTCCCCCCTAGAAAAAGCATTAGGTATGGGAACTAGAGAGGAACAATTGCGATGTTCCTGAGGTAACTTGGATCTAAGTTGCGGGAGTTAGTTCTCCGACCCCCCCTCCTTGCCTGCATTGGTTGCCGGTTTCTGGGTGAGATTCAAGGTTTTGGTGTTAACATACAAAGTCCTTCACGACATGGGTCCTCAATACTTAAGGGAGCGTCTTCTTCCAATATCAAATACCGGTCGCCCTGTGCGAGCCCATAGGCAAGGACTCCTCGGGGTCCCGTCGGGGGCCAATGCCGGCTGGCGGTTCCCCAACGACGAGCCTTTTCTGTCGCCCCTGACCTCTGGAATCAACTGCCTCTGGAGCTGGCCCCTGACCTCCGCACCTTTCGCCATGAGTTAAAGACCTGGTTGTTTGACCAACCTGGGCTGTGACCCCTTGGGGAGGGATGGTTTAAGGTTTTATAATGTTTGGACTTATAATCTAATTTAATCATTTTTTAAGTATTTATTGTTCCTGTTGTAGTTGTAAGCCGCCCCGAGTCTTCGGAGATGGGGCAGCATATAAGTTCAAATAAATAAATAAATAAATAAATAAATAAATAAATAAATAAGTTGATCAATGTGCCTGCTCCAGAGGACTCCATCCTCTGTTTGTACCCTGTAAGAACGAGGGCCTGTGATTTGAGTTATTTCAGCAGGAATCCATGAAGGCTCACCCATAAGGTTCTTAGCATAAACAGAATCACCCACACTGAACGTGCGAACTTTGCTAGTGGAACCTAGTGGTGCGTTGGGTGCATAAGTGGGATGAAGGCGGTCAAGGGGAGACCTAAGTTTCCTACCCATCAACAACTCTGCTGGGGATAAGTTAGTTGATGGGTTAGGAGTGATGTGCTGAACACTAAAAGTTTTCAACTTTCTCAGTGATGTCCCCAGGACCCAGTTGCTGAAGCTTCTCCTTGGCAAAACGTACCATGCGTTCAGCCCGGCCATTAGCCGAAGGGTGCCCAGGGGCAGTAAGGGCATGTCTGATACCCTGTTGTGCTAAATAGGATTCAAAAAGGTTGGATGTAAATTGAGGGCCATTGTCAGAGACAAGAACATCAGGTAACCCGTGGGTTACAAAAAGGTTTTTGAGCTGTTTGATGACAGCATCAGTTGTGGTGGATGCCATGGGGATTATCTCTAGCCATTTGGAATATGCATCTACTATAATAAGAAAGGTGTGCCCTCTGGTAGGGCCAGCAAAATCAATGTGAATCCTAGACCAGGGGCCCGTAGGACATTCCCATTCCTGTTTGGGGGCGAAAGGTGGGGCAGGCCTGACTACCTGACAGTTGGGACAAGATGCAACCCAGTTTTCAACCATTTTGTCAATACCTGGCCACCATACATAACTCCTGGCCAATCCCTTCATCCTTACAATACCAGGATGACCTTCATGTAACATTTCCAAAACCTCTCTTTGCAGTTTTGCAGGAATAACCACCCTGTTACCCCACAAAATACATCCTCTTAATACAGATAATTCAGTTTGCCTGGATTTAAAAGGTTGGGCAAGGTGAGGTAGATCTTGAAGAGGCCAACCTTTCTTAATCCAGCCTATAATAGGAGCCAATAAAGTGTCTTTGGCAGTCTCTCTGGCAATTTCAGCAGCGTGTACTGGAAGCTTGGCAACAGTTTCTAGGAAAAAGGTGTGTGCCTCGGGTTCAAAGTCCTCCTTGTGACAAGGAAGTGGGCAACAACTCAAGGCATCAACATGTCCAATGTCCTTGCCAGGCTTGTGGATAAGGTTGTATGAATAAGCAGCAAGAAATTCAGCCCACCTCAGCATTCTTGGTGACAGGATAATGGGTGTAGGTTTGTCTCCTGCCACAATGCCTAACAAAGGTTTGTGATCTGTGACAATGGTAAATGTTCTCCCATATAAATACTCATGAAATTTCTTGATAGCTGCAACAATTGCCAATGCTTCCTTGTCCAATTGGCTGTAATTCCTCTCTGCTTTGGTCAAGGTGCGAGAGTAAAATGCAATAGGGGCTTCCTCCCGCTGGGAAGCCTGTGGCTCAAACACCCCCACTCCAAAGGGGATGCATCACAAGTCAGTACAACAGGTAAATTCTCAGAGAACTCTATGAGTACAGCATCAGATGTGATTAGTCTTTTAATACTGTTAAATGCTGATTGTTCTTTCCTGCCCCAGACCCAAACAGACTTTTTGTCAAGCAATCTGTGTAATGGTTCTGCAATGGTTGCCTTCTGAGGTAGGAACATGTGGTAAAAGTTAATAAGTCCAAGGAAGGCTTGCAAATCTGTTTTGCATTTTGGTCTAGGGGCTTCTTTGATTGCTTGAACCTTGGCATCTGTAGGGTGGATGCCATGCTTGTCAATCATATAGCCCAAGAACTCAACCTTGTCAGTTCTAAGACTGCATTTTTCTTCCTTGACTTTTAACCACACTTTCTTGAATCTGGTAAGGACTTCTCTGAGTCTCTCTTGTAATTGAGTGTCATTTTCAGCAGAGATTAACACATCATCAAAGTAAGGCACTACCCCTGGAAGTCCTTGG
Source organism: Naja naja (assembly GCA_009733165.1). Taxonomy (NCBI): domain Eukaryota; kingdom Metazoa; phylum Chordata; class Lepidosauria; order Squamata; family Elapidae; genus Naja; species Naja naja. The sequence goes on from CM019148.1 coordinate 369,415,259, forward strand.
AGCATCCTTTCCATAAAGCTTTGGAAAATGCCTGGTGCCACGCTTACTCCAAACTGTAACCTTTTACATTTGAAGGCACCTCTATGAGTCACAATGGTTTGGGCCTCTGCAGTGGCATCATCGACTGTTAGTTGTTGATATGCCTGGGCCAGATCCAATTTGGCAAAGACTGTACCCCTGCCAAGTGAATGTAATAAATGATGCACCACTGGAACTGGATATGCGCTCTGTTGAAGTCCATGGTTCAATGTCCCCTTATAGTCCCCACAGATTCTCACTGACCCATCAGTCTTGACTGGTGTGACTATGGGTGTTTCCCATCTGGAGTGGTCAGTGGGCTCTAAAACTCCTTGAGCTATTAGTTTATCTAATTGTGCATCAATTTTTTCCTTTAAGGCAAATGGGACCCTTCTGGGCTTTAAGCGAATTGGGGGCACCTTGGGATCTAGGTTGAAAGTGATAGGGGTCCCCATATACTTGCCCAATCCGTTGCTGAAGACCTCTGGAAACTCAGACTTCAGGGCCTCCTCCCATTCAGTGTTGCTGACGTGATTGATGCCAGTCACCTCGATGCCTAGTGGATTGAGCCACTCAAGTCCCAGCAAGCTTGGGCGATCCTTGTCCACGATGGTCAGGGGCAAACGTTTGGTGTGGCCTTTAAACTTCACGTTGAATTCTCTTGTTCCAACTACTGGAATCTTGTTCCCTTGGTAGTCTTTAAGAGCCAGTGCTTGCTTCTGGAAATGTTTCTTCTGAATGTTTGGGAGTAGTCTGTCAATAGTATCCCATGACACCATAGATAAATAGGAGCCTGAGTCCACTTCCATTTGGCAAGGCCTTCCTTCAATTAGTACCTTCACATGTACTTTTCTGCTTCTTAAGGGTGAAGAATTACCAATGGTGACTGTTTGATGAGTTTCATTCTTCCCATTTGCTTCTGTGCTTCTCCCCATTTTCTCACTGAAGTTGTTAGGCTTGAATTCTTTATCAGGAAACTTTCTTCTGTGGGGTGGAGTTCTGGATGATTTGCAGACTCTTGCTAGGTGACCTCTTTTTTCTCAACGGAGACAGATGGTATCAAAAAACTTGCATTCAGTGTGGGGGTGCCCCCCCACACCCTCTGCAATAAAAGTCTTGCCTCTTTCTTCCAAGGTCTTTCCTTTTCTTCTCCATTCTGAGTCTATAAATTCCTTCCTCCACCTCACTACAGTCTGAATCAGAATCTATTTGCTCGCAATGGGTTGTTGTGGATTTTCCACATCAGGATGGCTTGACCTTGTTAATTTTCTTCATGGCTGCTGCTGAGGACTTGGTAGCTTCCGCTGAAGAAGCTTCTTCTATGGCCTTCTTAAGCATGATCTTAGGTTTCATTAATAATTTGCTCTGCAAAACCTTGTCTTTGAGTCCTAGAACAAATCGATCGTGCATGGCCTCTTCTAAGTTGATAAATTCACATGCACCCCAATGTCCCTTAAACTGCCATGAAGTCATTAACGTTTTCCCCTTGATCCCGACGGTAGAATTCATGTCTCTTAATGAGGCACGATACTTGTGGCGTGTAATGGGCTCTTAATAACTTTTCTACATTGGGCCAGTCCATTACCTTCATGTCTGCAGCTCCCGCCAATGCCTTCGCCATCTTGAAAACGGCCGGACCGCAGTGGGTGAGAAAGACCGCCCTCTTCCGCTTCTCGGAAATGTCGGCAAGATCGTTTCCCTCCAAATACATTTGGAAACGATCTGCATACGAGTCCCAGTCTTCTGCCGTCGGATCGAACGGGTCTGGGGGGTGTTCAGCACAGCCATCTCTCTTGGCTTCTTCTCTGCATTGTCTTCTCTTCGGGAAGGATCCCACCTTCATCACCAGTGTTAGATTTGCATGAAGAGTCAGACACGGAGTGCTTCAGTGAAGAGTTTATTAGTGACTACAGCTCATAACAGACCCGATTTGGCTGGTCTGCACTGCTACTTATAGCCAGCAGCCGCAGTTGCCAGCCAATCAGAGTGCAGGGTTTTCCCGCACTTTTTAAACCAATCATTTCTGACATTTTACAAGAACAGTTCAAACTTAACCAATGACATTCAAACCTGCATACATAACAGAAGGGACCTTGGAGGTCTTCTAGTCCAACCTCCTGCTTAGGCAAGAAACCCTATACATTTTAGACAAATGGTTATCCAACATCTTTTTAAAAACTTCCAGTGTTGGAGCATTCACAAATTCTGGGGGCAAGTTGTTCCACTGATTAATTGTTCTAACTGTCAAGAAATTTCTCCTTAGTTCTAGGTTGCTTCTCTCCTTGGTTAGTTTCCACCCATTGCTTCTTGTCCTGCTTTCAGATGCTTTGGAGAATGGCTTGACTCCCTCTTCTTTGGGGCAGCCCCTGAGATACTGGTACACTGCTATCATGTCACTCCTAGTCATTCTTTTCATTAGATTAGACATACCCAGTTCCTGCAACCGTTCTTCATATGTTTTAGCATCCAGCCCCCTAATCATCCTTGTTGCTCCTCTCTGCACTCTTTCTAGAGTCTCAACATCTTTCTTACATTGTGGCAACCTAAACTGAATGCATTATTCCAAGTGTGGCCTTACCAAGGCATTATAAAGTAGTATTAATCTTGATTCTATCCCTCTCTTTATGCAGCCTAGAACTGTGTTGGCTTTTTTGGCACCTGCAGCACACTGCTGGCTCATGTTCAAATCATTGTCCACTAGGACTCCAATATTTTGGATCAAGATCCAGTATCTCAACTAGGCTGCTCACTCGTATATGTTTGTATTTTAACCTGTTTTATAGTTATAATTGTTTTTATATTTGCATATTTAATTATATTTAATTGCATTGTAAGATGCTTAGAATGGCTTCAAACCATCAGATAGACAGCAAATTCATTTAATAATAAATAAAAATAATAATAAATGTAATCTCATGGCAAATGACAGAGCCTAGAGGCTATTGGGATGGGAATGGAGAGGCTGTGACCAGAGGGACCTTTGCACATGTTCGCCTGTTACACCAGTTGCGACCCTTCCTGGACCGGGGGGCTCTACACATGGTTGCTCATGCCCTTATCACCTCTCAATTGGACTACTGCAATGCGCTCTACATGGGGCTGCCCTTGAAGAGCACTCGGAGACTTCAGCTGGTGCAAAATGCGGCCGCGCGAGTGATCATGGATGCACCTAGACGTGCCCATATAACATCTATCCTCCGCGAGCTGCACTGGTTGCCAGTAGTCTTCCAGGTGCAATTCAAGGTGCTAGTGACAACTTTTAAAGCCCTTCATGGCTTAGGAGCGGGATACCTATGAGACCACCTACTGTGACCTTATGCCTCCCAGCGCCCAGTTAGATCTCACAGGGAGGGCTTGCTCCGGATTCCGTCGGCCAGGCAATGTCAGCTGGCGGGTCCACGGGCTAGGGCCTTCTCTGTAGCGGCGCCGTCCCTTTGGAATATGCTCCTCGTGGAGATTAGAACCATTCCAAATCTACTTGCCTTCCGCAAAGCCGTTAAGACCTGGCTTTGTCGGGAGGCATGGCATTGAGACCTTGCTCCTCCCCTGTGTATGTTTTGGATTGATATGAATGAGTTTTTGCTTTTACATTGTATAGAAATTGTTTTTATCCTTTTGTACGCCGCCTCGAGTTCCCCATTGGGGGAATTGAGGCAGGATATAAATTAAATAAATAAATAAATAAATAAATAAATAAATAAATAAATAAATGGCTCAACATCAAGACTAGCAAAACAGGTGGTTAGTGCTTGAAGCTCCTGGTTTTTAGATGGTATCCATCTTTACTCCTGCATGGCATTGATATGTCCCCCACCCCCACCCCGGGAATGGTGCACAGTTTAGAGGACATCCCGGAATCTCAGCACCTGACTTAGGAGCAAATGGCACCAATGGGTTGAAGACCTTTGCACAGATTTGGCTCATGCTATACTTGTGCCTGTTCCTGGATTGAGTCCTTCTCCCTAGTCACGTATGCCTTAGTCATCTCACGGATGGACAATTGCAATAGGCTGCCCATGAAGCTGCCCTTGAAGACCACTTGTGTCAACTGGTTCTCTGTTCAAAATCCAAGAAAGAAACACTTAGACTCCATTAATTAGAGAAAAGATATCTTTTACTGGAAATCAAGTGGTAGCATCAAAGGAATTCTGAATCTGAGAAAATGAGCACGTAAATCACATATACAAAGTGATGGCAACGTTCCCACCCACAATAGTTCAAACTGTCCATCCAATTAAAAGTTGTATGTAATGTCATGTGGGGCATCTTCAGGTGGTGATGCAGCCATCTGTCCATTGACCTTGGCCTATTTTGATAAAGAGGTGCGCTTGCGCACTGCACAGGAAAGAAGCATAAACAAGAAACTCTCCCCTCCAACTTGTACAGATTATTCTCAAAACCTCCAGCTCACTTCCCACAACTATTTCATCCCTCCTCCCCCCATTACTTATGACAGCCGAAAGATACAAAGCAAAGGAAAGGAATCTTGAAGGCTGACAACTTGAAAGCTACATCTGGTTAACATCTGACAGAAATAATAATGGGCAGTTGGTTTCCATATGCAATTAAGTTGCCAATTATCACCTATTAAACACAAATGTATTGGAATCTGAGGGAGCTCTGATCTCCTGTAGCATCTCCATTTCCTGGACAGGTCATCCTCAACTAACATCCAGAATTGAGTCCAAAATTTATTTTGCTAAATGAGACAGTTGCCCCATCTTATGAGCTTTCTTACCACCGTTGTTAAGGGAATCACTGCAGTTGTTAAGTTAGTAACACAGTTAATGGTGAATCTGGCTTCCCCATTGACTTTGCTTTTTAGAATGTTGCAAAAGGGGATCACACGACCACAGGACACTGCAACTGTCATAACTATGAGTCAGTTGCCAAATGTCACATGACCATGGGGATTCTCCAAGTGTTGTAAGTGTGAAAAACAGTCATAAATCACTTTTTTTCAGTGCTGTTGTAACTTTGATCCATCACTAAACCAACTGTTGTATGTCAAAGATACGTCATGGGTATTCTGAACCTTCTGACAGGGTTGGATGATGAACCATCACTAATGTTGCCCAAAGTTTTCCTTCTACATTCTGTCAACACTCAGACAAATCCACCCCCATTCAAATCATAAGTCTCTAGTTGCATCTCTCAGAGTAAAAAAGAAATGATTTATTAGGAGTGACCATGTCAGCATTACCTGGGTGCAGCCAACACTAAGACATATCATTCATTTCCCCTTTGACCCTGGTCTTCCCCCCACCCCCTGGATGAATATGCTCCAATGGGACACATCCATAGCCAAGAGTCATCAATCATGCTGTCCTGTAATAATCTTGCACGCCAACAGCTTGCATGCCTAGCAATTATCTGAAGCCTTTAAAGAATGCACTACTTTCCCCACTCTCTTTCTGCTGGCAACTAAAAAGACCAAAGAAGTATTTTTTTAGTTGACACATTCATTTTCTCTCACCTGCCTTAAAATTGGAACATTGAACCAGAGACTGTAATGTATTAAAAATGTTTGCCTTGAGTCTCTGATCTGATAGTGAGATGTCTTGAATAAAATCTGAGTCGGGGGAGAGGACATAGTCATGTGCTTTTAGAAGCACATTTCTTCACACGTTTCTTTGTAGAAGAAGCAGTATCGTATTGTATATATTTATTGATTAGCCCTTAGGCCATATCAAAGTGCATAGCTCCAGAAACAAAACACCACTAAAATTGGACAAAAGCAACTCAAAATGGAACCAGATAAAATACAATCCAAAATGGAATTGTAATAAAATACAATGATTTAAGATACATGTAAATATGATTAAAATTATTTTACAATGTGACTCCTACATTTACCCCAAACAAACTTAAAACTACTTTTAAAATTACATTTTTAAATCAAGTGATCTTTCCTACAATCTACCACACTCTGCTGCACCAACTTTGTCCTTATTTCCATCAACTTTACAGCACATTTAGCAATCCATCTCACCAACTGCAAATTAGAACCTAACAAACAATGTTGCAAAAAGCGCTCTCTAGACATTTGGGTGCTGGTATAAAAGATCCTACCTAGCTGCTGTTCCCTCAAATCTGAGTACAGGGGGCAATCAAAGATTACATGGGACATTGTTTCAAATTCCCCCGTCCCACATAAACAAACTCTTTTGTTTACAGGGATCCCCTTTGGGATGCCCCAAAGCATGTTTGTTTGAAGTTGGTCCAATCTCAATTTGGTAAAAAAAATGCCTTATAATGGGAGATAAAGGCAAAGTTAAATATTTTTCTATTTTAAAAATTTGTTTATTGGCCGATAACCAGGGGCAAACTTTTGCTGCTGTCACCTGTTCCAAATCCGATTATGCACTTATGTCCTTAAATCTCTGTATAATCCAAGTTCAGATCTGCCTAAGATCATACTGCTGCCAGTTTAATGGAATACCAAAGCTAGATACCTGCTTCAAAACTCTTGATAACCAATTATTATTATTACTTGATATAATCTGATCCATTAGCGCTAGCTTTGGTAACCTTCTTCATCCATCTTGATTATTCTTAGCCAATAATAAACTGTCTTCAACATCGCCCTAGTGCCGATCACATGGACTCCCGTTTCTGCCCTTACTACGCATGCTGGGATTCCAGACGACACTACCAAAATTCTCCTCAGGAACTTATTTTGAGGAATTTCCAGCCCAGTCAACTTAGCTGACCCCCATATTTCTGCCCCATAGGTAAGTACTGGTTCAATTTTCATCTGAAAGACTTTTAGCACTGGGGTTAATGAAGATGGAGTTTTCTCTAAAATAAGTTTATTTAATTGGGCCATCCGAGTCACGGCCTTCTGAGCTCCGGCTTTTACATGCTTATTCCATTTGCCATTTGTCCGGAATACTAGCCCTAAATAGGTAAATGACTGGACTTGTTCTATTCTTCTGCCATTTAAAACCCATCTCTTCATCTTATGTTGCCTGCTAAATATCATTACCTTTGATTTCTCTATGTTAATTGTCAAGTGATTTTTTATACAATATGCTGCCAACCTCCCAAGTGACCTTCATAGCCCCACCTGTGTGGCCGACAGCAAAATTATATCATCGGCATACAACAAGCAATTTACCTGTCTTGTTCCTATGCTAGGCCCATGGAGTAATAAGTCTTCCAACCATTTTGGCAAGTCATTTAAATATAAGTTGAAAAGTGTTGGGGCTAAAATACAACCTTGTCTTATGCCCTTCTTTATTGGAATTGCATTTGTTACCGATCCTGTCTTGTTCACTCGAACTCTTACCAGGGTTTCCATGTATAACAGTCAAGGACAGGTTATGGAACCCTGAGAGATGGCACAGTGCAGTTAGGGGGTGGGGTCCTGGGAGGGGTAATAAGAGGGTTGCCGGGGCTTCGTTGATACAATTTTTGGACCGTTTCTTAAGGGGGTTAGGGAGGGGGGTGGGTTGTGAGGAAGGAACTCAGCGCAGCCCAGGGCAGGATCATGGGGGGGTGCGGGGGGCCAGCGGGGCCCCGGAGGGCGGAGTGGGAGCGACGATCTCCAGGGTGGTTGGGTTCGGCAGGGGACGACGAGGCGCAGGGCCAGAACAAGTTAGGGGAGCACGCCCCCAATGTCTTCGTGCAGTGGCACGCTCCGACCCTGATGCCTCCTCCCAATGCCCTGGGGCCCCGGGATCTAGGGCCCCCGGACTCCGGCTGTTGTACTTTAATGCCAGGTCCGTGGCTAATAAGGCAAACCTCCTCCGTGAGGTAATCGAGGAGGAGGCCGTGGACCTGGCCTGCATCACTGAGACCTGGGTGGGCCCAGAGGGTGGAGTCCCTCTAGTGCAATTGTGCCCCCCAGGTTTTCAGGTGTTGCACCAGTCACGAGCCCAGGGGAGGGGTGGGAGGGTGGCTGTTGTTATTTGGGAAACCCTGATTCCAAGGGAGGTCTCTGTTCCAGAGATAGGCGGGTGTGAGGCTCTCCTCTTGAGATGCAGGTCTGAGAGCAGATGGGTTTGCTGCTTACATACATTTCCCCCAGCTGTGTAGCAGCTACCCTGCCTGGACTGCTCAATGCCGTCTCAGGGGTGGCAGTGGAGTTCCCAGGGCTTATTGTTCTGGGTGACTTTAACCTGCCTTCCCTCGGGGCGGCATCGGGTTTGGCCCAGGAATTCATGGCCTCCATGGCAGCCATGGGTCTGACTCAGGAGATTAATGGCCCGACTCATGAGGGGGACAACATGCTTGGCCTGGTTTTTGTCTCAGAGCAGTGGCGTAATGATCTGGGGGGTGACGATTTTACTATCCACCCCATTCCATGGTCAGATCATTATCTCCTACGGCTGGTTTTCCGACAAGCTGCCTCACACTGCTGGGATGAGGAGCCACTTAGATGGTTCTGCCCTAGGTGCCTGATGGACCCAGAGAGGTTCCAGGCACAACTGGGTTTTTTTTCCTACATCCCTGGTCCACAGCTCTGCTGGGGCCCTGGTGGCGTCCTGGCAATGGGAAGCCGTGGCAGCCCTCGACAGAGTTGCCCCATGCGTCCCCTTACTCGTCGCAGATCCCGTGTGGCTCCCTGGTATACCGAGGAGCTACGGGAGATGAAGCGACATAGAAGGGGTCTAGAGAGCAGGTGGAGATCAACCCGTTCTGGGTCTGACTGAGCCCAGTTGAGAGCCTACATTAGGACTCATCTGGTAGCTGTGAGAGTGGGGAGAAGGGTTTATTTCTCTGCTCTCATAGCATCCGCAGGAAACCACCCAGCCGCCCTGTTCAGGGTCACCCGCTCCCTCCTTCAGCCGGGGGCTGCAGTGGACCCCTTGTGGGGTCGAGCTGAGGAATTTGGTCAATTCCTGCAGGATAAGATCGCTCGGATCCGGGAGGGGTTGAACTCCAATTTGCAGTGGTCTGATGCTGAGGGTGCAAGTGGTCTGGCCAATGCAATCTGGATGGAGTTTGATCCTGTTTCTGAGGATGAAGTGGACAGGATTATGTGATGGCTGAGTTCCACCACATGTTTGTTGGACCCATGCCCTTCCTGGTTGGTTTATACCTCCAGGGAGGTGACATGCGGCTGGCTCGGGGCAGTGGTCAATGCTTCTTTAGGGGAGGGTACCTTTCCTGCTGCCTTGAAGGAGGCAGTGGTGAGGCCTCTCCTGAAGAAGCCTGCCCTGGACCCAGCCGAATTGAACAACTTTCGTCCGGTCTCCACCCTTCACTTTTTAGCTAAGGTTGTTGAGAGTGTGGTGGCTCAGCAGTTTCCGATTTTCCTGGAGGAAGCAGACTACCTGGATCCATACCAATAGGGCTTCCGACCCGGGTATAGCACAGAGACGGCATTGGTCGCACTGGTTGATGATTTCCTGAGGGCTCGGGACAGGAGATTTTCCTCTGTCCTGGTCCTGTTAGATCTCTCAGAGGCTTTCGATACCATCGACCATGGTATCCTATTGCGGCGTCTCAGGGGACTGGGAGTGGGAGGCACTGTGTTGCATTGGTTCGCCTCCTTTCTCTCAGGACGCTCGCAATCGGTGCTGGCAGGGGGGCAGAGGTCGATGCCAAGGGCTCTCACTTGTGGGGTCCCTCAGGGGTTGGTCCTTTTGCCCCTCCTGTTCAACATCTATATGAAGCAGCTGGGCGAGATCATCCGTGGCTTCGGGGTGAAGTATCATCAGTACGCTGATGATACACAGTTATAAATCTCCACCCCAGGCCACATCAGTGATGCTCTCTCTGTGATGTCCTGTTGCCTGGAAGCGGTGCGGATCTGGATGGACAGGAACATGCTTCGGCTCAATCCGGCTAAGACAGAGTGGTTGTGCGTACAGACATCTCGGCCCAGTCAGGAGATTCCATCTTTGGTCATGGGGGGAGAGGTGTTGCCCCCCGGGGATAGGGCACGGAATCTGGGGGTCCTCCTGGACTCACGGATCAGGCTAGAGGAGCAGGTGGGAGCTGTGGCCAGGGGGGCTTCTGTCCCGGTCCAGCTGGTTCACCAGTTACACCCATACCTGGACCGAGATGCCCTATGCATGGTCACTCAGGCACTTGTCACCTCCCGGCTCGACTACTGCAATGCTCTCTATTTAGGACTGCCCTTGCATACCATCCGGAGGCTTCAGCTGGTGCCGAATACAGCCGTGAGGGTTGTGATGGGAGTCTCCCGGTACTCCCATGTTACACCCCCCCTGCGTGGCCTGCATTGGCTACCAGTTGCCCTCCAAATGAGATTCAAGGTTTTGGTTTTGACATTCAAAGTCCTACGAGACATGGGTCTGGGTTATTTACGGGAGCATCTACTGCCCGCATCGAATACCAACCGCCCTGTACGAGCACACAGGCAGGGACTCCTTGGCGTGCCGTCTGCGACCCAGTGTCGTTTGGCGGTAATGCGGGGGAGGGCCTACTCTGTGGCGGCTCCCGCTCTGTGGAACCAACTACCTCTGGGGCTCTACCTGGCCCCTGACCTCCACAATTTCCGCCACGATTTAAAAACCTGGTTGTTTGAACAGGCTGTGCTGTGCTGACTCCTCGGGGCTTGATTTTATAATGTAAATTATAAATGGGTTTTTAGCTTAATTTGGCTTGGTTAATTTAATTCTATTTTAGATAATTAATTTATTGTGTTGGTTTTAATTGTGGGCCGCCCCAAGTCCTTTTTGAAGAGGGGGTGGCATACAAGTCAAATTAATAGATAGAATAATTAAATATAACAATTTCTTTTCTATTCCCATGGCCTCTAATTTATCCCATAGAATTGGTCTATCAATTGTATCAAAGGCTGCCTTCAGGTCTATAAATGCCACATACAGTGTTTTTTTTCCAAAGCTTGAACTTTGCTATGATGGTCTAACACAAAACAATTGTCCATAGTAGATCTACCGCTGCTGAAGCCAGTCTGTTCTTCAGCTAGAATATTGTATCTTTTTATCCAATCTTCTAATTTATGAAGCAGATACTTAGCATAAATTTTTGCTGAAATATCAATTAGACTAATTAACCGGAAATTATCTGGATTATCTCTATCGCCTTTTTTATGTAATGGAATAATTATTGATGTACACCAGCTGGCAGGAATTTGCCCTGTTCTATTGATAAAATTAAATAGACCCACCAGGACAGGCGCCCACCAGGCTATGTTTTCTTTAAATAATGATGCCAGGAGCGCATCCTGTCCTGGAGCTTTGTTTGTCTTCAGGGAAGAGATTAAATGCCTCACCTCCATGATTGACACTTCTGCCCACTGGGGTAAGGTTTCATATCCCTGTATCCAACTCAGAGAGGATATCACATCATCAGAGCTTTCTGCTGCTGCTGGATGCCTCTCCCATCTTTCTGCAGTAATATTTGGGTCACTTATTGGTTTTCTATCCAATAATTCTTGAGACCCCCATCCAGAAGAGTGTAGGTGAGGCCAGCTTTGCTGCCTGTTCTAAACCAACCCATAAGTTGTCAATATAAGAGGCCTTTTTCCTCTTCAGCAGCTGCTTATATTTCTGCCTCATGGTGATATACTCCTTCTGTAATTCTGTATTTGGGCTCATTAAATATCTCCTAAGTGATTTCTTAAGCTGTTTTTTCCTTTCCTTGCAGTTGTTATCAAACCATGATGAGTAACTAGAATCAATCTGGCCCATTGACTTGGAAGTCATAAAAAATGCTTCAATTTCTGGCATATTTCCACAAAATATACTATAAGCTCTTGTTCACCCATACTATTTGAGCATATATACGCTAGGGCTTCCATACGTGGTGAATTCATAAATTCTGTCACTACTTTCCCTCTTCCATGTTAGCCTTCTCTCCTGGGCTATTTCCAAGTTTAAGCCTATTTGTTGAATTGTTTGGTTCCTTTTCCTTAAGTTGGAAGGTAGTACCAGGGATGTCTCAATCGGAAGATGGTCACTTTCTGGCCTTGGTAACATCAAGACCGAAGTAGCCCCTGATACTAAACTGTGAGAAACACAAAAGTAATCAATAGAGCTACATGCCTTGGGACCAAAAAGGGTTATGGGGTACCTTCTAACCTCTGAATATTTGCCTACGATTTGAAGGTTACAGTTATATACCATTGTTAGAAATTTCCCCCCATCTTTATTCTTTTTCCTGTCTTGGGAGTCCCATGATTGTTGGTTATGTAAATAACCATCTGGAATTGTACCATTTACAACAAAAGGCTCCAACGAAGGGCCCACACGGGCGTTGAAGTCTCCTGCCAGAATTAAAGGTGTTTTTATAAAAAATTTTACGTATATCTAATATCTTTCCCTCTAGTACTTCCCACAGATCACCCATTGCTGGATTTGCATACACATTTATAAATATCTTTGACTTCCCTCCATATGCCAAATGGATTGCTTGAAAAAACAAAGGGCCGGCATACGAGCATATCTTGTTTCCTTTCCATCCTAATTCGGCTTTTACCATAAATGCACAACCCTCCTGAGGCTCTTCCCTTTGTAGTTACCCTCACTGCTGGCAGCTACCAATTATTAAACCTAGGGAGCTCAATGGGGGCCTCATTACCCAGGTCTCCTGCAAGGCAATTACATGATACCTGTTTAAAATTTTAATACATTCATCTGTACACCAACTTCCTCTCCATCCTGCCACATTCCAAGAGAGGAAGTGTACTCTTGAGGAAAGTGATTGCTCGCTATTTCCTAGTCAGGCTTCTTGAATAATCTCTTCCACCTGTCCTTCTCCATTTATGCTCACACACCCATTTAATTGCCTGAACTCCATAGAAGTCCGTTTAGGCATCGTTTCTCTGCCTGTTGCTTTCGGGATTACAGATCCATGGGCTCTATTAATCTCTACCTCCATGATAAATGATTTTACTTGAGACACCAAGCTTACGTCCTTTCTTGATATCATTTTTGCCACAGCGGGGGACTGGGAGATTCCTTCCTGGGTACCATCCATCTCTTGTGTTTGATCCACAGCACTTTGCACTTTCAGGTCAGCTGTCTCTGGCACTTTGTGCAGATATCTGGCTTCCTGAACTTGTAAGCTGCTGACTCACCAGAACTACATCATGTCTTTTTTTTTATTCATATTTATATCCCGCCCTTCTCCGGAGACTCAGGGCGGCTTACAATTTTTGGAGCACAACCCAATGTGCTCAGCAATAGCCTTCATTCCATGGTATATGCCTGCTTATTTTTACTGTGGCATTTTTACAAAGTCAGCTTATTGCCCCCAACAATCTTGGGTCCTCAATTTACCTACCCCAAGAGGATGGAAGGCTGAGTCAACCTTGAGCCTGGGGGATTTGAGCCTGCACTAATTGCAGGCAGCTGAAACTTAAGTGCTAGGCATTTAACAGCCTGAGCCACCAAGGCTCTTTATAATGTCTTATATGTCTTGATGGGGACAGAACCATCGACACCAAAGGAGTGGCAGAGGAAATGGTCTGCTTTAGCAGCTCCTCGTCTCTTTGAGTTTTTTTAAGTACTTCTTGCTGCTCCATTAATGAAAGTAAAGAAAAAGTTTCTACGCAGGCAGAATCGAATGTCTCATCTTGCATTAAACCAATTGAAGAAAGTTTCTCATTAGCTGGCTCCAAAACCTCAGCCGACATTTCCTTTGTAATACTTGATCTCCCACCTGATTCAATTAACTTGCTTCCCTTATTTGATTTACTTTTCGAGTCAGCTGTCCCAAGCACTGCACCTCTTTCCTTAGGGACTCTCTGGATCAGTGGGCTGACTTCGCTACTAGCAAAAACTTGGGATGGTAGAATTTGGTAAAAAGCCAGGAATCCTCTCATTTGCATGAGCAGGCTTGGAAAAAGCTGTTGTTTGAACTTGAGAAGAATTCTGGAGTAATTATCGTGTTGTGGAAGATATTCATATGCTGCCAGATCTATTGCCCCCTTGTCACTCCAAGTAAGCTGTGACAAAGAGGTCACTATCTGTCTTTTTGAAGTCCATCTACCCACATTTGTCTCAGAATTATATATGTTCAATACAATCTGCTCCTTCAACAATCGCCTGTTTCCCCCCACACACCTGTACTGTAGGATTTCAGTCCCAACCAGCTCACCACCTTTTTTTCTTCTGCGATTACCACCAAAATGCTGTCTGCTTACTCCTTCCCTTGTTTGCACCATTGGTGGTATCTGACCAGTTCGTTCTGTCTGACATCCAGTCGAAATTACCTGCGTCTTTTCCATCTGAACTGCAGCAATAAGCTTGATCACAGCGTCCAGCTTTAAACGCACCTCTGCAAACCGGTCAAAAATGGCCAAGACTGTCTGAGAAGTGAGCATGCTATGTCAACTAATAAAATCCTTTATACTATCACTTAGCTGGTTTTTGAGCCCTAAAGCTGATCCACTTTGGTTGTCAAACTCCCACTCTAGTGCCTTGTCCTGACATGGAGCTGACTCACTTAAAATTGCTGAGTCATTTGTCATCCGGTTACACGGGGAGATTAGCAAGCCTCTTAACTGGCTTCTTAATTGGCTCTCTTTGACCTGCGCCTGAAGATCCCATTCCAGGGAAGAATCCCCAAACAATGCCAACACCTCACAGCTGTCCAGCAGGGGAAGGGGGGAGGAAGCACAACTCACTGTTGATGGTATAAGCTGACAGAATCCGTCAATCTTCCATTGTTTCTGTGAGTTGGTTCTATCTTCCTTACTATTTGGTGAGCACTGTGACGTCTTTTTTTTCTTCCCCTTGGTAGAGGCCATTTTCCCTGCTCAAGAAGCAGTACAGTGGTAATGTCAACTCATAAATCATTCCTATGCCCTGTTGTAGTAGTTGCCATAAAAAAGGGGGGGAGGAAGGAAATCTGGAAGAGCAGTGCAGCAGTTTGAAAGCGGAAGTACATTCCAACTCTTCTCTTTAAAAAATTGTAACTAAACTACCAGAGTTTTTGCCCGTGAATATAGTTAATTGGAGAACGTGAATGAGGACACCCAGCCTGTGAATGTGCTCCATTAGAGAACCTGGTATATGGGACACGCGGGTGGAGGGAGGAAACAGGTCACAGGGGACTGTAAATGATGTAGGCCAGAGTTGGCTTCATACAGGGCAGTGCCAGTATGTCGCCTCTAATGAATCCTTTGAAGTTTTTTGAAGTTT
This sequence comes from Naja naja, assembly GCA_009733165.1. Classification (NCBI taxonomy): domain Eukaryota; kingdom Metazoa; phylum Chordata; class Lepidosauria; order Squamata; family Elapidae; genus Naja; species Naja naja. The sequence goes on from CM019148.1 coordinate 369,430,363, forward strand.
GGCTCGAGAATCATGATTTAATTAGAGCAATTGCTGGAATTCTGACAGGTGAAATGGATATTTATTTATTATTTATTTATTCGACTTATATGCCACTCCCTCTCCAAAGACTCGGGGCGTCTTACAATTAAAATACAACAGTAAATAAATTAAATTAATTAAAAAGATATTAAACATTTAAGCTGAATTAATGTTTAAAACCCCAATTAAATAACCCCAACCCAGGAGAATCAGCACAACCCAGATTGTAGAAAGAGCCAAGTTTTCAAATCATGGCAGAAGGTGCGAAGATCGGGAGCCAAACGGAGATCAAGCGGAAGAAGATTCCACAAAGTGGGAGCCGCCACAGAATAGGCCCTCTCCCAGGTTGCCGCCAAGTGACATTGTGTCGCAGATGGCACCCCGAGGAGACCCTGCCTGTGCGCCCGCACAGGGCAGTTGGCATTAGATGCTGGGAGAAGCCGTTCCTGTAAATAACCTGGACCCATGCCCTGTTGGACTTTAAATGTTAATACCAAGACCTTGAATCTCACCCGGAGGGCAACCGGAAGCCAATGCAGGCTGCGCAGGAGGGGTGTAACATGGGAGTATCGGGAAGCTCCCATCACAACCCGCGCGGCCGCATTCTGCACCAGCTGAAGCCTCTGAGTGGTACGCAAGGGCAGTCCAAGGTAGAGAGCATTGCAGTAGTCGAGCCGGGAGGTGACAAGTGCCTGAGTGACCATGCGTAGGGCATCTCGGTCCAGGTATGGGTGTAACTGGCGAACCAGCTGGACCTGGACAGAAGCCACCCTGGCCACAGCTCCCACCTGCTCCTCTAGCCTGATCCGTGAGTCCAGGAGGACCCCCAGATTCCGTGCCCTATCCCCGGGGGGCAACACCTCTCCCCCCATGACCAAAGATGGAATCTCCTGACTGGGCCGAGATGTCTGTATGCACAACCACTCTGTCTTAGCCGGATTGAGCCGAAGCATGTTCCTGTCCATCCAGATCCGCACCGCTGCCAGACAATGGGACATCACAGAGAGAGCATCACTGATGTGGCCTGGGGTGGAAATGTATAGCTGAGTATCATCAGAGTGCAATACCACAGGCCAGGGGTGGGCTTCAAAAATTTCAGCAATTGGCTCTCTGTCTGGTTGCTGGGTGGCCATGGCCATGGGGGGCATGGCCTAGTCAGCCTCCTGCACCATAGTGGGAGGCCCATTTTTCGCACTGCCCATGCTCCAAAGGCTTTCCTTAAGCTTCTGGGGAGGGAGAAAATGGCCTCCTTCAGGCTCCAGAGGCCCATTTTTCATCCTCCCCAAACCTCCGCATGGGCCCTGTACTTACCTGGCATCCAAAATGGCACAAGTGGGACTCCTGGGAGGGGTGGAGTGGGCAGGGCCAGCCAGGGGTGGAATTTACCGGTTCGCTGAACCAGTAATTAAAAATGATAAAATTAGCTACCGGTTCGCCGGAACCAGGGTGAACCCATAGCAGTCCATCCCTGCTGCAGACTACTTCTGCTGACTGCCAGCTGCCTGAAATTTGGCAGTTCGAGTCTCACCAGGCTCAAGGTTGGCTCAGCCCTCCATCCTTCTGAGGTGGGTAAAATGAGGACCCAAAAATTGTTGGGGGCAAGAGGCTGACTGTGTAAACTGCTTAGAGAGGGCTGCAAAGCACTGTGAAGAAATATATAAGTCTAAGTGCCATTGCTATTGCTATTGCTATTTTAAAAGCAAATATTTTCCAAGCTTGAGTGGCTTGACATCTGCGGTTTCCTGGTGTTTAATAAAAATTATGAAGAGAAGGCATGTGATCCTAGAAAGGAAAAGAACCACAAAAGCTACACTGGATCACAATGCCTCTTGAATGTGCATGTGAGGGAGTAGTTTTGCTTGTTGTTTTTGGGATGAATGACTGGACAGTATGGACCACATCTGAACTGAACCACTCCTAACCACTCTAAGAATATTCATCATGTGATACAAAATTAAAAACAACACCAGGTTTTCAAGTGTCTTAACTGTATTGATGGGTAATGGATGTTACCAAACCCATGGTCTTTGTCTATCTAGATGGAACCTGTAATGCGGCTGAGCCATCCCTTATTCCAGGGAAGATGATTTCACAATAGAAGAACTGGGACTGATGCAAATTTAACTCAATATGGATCTTTATTAGTGCTTAATAAAGCCAGTGACTTTTGGAATGAAACAAACAATCTAACAGACTTTTAATACCCAATAAATTCAAACTCTTGTACTGAAAGCTGATTTCTCCATCAAACACAGCTGTCTTTGTCAGATACATAATTCTTTGTTGCAAATTATTTGAGATTGTAGACAACATATTGTCATCTTTATATTACATATACATTACAATTTTGTTTCCAAAATAACCACTTTCTAAGCATTTCATGTACTTTGATGTGTAAATTTATTAAACAAGCAAGAGAATATCATGCAACCTTTCCTTCCCCTCTTCTCAATAACAAATCAAAACTAGTCATTTACTCTCACTCAACCTTCATTCCTTACATGCCCCCTCTTTCTTCATAATTATTGAAAATAATAATTAACTAGTAAGAATAGCAAGGATCTGAAAGAATCATTAATGTTTAGTTCACATGATCTAACTTAATAATAAAGTATGTCTCTCAATTAATTGAAACTAAAAAAATGTAGTTCATTTAAACTCTACCTTTAAAAAATTGATTGAATGAAAAGGCTAGTAAGAAATCAGCAAAGCCACAGGGATCTAAAAAATGAACATGCTTAAAAACATTGATAGTGAATGAAATTCCACATACCAAAAAATTCCTGTGATGAAAACAAATAAAGAAGCTAACTGTCTTGGTGGAAATGAATATCTATATCTTGAATATCTATGTGTATTTTCCAAGTTCATCACTAGAACAGCAATGGGGAAAAATGGAATTAATGAAAAACAAAAAGGTGAGTGATTGTTCCTGATTAACAGAAACTTTATGATTAATTGCATCATCTGATTTTCAACTATTTTATAGAGATGATCTTTTCATTTCATGATATTTTAGAAATCAGATCAAATACAAAAAGCCACAAAACCAAAATATAAGTTGCAGAGATTTTTGTGTCTCATTATATTCTCTTGACAATTCAGATTGGGCCTCAGTAGAATAATGTAGCATTTGGGGAAAAAGATGCAAGCCAAGAGACCAGCACCAGAGGCCAAGATGGAGAAGATCTCCATGGCTACCATGGACTTCCCTTTAGTGCTTAGATAGGTGGGGAGGAAGGTGATACAAATGCAGCAAAAGACCAGCATGCTGAAAGTAATGAACTTGGCTTCGTTAAAACTGTCAGGTAATTTCCTAGCCATAAAGGCCACTGTGAAACTCACAAGAGCAAGGAAACCCAAGTACGCAAGGGAAGCATAAAACATTGAAGCTGAGCCTTCATTACATTCCAAGATGGTCTCTCCTAACAAGGAGTGGAAGTCTAGGTTAAGAAACGGGGGAGAGATTACCAGCCAGGTGACACAAAGAAGTCCTTGGACCAGGGGACAGGCAAAGACAATGGAGTTGGTCAATGGTTTTCCTAAGAGTTTCCTTGCCTTGTTCCCTGGCTTGGTAGCCATGAAGGCCAGAACCACCATGACAGTTTTTGCCAACACAGAGGAAACTGCAAGAGAAAAGAGAATGGCAAAGGTAGTTTGTTGAAAGAGACAGGTGAGCTTCCCAGGTTGACCAATGAAAAGGAAGGAGCAGAGGAAGCAGAGCAGAAGGGAGACCAGGAGGATGTAGGTGAGATCTCAGTTGTTGGCCTTGACTATTGGTGTGTCATGATGTTTACGGAAAATCACCAGGACAGCAGATGTGATCAGAGAAAGGAAAAGAGCTAGAAAAGCCAAAGTGTATCCCAGGGTCTCTTGATAGTTGAGGAAGTGGATCTTCTTGGCAATGCAGTGGTCCTTGTCCTTGTTGGGATATTGGTCTTCTGGGCAGGGGTCACAGTGAGCTGCATCTGTAATGAAGAATCTTTGTGTAAGAATTTCAGGGGCATCTCTACCATGAGCATTAACTCATGGATTTACCATGAGGTAACTTAGGACTTACCTGGCAGCTATGGGAGCGGCGAGAAGATCCTATCTCTCTGCTCTCATAGCGTCCGCAGATAACCGCCCAGCCGCCCTGTTTAGGGTCACCCGTTCTCTCCTACATCCAGGGGAGATGGTGGACCCACTGCAGGGTCGGGCTGAGGAATTTGGTCAATATCTGTCGGATAAGATCACTCGGATTCTGGCCGGGTTGGACTCTGGTTTGCAGTGGTCTGACGAAGGGGGTGCAAGCAGTCTGGCTAATGTGACCTGGGCTGAGTTTGATCCTGTTTCTGAGGATGAAGTGGACAGGATTATGCGACAACTGAGTTCCACCACATGTTTATTGGACCCGTGCCCTTCCTGGTTGGTTTACGCCTCCAGGGAGGTCACCTGCGGCTGGCTCCGGGAAGTGGTCAATGCTTCATTAAGGGAGGGTGTCTTTCCCGTCACCTTGAAAGAGGCAATGGTGAGACCCCTCCTGAAGAAGCCTGCCCTGGACCCAGCCGTGTTAGACAACTTTCATCCGGTCTCCAACCTTCGCTTTTTGGCGAAGGTTGTTGAGAGTGTGGTGGCTCAGCAGTTTCCGCTTTTCCTGGATGAAGTGGACTACCTAGATCCTTACCAATCGGGCTTCCAACCCAGGTACAGCACGGAGACAGCATTGGTTGCACTGATGGATGATCTCTGGAGGGCTCGGGACAGGGGTTTTTCCTCTGTCCTAGTCCTGTTAGATCTCTCAGCGGCTTTTGATACCATCGACCATGGTATCCTTCTGCAGCGGCTCCGAGGATTGGGAGTGGGGGGCACCATTTTGCGGTGGTTCTCCTCCTTCCTCTTGGGCCATTCACAGTCGGTGTTGGCGGGGGGGCAGAGGTCGGCCCAGAGACCCCTCACTTGTGGGGTGCTTCAGGGGTCTGTTCTCTCGCCTCTCCTGTTTAATATCTACATGAAACTGCTGGGCGAGATCATCTGAGGTTTTGGGGTGAGGTATCATCAGTATGCTGATGATACCCAGCTCTATATCTCCAGCCCAGCCCAGATCAGTGATGCTCTCTCTGTGATGTCCCGGTGCCTGGAGGCGGTACAGGTCTGGATGGGGAGTAAATAGGCTCCAGCTCAACCCCACCAAGACTGAGTGGCTGTTCTTACCGGCATCTCGGTCTTCATTGGATGTACCATCTTTGGTCATGGGGGGAGAGGTGTTGCCCCCCGTGGATAGGGCGAGGAATCTGGGCATCCTCCTGGATTCACAGCTCAGTTTGGAGGAGCATGTGGGAGCTGTGGCCAGGGGGGCTTTGGCCCAGGTTCGGCTGCTTCACCAGCTCCGCCCTTATTTGGACCAAGATGCCCTTCGAACGGTCACTCATGCACTCGTCACCTCCAGAATTGACTACTGCAACCCTCTTTACATGGGGCTGCCCTTGCAGATGACCTGGAGGTTACAGCTGGTGCAGAATGAGGCCGCGAGGGCTGTGATGGGAGTATCCCGATACTCCCATGTTACACCCCTCCTGCGCGGCTTGCATTGGTTGCCGGTTGTCTCCCGGGTCGCCTTCAAGGTGTTAGTAACAACTTATAAAGCCCTAAATGGCTTGGGTCCAGGGTACTTGCGGGAACGCCTCCTGCCAGCATCACTTTCTGATTGCCCTATTCGCTCTCATAGGAGGGGCCTCCTTGGGATACCGTCGGTCAGGCATTGTCAGCTGGTGGTTGCCAGGGCTAGGGCCTTCTCCATGGGAGTGTCTGCCCTCTGGAATCAGCTCCCCGTGGATCTCCGTTTGACCCCTGACCTCCGCTCCTTCCGCCGAGACCTAAAGACATGGTTGTTTCAACAGGCCGGCCTGGAATGACCCGGGGGGCGGGGGGCTAGGGTTTTAATTTTTTCTTAATGTTTTTCTTAATGTTTTAATGTATTCGTCTTGTTTTATTTAATTGTTTTTTATTGTAAATTTGCTCTGTTTTACTGTTCGCTGCCCTGAGTCCTTAGGGAGTAGGGCAGCATACAAGTCGAATTAATAATAATAATGATGATGATGATGATGATGATGATGATGTTTGGCATCCACAGGAAAAAAATATTATTTTCCTGAATTTACATTCCCTTCAACTCACCTTTGTGGCCCAAATGATTGCATCAGAGATAATGGTGAAATCGTCATCTGGGGCAGCCCTGGGATCCTTATGCCCAACTTTCACAGAGATTAAAGATTTATTGGGGTGGAAAACCCAGTTGATGATATCATAACAAGCAGTTCTCAGTCCATTTTGTGAGAAGGAGACTTCATCTCCAGCACTGTTGTTGAAGTGGACATTCCTTAAATTGGCAAGAATCTGAAAGAAAAGAGACTTCAGGAATTGGAGCAATTAGCTGAAATGCAGAACTAAGACATCATGGCTTCTATCATTTTGTGGTGCCATCATCTTAGGAAACAGGTGTATATCTGAAAAATTAGAGTTGGTCCCTTGGTTGAAATATGAGAAGTCAGGAGTAACACCAAATATTTGGCTCCTTTAACATAACACTATAAAATTCTCTTTATAATTCGGCATTTATATTTTAGCTTCCACAAGTTTTAACCAAATGTAGAATTCAGTAAAGGTAAAGGTTCCCTTCGCACATATGTGCTAGTCATTTCTGGCTCTAGGGAATGGTGCTCATCTCTATTACAAAGCTGAAGAGCCAGCGCTGTCCAAAGACATCTCCATGGTCATGTGGCTGGCATGACTAAATGTCAAAGCTGCATGGAATGCTGTGACCTTCCCATCAAAGTGGTCTCTATTTTTCTATTTGCATTTTTATATGCTTTTGAACTGCTCGGTTGACAGAAGCTGGGACAAGTAATGGGAGCTCACTCCATTATCCCGTGCTAGGGATTCGAACCACCAAACTGCCAACCTTTTTGATCGACAAGCTCAGCATCTTATCTACTTTGATGGGAATGTAACAGCCTTCTGTGTGCCTTCGGCATTTAAGTCATGCTGGCCACATGACCACAGAGACGTCTTCAGGCAGTGCTGGCTCTTCAGCTTTGTAACAGAGATGAGCACCATCCCCTAGCACCAGAAATTACTAGCCCGCATGTGCAAGGGGAATTTTACATTTACCTTTTACTGAGGAGGTTCTGCAAATATGCCCATTAAGACTTCAACTGTCCTGGAAGCATCTAGCACAATACATCCTGATTATCATCTTGTTCCAGACTTACATTTCTTCCCTAGTTACCCCCTAAAACTCAGTGAACTGTTGAAGAACTTTCAGAACCATATATCAAGATCTTTCATCTACTGATGTTATACACAACTGATTTAGGTTACATCTATTGTCATGCCCCTGTCAGAGTCTGAATCTGAAGAGGAAGATGAACAGTTGACAGGGAGTGGGAGTGTGGCTCCATTAGCTGTGGAGAAAACTGGGGAAGGGAAAAATCCGGCTGGGCAGAGCAGGAGAGAGGTAGAGCAAGGGAGAGGGAGTTCAGAGGAAAACCCAGGCTGATCCCCTTTTCATCCTAGAGCATGCAGGGAGGAATGGAGAAGACAGCAATGTGGGTTGCGTGGCTTACAGGGGAGGAAAGGCCCTGATTCCTTCATTAGCCACAGCTGGGAAGAGAGTTTAAAAGAAATGCATGCTGAGTGTGGCAGCTGCTGGGAGCAAACATTTATCTTGTGCTGACTTTGCTTATCAATGTTCCTGGTGTCTTCCCAACCATGTTGAGTTATTGCCATGCCTTCACATCTGGAATTCTTGCTTCTGCCCTCTTGGACTGATGACCTCATTTTTGCCTTGGTTGGACTTATAGTTACAGTTTTTGTTGACCATGTTTTGGACTTGATTCTCTGCAGCCAAAGGCTGTTCCTGGGAGAGTTTTTCTCCAGCCAGAAGGTAACCAGGACATTGGGGGCAACATTGGAGCTAATGAAGGGACTCCTACTGATTATCTGACTGTGTTGCCTTTGTGCCACAGCCCTTTGGGTCATCACATCTATTTTGCACCCTTTTTCAAATAACATTAGAATTAATTCATTTTAAAAAAATTCCTGTTTTAATCTGTTCTGAGATGCAGTGATATGGTAATACAGAGATAGTTCATCAGGGGACTTCCAGTTTTGAGCCTCCCCGAGGACAGACCTCTCCATGATTGTCTGCGGCCTGGTTTGTGCTTCGGCGTCAGAGAGCCCCGATCTTTTAGATGTGGGGCAGAAGCTGCCTCATAGGGGTGGCGAAGGAAGGGGAGACCATCAGCCAGGTGGAGGGGAGTCGCAAATCCCCTCCCTGGACTGGCACAGCTCCCTCCCAAAGACACCAAAAGAGGTGGTCTAATGGCCACCCTGAAGGGGAGGATAAGACTAGAAGAAGCATTGGGCAGGAGAGAGTTAAGGAAGCAGACAGCATGAAATACGGGAATAAATAATCAACTGGAAATTACCCTCTGGATTAACACTACAAAGTATTCTTAAGAAAGAATTCAGCTGCGAACTGAAAGAGGTTTTTAAAAAAAGGGTGTGAATTCTTTGTTAAAGCGACAGAGCTTCGAACCGAGAGAGGTAGAAGCCATAAAGAAATTACACAGCCACTCCAGATGAGTATATTTTGATTTCATTTAAGCATTAATTTAAGCTGATTTATAGACTGCTAAAGACTCTTAAGGAGGAAATGTATACCAATTGGATCTTTTTTGTGGATTGTGTGGCTTGAAAAGCTCTGGATAACTGGGAAGGAAAAGAAAAGAGGAGCTGTGGATTTGTTAGAACAAAGAGTGCCATCTGAGTCTTAACTTGACTTTTTTTGTTTAAAGAACCTGTCTCCTAAAATACAAAGAAAACTGACATAATAAAATAAGAGTTTCTGAAAATTGAAATATTGAAGTAAAGAAAGATATATGAAGATTTTGCTTTTGGATTAATTGCTGATTTCATTATGGACTTGGTATTGGACTAACTGAGGACTAAAAGCTGAGAAGAAAGAAACAGAAGCCGGGTTTTTTGGGGAATTAACTACAAAGACATCAATTGGATTAAATAAAAAATTGTAAAATGGAAATATCTTTTCAGGCACTAAAACTGGAACTGGGTAAAATTAAGAAAACCTTGCAGGAAAAAGGTGAAACTTTTGGCCCCGTTTTTAAATTTCTTGAAGAGGCAGTTGCAGAGTATGAACAACAAAGTATCGAAGAAGAGGTGGAGCAAATTCCAGAAGGGGCCATCTTTAACTATTATCATCAAGAACAAAGGAATCCAGAGGGAAAGAGGAAAAGAATTGGGAAAAAAGGGAAAAGAATCAGCAGAAATGTGAAGGCTGGAAGATAGTCAAAAAGAGAGAAGGGATTAAAAATTGGAGTAAAATAATAAAAGGGGAAATGTTAGGGGATGGAAGGCAGAAGAAACAAGATCTGGGAATAAAGGAATATGGGAAATTTGAAAAATGGGAGTAAACTTACACAGAGATAATGGTTGCATAACCTTGGGAGAGGGGGTTCTGCAAGGTGTAGGGGAACAATATAGATAAATTTTTAGTTGTGAAAAGGGGACATAGAAGATGGGTAATAGAAGTGTTATTTTTTGGTAAAGCTCTCCTCCTTTATGTATAAGAAATAAATATAATGAACATATGGAACATGATTATTAAATATATTGAATTTTTTTCTTTTCTGAGGATTGGAATGCTGATTTTCTTTTTCATTTCTCTTGATTTAAGTATGAATGGAATAAATAATAAATGTAATAGTGTAGGAGGAGATTTGAAGGTGAAATTGGCATGAGAGTTGACTAATTGTTATTTCATTGATAATGGAATTTTATGCTCTTTATTACCTATAAAGATAATTGTAATAAATAATGAAATATGTTTATTGAACATATTGAAATATCTTAAATATATTAAAATACATGAAATGATATAGGAGGAGAGATGAAATGGAGTTAACATCAGGGCCTATTAAATGAGTAGATTAATATGTCCTTTTTTTCTGAAACTGTAGATAAACTTTATGAAATTAAAATTAAAAAGGGGAAACTATGCAGAACCTGATTTATATGTGTTATATAATCTTAAATGGGATTAGTAACTTTAATGTGTTAGGCAATAAAATGTTAATATTTAATGGAAGAATATGTAACTCAAAGGTGGTGCACTTAAATTATTTCAGGGGGAAAACCAATTTATAGAAGGAGTGTTATAAATCAGAATTTAAGAGGAATATACAAATGTGACAGCCAAAAGTATTAAAATATAATAATTATGAAGTTAATACATGTGAATTAAATAATGAGATAAACATTTGGAACAATATGATAAATTAGAAAATATATAAAAACATTGTTAAGATAAGAAATTGAATATAAAAACTGAATGTGTAGTTATGGTCATATTTGTATGTATATGTCAAACCTGTAATCATGCTGTTTACTGAAAAGAGACATTAAAATGTGGAAAATTGAATAAAACTTGTTTAGAAAAAAGAGATAGTTCATCAGTAATTTAAGATATACATATAAGAAACATCCTCAATATTGATCTGTGGACTAAATGTAATATCGCAGAGGTTACCTGCCATGGCTGGACATTTGAAATCCTCTTTCCAAGTTTCAGCATGGCTGGCCATGCTCCTGATCCATAAATTGCATAAAATGCATGTACCACAACATAAATGGCATTGTAGATATTGTAACTTTCACCTGTCATGTTCATTTCAAAAATAAAATCTGGAAGATCCTGTAAATTCTCCTTTCCTGTACATTGTATTTGCCCTTTTGGAGGGACCTTGCCTGGTTTGGGGATATGGCAGTCAAAGAGTATTTCCCACCAATTCAGGAGAAAGACGTCCCCTTCTTTGATCAAATGGTCTAAAGACAGGAGGAAGTGGCTGAATTCTGAGACATCGCCAGTGTGGTCCCTAAACTGCAAAGCCCCATGCAAATTCTTTACACCTTCAGAAATGTCTCCAGCCAGCGTAAATTTCCAATGAGAAGTTATGATCCAAACATTTTGAAGTGGTAACTTTGCATATTTTACACAAACATGCACACAAGTCAAAAATTTTGCAATATCAGTGGATTCTCCAAACAGAATAATTACTTCGGCTTTAAATAAAATTTTGACAGGTAATTCCTTTATTAAATCAATAAATCCATCAGATTTCAATGTCTCAGTGAAGGCCAGGCAGATCTCCTTCTCCTTGAGCATTGGCATCAGAGATGAGATGAAAGATTCTGCACTGTCATCTTCAGAGGTCACCAGCCCAACCCAGTTCCAGTGGAAATACAGGAGCAGCTGGACTAAACCCACACACTCAGGAAAGTCACTGGGATTAATCTGGAAAAAGGAAGGATAAACTGGGGTGTATTCCTGAGGAAACTCAAAGCCAACACCAAGCTGGAGAAAGAGAGATTCCTCTTTCAAAGACAAAGTAAAGTTTTGTGATGATTTCAGGGGTCATTGTTGCATGGTTTTTTTTACTCACCATTCATGCTGGCTTCAATTTACAAGCTCAAGTTTTTCCCCTCCTAGAAAGGGCAGCTAGCTACATACTTTGTCTGGCTGTGACATGTCAGAAGCCAAAGGCAGAAGTTGTCAAGCTGATACAGGTAATAAATTGCAATGAAACTGTGGCTACACTGATATGAAAGTCAGGAATGAATGAATGAATGAATGAATGAATGAATGAATGAATGAATGCTTTATTGGCCAACTGTGATTAGAGACACAAGGAATTTGTCTTGTTGAATATGCTCTTGGTGTACATAAAAAGAAAAGATACATTCATCAAGAATCATAAGATACAACACTTAATGATAGTCATAGGGTATAAATAGGCAATCAAATCATACTAGAAAACAGTCAATTCTTCTTGGCAAGTACAATATTTCAGAATTATTTCATTAACGGTCTGTTGGGATTGTATATCTTGAAACATAAAGTATAAAGATACATCCAAGTATAAAATATCCCCCTCAACATTGCTTTCATCCTTGTCTTCTCTGTGTGTTTCTCCTTATTTGTCCACTCCATATTGTATCCAATGGAGCCCCCTTACCTGTGGGACCTTGTAGATGCTGAAGGTGGAGGCCATCTGCCTTGAGGATTTGGGATTGTCACCTCCAATGACAGAGAGCAGATGGTCCTGCTTGTCACATTTATAACCTGGAACCATTTGGCCTCGTGTGGAGAGAAAGGAGAGGATGATTAAAGATATCCTCCTCTCAATCTGACCATTGTCACAAATCTGGAAGCCAAGTGTGACGTTGGGGAGGAGAACCAAATCTTTGTTGATCTCTGTGATAGCAAACACTAAGGCAAGGATCTGCTGATACTTCTTGAGTATGGGTCTATAGTAAAGAAAACATTGGGAACATTACAGGGAAATGTGTGTGTGTGTATGTGTGTGGTTTAAATTTGCCTAGCCATATTTTTGATGTTGCTTGGAAAGCAAGTAGCATATTTCATTGAGTTTTTTTTCATAGATGCTCTTTGATTAAAATTGTATGGCTTAGTGACAAAGGGGAAAGGCAAGCTGTTCCATTGGTTAATTGCTCTCACCATTAGGAAATTTCTCCTTAGTTCTGGGGGACTTCCGGGTTGAGCCCTCCTCGCTGACGGGCGGTAGCTCGCGACTGTCCGCGACTACAGCCCGTGCTCTCTCGTTGGAGAGCCCCGATCCTTGTGGTTAGGGGCTGAAGCTGCCTTGAAGGGGGGTGGAGTAAGGGGAGGCTGCCAGTCAGATTGAGGGGAGCTGCATCTCCCCCTTCTGAGCTTGGTCTTTTCCCTCCGAAGACGACTGAAGCAGTGGTCAACATGGCCACTCCAAAGTGGAGGACTCAGCTGGATTAAGATTGGTGCAGGAGGAAGAAAGAAAGAAGTAGGCAGCATAAGAACCAGGACTACTGGATGAAATAACTAATAAAAGGTACCCTGGGATTAAGATAATAATGAACTTTAGAGAAAAAGAAAAAGAAAGCAGCGGAATTACAAAGTGAAGAAAAAAATAAGTAAAATAATTTTGACAGCTACAAGGGGCTTCAAACTGGGAAAGGAAGAAGCCAGAGCAAGAATTAAAAAAAAACTTGGCAACAAATAGACATAAATTAAAGCTGGATTTAGGATTGCTAAAATATAAAAAAGAAAGAAAAAGGAGTGGGACAAATATATAAATTGGAGATTTGACTGTATACAAATTTTGTTCGAAAACCCGGATATATAAAATAAAAGGAAAAGGTGAGGGATTTGTACAACAGAGAGTGCCATCTTGTGGACAAAAATTTAAATTTAAAGAAGAGTGAAAATATCTTGTTTCTTTGTAAATTTGAGTTGATACAATTTTAAATAAATATTGAAACAAAAAAGTAAGAATCTTAGAAAGTGAAAGTTTGAATTAGAACAAAAGAAGAAGTAAGGAAAGACTGACTGTTGGACTAATTGGTGATGTTGATATAGACCCCGGGGCTTGGACTGTGAATTCAGAAAACTTGAAGAAGAAAGAAGGAAAATAAAAATCTTTGTGGATTTTAAGGATTATAAGGCACAAGAGGGTGTAAAGATGACACTTTTTTGGGAATTAAAAATGGAACTTAAAAGTATGAGAGAATTGCTACAGGAAGTGGCTGAATCACTCCGGTTTGTATTAGAAGACATGGAAATGGCAAATAAAGAACAAGAAGAAGGAATCCTGGAAAGGGAGGAGCCAGTTCAAGGAGAAGCCATTTTAAAGAGACAATTAATGCAAGGAATACCACAAAGAAAAGGGAAAGGAAGGGAGATTAAAAAAATAAGGCTTAAGAAGGTAATTAAAAAGGGGAATATCTATGAAATTGGGAAAGGTAGAAAGGTCCAGGAGAAAAAGGAGGAGAAAGGTATAAAGAGAGAGAGGGATATAAACTGGATGGAGAAAAGATGTGGAAAAATGAAGGGGAGGAGAGGAAATAAGAAACAGGAGCAGAAAATAGAGAAATATGAGAATTATAAAATGATAAAAGGAATTCATTTTTATAGAGATAACGGTTAATGCATTAAGAAGGGGGATTCTGCATGGAGATGAGGGGTAATAAGAATATATTTGTAATTATAAAACATTTACAAATAGGTGGACATAGAATACTAGAGGAGGGATGGAAATTGATATCTTTATTCTTTACTTATAAAAGAAAGGTTAATGTTTATTAAATAAATTGAAGATGTTTAAAAATGAGATTTAATATCAGTGACCAAGGTTAGTTATTTTTTATTATTATTTTGAAATTACTATTATAATGTTAACCACTGAGGTGACACTCTCAAATTAGTAAATGGGGGTGGGGGTAAGCTTATGGTTTTTTTCTTTCTTGTGTAAAAGCCTGTATTAATTTAGAACTATGGAAAGAATATGTGATGAAAGGGCAAATCTGACGGATAAAAGAAATATGTAAATGATAAAAGAGTATTATAATGTGAAGGTAGTTTAAGGAAAGATATTGATAAACCTTTTTACATTGGGCAAACATATTGTTATTTTTAAAAGAAATATGAATGTTTAAGAATTATTTTTAATAATTTGAAATGAAATGAGAGGATGTTTAGATTGAGATTAATATCAGAAATTAGGATTAATTTGTTTGCCCCTTTGTTTTGCAAAAGTTGGAATGGAAAGTAAAAACTGGACAAGATAGGAAGTTAGATGTTAAAATTAAACATATAGTTATTGTCATATTTGCATGTAAAAGTGATGACCTGGAAATATGCTGCCTACTGAAAAGAGCTTTATTTGAATTGTAAAAAGTTGAATAAAACTTGTTTTAAAAAAAGGAAATTTCTTCTTAGTTCTAAGTTGCTTCTCTCCTTGTTAGTTTCCAACCATTTTTTCCCATCTTGGGATATTGGAAAATAGTTCAATCTCCTTTTCTTTGTAGGAGCCCCTCAAATGTTATAACAGTGCCACCATGTCCCCCACAGTCCTTCTTTTCATTAGACTAGACATAACCCAACTCCTGTATCTGTCCTTTAATACGTTTTTGCCTCCAGTCCCCTAATCATCTTTGTGGCTCCTCCCTACATGCTTTCCAGAGTCTCCAAATCTTTTTTGTATTGTGATGATTAGAACTGGTCACCCCAATACAAAATTGGTCTTATTACAATACCATACAATGAAAAATGATTAAGCTTTTCTTTGAGATTTCTACTATGTTTTTCTGTAACATTATGTCAACTTCTTTTTAGGCCAGCACAGTTTCAAATGTGTTGTTCCTTCCTCACTTTTTATGTGGTCTATCATCTTCCTGATATAGAGTTCTAGAATGATTGAGAATACTAGCCTGGTTTATGATCAAAGACAAGAAATACACTAGGACATTAGAAAAGTTGGAGAAGAGTTTTTGAAAGGAATCCCTGAATCCTGAACACAGTAAAAAAGTAATGCATCTTTCCCTGCCAGGTGAAACTTACAAAGTATAAATAACAAGCCCAAATGGTTCTTTCTGAAAATCAAGAACACTGGAGGACATAAAAGTTTCCAAGGGTAAATTCCCACCAATAATGAGATCACCAGGTCTGTAATAGTGCTGTGTTCCTTTAGGTTCGAACAAATTCCTCAATACACATATGGTTTGCCTCCTCTTAGCAGTAGTTGGAGGAAAGAGGCAGAAGAGCAGCAGAAGGAGAGGCAGCCCAGGCATTCTTGTCCTTCCTAAATCAGAAATCAAGATTCATGCAGAAGCTGAATTGCAGGCACAAACAAAGAGAAAAGTGAAGATAGCTGAGTCTCAACAAACTCAAGAATGATTCATTTCAAGACAAGGCAAGGTAATTTGACAGAACCTGCCCCTAGTGGAAGACCCTGGAACATATTTCCAAAGCAGGTCTCATCCTGGAGTAATTTGGGGGACAGAAATCCAGAGGGATACATTTAGAATTACTCTTCTGATAATTGCAAAGAAAAGGAATTATCCTATCCACTTAGCAATAGATTTTTTTTTACACACCAGAATGAGAAAAACAAGTTTGTGCCTCTTGTTGTTAATCCCTAGTGCATATAGACTTGAGAGTCAAGGAGAAGTTGGGTATTTGACCTAAATGAAACTGAACCCCAGGAAACAAGAGGGAGTTTGGCCTGAGTCATAATATTTATTTATTTATTTATTTATTTATTTATTTATTTATTTATTTATTTAGACTTGTATGCTGCCCTCTCTCCCTAAGGACTCAGGATGGCTAACAATATAAAACCCAATACAAAATTTTTTTTGGGATAGTATTGAGTACTAGTGGAGCATAATGGCTCAGAACAGTCAGTTGTATTCTAGTAAGTTTGAACATTCCAAAATTTATACCAAATAACTGGTTTACTTATACTAGGCAGGAGGGGAAATTAGAAACTAACTTCTCCCATAGAACTTAAAAACTGGAAGATCTCTCAAGTTGCAACAGTAATTTAAACTAGTTCAACCCAGAGAATGTGTTCTGCTATATTTTGCTGATCAATCAGGGCTGTCAAAGTTTTGTCCTAGTGCCTGAAGGCTGTTGGGTGCACAGAAATTCTCATATTTAAACCTAGAGGAAACCAAAACAAAGGAACTGTGGATGCTTGGTCCTCCCAATATTGGGACTTTATTATATTTGGTGGTGGATAACAGAATGACAGAATTGGAAGGTGTTCAGAGTATCACAACGTAAATTCAGTGCTAGAAAAGTAAACACAGATGGCTGAGACTTCATTTAACTTCTTTATAAACACATAAAGTAAATTTTACAATACCAGTTGTAGATTTCTCCAACATGGAGCAAATTCAAACAGAACCAGACATGTTACAGGTTCAGAGCAGAACAGCAACTCAAGAGCTCAGTTTCACTTTAGTTCAGAAGGCAAGCAGAGGAGAGAAGCAGTTTCATCTTCAACAGACAGAGTCAGAGCTCAACATAGCTGCAGAGCTGCAGAGCTTAATATAGAGCCACGCCTTGGCTACTTCTAGTTTCAGTTTCCATACCGTCCTCATTGGCTGACTTAGTTGCTATGCCTATTCATTGGCTGACCTTATTACCATACTCTATTCCAGTTCATGAATATACTCTGACAGAAGGGATCTTGGAGGTCTTCTAGTCCAACCTCCTGCTCAAGCGAGAGACCTATATCATTCCAGACAAGTGACTATCCAGTCTCTTCTTTAAAACCTCCAATGTTGAAGGACCCACAACTTATCGAGGCAAGTCATTCCATTGATTAATTGTTCTAACTGTTAGTGATATTGTTGTAGCCCATCAGCTGCCAGCAGAGCTAGCAGCAGACAAGGAGGAGGTTGAGGGGCAGCCTGGGCTGACTTTGGAACCATTGGAAGGCTCTGATGAGGAAGCAGGATCAGAGATAGATGCAGAGCCGAGGCCTTTTGTCCACCCCCAGTTGGAGAGGCAGCTGTCTTCGAGGCATTCTTTCTTTCTTTCTTTCTTTCTTTCTTTCTTTCTTTCTTTCTTTCTTTCTTTCTTTCTTTTTAATTTTTATTAATTTTACATTGCAGGCAGCCGGCAGGCAGCAGAAGTAGCCTGCAGTACTGCAATTTAACCACTGCGCCACTGTGTCATTGATAATGGTGATGTGATGATAGAGATTAAGACTACAGTCTAAAATGTTCAGAGTAAAATCTCCTAAATTTGCAATGGGAAATATTTTTCTTGTCGTCTGTCATTCTATCTCCTGTTGATTTATTGGAGGTGTTTTCCTCTATGTCTGTCACTTTATTGCTTTATTCCTCCAATCAGGAAGTAACCTGAGTGCAATTACCTATACAGTAGCCCTTGCAACCACAATTGAGCAAAAAAATTATGTTGCTAAGTGAAACATTTGTTAAGTGACTTTTGCCCCATCTTTCTTGCCATCGTTGTTAAGTGAATGATTGCAGTTGTTCAGTTAGAAACATGGTTGTTAAGTGAATTTGGCTTCCCCATTGACTGCTTGTCAGAAGGTTTAACAGCTTGAGACATCTTCCTGTCTATATTTCAGATCTATGCAAATAAACACCTTTCTAATTTCATCCCTAGTCATGTGGGTTAATTTATAAACCAGGTAATATTGTGTTATTATATCACTCATACTTACTAGGGTATAAGTCAATGTCCTTACCATTTTGCTCTATTACCATTAATATCTTGTTTCCCCGAAAATACGACCTACCCTGAAAGTAAGTCCTAGCTTGAGTTTTACACATGCACCCAATATAAGCCCTATCCCCCAAAATAAGCCCTAATTAGGATCCACCCACTCAAGAGTGCACAGATAAAAATTAAGCTAGGGTGAGGTTGGGGGTGGAGCTGCCTTTCTACTTACCTTTGGACAGTTGTAGCCAGGCCTCGCTCACCCCAACACATGCCTTGCTGGCCCATTTCTTCTGCATCTGGCAAGGTTTTCCTGAAGGCCTCTTTAGCTGATAACAGAGCTCCGGATTGATCCGGAGCTCTGTTATCAGCTGCAGAGGCCTTCAGGAAAGCCTTGTTGGATGCAGAAGAAGTTCCTGAGGGCCTCTGACAGTGAAAAGGAGGCTGGAGGGTAATGCACACAAGTGAGGTTAGTCAGTTGATGGAATCCCCAAAAATAAGACCTGGTGCCTTTTTTGGTGGCAAAAAATATAAGGCAGGGTCTTATTTTCGGGAAAACATGGTACTATCTGAACAAACTATGGCGCACAACAAATTCCATTTTATATGCAGGTACTCAGTTTCACGTATGTCAAATACCCACTTTGACTCAAGTGCATCTGCTCTATGGATTAACAACAAAAGACACAAACAAGTCTTTCCCCTTCTGGCTTGCAAACAGAATCTATTGCTAAATGGATAGGGAAATACTTTTTGATTGCAATTATCAGAAGAACAGTAATTCATAATGAATCCCCTGTGGATTTCTACACTCACAAATCTTCAAAAATAAAACCTGCTTTAAAAAATATATTCTGATGTCTCTCAGTGGAGGACATGTCACTGACCTTTTCTTAAAAAGAACAGCTCCAGGTTTTGGTGAGACTCAGCCGGATTTGGTCACAGACCAGACACAGGTAAGAAGAATCATGGTTGATATCAATTTGGGCTGGGGACATCCAGGTGGCACAACTTTTTTCTATGGGGGATGGTGAAATTTCAAGTGCTACCTACAACTGAGCTTCTGCACTTGATTTCTGATCTAGGAAGGAAGAAGACACAGAACATAAAAACAACAGAGCTGGAACGTAACTCTGAGGTCTTCTAATTCAACCCACTGCTTGATCAGAACACCGTATATGATTTCAGACAAATGGCTGTCCAGTATCTTTTTGAAAGCCTCCAGTGATGGAGCACCCACAACTTTTGAAGGCAAGGTTGTTCTATTGGTGGATTTCACTCTGATTTTCTCCTTGATTCTAGGTTGCTTCTCATCTTGATTGGCATCCATCCATTGTTTCTCATTTTGCCTGTTTTGGTGCTTTGGAAAATAGTTTTACCTTCTTGTCTTTGTAGGAGCCTCTCAAATATTGGAACAGTGGTATCATGTATTCCCTAGTCCTTTTTTGCATTAGCAATAGCACTTAGACTTATAATGTATATATAAATTCTTCTTATTTCCAGGTTGAATTTCTCCTTGTTCAGTCTCCATTCAGGAACTAAGCATGGCTAGTTTAATGAAGAGAAGGACTAGGGGAGACATGATAGCAGTGTTCTAGTATTTGAGGGGCTGCCACAGAGAGGAGGGGATCAGACTATTCTCCTTGTCTGAAAGCCAGACAAGGAATAATGGATGGAAACTGAACAAGGAGAGATTCAACCTAAAAATAAGGAGAAATTTTCTGACAGTTAGAACAATCAACCAATGGAACAGGAGTTTTCTTCAGAAGTTGTGGAAGCTTCATCACTGGAAGCTTTCAAGAAGAGATTGGACTACTATTCATCAGAAATGGTGCAGGGTCTTCTGCTTGGGTGGAGGGTTGGACTAGATGACCTACAAGGTCCCTTCCAACTCTGTTAATCTGTTAATCTGTTAATATACTGCTTCACTGGGCTTTACAGCCCTCTCTAAGTGGTTTACAGATTCAGCATATTGCCCCCAACAATCTGGGTCCTCATTTTACCGATGATGGAAGGGTGAGTCAACCTTGAGTGGTTGAGAATCGAACTGCTGTCAGTCAGTAGTCAGCAGAATTAGTCTACAGTACTGCATTCTAACCACTGTGCCACCACAGCTCATTAGAGTAGAGATATCCTGTAACCATTCTTCATTCTTGTAATCCCTGTAACCATTCTTCATTTGTTTTAGCCTCCAGGTCCCCTAATCATTTTTGTTGCTCTTCTCTGTACTGTTTCCAGAGTCTTAACATCTTTTTAAAATTGTGGTGAATGACAAGAATGGCTGGGCTGCCTCACCTGTTGCTGCTCCTCTGGCTCCTGCCTCCAACTGCTGCTAAGAGGAGGCCAACCATATGTGCATTGACTGCCTCTTTAAAGGGAAAATGGGACTATTACAATCGTGGTGATCTCATTATTGGTGGGGATTTACACCTGCAAACCTTTGTTTCCATCAGTGTCCTAAACTTTCAAATAGACCCATCCCGGCACTCCTTCCTAACAGCGTAAGTTTCATTGGAATAGATTGATGTACATTATTATTTGCTTCGTTTTGAATTTAAGGACTTATTTTGGAAATATTTTTTCTGATGATGTTTACAATGTCCTCGTATAGTGCTTTTCTCAATAAACAGCTGTGCTCATAAAATAGCTGTAAGCATTCCAAGTAACAACCTCCAAATTAAAAGACTCTAAGGCTGTCATCTTCTCAAAGATCCATTAGAGATGTCATATTGGCACATCTGAGGAAAACCCGAATCTGAGATTTCTGGTCTTTCCTCAGGTCAAAGAGAAACCAAAATCCAACCCCTGCAGCCAATAGTTCATCACATGGTCCAATCATTACTTCATTCCAACTGGAGATTATTCCCAGGCACTCCCCTCCAGTGCAGAGCAACATGTCCTTGACTCTCTAAGAAAGGAATGCTGTTGTGACTAATTTTTCACTGCTCCTTGAAGTCCCCCTCCAAAATTCCCAGGCACTGAATGTGTCAGCCCAGAAACCTCCAAGAATAATGGCTTCCAAGCTGACAATAGCCTAGAATTCTCCATATTTCAAGAACTCTTCATCTGGAAGGTGATACCCAACATAAAGAGTTAAGGGGGATACCTTACACACTGCAGACCTGGTGAAGTTGACTTTTAATATAAATTTGGACAGAAACCTGATGAAAAACTCAGGTAAAAGCACAATCCTTTTCAAGTGAGAGTACAATAACCCTCCTCTACAAAATTCAGTTTTGGTATTAGCAATGCTCATGAATAATACCATCAATAAATCTATGTTGTGACCCTTACTGGAGTCTTGTGCACAGAAATGATTACCAGATCTGAAGAAGCATAACAAAATAACTTACAAACAGAATTGGAAGGGACCTTGGAGGTCTTCTAATCGAACCTCCTGCTCAAGCAGGAAATCCTACAACATTTCAGACATTGGTTGTTCAATCTCTTCTTAAAAACCTCAAATGTTGGATTACCCACAAATTCTGGAGGCAAGTTGTTCCACTGATAAATTGCTCTCACTGTCTGATTTTTTTTTTAGTTCTTAGTTGGTTCTCTCTTTGAATTGCTTCCAACCATTACTTCTTGTTCTGCCTTCAGGTACAGAAAAGTTGATCCAGAGATCTTTCAGTGCTATTGTGCTTTGGAACTCTAGGTTGTCCTGCCTTGAGGTGCTTTGGAGAATAGGTTGACCCCTTCTACTTTGTGGCAGTCCTGAAAATATTGGAACACTGCTATCATGTCTCCCCTAGTCCTTCTTTTCATTAAACTAGTCATACCCAATTCCATCAACTGTTCTTCATAGGTTTTAGCCTTCTTCAGTCCCCTAATCTTCTCTGCCTTCTTTCTAGAGTCTCGACATCTTATATCATGGTGGCCAAAACTGGATGCAATATTCCAAGTGTGGTCTTATCAAGGTATTATAAAGTGGAATTAACACTTCATGTGATCTTAATTCTATCCCTTTATCTTCTCCAAGACAGAACCAAAATGAATAGGATATAGAGGCATAATTGGAAAAGATTATAGCCACTGGAGCAAAACAAAGAAGGGAGGAACAATAGAGTGATATAAATGGTCCATGAGAGGGACAGACAGAATTTCATTCTTTCTAAAAAGCCAACAAATTTTAATCAAGGAATATCCTTTAAAAAAATCCAAAGGCAGTGGAACTTAGGAATTCCTGCTCTAAAGAACACAACAAAAGACAAGGGAAATTCCACAAGCATATATAAGTTTTCCTGCAGTGTTCCCCAATGTTTTTCTCCCTATAGAGTTGAATCCAAGAATTACCAGCAGTTCCTGGCCTTGGTGTTTTCAGTGAAAGAGGTCAACAAGGATTCAACTCTCCTTCCAAATATCACTCTTGGCTTCCACATCTATGACAATTGCCAGATTGAGAGGAATATTTCATTAATCAGCCTCTCACTTCTCTCTACACGAGGCCAAATGGTTCCAAGTTACAAATGTGACAGACAGGATATTCTGCTCTCTGTCATTGGAGGTCACAATTCCAAATCTTCAATCCAAATGGCCTCCACCTTCAGCATCTTCAAGGTCCCACAGGTAAGGGGGCTCCTCTGGATACAGTATGGAGTACAAAAACAACAGAAACACACACAGAAGCCAAACAGGTTTTGGAGGAATCTTCAGAAGTACAATAGAGAATCCATGATATAGTTGAATTTATTTTTTTTCAAATTTTTTTTTGTTTTTAGGACAAACACAAACAAACAAATACAAATTCTGCTTGGTACATTCCCTTACAAATACACATTAAATTCTTAACAAGAAAAAAGGAAGATATATAAATATATATATATATATATATATGTAGGTCTTGGTGTATATATATATATATATATATATATATATATATATATATATATATATATGTAGGTCCCAGGAGAACAAAGCTGAAGACACCAGCCTGAAGATGACGGGTGAGATTTCGTCGAAACGTTGCCAAGGTATTCTCAATCTTACACGGGACAAGACCCGAATACACCAAGACCTACATATACACACACACACACACACACACACACACACACACTGAGAATACCTTGGCAACGTTTTGACGAAATCTCATCCGTCATCTTCAGGCTGGTGTCTTCAGCTTCGTTCTTCTGGGAGAAGTGCGTGATCGTGGCTGTTTTCCCTTTTAAACTCCAGAGTTGGCTGTGTTGTTACTTCTTGATTGGTTGATGGAGTTGATGTATGCAGATTGGATGGCTTTTTCCTGAGACCCTGTGTGGCTGAGGTGCTGGCTGTGTGTCTCTCAGCCTTTTGTGTTGTAACGACCTGGGTAATGGGCTGTGTGATGACCTTCTGAGTTCTATTGTTGTGACATCCTGGGTGTTGTGCTGTAGTCTCCTGGGTCGTTGTCTGTGTTGCAACCTCCTGATGTTTTGTGTTGTGATCTCCTGAGTTCTGTGATGTAGTATCCTGGGTGGAAGGCTGTGATGTAACATTCGGCCTTGGTTTGGCTCCGAGTTTGAGGTCTGGCTATGTGTTTATAGCGTGTGTCAGTTTGCTTAGTTTGGGGTCGGAGGGGGTGTAGCAGCTGGTGTTGCAGCCATGGTCTGGTTTCTGGATGGTGGTTGCCTTTCATCTGTGGCATGGGCTTGGGTTTGAGTCTGGTGAAGGAGATTGGTGGTGGCATCATGTGTTATTTTGGGTCCGTGTTGGTTTTCGTGGCTGGGACTCGTTTGTTGATTAGGGCTAGTTTCCAGATGTCAGGGAAGTATCATCCCGTTTATTCATGTTATGGGGTGTTTTCTATTTCGATGGCTTCCCTAATTATTCTCTTGTTGAAATGTTCAGTATTGGAGATAAGTTTGGATCCCTCAAAATCAATTTCATGTCCTGTGGCTTTAAGGTGCTGGAAAAGGAGGAAGTTTTTTCTTCTTTTCTGACTGTTTTGTGTTCTGCGATGCATTTATTCTCCTGTTGGTTTGTCCAATGTATGTGGCTGGGCAAATTTTGCATGGTATTTTATAAACTCTTTGGTTTTCTAGCTGGATCTTGTCTTTGGGGTTTCTTAAGATGTTGGCTATTTTTTGGTCAGTGCCAAAGGCTGTCCTGATATTGTGTTTGTGGAGAATTTTGCTGATTTTATCTGTGGTGCCTTTGATGTAAGGGAGGAGGGCGATGCCATTGTCTTGTTCTGTGTCTTGGTTTTGGGGAGTCTCCCTTTGGATTAGGTTGGTGATTGTGCTTCTTTGGAATCCATTGGACATTAATACGTTAGTGAGGGTGTGTAATTCTGTTCTCAAGTGGTCTTTGTCAGCTAGGCTTGGTTCTGGAGATGAGGGTCTTGGCTACGGAGTTGATCTGTGCAGGGTGGTGATGGGATTGTGCATTTAAGTAGCGGTTAGTGTGTGTCTTTTTCTGGTAGGTGGTGTGTCCTAGGGAGCCATTGGGTTTTTTGTAAATTAGGATGTCCAGGAACGGAAGTTGGTTGTTGGTTTCTGTTTCCATGGTAAATTGTATTTTGGGGTGTAGGCTGTTGAGATGTGTGAGGAAGTTGTCCAGTTTTTCTTTCCCATGTGGCCAAATTACGAAAGTGTCATCTACATATCTAAGCCAGAGTTTGGGTTTGTATTCGGATTTGTCTAGAGCATTGGTTTCAAAATGTTCCATGTATAGGGTGAGAGGGGTGATCCCATAGGTGCTCCTTCTATCTGTTTATATCTTTGTCCATTGTGGATGAAGTACTGTTGGAAAGGCAATGGTTGGTCAGATCTAGGATGTGCTTATGGGGGTTGTATTTGTTTTGGATAGCTGTCAAGGCTTTTTAATAGGTACTTGAGTGAAGAGGGATATGACATCGAAGCTCACAGGTCGCTGGGTTGTAGGTTTTGTTTCTTTATTGTTTCTATGAAGTGGAAAGAGTTTGTAGTGAGGTGATGGATTCTGTGTAGGGCTGGAGTTGTTTGAGAAATTTGGCAAGGTTCTGTAGAGGTGAGCCTATGGAGCTGACTATGGGGCTGAGTGGTGTTCCTTCTTTGTGTATCTTGGGGAGGCCATAGAGCTTAGGGCATCTAGATGATTTTCTGGGGATGATTCTTTGTTGATCTTCACTGATGGGCTAGGCTTTTATTTTGATTTGGTGGTTTTCCAGATAGGGGGGTCTGGATTTAGTTGTTTGTATGCTGGTCTTGATGTAGGTTGGATGTTCTTTTGTGTATTGGTTTGGACGTTGTGACTTCAAGTCAGATAGGGCTTCAACTCCACGATGTTTTCAGTGGGGATGGCTTATTGCAAAGTTGAACCTTTGTTTCTGCCTTTGTTGAAAGTGCATTTCTGCTCATGTGTGAAAGGTTTCTGTTTTGCCTCTCAGAGGGCTAGTTGTTTGGAGTTGTCCTGGAGTGCTGGGTGGATGTTACTGAGTTTGAGGTGGAGGGTGAGT
This sequence comes from Naja naja, assembly GCA_009733165.1. Taxonomy (NCBI): domain Eukaryota; kingdom Metazoa; phylum Chordata; class Lepidosauria; order Squamata; family Elapidae; genus Naja; species Naja naja. The sequence goes on from CM019148.1 coordinate 369,455,886, forward strand.
AGGTCCCTGTTGGTTTGGTCTAGTAGGAATCTTTTCCTGTGGAGTTCGTTTCTGATTAGAGCTAATTCAGTTCTTTTCAGGATCCTTTCAGTGGCTGAGGTTTTAGTGTGGAATTTGAGTTGGAAGCATGTGGGGATCACGTTTTTGTCTTGGCAATTGCGTAGGAATGTGAGGTCACATAAGATGGTGGCTCTTCGCGACTGACTTTCTCATAGATCCCGGTCAGTTGGAAGGTTTCCTCCCCAGAGGTAGGATATTTGTTTTCATAGATTTTCACGGGTAAAAGTATGTAGGTCTTGGTGTATTCGGGTCTTGTCCCATGTAAGATTGAGAATACCTTGGTGACTTTTCGACGAGATCCCACATCTTCTGTCAGGCTTTCAAGCTTTGTGTTGTGCCATATATATATATATATATATATATATATACTAAAATAATTGTTTCTACTCAAATTCAGCTCCACCATTAGCATTAATAGCAATCTTATTCATTTCTATTTAAAATATTTCCATTTTGTTGCCAAATAACATCAATTGTCATTCACTTTAATCAGCTGTATTTCATATTACTGTACTTAAACAGTAAAAGACGGTATTAAAACCTTCCATATTTCTTTTAAAATTTTATACTTTCTTTTTATATTATTGAGAGCCTTATTCTCTTATCCTCTTTGCATCATTTAATTACTAAAAAAATACACATCACTTTAATCATCTAAAACATTTTCTAACTCCTTTCTATTTCTAATATAACAATGTTATCTCATGTACCCTTGCAGAATCCTCTCTTTGAATTAAATTTTTAACCATTATCTCTGTGTCTCTTAAATAAATTTATCCCTTTAATTCTTGTACGCTTTTTCTGTTTCTGTATATCTTGTTTCAATCCTTTATAACTTCTTTTCTTTTCCATCCCCCCTTCTTCTCCCTCCCCTTTTTGTTCCCTTTTCTATCTAATTCTCCCTTCTGAGATCCTCCCTTCTGTTAGCAATGTTAAATTATGCTTTTTTTTGGTTGTTGCTTCAGGTCTTAAGTTTTTAACCCCCTTTCCCCCCCTTCCCCATTTTTACCACACTTAAAGTTTCTTTATCATTAAAGATGGCTTCTTCTTTGTCCTGCCCTTCTTGTTCAGCAAGTATTTCTTGTTATTTTTCATATTTCAAGATCTCCATTTCAACAGATTGAAATGCGGGGCAAAAAGTCTCTCCTGTCACTTGTGCTTCCTCTTTATGTTCTTTAAGTATCATTTTTAATTCTTCAAGGAGTGATGGCATCTTAGGAAAAATTTTAAAGTAACCCCCAGTTAGTTTTAATCCATTTCACTAGGATCCACTGTCCAAAATTCCAAGAATCATCCAATAATCCAAAGCTGTTTCTTGCTTCTTTTCCCACTTTCTCTTTCCAGGGGCTTTACTGTCTTGTAACAAAGTTCCAGCTAAAATGTATTCTTTTCAAATCTTGTTAAGGTTCCACTCTCAATACTTTTTAGTTCCAGGTGGTATCCTCCACTTTTCCAGATTCCACCCTCTTTTTGCTTTTCTTCCTCAGCTTTCTTTCTTTCTTTCTTTTAAAAAAAAGTTCTTTAAATTATTCAAGAATCTTTATCCCTTTGACACTTTGTTTTCAGCTAAAAGTAGCCTATTAATCTCAAAGTGGATTAATATCTATTTCTTATTCAAATCTCTTCTTGATATTCCAAATCATTTAAAACTGTCAATATTAGAGAAGAGAAGAAAAAAAACAGTTCTTTTTCCTTTCCCTTTCCTTTTGCTGCTTTAAAAGTCATTTTTAGGGATGATATTATTCTTTATTGTTCAAGTTCCAGGTACCTTAAATAGGTGTTTTCACTGTTCAACCCAGACAGTCAAACTTTCTCCTTCAGATTTCCTCCTGCACGATCTTGTCTGGTCGAGTTCTTCTTTGAGGTGGCCATTTCTGGCCACCGCTGCAACTGCCTTCAGGAAAGGGAGCAAAGACCAGCTGGGCAGGAGAGATGCAGCTCTCCTCAACCCTACTAGTGGCTCCCCCCTTCTTCACCACCTCTACGGGGTGGCTTAGCCCCGAAACCAGCCGGCTCGGGGTGCTCCAGCAGCAAGCACGGATTGAAACAGTGCACGATCGCGGATTTCGGTCCATCGCCGAAGACACTCAAACTGGAAGTCCATGATACAGTTGAATTGATTTTTATATTTCATTTGTCAATATACATTTTTGCACAACCACAAAAAGATAGATGAGATAATTCTGGAATGTTGTACTTGCTAAGAATACCTTCTTCCTAACCCAAAGCCATTTCACTTCTCAACCAAGAAGCTTCTTCAATTTCTTTTTAACTTTTCCTCCAAAAATTGTACCCACCTTTTCAATGCAGTTTATTTTCTGTATGAGTTGATAGTTTGATTCCTTGACTTCTGACATGTCACAATGAGACAAAATATGTAATTGGGGACTGTTTCTAAGATGGGGAGAAGTTTATGTTTACTATTCATAATTGGACAGCCTGATTGGTGGGGCAATCAACCACACAATGGGAAGTTCTAAAGTCACCATAAAACTTTATTTTATCTTTGAAAAATCTCTCTTCCTCCAGCTCGGTGTTGGTTTTGAGTTCTCTCATGGAGACCGAAGAGTTTATCCTTCCTTCTTCCAGAATAATCCCAAGGAATTTCCTCAGTATGTGGGTTTAGTCCAGTTGCTCCTGTATTTCCAGTGGAACTGGATTGGACTTTTGGCCTCTGAAGATGACAGGGGACAACATTTCATCTCATCCCTGATGCCAATGCTCAAAGAGAAAGAGATCTGCCTGGCCTTCATAGAAATCTTTAAATTTCATGATTTGATTACTAGAGCGTTGACATCACCTTTTTCTTTCAATGCTTGGTTTAAAGCAGAAGTGCTTATTCTGTTTGGAGAATCCAGTAGTAGTGCCTATGTACAGTTGGCTGCATCTATTCACCAGCACTCAGGAATAACAACATTTCAGAATGTTTGGATCTTAATTTCCCACTCAAAACTTACTGTAAAGGGATATCGAGACTTACTGAAAGTAATGAAACCCTTCCATGGGGCTTTGCAATTTAGGGACCACACCAGGGATTTATCAGAATTCAGCCAATTCCTCCTGTCTTTGGACCCTTTGAATCCACAAGGGGACTTCTTTCTCCCACTATGGTGGGAGTCGGTCTTTGAGTGCAAGATCCCAAGATCAAACCAGATCCCTCAAAGGGGGAGACATCCATGTACAGGAAAAGAGAATTTACAGAAAACACCACCTTTAATTTTTGAAAGAAGCATGACAGGTGAAAGTTACAATATCTACAATGCCATTTATACGGTGGCACATGCATTACATGCAATGTATGGATCCAGAGTGAGACAAGCCATGATGAGACTTGGAAAGAAGATCTTAAATGTTCAATCATGGCAGGTAATCTCTGTGACTTCTTATGTAGTCCAGATATCCTTAGACAGGAAGCTCTCCTCACCTATCTTTTGAATTATTGATTAAACACCTATATGGCATCCTATCACTGCATCTCCAAGGGATTAAAACAGCAATTATTTTTTTAAAAAATACAAATATAATGTTTTGTTGAAAATGGGTAGAGGAAGAAAAGAGAAATAAATCAAACCAGATGTCCTTAAGATTCATGCAAGAAAGACCTTCCAAAAAGGTCTTCTTCTAAGACATTCCTAAATGGTCTTCAGAGGTTATCAAAGGTCTTCAGGTAGACAGTCTGAATTCCATGGAGAGGCCATTCTAGGCAGGAAGTATCATCCCACAGCAAGATGACAATTCTACACTGTGTTTCAACAGTCTTAGTGGGTATATTTGCAGAACCATCTCAGTTTTGTTCAGTATGTAGCCTGAATCCTACTTGTAAAAAGACATTCAATTCAATTCATTTTAACCTTGGTTTATGGTTCCATTGGTTTGAATTATGTGAGACCCCACCCTATGTATTTAGTTTGCAATTTCTTGCACTGACATGCTTATTGTATAAAAGCAGCCTCTGTCAACCTGAACATACACAACAGGACTCTAAAACTCATCTGACTTTTTTCTGCATCAAAGATTAAACAATCTTTACTATAAACTTCCATATGCATTTATTAAATATCTATAGAATTAGAATTAGAATTCTTTATTGGCCAAATGTGATTGGACACACAAGGAATTTGTCTTGGTGCAAATGCTCTCAGTATACATAAAAGAAAAGATACATTTGTCAAGAATCAAGATCATAAGGTACAACACTTAATAATAGTCATAGGGTACAATAAGAAATCAAATCATACTAGGAAACAGTCAATATAGATCATAAGGATACAAGCGACAAAGTTACAGTCATACAGTCACAGGTAGGAGGGGATGGGTGATAAGGAGTGATGAGAAGATTAATAGTAATAATAGTGCAGACTTTGTAAATAGTTGGACAGTGTTGTGGGAATTATTTGTTTAGCAGAGTGATGGCGTTTGGGAAAAAACTGTTCTTGTGTCTAGTTGTTCTGGTGTGCACTGCTCTATAGTGTCGTTTTGAGGGAAGGAGTTGAAACAGTTTATGTCTGGGATGTGAAGGGTCTGTAAATATTTTCACAGCCCTCTTTTTGACTCGTGCAGTATACAAGTCCTCGATGGAAGGCAGGTTGGTAGCCATTGTTTTTTCTGCAGTCCTAATTATCCTCTGAAGTCTGTGTCTGTCCTGTTGGGTTGCAGAACCAAAGCAGACAGTTATAGAGGTGCAGATGACAGACTCAATCATTCCTCTATAAAATGTATCAGCAGCTCCTTGGGCAGTTTGAGCTTTCTGAGCTGGTGCAGAAAGATCATTCTTTGTTGTGCTTTTTTGATGATGTTTTTGATGTTAGGTGTCCATTGTATTATACCATTATATTATACCATATCAATGCATCTCTAAAAAGATTCAGACACACTAATTTAAAACAGTAATATGAATTAAGTATCAAATATATTGTTGAGAAGCATAAAGGAATGAAGTATACCAAACCAGATGTTCATAAGATTCATAGAGGAAGGATCTATGAAGTTCTGAAACACGTTCAATGGTTACCTGGCCAATTCAGGGAAGACATACTGGCCCAGAGCAAGATGACAATCTGGGGGCCTGTATGCAAGATGCGATGCTTCAAAAGATCATGTTCAGTCCTGGTGGACACATTTGTAGAACCCTCTCAGTTTCCCTAACTATGTAGGCTGAACCCAACCTGTAAAAAACCTAATTTTAACCTTGGTATATGTTTCTGTGTCTATGGAGAGTCATCCAGGTCATGGTTGTCTCAAAGGTGCTTCTTTGAAAGGCAACTGGACTTTATTCTTTGAGGAAGACATTTTGCTCCTCATCCAAGAAGCTTCATCAGTTCTAATTAATAATCCTTCCATCCCCTTGCCATCCAGTTAAAACTGATGAAGCTTCTTGGATGAGAAGCAAAACATCTTCCTCAAAGAAAAAAACAAAACAACACAAAGTCCAGTTGCCTTTTGAAAAATCACCCTGGAGATTTAGCATCCTATGTTATCCACCCAATTTTCTAAGACAACCGCTTTGTCAACATTGTCCTAACAGGTTCCTGTCATCAGGTATCAATATCAATATCAAAGACTCATTTTTGGATCTCTCTGAACACTGAAGGGACAAACAAGGACAGGTTTTGTAGCCCCTGGTTACTATTTTTTTCTTTTTCACTATTAGCTAGACAAAGTCAGTAGTCAGTACACTATTGTGACAGAAATTATTTCATCATTCCTAAAATGGATTTGCAACTTACTGAGCCATGGCAGTGCAGTGGTTACAATGCAGTATTGCAGACTGACTCTGCCCATTGTCTGAAGTTCGATTCTGACCAGCTCAAGATTGACTCAGCATTCCATCCTTCTGAGATTGGTAAAATGAGGACCCAGGTTGTTTGGAGGCAAACTCTGCCCACTGCCAGTAGTTTGATTCTCACCAACTCAAGATCAGCTCAATCAGAATACAGCTGGAAGGGACTTTGGAGGTCTTCAAGTTCAACCCCTGCTCAAGCAGGAGACCCTATACAATTTCATGTAGGGTCAGTATTCTATCTTTCTGAGGTCAGTAAAATTAGGAGTCAGATTGTTGGAGGCAATATGCTGATTCTGTAAACCACTTAGAGAGGGCTATAATGCACTGTGAAGCAGTATATATAAGTCTAAGTGCTAAGATATTGCTACAATATCTTACAAGTCCTCCGATCTAAAGTAAACAGCCAGATATCATGGGAGCAAAACAATAAAACATATTTTGGAGTCTCTCTTTAAAATATTTGAATGTAGGTATGATTGTGATGAACCCAGAGTTGAAGAAGCAAGGATACTGGATAACGCTAAGGAAGGAGACAAATATTTGGTGTTACTCCTGATTACTCAGATCTCCACCAAGGGAACTCCTCAAGGTTATCAGAGATTATAATCTAAGATGATGGCCATCACAGAATGATAAATGCCATGATATCTCATGGGTGGCTTTCATTAGGTACTCCAATGTCTGAAGATCTGTTTCCTTTCAGATTCTTCCCTATTTGAGGAATGTCCAGTTCAACAACAGATGATCTTCTGATGCTGGTTCCCCAATCAATCTTTTGTCGCTGTCAAAGTTGGGCATATAGATCCTGGGGCTCCTCCTGGCCAGGATTTCACCATTAATTCTGATGCAATTGTGTGGCCTATAAAGGTGAGCTGGAATCTTCTCGGGGAAATATTCACGCTGTCCTGAGGATGCAGATCATCCAGAATCAGAAAATAGTACAGCTATTTGGTGAAGATACCACTTCCATAAAGCCATGTAAACATCTTTACATGTGACACATTTGAGAACTAATTTCCCATGCCCACAAAAGATTAGGATTGGGAAAAGTTTCTTGAAACACAGGAGGCCCTTGTAAATAGGGCCATCAGTCTATTTTTATCCCTTGTTCCTTCAGTTCTTGATTCACTTTTTTTAATTTTCCATTGTTCATTCAATAATTTTATATTGAATTTAGCTCACTAAGAAAGTATTTAAGTCAAAGGATATTGGGATACACCATTTGCTTTTACAACTAAAATAGGAAATAAAAATATTGTACAAAGATAATTTATACAAAATGTTTTACTATTGGCATTTACCCCCAGCAAGATTGGCTAAGATGTTCCCTAATAGACAGCAAATTGTTGGAAATGTAATTATAAACAGGGAACTTATTTCCATATTTATTTATTTTATTTATTTATTTATTTTTGGGACTTGTATGCCACCCCATCTCTGAAAACTTGGGGTGGCTCACAGCTAAAACAATAAATACAACAATAGTGAATTAAGAAAAGATTAAACTAAAAGCCCAAAAGACAATTAAATACTAAAAAAATAAACCACCCCACCCCCAGTGCTCAGCTGGTGGTCAAACAACCAGGTCTTCAAATCATGGCGGAAGGTGCGGAGGTCAGGGGCCAGAAGCGGAGCCAAGGGGAGTTGGTTCCAGAGGTCGGGGGGCACAACGAGGCTCGTCATCGGGGACTACCAGTGGCTGCCAGCCGATCCCATGAGTCCTCGCTTATGTGCTCGCGACAGGTTGGCATTCGTTGTCGGCAGTCGCCTCCCTGAGGACCCATGTCATGCAGGACCTTGTATGTAGAACCTTGAATCTCACCTGGAGTGAACCGCAACCAATGCAGGCAGCGCAGGAGGGGGGTAACATGGGAGAATCGGGAGACTCCCATCACCACCAGGCCGCCTCATTCTGCACCAGCTGCAATCTCCGGATGGTATGCAAGGGCAGTCCTAAATAGAGGGTGTTGCAGTAGTCGAGTCTAGAGGTAACAACGGCATGAGTGACTGCACGCAGGGCATCTCGGTCCAGTATGAAGGCGAACAAGGGAGCTGGGCAAAGGCCCCCTGGCCGCCCCCACCTGCTCCTCCAACCGAGCTGTACATCCAGGAGGACCCCAGACTTCCATCCACAGGGGCAACACCGATCCCCCCAAAGATGACTTCGGATGCCACAGCCACTCAGTCTTGGCCGGGTTGAGTTGAAGCATGTTCCAAACTTACCGCATCCAGACACCGGTCATCAGAGAGAGGGCATGGCTGACTTGGTTTGGGGTAGAGATGCTGGGTGTCATCTGCGTACTGATGGAATCTCACCCCAAAACCACGGATGATCTCACCGAGCAGCTTCATATAGATGTTAAATAGGTAGGAAGTGAACCACCGAAGCATGGTGCCCTCCACTCCCAACCCCTCGAGGCGTCACAAAAGGATACCATGGTTGATGGTATCGAAAGCCGCTGAGAGGTCTAATAGGACCAGAGGAAAAACCCCTGTCCCGGGCCCTCCAGAGATCATCCATCAGCACGACCAATGCCGTCTCTGTGCTGAAACCAGGTCGGAAGCCTGATTGATACGGATCCAGGTAGTCCGCTTCATCCAGGAAAAGTGGAACCTGCCAAGCCACCACACTCTCAACAACCTTCACCAAAAAGCGAAGGTTGGAGACTGGATGAAAGTTGTCTAACACGGTCGGGCCCAGGGCAGGCTTCTTCAGGAGGGGTCTCACCACCCCCTCTTTCAAGGCGGAGAGGAAAAAACACCTCACTGCTGCTGACCACTGCCCAGAGCCACCAAGAGACCTCTCGGCATAGGCCAGCCAGGAAGGGCACGGGTCCAACAAACATGTGATGGAACTCAGCCGCCGATAGTCCTGTCCACTTCATCCTCGAAACAGGATCGAACTCATCCCAAACCACACTGGCCAGACTGCCTGTATCCTGTTCCTCAGACCACTGCAAATCAGGACAACCCAGCCCCAATTTGAGCGATCTTATCTGACAGATATTGACCAAACTCCTCAGCCCTTCCCTCGCACAGGCCCGCCCCACTCGGATGAAGGAAGAGAGAGCCGGTAAAACAGGGTGGCTGGCGGTTATCTGCGCAGACGCTATGAGGGCGAGAGATAAGACCTTCTCGCCGCCTCATAGCTACCAGGTAAGTCCAATATGGGCTCTTAGCTGGGCTCAATCGATTGGGAGGTGGACCTCCACCTGCTCTCTAAGCCCCTCCATGGCGCGCCATCTCCCGGAGCTCCTCTGAATACCAAGGAGCCATCCGGGATCCACGGCATGTGAGGGGTCACATGGGGACAACCCTGTCGAGGGCCTCCAATGCAGCCTATTGCCAAGCAGTCGTCAGATCCTCGACAGAGCTGTGGGCAAGGGGAGAGGGAAGAAACCCCAGTTCCACCTGGAACCTCTCCGGTCCAAGGCTGGGGGCGGAACCATCTAGGCAGCTCATCATCCCAGCAGTGGGGGGCGGCCTGTTGAAAGACCAGCCGTAGGAGATAGTGATCAGACCATGGAATGGGCAATGCTGTAAAAGTGGCTTGCCCTCTGTCACTACGCCACTTCTCAGAGACAAAAACTAGGTCAAGAGTGTTTCCCCCCTCTATAAGCAGTTGACATTGTCATTTTATAATTCTGGGACCATCGTATTTGCCAAAAATTGGAAAAATGATAAAATACCTATGCAGGAGGAAGTGATTAGGAAAATTATGGACTGTGCTGAAATGAGTAAATTGACATTTGAAATTAGAGAACAAGAAGATAAACAATTTTACAAGATATGGGATTTGTTTTATCAATGGTTGGATAAAAAGACTTGGTAATGCAATAGACTATATAATTTTGTAATAGAAATATAATAGGCTGATATAAAATATAATGTTGATATATATAACCATTGGATGAAAGTATAACATAAATTTTAGATTAAAATATATCTCTAGATATATGATGAAATAAATAGTTTAATTGTATACAAGTAATAATTGATAAATACATAATGTTTTATAGATAATGAGAAATTTTCTTTTTGATAAATTGTGAGTGATGAATATGAAATGATGACACAAAGGATTTGTAACCAACTGACACACTGTATGTATATATGGAAGATGGTTTTATGTTTTGTATGTCCTGTTTGTATGTTTGTCAAAATAAAAACTTTTATATATAAAAAAGAGTGTTTCCCCCCTCATGAGTTGGGCCCAGAATTAATTGGGTCAGGCCCATGGCTTCCATAGAAGCCATGAATTCCAACCCCGACGTTCCCCAGGGGCAAGTTGAAGTCCCCAGGACTAAGGTCCGGGAACTCCACCGCCACCCCAGAGAGGACGCCAAGAAGCCCAGGCAGGGCTGCTGTCACACAGCTGGGAGAAAGGTATGCGAGCAGCAAGCCCACCCAACCATTAGGCCCCCACCTCAGGAGGAGGGTCTCACTCCGCCATCTCCAGTGACTCCCTTGGAAACAGGGTCTCCTGGATAACCACAGACCATTGGGAAAAAAATTTTAAAAGTTTCCCTTCCTATCAAATTTAAAATTTAACCCCTTAGATGATGCCACCTCTGGGGGATCCCAGGATCCGTCATTAAGGTAAGCTCTTGATAGCGTAGAGGGCCACTTCACAGACAGGGGAGCCGTCTGGAGGGCCCATAACTCTAGCAGAGAGTAGGCAGGCATGACAAATAAATCTCAAGGCTGGTCGATACAGGAGGTAGTTGATTAGGTGGAAAAATTGCAAGGATGGTAATACAATACAAAGGGACAGGCAATAATAATGGTCAGGAAACAGTCCACGATCAGCAGCTCTCTGACAGCAGCTGATGGTCAGAGTCGAAATAGACCAGTCACTGCTCTGCCACCACAGTGACTTGTGGCAAAGGTCCCAAGCAGCCCCCTGCCCTCTCACTGCAGGGGGGTTAAGTCCTCCCATTGCCCTCTCACTGCAATGTGGAGCAGCCAAGTCCCAGAGAGAGGAGGCAAGATGCAAGTCCGGGTGGGTGGTATAGGTGAACCGGGCATCTTCAATAGTGCCAAACAAGTCCAAGGTGATATAAACAGGCAAGGAAACAATAGTCAAAGATGGAACACCCAAGCACCATAGGGCAGCCAGGTCTGTAGGAGTCCAGGAAAAGTACAGCATTCGCATACTGGCCACAACCACGGGTCTAGAACCAAGGCACCATCCCTTCTTGGGGGGGGTCTCCGCCAAGACTCAACCCACAAACCCGTCTGGGGTAGAGCCAGCTCACCCGGCCCGGGCCATGATCGCAAACACCTTCCTTCCGGGCCCTCCAGACCTGCAGGCCTCAGACCCTCCCCGTAGGTCTGTTCCTCCCAGAACTCTCACTTCTGGGGAAAAAGGAAGGGGGAGCTCCTCGGGGATGGGTCAAAAAGTCCAAACCCCTGCAGAAATGCAACCCCCATCCGTAAACCGGGGAAAAGGGGGGGCCATTGGGCCAACAGTTCCGCTGTCAGCGGACTCCATGCGGTTACCTTCATGGTAACCGCGGTATCATGCACCAAAGACCACCACCGTTGCTGCTGTCTTCCACGTAGCCGAGGCCCCGGTGCTGCAGTAGAATCGTAAGTTGCCAGGCCGCTGTAACCACTGCCGCTGTTAGACCTCAGCCTCGCCACGTCCATCGCCAGCAGCAAACAGCTGACGAACACCGCCAGCGACAGCCTCGGGTCTTCAAAAGCCATCGCCATCACCACAGGCGTCAAAACCCCTGGCACCAGGGCTTCACCAGGGCTTCATGGATCAAGCGGGGCAAGCGGCAGTGGCGTAGGGCAAATGGCCATATGTAGGGCATGTCCATATGTGGTGGACATGCCCTCAAGCTAAAAATTATTGGTTTAAAATTAGGAAATGGCTGGAGAAAATTACAAAACAGAAAATTGAATTGAGACCAGAGACATTCCTATTGGGTATATTAAGAGATAAAATAAGTAAGAGACTCCAATACATTATATTACATATAATAACTGCAGCAAGAATAACCTTTGCCCAGAATTGGAAAAGTGACAGCATTCCCTCTGATATTATGATAATGAAAAAGGTTTTAGAGTGTGCAGAAATGGATAGGCTTTCAATGGAAATGAAGGAGACAGGGGAGACAGAGTACTATGAAATTTGGAATTTATAGTATAATTGGCTGCAAGGTAGACACAAAATAGAGAGATGAAATGAAAGGTTATGGTGTGATGAAATAATTTGGTAGGAAGAGGCATAACTATGTATGCTTATGTATAAATATGTAAATAACTATGTAAACATATGAAAATATGACATAAATCAAATGTAAAATAATTGTAATAATATTTAATAATATTCTATATACTTAAGAATATGTCAAAGTGAGTGAACACTACTACAAATATTCTGCAATTAATGGAAATATGTTTTTAATTGTTTTTTAATTGTAGAATTTGTTTAATCAAGTTTTTTAAATAAATAATAATAAAAAAAGAAACACAAGCGGCAATTAGGACTTCCAAAACTTCTTCCCACAGACCATCCTCATTCAGTTGGATCCTCATGATTTTTTGTTTTGGAAAAGATGTTACTCAATGACACAAACCTTCTTTTGTACCCCAAGGTGCCAATTCCGATATCCAGCATCCACTGGGGTGTTTGGGGGTGCCACTGTCTCCCGAATCCCCCATGGTTTCTGGTAGACCATGGCCATGCATTTTCTTTGAAGGCATTCTACAGATGGAAACAAGAATGCAGAGAAGAATAAATGAACCATGTTCATTGCTAAAACCACCGCAAGCATTTGCTTTTTATCTTTTAGAAGGTACCTTTTGCCAGGTGTGGCATGAAGAGGTGGCAGGCAGGAGAGAGGAGAAGATTTTCACAGGGCAAGCAAGTTTGCTGCTACAAATGTGATGCTTGTCCAGAAGGGACCATTTCTAATCAGACAGGTTGAGCAGACTTCAAATGTACATATTCCAGGATCAAGGAAGCCATAAATCTGTTGGAAGAAATGTCCATCTGGGTTCAGTTCCAAGTGGGAAGAAAGACACTGGAAACATGGAGACTGCTTGGAAGAATGGTTTAACGGTGAAGCAGAACCACCAAGCTATGTGTGATCCTGGGTAGCAGGCCACATGGAATGGAGATATTTATCTCTTGGGCCTTGCCCTAGAGCTTCCTGTTCCTGTGGCAAGGGCATATATCCTATTGGCTGTCAGACTCCCAGGGGGCAGGGGTCTTAGCTAACTCTGTATGTTGTCTGTGTCCCAGGCTTGGTTGAATCTTGCTGGGTGATGTAATGAAGGGGCTTTGGGCAATTCTTCTTATGGCTTAATCGCTTTGTCCTGGTTTGGATCTTGAATGGGGGCTAATCCTATCACCCTGGAGCTAAAGGTCTTTTGTCTTGTAGATAAGCTGGCCCCAAAAATCTGCTGGGTCCCTTAAGACTTTCTGGGTCCCTTAAGATTTCTATTTCTCTTTTAGGGGAAATATTCTGCCTTTTTAATAGTTCCTAGAATATTTCATTCTTCTAGGAGAGGGCTGGATGCTAACTTTCTACAGATGAAAATATTGATTTATTTGTTATTTCTGATATGATTGGGATTTCTAAAACTATTGATATTTTTCAGAAGAACCCATCAGTGTTTATATTTTTAATATATATATATTTATTTTATTTTAACAAACAGTCCAACTTTTCTTTAAACAGTGTGTTGTTTGAGTATAAATATATTGTGTAATAACATTTATAATTACTTCAATTTTCTTACCATAACAATAACTACATTCTTATTTCAAACTACTATACCTAATGTATCTTATCATTATAACCACCCCCTTCTTAACTCTTTCCACTCTATATTCATATATTTAATTTCTAACGTCCATTTTTATTTTCCAGCCATTGATAAAATAGTTCCCATATCATACAGTATAATGTTCAGTTTGTTCTTTTTCTTTAATTGCTAGTGTTACTCTGTTCATTTCTGCACATTCTAATATTTTCCTGGTCACATTCTCTTCTATCGGAATCTTTTCACTTTTCCAGTTTTAAGTAAATACTATTCTAGCTGCAGCTAATACACAAATAATTAAATATGTCTTTTCTGTACTATAGATTTCAGGTGCTTGTATTTAAGTTGTTCTGCCCCACAGACTACCCTCAGATATCTAATACAGGATAGTTAAGCCCAACTTATGGGTCCCCTAGTAGCCTTTTCACTCCTACTTCAGCAGCAGCAATATTTTCCTGAAATAATGGGATATGTGGTTCATGCTTTAATTTCTATTATTTATTGTTTGCTTCTTCTGTCCGCATTTTCCATCTCCCATGAAATTGATATACCCTTTGAAGAAAAAGGAGATCTATCTATCTGTGCTTGCTAACTTTTTCCCACACAAAAATTCTAAAATGAGTGAATATGAAGTATAGAATAACAGAGTTGGAAGGGACCTTGGAGGTCTTCTAGTCCAACTCCATACTCAAGCAGGAAACCCTACACCATTTCAGACAAATGGTTATCCAATCTCTTCTTAAAAACTTCCAGTGTTGGAGCATTCACAGCTTCTGGAAGCAAGTTGTTCCACTAGTTAATTGTTCTAACAGGAAATTTATCCTTAGCTCTAAGTTGCTTCTCTCATTGATTAGTTTCCATCCGTTGCCTTTTGTTCCACCTTCAGGTACAAAGTAGAAAAGTTGATTCAGAGACTTCTTTGTGTTATTATGATCTGAAACTTTCTTTCCCTTCTCCCTCCTGTAATCAATTTATGTTTAAATCACTTTTGATCAGGAAAAGAGTCTTTTCCTCATATAACACTCAATGTTTACAGAAACTGGGCATGGCTAGTCTAGTGAACAGAAGGACCAGAGGAGACATGAGAGCAGTCTTCCAATATTTGGGGGGCTGCCACAGAGAGGAGGAGGGTCAAGCTATTCTCCAAAGCACCCGAAGGCCAGACAAGGAATAATGGATGGAAACTGAACAAGGAGAGATTCAACCTAGAAATAAGGAGAAATTTCCTGGCAATGACAACAGTCAACCAATGGAACAGAACTTGCCTTTGGAAGTTGTGGGAGCTTCATTACTGGAGACTTGCAAGAAGAGACTGGACTGCCATTTGTCAGAAATGGTGTATTTTTTATTTTATTTGTTTATTTGTCAAGGAATTATAAGATAACAGGTATAAATATAAAAGTTATGAATACATGAAATGGATATGAATAAGAAAAATAAAAAGAAACAATAGGACAGGGATGGTAGGCATGTTGGTGCGCTTATGCATGCCCCCTACAGACCTCTTAGGAAAGGGGTGAGGTCAATAATAGACAGTCTAAAGTTAAAGTTTTTGGGGTTTGGGGAAGAAACCACCGAGTCAGGTAGAGTATTCCAGACATTGACCACTCTGTTGCTGAAGTCGCATTTCCTGCAATCAAGTTTGGTGTGGTTTACCTTGAGTTTGTATCTATTGTGTGCTCCTGTATTGTTATGATTGAAGCTGAAGTATTCATTGACAGGTAGGACAGTGTAGGTCTTCTGCTTCAGTGAGGGGGTTGGAAAAATGGCCTACAAGGTCATATTATCAGGATTTGGGGGAAGGAAAAAGACGTGCTTCTTTTACACAGACTCTGAAGCCAAGCTGAACATTTCTAATGTCTCTTTCTCAAAGCTAATCTTGCTGTCATTTCAGACAAAGCCTTTCTCCCGTTGTGTGAAGCATTGCCTTCCAGGTCAAGCCAAGAAAGTTGCAGAAGAGAAACCCACTTGTTGCTACAGATGTGTTTCTTGCCCAGAAGGGACCATTTCTAATCAAACAGGCAAGTGGCCCAAGAAGTTGCTCTGACAGGAATGAGGAAGTATAGGAGAAAAAGAGAACATGAGGTTGCAAATCAGTTGTGCAAACCAACACACCCATCTACCTACTGTAGACTTGCATTTATGACAATTTTGCAGCTCTAAAAATAAAGGAAGATTAATTGAATTCTACTCATGGCAGAGACCAGGAAGATTTCTTCCTAAATGAAGAACTCCATGAAGAACTTGGGTCAAGCTATTTTCCATAGCACCCAAAGGCCAAACAAGGAACAATGGATGGAAATTGAACAAGGAGAGATTCAACCTGGAAATAAGGAGAAACTTTCTGACAGTGAGAACAATCAACCAATGGAACAGAAGTTGTCTTCGGAAGTTGTGGGAGCTTCATCATTGAAAGCTTTCATGAAGAGACTGGACTGCCATTTGTCAGAAATGGTGTAGGGTCTCCTGCTTGGGCAGGGGGTTGGACTAGATGACCAACAAGGTCCCTTCCAACTCTGTTAATCTAAATTTCAATCTCTCCCATTTTGTGATTCCGCCCCCCAGAATCTACCAACAGGTAGCATACACAAATACAAAACAGCAGGGTTTTGAGCTAAAGATATGTCTTCTAGAAGTTCCAGTACAAACTGAAAAATTCAGCTGTCAATCTTTCTCTGAGAGACACAGTAGTCATGGGAGTACTCATTGACTGGAGAGGGCGTTTTATCCCACAGCAAATTGATCAGATCAAGTGGAGCTGATCAGGTCTTTGTCTCAGGCTAATCTGTCTCAAGGGTCATCATGAATGAAGTCCAATTTTCCCTTTTTGATTTCCCCATTAAGTACTCAGTGTATCATTCCATCAACACATTTGCGGATTGGCCACAGCCGAAAGGGAATAGTCATGTCACCACCAAGTGGGGGGAGAATGCCAATGGCAGATGCCCCTGAAATGCTTAGCAAAGAACTTTAATGTTATAATTTTATCTTGATTTCAGATGCAGCCAACTGTGACCTCTGTCCAGAAGACCAATATCCCAACAAAGACAAGGACAACTGCATTGCCAAGAAGTTCCACTTCCTTACTTATGAAGAGTCCCTGGGATACATTTTGGCTTCTCTGGCTCTTTTTCTTTCTCTAATTACAACTGCAATTCTGGTGGTTTTCCACAAACATCATGACACACCAATTGTCAAGGCCAACAACCGAAATCTCACCTATATCCTCCTGGTCTCTCTCCTGCTTTGCTTCTGCTGCTCCTTCCTCTTCATTGGAAAACCCAGGAATCTCACCTGTCTCTTCCGACAATCTGCCTTTGCTATTTTCTTTGCCCTTGCAGTTTCCTCTGTGTTGGCAAAGACTGTCATGGTGGTTCTGGCCTTTATGGCCAACAAGCCAGGGAACAAAACAAGGAAACTCTTAGGGAAACCACTGACCAATTCCATTGTCATAGCCTGTCCTCTGATCCAAGCAGTTCTTTGTTCTATTTGGCTGGCAACCTCTCCTCCATTTCCCAACATGAACTTCCAATCCTTGGTAGGAGAGGCCATCTTGGAATGCAACGAAGGCTCAGCTTCCATGTTTTACACTGTCCTCACCTACTTGGGTTTTTTGGCCATCATCAGTTTCACCATGGCCTTTCTGGCTAGGAAATTACCTGACAGCTTTAATGAAGCCAAGTTCATTACTTTCAGCATGCTGGTCTTTTGCAGTGTTTGGATCTCCTTCCTCCCCACCTACCTGAGCACCAAAGGGAAGTCCATGGTGGCCGTGGAGATCTTCTCCATCTTGGCCTCTGGGGCTGGTCTCTTGGCTTGTATCTTTTTCCCCAAATGCTATATTATCCTATTGAGGCCAAATCTGAATTGTAAAGAGAATATAATGAGGCACAAGAATCTCTGACTTATACAGCAACTGGGAACATTAATTCTGAGTTTTGGGCATTTTTGTATTTCATCTGATTTTTTTTTTAAAAAAGTGGAATGAAAGGGGTGCTTTTCGATTAAATATTTGTAAATCAAGTTATATGACAAATGATAAAATATCCAATAACCAGCAATAATTGCTCCCTCCTTGTTTCTTCCTGGCTGATCTCTCTTCTTTTTCTGAATCTTTATCCTGATTGAGGGAAACATCTGGAATAACTTCTCCATGCCACTTTTATTATTTATTTATTTATTTATTTATTTATTTATTTATTTATTCGACTTATATGCTGCCCCCTCTCCTGAAGGACTCGGGGCAGCTTACAAATTAAAAACAACACAACAATAAATTAGATAAAAACCAGATTAAACAAATTAAGCCGAATTAACACTAAAATCCCAAAATTAAAACTCTAAAAACCACCCCACCCCAGGGTGAAAGAAGGGAGCAAAAATAGAATAGAATAGAATAGAATAGAATAGAATAGAATAGAATAGAATAGAATAGAATAGAATTCTTTATTGGCCAAGTGTGATTGGTCACACAATTTGACTAGGTGCATGTGGTCTCAGTTTACATAAAAGAAAAGATACATTCATCAAGAGTCAAGAATCATAAGGTACAACACTTAATAATAGATATAGGGTACAATAAGCAATCAAATAATATTAGGAAACAGTGAAAAAATCATTAGTATTCAAGCAACAAAGTTACGGTCATACAGCCATAAGTGGGAGGACATGGGTGATAGGAAGGAAGGAAGGATTAATAATAGTAGTAACAGTAAGGCAGACTTAGTAAATAGATTGACAATGTTGAGGGAATTATTTGTTTAGCAGAGTGATGGCATTCAGGAAAAAACTGTCCTTGTGTCTAGCTGTTCTGGTGTGCAGTGCCCTATAGTGTCATTTTTTTTTTTTTTTGAGGGTAGAAATTGAAACAGTTTATGTTCCCGATGTGAGGTGTCTGTAATCATTTTCACAGCCCTTTTTTGGCTCATGCAGATCCTCAATGGAAGGCAGGTTGTTAGTAACTGTTTTTTCTTCACTCCTAATTACACTCTGGAGTCTGTGTCTGTGCTGATGGTTGAAGAGCCAAACAAGACAGTTATAGAGGGGCAGATGACAGACTCAATAATTCCTCTGTAGAACTGGATCAGCAGCTTCTTAAGCTGAGTTGGCACAGAAAGAAGATTCTTTGTAGTACTATTTTGATGAGCTTTTTGATATTAACTGTCCATTTTAGGTCTCATGATATGATAGAACCTAGAAATTAAAAGGTCTCTACTGTTGATACTGTGTTGTCCAGTATTGTAAGAGGTGGTAGTATGGGAGTGTTTCTCCTAAACTCTACCACCATTTCTAGGTTTTTCAAAACTGCAGCAAAAATCAGAAATTTTGACCTTATATACAATGGAGGATTTTCCCTTACATCATTATTTTTTAGAAATCTTATCATATTCTAAACATGCCTCAAAGACAAATATAAATGAGGCCGATCCTGCATCAGTTAGAAATTCTTGTTTCTTATCATATTTTCTCTACAATTCAGATTGGGCCTCAGTAGGATAACATAGCATTTGGGGAAAAAGATACAAGCCAATAGAGCAGCTCCTGAGGCCAAAATTGAGAAAATCTCAACAGCCACCATGGATTTCCCTTTGGTGCTCAGGTAGGTAGGGAGGAAAGTAATCCAAACACTGCAAAAGACCAGCATGCTAAAAGTAATGAACTTGGCTTCATTAAAACTATCAGGCAATTTCCTAGCTAAAAATGCCACTGTGAAACTGATGAGGGCCAAAAAACCTAGGTAGGCAAGGACAACGTAAAACATTAAAGATGAACCTTCCTTACATTCCAAAATAATCTCTCCAAACAAGGAGTGGAAGTCCAAGTGAGGAAATGGAGGAGAGGTTCCCAGCCAGGTGGCACAAAGAAGGGCTTGCATCAGGGGACAGGCTATGACAATGGAATTGGCCAATGGTTTTCCTAAGAGTTTCCTTATCTTGTTCCCTGGCTTGGTAGCCATGAAGGCCAGAACCACCATGACAGTCTTTGCCAAAACAGAGGAAACTACAATGGAGAAGAGAACGGCAAAGGCAGATTGTTGGAAGAGGCAGGTTATTTTCCAAGGTTGACCAATGAAAAAGAAGGAAGAGAGGAAGGAGAACAGGAGGGAGACCAGGAGGATGTAGGTGAGATCTCGGTTGTTGGCCTTGACAATTGGTGTGTCATGATGTTTATAGAAAATCACTAGGACTGAAGATGTGGTCACAGAGAGAAAGAGAGTAAGAGAAACCAAGATTCCTCCCAGGTTGTCTTGAAAGGCAAGGAAGTGGATCTTCTTGGCAATGCAATGGTCATTGTCCATGTTTGGATATTGATCTTCTGGGCAGGGTTCACAGTGAGCTGCATCTGAAATCAAGTGTCTAAGACTTAAACAATCTAAGAGTTTCAGAAGCACCTACTATGGTTATTGTTCCTCCTATAGAGATGATATTATTATTATTATTATTATTATTATTATTATTATTATTATTATTAATTTATTTATTTAGACGTGTATGCCGCCCTTCTCCCTAAGGACTCAGGGCGGCGAACATTTTAAAAACCAAACAGATTACAATAAAAAATAATTAAATAACTACAAGCCTAAGAACAATTAATTAAAATTTAAATAAAACAACTAAAATAACCTACCCCTAAAAAATAACCCATCCCGGGTCAGTCCAGACCGGCCTGCTGAAATAGCCAGGTCTTCAGGTCTCGGCGAAAGGAGCGGAGATCAGGGGCCAAACGGAGATCCACAGGGAGTTGATTCCACAGGGTGGGCACTCCCACAGAAAAGGCCCTAGCCCTGGGAATCGCCAGCTGACAGTGTCTAACCAACAGAATCCCAAGGAGGCCCCTCCTGTGGGAACGCACAGGGCGATCGGAGTGTGATGCTGGCAGGAGACATTCCCACAAGTACCCTGGACCCAAGCCATTTAGGACTTTATAAGTCATTACTAACACTTTGAAGGCAACCCGGGAGGCAACTGGCAACCAGTGCAAGCCGTGCAGGAGGGGTGTAACATGGGAGTATCGGGACACCCCCATCACAGTCCGCGTGGCCGCCTTCTGCACCAGCTGCAACCCCCGGGTGGTCCGCAAGGGCAGCCCCATGTAGACAGCGTTGCAGTAGTCGATTCTGGAAGTGACGAGCGCATGAGTGACCGAAGGGCATCTTGGCTCAGATAAGGGCGGAGCTGGCAAACCAGCCGAACCTGGGTAAAAGCCCCCCTGGCCACAGCCCCCACCTGCTCCTCTAAACTGAGCTGTGGATCCAGGAGGACTCCCAGATTCATCGTCCTATCCACGAGGGGCAACACCTCTCCCCCCATGACCAAAGATGGCACATCTGCTGAGAACCGAGATGCTGGTAAGAACAGCCACTCAGTCTTGACCGGGTTGAGCCGGAGCCTGTTACTCCCCATCCAGACCTGCACCACCTCCAGGCACCGGGACATCACAGAGAGAGCATTACTCATTTGGTTTGGGGTGGAGATGTAAAGCTGGGTATCATCCGCATATTGGTGATACCTCACCCCAAAGCCACGGATGATCTCACCCAGTGGTTTCATGTAGATATTAAACAGGAGAGGTGAGAGAATTGACCCCTGCGGCACCCCACAAGTGAGGGGCCTCGGGGATGATCTCTGCTCTCCTGCCAACACTGACTGCGAGCAGCCCGAAAGGTAGGAGGAGAACCACCGTAGAATGGTGCCCCCCACTCCCAACCCCTGAAGCTGCCGCAGAAGGATACCATGGTCAATGGTATCGAAAGCCGCTGAGATATCTAAAAGGACCAGGACAGAGGAAAAACCCCTGTCCCGAGCCCGCCAGAGATCATCCATCAGTGCGACCAATGCTGTCTCCGTGCTGTGTCCAGGCCTGAAGCCCGATTGGTACAGGTCTAGATAATCAGTTTCCTCCAGGAACAATGGAAGTTGCTGAACCACCATGCTCTCAACAACCTTCGCTAAGAAGAGAAGGTTGGAGACCGGACGATAGTTGTTTAAAACGGCTGGGTCCAGAGCAGGCTTCTTGAGGAGGGGTCTGACCACCGCCTCCTTCAAGGCGGTGGGAAAAACCCCCTCATTCAAAGAGGCATTGACAACTGCCTGGAGCCAACTGTGTGTAACCTCCCTGGAGGCATAAACCAACCAGGAAGGACACGGGTCCAATAAACACGTGGTGGAAGACAACCTCTGCATGATCCTGTCCACTTCATCCAGGGAGACAGGGTCAAACTCAACCCAGATAGAATTGGCCAGACTCGTCGCCACTCCATCATCCACACCCTGCCAGTCAGAGTCCAAGCCGGCCCGAATCTGAGCGATCTTATCCACCAGATGTAAGCTAAATTCCTCTGCTCTGCCCTGCAGAGAGTCCTCCCTCTCCTCCAGATGAAGGAGGGAGCGAGTAACCCTAAACAGGGTGGCAGGGCGATCATCAGCGGACGCTATCAGAGCGGAGAAGTAAGCATGCCCTGCCGCTCTAATCACTTCCAGGTAAGTCCTAATATAGGCTCTTAGCTGGATATGGTCAGACTCGAAACGGCTAGTCCTCCACCTGCTCTCCAGGCATCTTCTCCACTGCTACATCCCCCAGAGCTCCTTGGAGTACCAAGGAGCCAACTGGGGTCTTCGGCAAGGAAGAGGCCGCAAGGGGACAACCCGGTCGAGAGCCGCCGAGGCAGCCTGCTGCCAGGTGGCCGCCAAGGTCTCGACCGGGCTGTGGTCGAGGGAGGGAGGCAAGAACCCCAGCGCCGTCTGAAACCTCTCAGGGTCCATCAGGCGTCTGGGGCAGAACCATCATAGTGGCTCCTCATCCCAGCAGTGGGGGGCAGCTGATTGGAAGACCAGCCACAGGAGATAGTGATCTGTCCATGACAGGGGTAGGGTAATTGGTGACCTGCCCCCCAGATCACTACACCACCGTCCTGAGACAAAAATAAGGTCGAGTGTGTTCCCTCCCTCATGAGTGGGTCCCTGAATCACCTGGGTCAGGTCCATGGCTGCCATGGCTGCCATGAACTCCTGGGCCAATCCCGATGCCCCCCGCAGAGAAGGCAAGTTAAAGTTCCCCAGAACCAAAAGCCTGGGGAACTCCACTGCCACCTCTGAGAGAGCATCAAGCAGCCCGGGAAGGGCCGTTGTCACGCAGCTGGGGGACAGGTACGTCAGCAACAGACCCAACCGACCTCCTGGGCCCAATCTCAGGAGGAGGGACTCACACCCGCCTATCTGCGGGAAAGTGGCCTCCCTTGGAAACAGAGTCTCCCTGATAACTATGGCTACCCCACCACCCCTTCCCTGAGCTCGAGGCCAGTGCAACATCTGGAAACCTGGGGGACATAGATCACACAGGGAGACACCCCCCTCTGGTCCCAACCAGGTCTCAGTAATACATGCCAGATCCGCCTCCTCCTCCTTGACAAGCTCTCGAAGGAGGGGTGACTTATTAGCGACGGATCTGGCATTTACATACACCAGCTTAAGCCCAGGGACCACGTCTCCCAAGACCCCAGGCAGAGACTTGAGGGTCAGAGCACATCACTGCGCGCAAACAGTGGAGATGCACTCCCGAAACCTGATTTGGCCCTCTGTCTCATCCCCTCCTGCCATAACTGATCACCCTGGGAATTGTTACTCCCACCTGGCCCATCGTGGACCCCACAGCCCCATCATCCCACCCCTGCACGACGAGACCCATTTCCGGCCTGGATAGACCATGATTTGGTAACAAGGGTTGATTTCCCTCCCCCCTCCCTATCCCACTAAAACACCGAATTAAAAAATTTAAAAGAGATCCCTTAACACCATATTTACACTTTAACCCCTTGGACACGTGATGCTACCTCTTGGGATCCCAGGATCCGTCCTTAAGGTGGGCTCTTGATAACCCCAAGGGCCACCCCAAAGAAAAGGGAACAGTCTGGAGGGCCCATAATTCCAGCAGTGAGTAGGTGAGCATGTTACAAAGGTGGAAATCGGTGGAAAAAACAAGAACATTCAGCGTAAAGATGATAAAATAGATGTAAAGTGCATAGATGTAAAGTACATAAAGGGAAAGGTCCAGGCAAAATGTCCACAAAATCCCGCACCCCCAGCTCTCTCACAGCTGTTGGGGGACCAGAGCCAAACTGGCCAGCCCACTGCACTCACATCGCAGTGGGTCGGGGTCTTGACACTGAACAAAAATCAACCCCACTGCCCTCTCACAGAAGTGGAGTCGAGTCCATTGACATCACGACAATGGGGCCGGGACCAGACCCTAATGGGGAAAAAGGAGTCCCGAACAATTTCAGGACCACCGCTAAATGTCCAGGATGCGACAGAATAGTCCAGGCAGATGGAACAAAACCAAAATCATAACAAGAGTAGGGCAGAAGAGAGTCCAAAAATAACATAAGTCCAGAGATGACATAGGGACAAAGATGACATAGGGACAAACAAGAGCCAAGAAGATGAATCCAGGTACGGCATAGTTGTTAATGCCAGGACTCTGAGACAAAAGTCCAGAGTCTAGGATCCAAAGTCCCAAGCACCAGCTTTCCGCGGGGGGTCGCTCCTCCGATGACACAGCAAATTCCGACCCCCCACCAGGCCGGCGCTGGCTCATTCGCCCCAGATAATGCCCAACATAACAGCTGTCTCCACAGAGCCCTCTTCCCCCGAAGCTCTCACCTCCAGGAGGGGAGGGGCAGCGACTTCGAAGTTGATCCTGGGGGGAATACCCCCAACGATGCTGCATGCCCCACTGCTGTAATCTGGGCTCCCGTTGAAGCTGCTGAGGCCGCTGGGGCCGCTGAGGCCTTCTAGGCTGACAAACCCCCGTCCCATGCCGGGCCGCCAGAGAAGATGCCACCATGACCATCAGGGAAGTTGGCCAGCCACTCAGCAATCCACAGCCAAGTCTCCATGGTTCCCACAGACTGTCGCCGCTGCAACTGCCCTTCCCAAAGCCGGCTGCCACCACAACAACCAGCCTCGACACCATCTGCATCACCTCCAATGCCAATGCCATCTCCCTGCCGCCCGCAGTCTCCTCCAGGCTGCCAGAGAAAAACCTCTCTGGCCACACCATGCCGCCGGCCAAATCAAGCCGAAACGGCTCAGTGCTGAGCTTCCGACCCTCTGGAAAAAAAACCCGAGGGGTCTAGCAGCAAGGAGGGCAGTTGCCCACCGTGACCGCTGAATGTTTTCCGATCCACCTGAGGAGCCTACTCAGCGCGGACCACCATCTTGGGCATGCACAGAACCATATGACTGCCCCCATTTCTGCTCTCATCATACCCACAAAGCATTCATTCACTTGACACTACTGTGGCTTTCAGTTTCAGATTTGCCAACCACTTCCCCCCGCATTTTATCCTGGAACCCACAGAAAACTGACAGTTCTTTTAGCAAGGAATGCTGCTGTTTGATTTTTGTGTACATTAGTACACATTGTGTACATTAGAGTGATTTGCACATGCATGTGAAGATGGCCGCCCACGGTTGGAGCTCCGTGAGGGGAGGTTTTGGATTAGTGCCCAGGAAGGACGAAGGGGTTCGTTCTCACCTCACTGGACCTGGAAGCAGAGGGAGAAGGTTCCTGGCGTTTAGCTGAGGTTCTCGGGCCGGCACCAGTGAACATGATGCTGGGCTATAACAGCGTCTGGACCCAGCATCGCGCCTGCTTGAATTGCGGGCGGTGGCCTTGATATGTAATGGCGGGGGCTCCCACCTCACCGTTGGCATCGTAGTCGGTGCCTGGACCCAGCACCGGCTGAGAGGACAGTGACGATGGCTGCTGGGCCCGGTGGGGGCCAAAGCAGTTGGAGTGTGGTGAGGGCAGTGATGGTGGCGATGGTGGTGGCGGTACGATGCCCAAGGAGGACCTGGTGGTGGCGATGGCGGAGATGGAAGGTTCGGAGATTTGGAGGTCTGAAGGCGGGGCCTGGGGCCTGGAGGCCTGGAGGCCTGGAGGCTGCTGGAGGCTTGGAGGCTGTTGGAGACCCGCTGGGGGCCAAGAACCTGGAAACCTGGAGGCTGCTGCCAATTCTCCTCTGTTGGGTGGCTGCCAGCTGTTATGCTGGCTGTGGCTGACCCTGGACTACCTGTTGCGCTTTCCCTCCCTGTTCCTACCTTTGACACCTTGTCAACTTCGCCCCTTCACTTACCATCTGGGCATTCTCCCTGTGCTGGTTCCAGGACTGGTGGTCATTAACAACTTCTGTGGTATCCCGGCAGCCCCAAGGTTGACATCCCGTGGCATCCGGCATGGTGAGAGCCGCCAGAGTGGACTTTGCCCGGTCTTGGGGATTTGCCGATCGATAAATAGATGGGGTTTCTCCCTCCCCCCCTTTTCTTGTAATGTCCTTTCCTTCTCAGTCCTGTTGTGGTTTGTTGATGTGGCCTGCTGGGATGCCCTCCACTGTGGTGAGAGGATGCTGGTGGGCATCTGGGGAGTGCACCCGCCCTGCTGTGGTGTGAGGGCAGCAGGGGCGGGGCACTCCCCCTTGCAGGCTAGCCGGCTGTACCAACTGCCTTACCATCTAGGTCCAGCCAGTGGAATTTTCACAAACGGTGAGAGCATAATGGTAGTTCCATGGAGGTTTAGTCATCTCCTCCCCCCAGTTGTTGTGAGAGGACAGCTGGGGTTTGAACAAATTCAATTGGCTGGAACATCCTACCTGGACTGGACTGAGTATTCCATTGTGACACTTCCTTCTGTTTAACATCTCTCCCCGAAATATGAACCATCTGTTTTTATGCGGACTTACTTTCTCTTGGAATTGCAGGCCTTGAGGGACTCCCCTCTGTCCAGAATATGGCCTACTGGACTTTCATCGGCCTACCTCGATGACGGATTTTGGAATCCTGAGAGGTGGCATCATGCGGATAGGGGTGGGGGGCTGGGGCGAAAGGGAAAGAGGGGTGCCAAGACCTCTTTGTTAAATTTTTAAAATAAAATTTTAAGGGGTTCAGGGAGGGGGTCTGGGCAGATATTTGCTGAATCACCGCCCGGACTAGTGGGAGCTCAGTCCAGCTCGGTTGTGGATCATGGTGTGTGGGAGGGGGGAGAGGGGGTCCTCGGGGCCCCAGGAAGCAAGGTGGGAATGGCAATTTCCAGGGTGATCGGAGTTGGCGGGGACAGAGAGGCGGGAGGCCATATCATGAACTGGGAGCGCGCCGCCGCTGTTTGTGAGCTGTGGTGTGCTCCGACCCCCATGCCTCTGCCCACTCCCCCGGGGATACGGGATATGGAGCCCCTGGGCTCTGGCTGGTGTATTTTAATGCCAGGTCCATGGCTAATAAGGCATCCCTCCTCTGGGAAGTGATTGAGGAGGAGGCTGCGGACCTGGCTTGCATCACTGAAACCTGGTTGGGGCCAGAGGGTGGAGTTCCTCTGGTTGATTTATGCCCCCCAGGTTTTCAGGTTTTGCATCAGCCTAGAGCCCAGGGTAGGGGTGGTGGGGTGGCCATTGTTATTCGGGAGACCTTGATTCCAAGGGAGGTCTCTGTTCCGCAGACATGCGGGTGTGAGGCCCTCCTCCTGCATTTGGGGCCTGGAGGTCGGTTGGGCCTGCTGCTTGCATACTTTTCCCCCAGCTGTTTAGCAGCAGCCCTGCCTGGGTTCCTCGATGCCCTCTCGGGAGTGGCGGTGGAGTTCCCGGGCCTTCTGGTCTTGGGCGACTTCAACTTGCCCTCCCTGGGGCTGGTGTTGGGTCTGACCCAGGAGTTCATGGCTTCCATGGCGGCTATGGGCATGACCCAGATAATACAGGGTCCCACGCATGAGGGGGGCAACATGCTTGACCTTATTTTTGTCTTGGAGCGGTGGTGTAGTGATCTAGGGGCTGGCAGTGTCAATGTCCAACCTGTTGCATGGTCAGATCACTATCTCCTATGGCTGGTCTTCCAACAGGCCACCCCACGCCGCTGGGATGAGGAACCGCTGAGATGGTTCCACCCCAGATGCCTGATGGACCCTGAGAGGTTCCAGGCAGAGCTGGGGTTTCTGCCCGCCTCCCTTGTCCACAGCTCAGCTGAGGTGCTGGTGGCTGCTTGGCAACAGGCTGCCACGGAGGCCCTTGACCAGGTTGTCCCCTTATGTCCCCTCACTCACCGCAGATCCTGGGTGGCTCCCTGGTTTACAGAGGAGCTCCGGGAGATGAAGCAGCATAGGAGGGGTTTAGAGAGCAGATGGAAGTCGACCCGTTCCGAATCTGACCGAACCCAGTTAAGAGCCTATGTTACCTGGGAGCTTTGAGGGTGCTGAGGAGGACCTACCTCTCCACCTTCATAGCATCCGCAGATAATCGCCCAGCCACCCTGTTCAGGGTCATGTGCTCCCTTTTACATTGGGAGCCGGAGGTGGACCCTCTGCAGGGTAGGGCTGAGGAATTTGGACAATATCTGTCGGATAAGATTGCTCGGATCCGGTAGGGGTTGAACTCTCATTTGCAGTGGTCTGAGGAGGGAATTACAGAGAGTCTGGCCAATGTCATCTGGGCTGAGTTTGATCCTGTTTCTGAGGATGAAGTGGACAGGATTATGCAATGACTGAGTTCCACCACATGTTTACTGGACCCGTGTCCTTCCTGGATGGTATATGCCTCCAGGGAGACCATGTGCGGCTGGCTCTGGGCAGTTGTTAATGCCTCGCTGAGGGAGGGGTCTTTTCCTGCCACCCTGAAAGAGGCGGTGGTGAGATCCCTCCTGAAGAAGCCTGCTTTGGACCCAGCTGTTTTAAACAACTTTTGTCCAGTCTCCAACCTTTGCTTTTTAGCGAAGGTTGTTGAGAGTGTGGTGGCTCAGCAGTTTCCACTTTTCCTGGAGGAAGTGGACTATCTAGATCCGTATCAGTCGGGCTTCCAGCACAGGTTCAGCATGGAGATGGCATTGGTTGCGCTGATGGATGATCTCTGGAGGGCACGGGACAGGGGATTCTCCTCTGTCCTAGTCCTGTTAGATCTCTCAGCAGCTTTCGATACCATCGACCATGGTATCTTGTTGCGGTGCCTTGGGGGTTGGGAATGGGGGGCACTGTTTTGCAGTGGTTCTCCTCCTACCTCTTGGGGCATTCACAATCGGTGTTGGCAGGAGGTCAGAGGTCAGCCCCGAGGGCACTCACTTGTGGGGTCCCTCAGGGGTTGGTCCTCTCTCCCCTCCTGTTCAACATCTATATGAAGCCACTGGGCGAGATCATCTGTGGCTTTGGGGTGAGGTATCACCAGTACGCTGATGATACACAGTTATATATCTCCACCCCAAGCCAAATCAGTGATGCCCTCTCCATGATGACCTGGTGTCTGGATGCGGTACGGATCTGGATGGGCAGCAACGGACTGCAGCTCAATCCAGCCAAGACTGAATGGTTGTGCTTACAGGCATCTCGGCCCAGTCAATTGATTCCATCTTTGGTCATAGGAGGAGAGGTGTTGCCCCTGTGGACAGGGCTCAGAACCTGGGAGTCCTCCTGGATTCACGGCTTAGT
Organism: Naja naja; assembly: GCA_009733165.1. Taxonomy (NCBI): domain Eukaryota; kingdom Metazoa; phylum Chordata; class Lepidosauria; order Squamata; family Elapidae; genus Naja; species Naja naja. The sequence goes on from CM019148.1 coordinate 369,484,966, forward strand.
TTGGAGGAGCAGGTGGGAGCCGTGACCAGGGGGGCTTTTGCTCAGGTCCAACTGGTTCACCAGTTGCGCCCATATCTGGACCGAGATGCCCTTCGCACGATCACTCATGGACTTGTGATGTCCCGACTTGACTACTGCAACACTCTCTATTTAGGACTGCCCTTGCATACCATCTGGAGGCTTCAGCTGGTGCAGAATGCGGCTGCGCGGATTGTGATGGGAGTTTCCCAATACTCCCATGTTACATCACTCCTGCGCAAGCTGGATTGGTTACCGGTTGCCCTCTGGGTGAGATTCAAGGTGTTGGTATTAACATTCAAAGTCCTTTACGATTTGGGCCCAGGGTACTTGCAGGAGCATCTCCTGCCAATATCAAATACTGATCGCCCTGTGCGTGCGCACAGATGGGAACTCCTCGGGGTACCATCGGCCAGAAAATGTCAGCTGGCAGTGCCCCAGGGGAGGGCCTACTCTGTTGCAGACCCCGCCTTGTGGAATCAACTCCCTTTGGAGCTCCGTTTGGCTCCTGATCTTCGCTCCTTCCACCGCGATCTGAAGACCTGGCTGTTTGAACAGGCTGGGCTGGACTGACTTCCTGAGGTTTTTAATTTATTTTAATTTATTTTAATTGTTTTATTGATTGGGCTTCTTAGATTTAATTCTTTTTAAAATATTTATTGTTTCTGTGTTTTAATTGTGAGCTGCCCCGAGTCCTTGCAGAGAGGGGGCAGCATATAAGTCCAATTATAAATAAATAAATAAATAAATTATGTGTCGGTTATCCCTTCCTTTTACGTCTCTGTCCTCCACTTCAAATCTGATTATTCAGACTTTTTTTTTGCTCCCTGTCTGCTCTGTCTAACAGACATAGATGGATGGATCTACTCTTTCTCTGGCAGGTTTGTTTTCTCAGACATTGATAGAGCTGACAGAAGAAGCATACTCTGAATAATAAAAATCAAAGCTTGAATCACATAAGCTATTCCTTCAGGAAAAGTTTCAATGTTTGTTTTCTGGATGTTACAGTAGAAGTGAAAATGTAAGTTATTGATTCATAAATTTGACCCTGAAACTATCCTGCATAATTGTTGAGGATCAGGAAAGGTGATGTCTCTATGGCCAGGACAGTTTAGATCTGTAAACTGAAGAGGTTTGCTGAGAAGTATGAGTGCATGTAAGTCTTACTAAAATGACTATAATAACTAAAAGTATTTTGATCTACTGAATGGCTTCCTTAAATCCTGGAAGATTGAGTCGTGGTGGTGTAGTGGTTAGAATGCAGTACTGCAGGCTCTTTCTGCTGACTGCCAGCTGCCAGCAGTTTGGCAGTTCGATTCTCACTGGCTGAAGGTTGACTCAGTCTTCCATCCTTCCTAGGTTGGTAAAATGAGGATCCAGATTGTTGGGGGCAATATGCTGTATGCAATATGCTTAACTGCTTACACAGGGCTGTAAAGCACTGTGAAGTAGTACATAAGTCTAAGGGCTAGTGCTATTTACATTTGAACTCTCGTCTACCTGTCTGATTAGAAATGGTTCCTTCTGGACAAGGGGCACATTGGTGGCAGCAAACTGGCTCATCCTCTGGAACTCTTCTCTTCTCTCCTGCCTGGCATCTCTTCTTGCCACACCTGGCAAAGGGCACCTTCTAAAAGAAAATGAGAGAGAAATGCTTGACATGACCTAAGCAATGAACATCTTCCATCATTTCATGTCTACATTCCTATTTCTATTCCATATTCCTACTTCTGTGTCCAGAATGTCATCAAAGGAAATGGTTCATTATCATCTATCAGAAACCAGGAGCAGCTCTTGGGGGATTCAGGCCAGTGGTACTCCTGACACACCAATGGATGCTGGAGATTGGAACTGGGACCTCCATCTGCAAAAGAGCTCTTGTGACATTGAGCTATAGCATTTCTACAACAAACATGCATGAGGATCCAACTGAATGGGAATGGTCTATGGGAGTCATTGCTACATCCTTGAACTGCATCCTGGTTTTCAAGCAGAGGTTCTTCTGTTTCCCAAATCTTTCTGTATTGGCACAAATCTAACCTCATGTGTGTTACATTTAAAGCAGATTTTTCATCAAATGACTGCCATATTTTCTGACTCAATTGAACATTTTTCAAGTTAGAAGGATGTTCTGCATGGCCAGAAGAGAATGAATCTTTCCCTTAACTTACAACATTTCCTTCCAGGTTACCTTTGTTGCCCAGATGATTGTGTCAGAGTTAATGGTGAAGCCATGGCCTTGGAGAGTCCTGGGAACTTTTCCCCCAACTTTCATGGGGACAAAAGATTGATTGGGGAGGAAAACCCAGTTGAGAAGATCAAATCGAGCCAAACCTAGCCCATTTCCTGAGAAGGAGACTTCATCTCCAGCGCTGTTGTTGAATTGAACATTCCTCAAATATTGAAGAGTCTGAAAGAAAAGATAGCTCCATAAATCGGAGAAATTGGTTGAAAGCTATACATGAGATATCATTCCTTTGATGATTCTTTGTTACACATAATTCTAGATGCATGTCTAAGAAACTAGATGAGTTCCTTTGATGAAGATCTGGTCAATTGTGTCATGGTATCTTATTGCAGCACCTCGGGGGGTTGGGAGTGGGGGGGCACTGTTTTGCAGTGGTTCTCCTCCTACCTCTCGGGGCGTTCGCAATCGGTGTTGGCAGGAGGGCAGAGGTCAGCCCCGAGGGGGTTCTGTCCTCTCTCCCCTTCTGTTCAACATCTATATGAAGCCGCTGGGCGAGATCATCCGTGGCTTTGGGGTGAGGTATCACCAGTACGCTGATGATACCCAGTTATATATCTCCACCCCAAGCCAAATCAGTGATGCCCTCTCCGTGATGACCCGGTGCCTGGATGCGGTACGGATCTGGATGGGCAGGAATGGACTACAGCTCAATCCGGCCAAGACTGAGTGGTTGTGCGTACAGGCATGTTGGCCCAGTCAATTGATTCCATCTTTGGTCATAGGGTCTTAGTCCGGTTATCTGGGATGAGTTTGTTCCTGTTGGCCCTGAGGATGTGGACAAGGCCCTGGGAGCAGTGAATGCCACCACCTGTTTATTGGACCCTTGTCCCTCCTGGCTTGTTTCGGCAGGCCAGGAGACAACATGTGGCTGGCTCCAGGAGATTATAAACGCTTCTTTGGGTGAGGGGTGTGTTCTGCATGCCTTGAAAGAGGCTATGGTTAGGCCCCTCCTCAAGAAGCCTTCCCTGGACCCAGCTGTGTTAAATAACTTTCGTCCTGTCTCCAACCTTCCCTTTTTGGGGAAGGTTGTTGAGAAGGTGGTGGTGCTCCAGCTCCTTAGGGACTTGCATGAAGCAGATTGTCTGGATCCCTTGCAGTCTGGGTTCAGGCCTGGGTACAGCACTGAGACGGCTTTGACCGCATTAGTGGATGATCTCTGGCGGGCCCGGGATGGGGGGTCTTCCTCCATTCTGGTGCTTCTTGACCTCTCAGCAGCTTTTGATACCATTGATCATCGTATCCTTCTGAGTTGGCTCAGGGGGTTGGGAGTGGGAGGCACTGTTTTACAGTGGTTCTCCTCCTATCTGTCTGACCGGACTCAGTCGGTGTTGGTGGGGAGGGGGCAGAGATCGAGCCCTAGGGCCCTGCCAAGTGGGGTTCCTCAGGGTTCCATCCTCTCCCCCCTCCTCTTTAATATCTACATGAAACCGCTGGGTGAGATCATCCATCGACATGGGGTCGGGTATCACCAGTATGCTGATGATACCCAGTTGTACATCTCTGTCCCTGGTCAATCTAGTGAGGCTGTTGAGGTGATGTCTCGGTGCCTGGAGGATGTGAGGATCTGGATGGGGACTAATCAGCTCAGACTCAACCCTGACAAGACCGAGTGACTATGGGTCCTGCCCCCTCGGGGTTCAGTTGATTATCCAACTTTGGTACTGGGGGGAGAGAAATTGCTCCCCTCAGAACGAGTCCGCAACTTGGGAATCCTTCTGGATCCACAGCTACAATTTGACCACCATCTTACGGCTGTGACCAGAGGGACCTTTGCACAGGTTCACCTGTTACACCAGTTGCGACCCTTCCTGGACCGGGGGGCTCTACACATGGTTGCTCATGCCCTTATCACCTCTCGATTGGACTACTGCAATGCACTCTACATGGGGCTGCCCTTGAAGAGCACTCGGAAACTTCAGCTGGTGCAAAATGCGGCCACGCGAGTGATCATGGGTGCACCTAGACGTGCCCATATAACATCTATCGTCCGCGAGCTGCACTGGTTGCCAGTGGTCTTCAAGGCAATTCAAGGTGCTAGTGACAACTTTTAAAGCCCTTCATGGCTTAGGAGTGGGATACCTATGAGACTGCCTACTGCAACCTTATGCCTCCCAGTGCCCAGTTAGATCTCACAGGGAGGGCTTGCTCCGGATACCGTCGGCCAGGCAATGTCGGCTGGCGGGTCCACGCGCTAGGGCCTTCTCTGTAGCAGCGCCATCCCTTTGGAACATGCTCCCCACGGAGATTAGAACCATCCCAAATCTACTTGCCTTCCGCAAAGCCATTAAGACCTGGCTTTGTCGGAGGGCATGGCATTGAGACCTTGCTCTTCCCCCGTGTATGTTTTGGATTGATATGAATGAGCTTTTGTTTTTACATTGTATAGAAACTGTTTTTATCCTTTTGTACGCCGCCTCAAGTTCCCCATTGGGGAAAGTGAGGCGGGATATAAATTTAATAAATAATAAATAATAATAAATAATAGGGGGAGAGGTGTTGCCCCATGTGGACAGGGCTTGGAACCTGAGAGTCCTCCTGGACTCACAGCTTAGTTTGGAGGAGCAGGTGGGGGCTGTGACCAGGGGGGCTTTTGCCCAGGTCCGACTGGTTCGCCAGCTGCGCCCATATCTGGACCAAGATGCCCTTCGCACGATCACTCATGGACTTGCGACATCCCGACTTGACTACTGCAATGCTCTCTATCTAGGCCTGCCCTTGCATACCATTTGGAGGTTTCAGCTGGTGCAGAATGCGGCTGCGTGGGTTGTGATGGGAGCTTCCCGATACTCCCATGTTACACCACTCCTGCGCAAGCTGCATTGGTTACCGGTTGCCCTCCAGATGAGATTCAAGGTGTTGGTATTAACATTCAAAGTCCTTTATGATTTGGGTCAGGGGTACTTGCGGGAGCGTCTCCTGACAATATCAAATACCGATCGCCCTGTGCGTGTGCACAGACGGGGACTCATCGGGGTGCCGTCGGCCAGACAATGTCGGCTGGCAGTGCCTTGGGGAAGGGCCTACTCTGTTGCGGCCCCCTCCTTGTGGAATCAACTCCCTTTGGAGCTCCGTTTGGCTCCTGATCTTTGCTCCTTCCATCGCGATCTGAAGACCTGGCTGTTTGAACAGGCTGGGCTGGACTGACCTCCTGGGGGTTATAAATTATTTTTAATTGTTTTTACTGATTGGGCTTGCTAGATTTAATTCTTTTTTAAATATTTATTGTTGTTGTGTTTTAATTGTGAGCCGCCCTGAGTCCTTGCGGAGAGGGGGCGGCATACAAGTCCAATTATAAATAAATAAATAAATAAATAAATAAATAAATAAATAAATAAATAGTAACACCCAATATTTAATTCCTTCCCAAGGAAGGAGGACACATTGTCACTCAGCATTTGTCTTCAACTTTAGTTCTACCACAATCATCATCATCATCTTTTAATGACCCCATAATCCCTTGCAGGGTAGAGTCTGGACAACTGAATGGAGCTGAGTGTTTACTGACCGGATGCCCTTCCTGTCGCCAATGCAGAGGTATATTCAGCAGATATATTCTCATATACGTTCTAAATTTTATAGTAAGATTTTGGTCCTGTGATGCTTGACTGTTAAAACTCTCAGTGTATATAAAAGTTATGTGTGATAAATCATGATCATACTCATCATAAAAATACATTCATCATAAATCACAAGATACAGCACTTAGTGATAGTCATAAGATACTAAATAAGCAATCAACATAAATGAAACTAGGAAACTATATAAAACTATATAAATTGTAAAACACAAGCAACGAAGTTATAGTCATAAGTAGAAAAGGAGATACCTACTAGGAAAGATGACAAGAATATTATTGTATTACAGTCTTACTAAATAGTTTGACAGTGTTGTGGGAATTAATGTCAGCTTTGGAAGCCACATTGAGATCATGAATTTCCACACTGCCACATTCTTGAAACTGGTAAAATGGGAGGGGAGAATTTCTTGGAGCATATGTGGTTAGACATAATAGCATTCTTCTTCTAAGTCAAGGTAATGTTATTTCTGCACCTGGGTGAGGGGACGTCTCAAGTTGGGATGATGTTGTGGTTATCCAGCAGCAGGTGCGGACGGCTGAGGAGAGTGAGGACTTAGATGAGGGGCCAGGACCATTAGGCAGTGGACTGCTGCCTTCAGAGATTGTGCAGGCTGGCAGCAGCGATGAGGAGGTTCCTGAGGAGCCTTTGCCAAGTGTGCAGGTGTGCAGGATTGCTCACAGGAAAGGGCAGCTACAACAGCACAGGTGACTTGGGAGCAAGGCTGCAAGGTAATGGCCCCTCCTTCAAGAAGATAAAATCCAGCTGTGAAGTGAACGTTGGTTGCAGGAAGCACAACATTTTGAAACTCAGCCTCGTGGACATTACAGTATCTTAAATTGGTATTTGAAGACTCTCGTATTGTGAAATATTTCTTATCTGTGATTTTTGGCAGTCTCGTACAGTTTTGGCAAGGTTTGTGCTTATCAAAGTTAATTACTTTGCAGCAGCCTTTTAACTGGTGATTCATAAGACTCATTGAAAGCTTTCTGTTCCCTTTGGTTATTGTTTGTCTTATTGGAAAAGGGTTTGGGTCAGAACAGATGGATGGTGATTGGGACATGTGATGCCATGAGGGGTGCTGTGGGTGGATTTGTAATTTTTTCCTTATTGGAAGAAAAACCGGAACTTTCAGATTTGGGGTTCCTCAGATGTGCCAGTTTACTACTCTAATAAAAGGAACCTTGGAGAGGATGTTTGTCTCAGGGTTATTTGTTGGAGTGGAGCTTTTCTGGAATGCTGACAATTAGTTGTTTAGCTGAGTGATGTCATGGGGGGAAAACTGTCCTTGTGTCTAGTTGCTCTGGTGTGCAATGCTCTATAATGTGGTATTCAGGGTAGAAGTTTACACAATTTTTGTCCAGGATGTGAGGGATCTGTAGATATTTTCACAACCCTCATTTTGACTTGTTTATATGTTTTACAGTATATATAATTTATATGGTAGTACAAGGACATTTAATAAGTAATCATAGAAATGCATATGGAGAGCTTCCTCTCCAAGAATCTGTGGACTGGATAAAAAGTCCCAGAAATTACCTGCCATGACTGGACGTTTGAGATCTTCTTTCTAAGTCTCATCATGGCTGATCGCCCTCTGGATCCATACATTGCATATAAGGCATGTGCTAGAGCATAAATGGCATTATAGATATTGTAACTTTCACCTGTCATGCTCGTTTCAAAAATGAAAGCTGACAGAATGTTTAAATCCTCCTTTCCAGTACATGTTTTTTGTTGGTATGGAGAAATTCCACCTTGTTTGTAGATCTTGCAGTCAAAGACTTTTTCCCACCATTGTGGGAGAAAGACATCCCCTTGTGGGTTCAAGGGGTCTAAAGACAGGAGATAATGTCTGAATTCTGAGACATCCCTGGTGTGGTCCCTGAAATGCAGAGACCCATGGAAGAATTTTAGATGTCTCAAAAACTGTCGAGATACCACCATACTAACTTTCCAGTGGCAAGTTAAGATCCAAACTTTGCAAAAAGATTTTCTTGTCTTTCTTTTATATTCATCCATTGCTGCCAGTACATTTATAATGCTATTGGAATCTCCAAACAGAATAATCACTTCAGATTTAGACCAGGTTTTGAAAATACTAAGTAATTTTAACGTAATCGTTATAAGAAAATCCAATTTCATCATTTCAATGAAGGCCAGGCAGATCTCCTTCTCCTGGAGCATTGGCATCAGAGATGAGATGAAACGTTCTCCCCTGTCATCTTCAGGGGCCATAAGCCCAACCCAATTCCACTGGAAATGCAGGAGCAGCTGGACTAAACCCACATACTGAGGAAATTCACTGGGATTAATCTGGAAGAAGGAAGGACAAACTCTTCTCTCTCCCTGAGAGAACTCAAAGGCTACACCAAGCTGGAGAAGTGAGATTCTTGTTTCAAGGAGAAGGAAAAGTTTTATAGTGACTTTATCAGTGCACATTAGTGGTTGATTGTCTCACCAGCTGACTCACTTTGAGTGGCAAGTTTCATCATTTAACATATTTTGTCTAGTTGTGACAGGTCATAAGATAAAGGAACAACCTATAAATCTGATACAGAGAATAAACTCCCTGATCTTATTCACCAGAAGGCAGGACAAGAAGCAACAGATAGAAACTGATCAAGGAGATAAGCAACCTGAAATCAATGAGAGGCTTCCTTACAGTGAGGAGAATTAACCACTGGAATAGCTTGCCTTCAGGAGTTATAGTTCCTCCATCACTGGAAGATTTTAAGAGGAGACTGGATAACAAATAGTCTGAAATGGTATAGGGTTTCCTGCCTAAGCAGGGATTGGACTAAAACACCTCCAAGGTCTATATATTTCTATATTTCTATATTTCTATGACTCTACATCTCTATCTCTCTGTGTCTCTGTGTCTCTGTGTCTCTGTGTCTCTGTCTGTCTGTCTGTCTGTCTGTCTGTCTGTCTGTCTGTCTGTCTCTGTGTCTCTCCCTTTTTGTCTCTGTGTGTGTCTCTCTCCCTCTGTCTCTCTCCCTCTCTCTCTGTTTCTCTCCCTCCCTCTCTCTCCCTCCCTCTCTCTCAATGTCTCTCTCTTTCTCTGTGTGTGTGTCCCTCCATCATAGTTCCTCCATCACATTATAGTTCCATCACATTCTAGTTCCTCCATCACTGGAAGATTTTAAGAGGAGACTGGATAACTAATAGTCTGAAATGGTATAGGGTTTCCTGCCTAAGCAGGGGGATAGACCGTTTCTCTCTCTCTATTTCTCCCTACTTGTCTCTCATCCTCTCTCTTTCTCCCTCCCTCCCTCCCTCTTTTCCTCCCTCCCTCCCTCCCTTCCTCTCTCTCTCTCGGTGTCTCTCTCTATCCTTATTCCTATTCTACACCAAAAATGTATGGATACATTTTTTTGAAGAATAAGTCAGGAAGGAATTCCTCTTAGCAAATAGGGCACTCCAGAATTAATATCTTTCCTATTCAGGTTATTTGACACATGTAAGGTAGCATTGATTGTCTAAAAAACACCTTCTACGAAAACACCTTTGCTTCGATCGTTGGCTTCCATGTTTCTTTTCTTTGTCTACTCCACATTGTATCCAACAGAAATCCCTTACCTGTGGGAGCTTAAAGATGCTGAAGATGGGGGCCATCTGCCTTGAGGATTTGGAATCGTGACCTCCTATGACAGAGAGCAGAATGTCCTGCCTGTCACATGTGTAACCTGGAACCAGTTGACCTCGTGTGGACAGAAGAGAGGTGCTGATTAAAGAAACCCTCCTCTCAATCTCATGATTGTCATAGATCTGGAAGCCAAGAGTAATGTTGGGCAGGAGAAGCAGATCCTTGTTGACCTCTCTGATTGCAAACACCAACGCCAGGAACTGCTGGTATTTCTTGGGCCTGATTCTATAGGGAAAAAATAAATTGGGGAACATTATAGGAATGATCATAAATGAAACTGGAGTTTGCCTTGTCTTTTGTGTTGTTCCTTGGAGGATGTGCCATGTTTCATTGGGTTTGAACATAAACGACATCCTTGATTAAACTGTCCATCCAAATCACAGACCATTTTATGCCCCTTAAGCATCTCTCCCTTCCCCATTTTGTTGCAGTGACTTTAATCCTTCACAAATTCTCTTCTAGCACCTGATCAATTTGTGTCTGTCTTGGAGTACCTTCTTTGGGTCTGGAAACCATTGCTGACCACAGGATTCCAATGTATGTGTGTGTGGGGTGTCACAACATAAATTTACTGAAGGCTGTTGGTCATGACCACTGCTGATTCCAAAGCTGATATTTTTTTTGGTTCAATATCCTACATTGAAAAATGATAGCGTTTTTCACTGAGTTTTCTACTATGGCTTTCCTTTTCAAATTAACATTATAAATCAACTGCTTCACTAGACCAACAAGGTTTCTTATTTAATGTCCCTCCTCACATTTTATGTTTAATCTTCCTGAGGAAGAGTTCTTGAAAGATGAAGAATTCTAGCTTTTTCTCTATAACACTGGTTCATTATTGAAAAAAAGCACAAAGATTCGAACTAGGTTAAGACATTGAAAACGTCACAAGGAGAAGTATTTCTGAATATGATCATCCTCTTTTAATGCCCCTATAGCATTTTCGGGGTGCACTCTGTGTAACTGAGTGGAGCTGAGTGTTTACTGGCCAGATGTGCTTCCTGTCACCATTGCAGATTTTTTTTCAGCAGACATATTCTCAGAGTGCAGAGAGAGAGAAATATCTGCCTCTACCTAGGATTGAATTTACAACCTCCACATTGTGAGGTGAGAGTTCCACCCCTAGATGACCAGACCATTCAGCAGTATTTCTGAATGGACTCCCTTGAATGCCAAAGAAAGCAAACAGTTACGTACATCTTTTTTCTCCTGGCAAAACTTACGTAATTGGTAAAAGAAGCAGGGATGGGTGTGTACGAAAATTGGGTCCTTTAGAAGAAAAAACAATGGTTATCAGGGGCAAATTCCCACCAATAATAAGATCACCAGGCCTGTAATAGTCCTCCAGGATATCCAAAGACCTTGTCAACCCACACCCAGTTTTCATTGTCTTTGCAGAAGTTGGCGGCAGGAGCCAAAAAAGCTGCAGCAGCAGGAGAGACAGCCCAGTCATTCTTGTCACCTTTCTTTCAAGATCAGAGATCAAGGTTTGTGCAGAAGCTGCATTGCAGGTAGCACCTGAAATCTCACAGGAGCTTTAGCAGAATAGAGACAATAGACCACAATAGAGACAGTATGTCCTTCCTGGATGGCTTTGTGGCAAATTGATATCAACCATGCTTCTCCTTATATGTGTTTGTGCTGAGATCAAAGAAGAAACTGAGGCCAATGGAGTCTCACCAAACCCAGGAATTAGTTCTTTGCAAGGCAAGGTGGAGTCACATGCCTTGCCTCCAATTGGAGAGCTCAAAGTATGTTTTTGTACAGCAGGTTTTATGTTGTGTCTAGAAATCCATAGGGGGTATGTGTAAAATTGCTGTTTTTCTGATAATTGCAAGGAGAAAGAATTGTCGTACCTAATTAGCACTAGAGTTTTTTTGTGTGCACTGCAAGGGGAAAAAAACAATATTATCTCCCTTGTTGCTAATCTACAGAGTGGGTAGATTTGAGATTCAAGTGAATTTCAGTATTTGAGTTACCGGAGACTGAGACCTTGTGCACAAGTTGGAGTTTGGTCTGTGCCATAATTTGGTCAGATAGTATGATTGCTAGTAAGTCATGATGGCACATGAAAATCCATTGCACCCAGTGGTGGGCTGCAACCACTTTGACAAGGGGTTCAGTGAGTGCACATTTTGCCTAAGACAGTTGCATGCAGTGCTGAAAATGGAGCATTTAGAAGCTCATCTGCTTACCTTCCAAGTCAGCAAAAAGTAAATAGAACAGTGAAGGGGGGGGGGGGGAATCAGCTGTGCTGCACAATTGAGATGAGCTAGAAGGCAGGAAAGAAAGGACAGGATAGGGAGGGGCTGGGACCACCTGAAAGTTGGAACAACTGGTTCTCTTGAACCGGTCCAAACCAGCATCAGTCCACCACCTATCGCACTCTAGGAAGTGTGAGCAATCATACAAATGTTTGATGTTTGTTCCCCGCAGATCATTGAGAAACCACCTCTCCCTGGTTACATCTACTGTCCCATCCAGCTTGGTGTGAGGAGCATGTTACAGGTCCTGTTTGCTAAGGAATTTGGCATCAGATTGGATCAGGAGACAGGCATTTTCTCACATGGAACACTCTCTTTGGAGCAGCGTTCCCCCCATACTAAGATTAACTTTGCCCCTCTGGGCATTTAAGAAATCTTTGGGGGGTGATAAGGATTCTTTTTGCAAGCTTAAGGATTGCAGGGAAATGGAGGTCTTACAAGAATCACTGTTCCAAGTAACAGCCCCGATGAAATCAAAACTCCAAAGACAGAGGCTTCTGTAAAGTAAAGATTTACTAGACATGTCGTATTGGCACAGCTGGTGAAAACCCAACTCTGAATCTCCCTGGGGTTTCCCCACTCAATTCAAATGGCAAAGTTCTCCCCCCTCCCCAATTACACACGATTCGGGCACCCTTAAAAATCTGGATGGCTCTCGGCCACACCACTCCAGGTGCTGGTGAGAGGGTCTTTGCTTCCCAGAAGAAAGAATGTTGTTTTGGCTACACATTCCCCCAGCAATCTCTACTCCACCCTCCCTTTCCCACAGCTCTATCCAGCCTCACTCTGGCAACCCTGAAGATGTTCCAAGATGGCTCCAGGGTTGACAACAAGATTGTTATTTTGTGTGCAGGATGCTCTTCCATCCTCCCACAGAAATTATTTTTAATTGTTGTTTTATTGGTTCTTTTTTTATTGTATGCCATGTATGGGGTAGGGGCTATAGAAAATTGATCAAGAAATAAATCTAGTAGTAAATGACTGGCAGCAAAATCCCCATTAATAAAATTAATAGTGATGAAGCTGGTGACAATTTGGACAATTTGGATGATTCAAATTGTGAAAAGGAGCCAGTTAGTAGACCAATCCGGACTACTAGAAATAAGAAACCTGAAAAATTTAATGACTTCATCACTAATGTAAATTTGGCATCGACCACTCCTCAAAGATATGAGGATGTTTTAAAGCTATCTCCAAAAGAGCAGGGAAATTGGCATGCTGCTATGGATTTGGAGATGAACAGCCTCAGGAAGCTGGAGGTGTTCACACCTGCTAAATTGCCAAAAGATAAGAAAGCAATTGGCACAAGGTGGGTTTATAAGAAGAAGCCACTGGATGATGGGAACTTCTTATACAAGGCGAGATTTGTGACACAGGGATTCTCGCAGAGATACCCTGAGGATTTTGATGACACCTTCTCACCCACAGTGCGCCCTGAGAGCGTAAAAACAGCTCTCACCATAGCGGCCATACATGGGGAGAGTGTTCTGCAGTTTGATGTACAAACGGCCTATTTGCATGCCAAATTGGACAAGGAAATCTATGTAAGGGCACCTCCAGGCATAGATCATAGAGAAGATGAAATCTGGCTTCTTAATAAAAGTCTCTATGGTCTGAAACAGTCTGGGAGAAGGTGGTATGAATGCCTTACCGAATGTCTAAGGCAAATAGGTTTCATCGCCTCACCAGCTGATGAATGTGTTTTCATGAATGTGTTTTCATTACCATCTACCAAAAACCAGGAGAAGATCTTGGTGGATTCAGGCCAGTGGTACTCCTGACCGACTAATGAATGCTGGAGATTGGAACTGGGATCTCAACCTGCAAAAGAGCTCTTGTGACATTGAGCTATAGCATTTCTACAACAAATATTCATGAGGATCCAACTAAATGGGAATGGTCTATGGAAGTCATTGCCACATCCTTTAACTGCATCCTGGTTTTCGAGCAGTGGTTCTTCTGTATCCCAAATCTTTCTGTATTGGCACAAATCAAACCTCAGATGCCTGTGCCAAGTGTGCATGTGTGCAGGATTGCTCACAGGAAAGAGCAGCTACAACATCATGGGCGACTTGGGAGTAAAGCTGCAAGGTAATGGCCCCTCCTTTAAGAAGATAAAAGCCAGCTTTGAAGCGAACGTTCTTTGCAGGAAGCAAAACATTTTGAAACTCAACCTCCTGGACATTACAGTATCTTAAGTTGGTATTTGAAGACTCTCGTGTTGTGAAATATTTCTTATCTGTGATTTTTGGCAGTCTCATACAGTTTTGGCAAGGTTTGTGCTTATCAAAATTAATTAGTTTGCAGCAGCCTTTTAACTGGTGATTTATAAGACTCATTAAAAGGTTTTTGTTCCCTTTGGTTATTGTTTGTCTTATTGGAAAAGGGTTTGGGTCAGAATAGACGGATGGTGATTGGGATATGTGATGCCATGAGGGGTGTAGGGGGTGGATTTGTAATATGGAATAGAAATAGGAATGTATACATGAAATGATTGAAGATGCTCATTGTTTAGGTCATGCCCCACCTACTTAGCGTTAGAGTTTTTTGTGTGCACCGCAAGGGGAAAAAAAAACAATATTATCTCCCCTGTTGCTTATCTACAGAGTGGGTAGATTTGAGATTCAAGGTGAATTTCAGTATTAGACTTACCGGAGACTGAGCCCCTGTGCACAAGTTGGAGTTTGGTCTGTGCCATAGTTTGGTCAGATAGTATGAGTGCTAATAAGTCATGGTAACACATGAAAATCCATTGCACCCAGTGGTGGGCTCCAACCAGTTTAACAACCGGTTGAGTCAGTGCACTCTTTGCCTAAGGCAATTGTGTGCAGCGCTGAAAATGGAGCATTTAGAAGCTCATCTGCTTACCTTCCAAGTCAGCAACAGTAAATAGAACAGTGGGGGGGGGTAATCAGCTGTGCTGCACAATTGAGATGATTTAGAAGGCAGGAAATAAAGGACAGGATAGGGAGAGGCCAGGGCCAGCTGATTGTCAGAACAACCAGTTCTCTTGAACCGGTGCAAACTGGCATCAGTCTACCACTGACTGCACTCTAGTAAGTGTGAGCAATTATGTTTGATGTCTACTGCTCCTGTCTTCTATTGCCAGCTCTGCTGCTTGGTTTTTCCTGCTGCACTTTTTGGGTGCAGTTGTCATCTTTAACCAACAGTCATGGTCCTTAGTTTCATCTGGACCTTTCCCCTTTCAGGACTCTGGTCTCAGGCAGGGCCCCATTGTGGTGTGAGGACAATGGGAGGATTACCCCTCTACTGTGAGAGGGTAGAGGGGCTTAACACCTGACCCATCAGTTCCAAGACTGTTTCGACCACCGCGGTGAGAGAGCGGTTGGTCATTTATTTCCATCTTGGCCTTCCAAACGGATGTGAGAGGCCCGTTTGTGATGTTGAACTTCTTGGACACTGTCACCTGGACCTTTTTGTTTTTCTCCACTCGGACATTGTACATCTGTGTAACATCTACCACCCTGTTATATGGCCTTATTCTGCCCTCACCCCCTATGAACTGCAATTCATTGTTTATGGGTGTTTACTCGCTGCCGGAGTTATGGGCCCTCAGGACTGCACCCTTGTCCTTGAGTTGGCCCATTGGGTTGTCGACAGCTTACCTTGATGACGGATCCTGGGATCCCGAGAGGTGGCATGGCGCAACCAAGGGGTTAAATTTTAAATCAGGGACGACTTTTAAAAATTTTAATTCGGTGTTTTGAAGGGATAGGGAGGGGGTGGGGATGGAGGGGTCTTTTTGCAGCTCGGTGCATGGTGGGGGGGTGGGGGTTGGGGGCTGGCGGGGCTCCGGGGCTTGAGATGGGGACCGTGATTCCCAGGGTGGTTGGGATTGGGAGGGGACATCGAGGCATAGGGCCATATCATGTGCTGGGAGCGCGCACCTGCCATCTTTGTGCAGTGGCACGCTCCGACCTTATGGCCTCCTCCCTAGGGGCATCAGAACTGGGACCCCTGGACTTAGGTTGGTGTTTTTTAATGCCAGGTCCATGGCTAATAAGTCCCCCCTCCTCCGTGAGATCATTGAGGAGGAGGCTGCGGACCTGGCTTGTATCACCGAAACCTGGTTGGGACCGGAGGGAGGTGTCCCTCTGGTTGATTTATGCCCCCCAGGTTTCCGGTTTTCACCACCACGGGCCCAGGGAAGGGGTGGTGGGGTGGCTGTGGTTATTCGGGAGACCCTGTTTCCAAGGGAGGTCTCTATTTCAGAGATAGGCGGGAGTGAGACCCTCCTCTTGAGGTGGGGGCCTAATGGGTGGGTGGGCCTGCTGCTCACATACCTTTCCCCCAGCTGTGTGACAGCGGCCCTGCCTGGGCTCCTCGATCTCCTCTCGGGGGTGGCGGTGGAGTTCTCGGACCTTATGGTCCTGGGGGACTTCAATTTGCCTTCCCTGGGGGGAGTGTCGGGTCTGGCCCAGGAATTCATGGCCTCTATGGAAGCCATGGGCCTGACCCAGTTGATTCAAGGCCTGACTCATGAGGGGGGAAATACTCTTGACCTAGTTTTTGTCTCTGAATAGTGGCGTAGTGACAGAGGGCAAGCCACTTTTACGGCGTTGCCCGTTCCATGGTCTGATCACTATCTCCTATGGCTGGTCTTCCAACAGGCCGCCCCCCCACTGCTGGGATGAGGAGCTACTTAGATGGTTCCGCCCCAGATGCCTGATGGACCCTGAGAGGTTCCAGGCGGAGCTGGGGTTTTTTCCCTCTTCCCTTGCCCACAGCTCTGCCGAGGAGCTGGCGGTTGCCTGGCAACAGGCTGCGTCAGATGCCCTCAACAGGGTTGTCCCCATGCGTCCCCTCACACGCCGTGGATCCCGGATGGCGCCGCCTTGGTATACCGAGGACCTCCGGGAGATGAAACGTCGTCGAAGGGGTTTAGAGAGCAGGTGGAGGTCCACCCGCTCTCAGTCCGATCGAGCCCAACTAAGAGCCTATATTAGGACTTACCTGGTAGCTATGAGAGAGGCGAGAAGGTCTTATCTCTCCATTCTCATAGCGTCCGCAGATAACCACCCAGCCGCCCTGTTTCGGGTTACCCGCTCTCTCCTTCATATAGGGGGGGGGGACAGGACCCATTGCGGGGAAGGGCTGAGGAGTTTGGTCAATATCTGTCGGATAAGATCGCTCGAATTCGGGGCGGGTTGTCCTCTGATTTGCAGTGGTCTGAGGAATGGGATACAAGTAGTCTGGCCAGTGTGATCTGGGATGAGTTCGATCCTGTTTCCGAGGATGAAGTGGACAGGATTATGCGGCGTCTGAGCTCCACCACATGTTTGTTGGACCCCTGTCTTTCCTGGCTGACGTATGCCGCCAGGGAGGCCATCTGCGGTTGGCTCCGGGCAGTTGTCAATGCTTCATTAAGGGAGGGTGTTTTTCCCTCCGCCTTGAAGGAGGCGGTGGTGAGACCCCTCCTGAAGAAGCCTGCTCTGGACCCGACCGTGTTAGACAACTTTCGTCCAGTCTCCAACCTTCGCTTTCTGGTGAAGGTTGTTGAGAGTGTGGTGGCTCAGCAGGTTCCACTTTTCCTGGATGAAGCGGACTACCTGGATCCGTATCAATCGGGCTTCTGACCCGGTTACAGCACGGAGACGGCATTGGTTGCGCTGATGGATGAGCTCTGGAGGACCCGGGACAGGGGTTTTTTTCCTCTGTCCTGTTCCTATTAGACCTCTCAGCAGCTTTCGATACCATCGACCATGGTATCCTTTTGCGGGGTTGGGAGTGGGGGGCAGTGTTCTTCAGTGGTTCTCCTCCTACCTCTCGGGGCAGTCGCAATTGGTGTTGGTCGACCCCGAGGGTGCTCTCTTGTGGGGTCCCTCAGGGGTCGGTCCTCTCCCCTCTTTTATTTAACATCTACATGAAGCCGCTGGGTGAGATCATCCGTGGTTTTGGGGTGAGATTCCATCAGTACGCGGATGATACCCAGCTGTGCATCTCCACCCCAAACCAGATCAGCAATGCCCTCTCCCTGATGACCTGGTGTTTGGATGCGGTACAGATCTGGATGAGTGGGAACATGCTTCGACTCAACCCGGCCAAGACTGAGTGGCTGTGTATATCGGCATCTCGGCCCAGTCAGGATTGTCCATCTTTGGCCATAGGGGGAGAGGTGTTGCCCCCTGTGGATAGGGCGCGGAATCTGGGGGTCCTCCTGGATGTACGGCTCCGGTTGGAGGAGCAGGTGGGGGCCATTGCCAGGGGGGCCTTTGCCCAGCTCCGCCTTGTTCGTCAGCTTCGCCCTTTTCTGGACCGAGATGCCCTGCGCACAGTCACTCACGCCCTTGTTACCTCTAGACTCAACTACTGCAATGCTCTCTATTTAGGACTGCCCTTGTATACCATCCGGAGATTGCAGCTGGTGCAGAATGCGGCAGCGTGGGTGGTGATGGGAGTTTCCCGATTCTCCCATGTTACCCCCCTCCTGCGCTGCTTGCATTGTTTGCTGGTTGCACTCCGGGTGAGATTCAAGGTTTTAGTTTTAACATATAAAGTCCTGCACGACATGGGTCCTCAATATTTAAGGGAGCGTCTTCTTCCGATATCGAATGCTGGCCGCCCTGTGCGAGCACACAGGCAAGGACTCCTCGGGGTCCCGTCGGTGGGCCAATGCTGGCTGGCGGTCCCCCGGCGGCGAGCCTATTCTGTCACGGCCCCTGACCTTTGGAATCAACTGCCCTTGGGGCTCCGCCTGGCCCCTGACCTCCGCACCTTCCACCATGAGTTAAAGACCTGGTTATTTGACCAACCCGGGCTGTGACCCCTCCTTGGGGGAGGGATAGTTTTTAATGTTAATCATTGCAAATTTGTTTTTAGGATTTAGGCTTGTAATTTAGTTTAATCGTTTTTTAAGTATTTATTGTCTCTGTTTTTTAGCTGTGAGCCGCCTCGAGTCTTCGGAGATGGGGCGGCATACAAGTTCAAATAATAATAAATAAATAAATAAATAAATAAATGTTTGTTACCCACCAGATCATTTGAGAAACCACTTCTCCCTGGTTACATCTACTCTCCCATCCAGCTTGCTGGGAGGAGCGTGTTACAGGTTCTATTTGGATTTAGATTGGACCAGGAGGCAGGCATTTTCTCACATTTTCTCTTTGGAGCAGCATTCCACCCAACTGAGATTAACTCTGCCCCTCTTGGCATTTAAGAAATCCTTGCGGGTGGAAAAGGATTCTTTCAGCAAGCATAAAGTTCACAGGGAAATGGAGATCTTACAAGAGTCAGGGTTCCAAGTAACTGCCCCAATGAAATCAAATCTCCAAGGCCAGAGGCTTCCTCAAATTAAAGATTTATTAGACATGTCATATTGGCACAGCTGGTGAAAACCCAACTCTGAATCTCCCTGGCATTTCCAAACTCAACTCAAATGGCAAAGTTCTTCCCCCCATTACACCCAAGTAGGGCACCCTTAAAAATCTGGATGGCTCTTGGCCACACCACTCCAGGTGCTGGTGAGAGTGTCCTGGGTTCCCAGAAGAAAGAATGTTGTTTTGGCTACACATTCCCACAGCAATCTCTACTCCCCACTCCCTTTCCCACAGCTCTATCCAGCCTCACTCTGGCAACCCTGAAGACATTCCAAGATAGCTCCAGGGTTGACAAAAGATTGTTATTTTGTGTGTAGGATGCTGTTCCATCCTCTCACAGAAATTATTTTTAATTGTTGTTTTATTGGTTCTTTTTTATTGTATGCTATGTCTTGGGTAGGGTCTATAGAAAATTGATCAATAAATACATCTAGTAATAAATGACTAGCAGCAGAATCCTCATTAAGGTTGCCAAGCTGGTTTGTTGCACAGGCTGATTTGTTGTAGATGTGACTTTCCTGGCAGTTGAACAAGATGAGACTGCTGGCTGTGAATTGGCTGCGGGAAAATTGTTACTCATAGAATTGCAACTGATGGATCTGGTGGCTTGATTGAGACTCTGCTGTAGACTTTTTGTCTTTTCTGTTGCCCTACTCTCTCTCCACAGGGCTCATCTTTTTTCTGCATTGTTGAAGAGAATTGGTCAGAATTCTAGGGTTCTATTTGCCCAGGACTGAGGAATTAATCCATTTTTAATACATTATGTGAAGATTCAGCTTTATGGAGAAAAATCTCTTCCAGAAAAATAGTGGAAGGCATACCCCTGCAGACAAAGAGATGGGCTCGAATTTATATATTTCAGAAATGATGGAAAATGTTTGTTTGTTTGTTTTGTAAAAGTTTTATTTGGATTTTCACAAAACATAATACAAATAAAATATCTTTTTGAGAGCAGCATGATTCCAGGTTATCAAATCTCCATACAGACATAATCTCAATTACATAGTCATCTTTATATTCTATTTCATATCTTGTCACTATTTTACCATTTTCTCAATAATTTTTCCCTTCCCTTACTTTCCTCAACCTTATTTCTGATTATCTCATTTCTTTCTAATTCAATTACATATCTTTTTCTAAATTTCTATATCTTTCTAATCATTATATTTGTATTTTTGTCTGTTCTGCTTACGATTTCATACGATTTTTTTCCATCACCGTCCTGAAAGGGAAAAGAAAAAAAAACAATTCCCTCCCCTTCCAGGCATTAAAAAGCAAGGTTTCCCCTGTGATTACCAAATAGAGTATATCACCTTTATATCTTTTAGTTGTTATCCATTCAAATCTCATTTAACATTTAATTTATACATTATACAATTATAACGTTCAGTTTCTAATATCTATTTTATATCATATAACTCTTATCAACCGAATTCCGCTTGGTACTTTCCCTTAAAAATACTCACTAAATTCTAAAAAAAGAAAAATATATAACAATAATGAATAAAATAGTTATTCTATTCAAATTCATCCTGACAACTTATATTAATTTCATTATAAATCATTTACATTTCTTTTCAATTATATTTTATAAAGAACAATTAAAGAACATTAAGAACAATTAAAGTACTTCCATTCCTTTCTCTTATTCCCTCTTCTATTTTTGTTTGCTTTCTCTCTTTATTTCATTTAATTATTAACAAACATTCCATTACATAACAATACCAGTTTTGTCTTTCACTTTAATCACCTATATTTCATATTTTCTAGCTCATTACTATTTCTAATGTAACAATGCTGTCTCTTGTACCCTTGCAGAATCCTCTCTTTCAATTTATATTTTAACCATTATCTCTATGTCTTTTAAATAGGCTAATACCTTTAATCCTTGTACGTTTCCCGTGTTTCTTTATTTCCTGTTTCTGTCCCTTATAACTTCTTTTCCTTTTTATCTTTCCCCTCTTTTTCTCACCACCCTTTTTGTCCCCCCCTCTCTGATTCTCCCTTCTGTAATCCTCTCTTCTGCTTCTTCCTAGTATTATATTTACTTTTCAAACTATTCTTTTTTTTAGTTGTTTCCTCAGATCTTGATTTTTTTACCCCCTTTCCCCCTTTTACCCCACATGGAATTGTTTGGACATTAAAGATGTCTTCTTCTTTGTCCAGCCCTTCTTGTTCTTCAAGCATTTCTTGTTGTTTTTCATAGTTCAAAATCTCCATTTCTAAGAATTGAAGTGTGAAACCAAAGGATCCTCCACCCTTTTGTGACTCTTTTTTCATTCTTTAAGTTCCATTTTTAGTTCCTCGAGGAGTACTGCCATTTTAAGCACTTTTACTTTACTTTACTTTACTTTTATTGGACTTATATGCCACGCTCTCTCCCTAGGGACTCAGGGCAGCTTACAATAAAAAATAGAAATAAAATTATTAAAATACATTAAAACCAAAGTAACTAAGCCCAATAAAAACTAAAAAACCCAATTAAATTTAAAATATCAATAAAACCCCACCCCTTACCCTTCAGTCCAGGCTGGACTGTTGAAACAACCAGGTCTTTAGGTCGCAGCAAAAGGAACAGAGGTCAGGGCCAACTGGAGCTCCAAGGGGAGTCGATTCCACAGGGTGGGTGCTCCCACAGAGAAGGCCCTACCCCTGGGCACCGCCAGCCGACATTGTCTGGCCGATGGCATCCCAATGAGGCCCTGCCTGTGAGAACGCACAGGGTGATTGGAGGTCAACGCTGGCAGGAGATGCTCCCGCAAGTACCCCGGATGCAAGCCATGTAAGACTTTATATATGATGACTAATACCTTGAATCTCACCTGGAGGGCAACCGGCAGCCAATGCAGGTTGCGCAGGAGGGGTGTAACATGGGAGTATCGGGATACTCCCATCACAACCCGTGCGGCCGCATTCTGCACCAGCTGAAGCCTCCGGGTGGTCCGCAAGGGCAGTCCCATGTAAAGACCATTACAGTAGTTGATTCGGGAAGTTACAAGTGTGTGGGTAACCATCCGAAGGGCATCTCAGTCCAGATAGGGGCACAATTGGTGCACCAGATGAATCTGGGCAAATGCCACCCTGGTCACCCAGTTAATTTTAGTTCAGACCACTAGAAATCCATCATCGTAAATTCCAAAAATCACCAAATAATCCAAAACTGTTTCTTCTTGCTTCTTTTTTCCACTTTATCTTTCTGGGGGCTTTGTTATCTTGTAACAAAGTTTCACTTACAATGTATCCTTTGGAAATCTTATTAAAATTCCATTGTTGATTCTTTTTATTTCCAGATGCTACTCTCTACTCTTTCCAAGTCCAACCCTTTCTTTTTTCCTCTACTTTCCTCCTTTTAAAGGCTTTAGAATATCCAGAAAGTCTCTATTTTCCCTTTGACACTTTAATTTCAGCTTAAAATTGCCTGTTAGTGTCAAAGTAGATTAACACAAATTTCTTGCTTAAATCTCTTCTTTTTAGCATTCAAAGCCAATTGCAGCTATTGGTATGAGAGAAAAAAAAAACTTTTTTCCTTTTCCCTCTATCCCCTGCCACTTTAGAAATCTTCTTTTAGGAGTAACCTTCTTTGTAATTGAAATTCCAGGGAACCTTGCATAGATATTATCTCTGCTTAGCTCGGTCTGTCAAGCTCTCCCATTTGTCTTCCTCCTGCTCAATTTTGTCTGGTCGGGTTCCTCTTTGAGGTGGCCATTTCTGACCACCACTGCAACTGCCTTCGGGAAAGGGAGTAAAGACCAACCGAGGAAGAGAGATACGGCTCCACTTAACTCAGCTGGCAGTCTCCCCCCTCTTCACCACCTCTACAGGGTGGCTTCAGCCCCATATCAAAAGGATCGGAGTGCTCCAGCAGCAAGCACGGATCAAAATGGCACCCAATTGCGGATTTTGGTCTGTCTCTGAAGAAGCCCAAACCAGAAGCTCAAAAATGTTTGTTTTTATATGCATAAAACTTTTAATAAACTTTTATTTCAAAAAAGAAGTATCAAAGCAAAACAAAGGAGGGGGAAATGATGCATACATGCAGATTTATAAATAAAAATCTAATAAAACATTTGCCCTTATGTTACCTACAGAGAAGAATGGTCTTACTTGGAAAAAACTTTTTCATGATGAGATTGATGAGGTTCTCTGAAAATGTTTTCATAAAAATAATCAAGTACTCTATGAACTGAAAGACTACATTCATTTGTTCTCCATTTGTCTATAAAACAGTCCCATTCATGTCAAAACAGATATTACTCACAATAATGGACAGGACACTAAAAATCCTGAAGATCTTATATATAAACATCAGCAAAAGTCAAAAATTTTGATCTTATGTACAATGGAGGATCCTCCTTTACATCATTATTTTTTTAGAAATCTTATCACATGTAAAGATCGCTCATAGACAATATAGATGAGGCTGATCCTGCATCAGTTTGATATTCTTGGGCATTTAAGAAATCCTTGGAGGCGGGGGATTCTTTCAGCAAGCTTAAGGAATGCAGGGAAATGGAGATCTTACAAGAGTCAGGGTTTCAAGTAACAGGCCCAATGAGATCTGTGTGAAGATAGAACTGGATTTCTAAGATTTCTGTCTGAAGATTTAAAAATAAGAGGGTTAAGAAGAAGAGGCAATTTCTACTAAAACATTTTTAAGTTTACAAGAAAATATTTTTTGGCTAGCTATTGTCTCGACTGGCTGTGTTAGTGGTGAGCTTCATGAATCACAGCTGATTTCTGAGATCCGGAGGGTTTCTTGAAGCAGATGATGTCTTGAATGGACTACCTAAAAAGGGAAGGACGTTATCACCTGGATGGCAGTCCATGGTGTGTGCTCGAAGAAATCCTTCTTAAGTTTGGATGTGGAAGAGGATGACCTGTCATGGTTGAACCAAGGTGCTGACAAGTGGTGATCTCATTGTGGCAACATAATTACATCCAAGTTATTTGACTAATGTTGACTGAATCCGATTTGTCTAAACAATCAAAGGAACTGATGTTGGTTACTTTAAAATCTTATATATTATTTTTTTTCTTTTTTCTATTTTAAACAAAACTGAGTAAAAGAAATATGAACTAATTAAAACAGCTCTCCCTGACAGGGCTATTTGACAGAAGACCAAACTTACATAATTGGAAAATAAAGCTTGGGTGGGTGTCTACGAAAATTGGGTCCTAAAGAATAATAAAAAATAGTTGCCAGGGGCACCCATTTCATTTTTGGCTTCCATGTTTCTTTTACATGTCTACTCCACATTGTATCCAACAGAAATCCCTTACCTGTGGGAGCTTGAAGATGCTGAAGATGGAGGCCATCTGCCTCGAGGATTTGGAATTGTGACCTCCTATGACAGAGAGCAGAATGTCCTGCCTGTCACATATGTAACCTGGAACCAGTTGACCTTGTGTGGACAGAAGAGAGGTGCTGATTAAAGAAACTCTCCTCTCAATCTCATGATTGTCATAGATCTGGAAGCCAAGAGTAATGTTGGGCAGGAGAACCAGATCCTTGTTGACCTCTCTGATTGCAAACACCAAGGCCAGGAACTGCTGGTATTTCTTGGGCCTGATTCTATAAGGAGAAAAAACATTGGGGAACATTATGGGAATGATCATAAATAAAGTTTGTCTTGTCTTTTGTGTTGTCCCTTGGTGGATGTGCCATGTTGCACTGGGTTTGGACATAAAGGACATACTTGATTAAATTGTCCATCTAAATCACAGACCATTTTATGCCCCATAAACATCTCTCCTTTGCCTATTTTTTTCTAGTGACTGTAATCCTTCACAAATTCTGTTCCAGCACCTAATCAGTTTGTGTTTCTCTTGGAGTACATTCTTCGGGTCTAAAAAACATTGCGGAGTACAGGATTGCAATGTGTGTGTGTGGGGAGGGGGTCACAAAATCAATTTACTAAAGGCTGTTGTTCAGAAGCACTGCTGATTCCAAAGCTGATTTCTTGTTTTGTTTTTTTGTTTAGTATCCCACATTGAAAATTTTTTGCATTTTTCACTGAGTTTTCTGCTATGACTTTCCTTTTCATATTAACATTAGAAATCAGCTGCTTCATTAGACCAACATGGTTTCTTATTTAATGTTGCTCCTCACATTTTATGTTTATCATCTTCTTGAGGAAGAGTTCTGGAAAGATGAAGAATTCTAGCTTTTTTTCTATAACACTGGTTCATTAATGAAAAAAACACAAAGATTCGAATTAGGTTAAGACATTGAAAACATCACAAGGAGCAGTATTTCTGAATATCACCATCCTCTTTTAACACCCCTATAACCCTTGTAGGGTGCAGTCTGGGTAACTGAATGGAGCTGAGTGTTTACTGGCCAGATGCCCTTCTTGTCCCAATTGTAGAGGGTTTTTTTTTTCAGCAGACATATTCTCAGTATGCAGAGAGAGAGAAATAGCTGCCTCTACCTAGGATTGAATTTACAACCTCCAGATTGTGAGGTGAGAGTTCCACCCGTAGACCACCAGACCATTCAGCAGTATTTCAGAATGGACTCCCTTAAATCCCAAAGAAAGCAAACAGTTACGTACATCTTTCTTCTGCTGGTGAAACTTACATAACTGGTATATAAAGCTTGGATGGGTGTGTACGAAAATTGGACCCTAAAGAATAATAAAAAATAGTTGCCAGGGGCAAATTCCCACCAATAATGAGATCACCAGGCCTGTAATAGTCCTCCAGAATATCCAAAGACCTTGTCAACCCACACCCAGTTTTCATCGTCTTTGCAGAAGTTGGCGGCAGGAGCCAAAAAAGCTGCAGCAGCAGGAGAGGCAGCCCAGTCATTAATCTCACCTTCCTTCCAAGATGAGAGATCAAGGTTTGTGCAGAAGCTACATGGCAGGTAGCACCTGAAATCTCACCAGAGCTTTAGCAGAATAGAGACAAAGACCACAATAGAGACAGTCTGTCATTCCTGGATGGCTTTATGGCAAATTGATATCAACCATGCTTCTCCTTATATGTGTTTGGGCTGAGACCAAAGAAGAAACTGAGGCCAATGGAGTCTCACCAAACCCAGGAGTTAGCTCTTTGCAAGGCAAGGTGTAGTGACATGCCTTGCCTCCAATTGCAGAGCTCAAAGTATGTTTTTGTACAGCAGGTTTTATGTTGTGTCTAGAAATCCATAGGGTATATGTGTAGAATTGCTGTTTTTCTGATATTTGCAAGCAGAAAAAATTGTCCTACATACTTAACACTAGGGTTTTTTTGTGTGCACTGCAAGGGGAAAAAACCAATATTATCTCCCCTGTTGCTAATCTACAAAGTGGGTAGATTTGAGATTCAAGGTGAATTTCAGTATTTGACTTACCGGAGACTGAGACCTTGTGCACAAGTTGGAGTTTGGTCTGTGCCATAATTTGGTCAGATAGTATGATTGCTAGTAAGTCATGATGGCACATGAAAATCCATTGCACCCAGTGGTGGGCTGCAACTGGTTTAACAATGGGTTCGGTGAGCGCACACTTTGCCTAAGGCACTTGCGTGCAGCAGTGAAAACGGAGCATTTAGAAGCTCATCTGCTTACCTTCCAAGTCAGCAAAAGTAAATAGAACACTGAGGGGGGGGGGAAATCAGCTGTGCGACACAATTGAGATGAGCTAGAAGGCAGGAAAGAAAGGGCAGAATAGGGAGGGGCCGGGGCCACCTGAAATTTCGAACAACCAGTTCTCTTGAACCAGTCCAAACCAGCATCACTCCACCACCTATTGCACTCTAGGAAGTGTGAGCAATCATACAGATGTTTGATGTTTGTTACCCACCAGATCATTGAGAAACAACCTCTCCCTGGTTACATCTACTGTCCAATGCAGCTTGGTGGATAGGAGCATGTTACAGGTCCTGTTTGCTAAGGAATTTGGCATCAGATTGGATCAGGAGACAGGCATTTTCTCACATGGAACACTTTCTTTGGAGCAGCGTTCCCCCAATACTAAGATTAACTCTGCCCCTCTGGGCATTTAAGAAATCTTTGGAGGGCTATAAGGATTCTTTTAGCAAGCTTAAGGATCGCAGGGAAATGGAGCTCTTACAAGAGTCACGGTTCCAAGTAACAGCCCAGATGAAATCAAAACTCCAAAGCCAGAGGCTTCCTCAAAGTAAAGATTTACTAGACATGTCGTATTGGCACAGCTGGTGAAAACCCAACTCTGAATCTCCCTGGGGTTTCCCCACTCAATTCAAATGGCAAAGTTCTCCCCCCTCCACAATTACACACAATTAGGGCACCCTTAAAAATCTGGATGGCTCTCAGCTACACCACTCCAGGTTCTGGTGAGAGGGTCTTTGTTTCCCAGAAGAAAGAATGTTGTTTTGACTACACATTCCTCCCAGAAATCTCTACTCCCCCTCCCTTTCCCACAGCTCTATCCAGCCTCACTCTGGCAACCCTGAAGACGTTCCAAGATGGCTCCAGGGTTGACAACAAGATTGTTACTTTGTGTGTAGGATGCTGTTCCATCCTCCCACAGAAATTGTTTTTAATTGTTGTTTTATTGGTTTTTGTTTTATTGTATGCCATGTCTGGGGTAGGGGCTATAGAAAATTGATCAAGAAATAAATCTAGTAGTAAATGACTGACAGCAAAATCCTCACAAAGGTTGCCAAGCTGATTTGTTCCACAGGCTGATTTGTTTTAGATGTGACCTTCCTGGCAGTTGAACAAGATGAGACTGCTGGCTGTGAATTGGCTGCGGGAAAATTGTTACTCATAGAATTGCAACTGATGGATCTGGTGGCTTGATTGAGACTCTGCTGTAGACTTTTTGTCTTTTCTGTTGCCCTACTCTCTCTCCACAGGGCTCATCTTTTTTCTGTATGGTTGAAGAGAGTTGGTCAGAATTCGAGAGTTCTACTTGCCCAGGAGTGAGGAATTATCCTATTTTGAACACATTATGTGAAGATTCAGCTTTATGGAGAAACATCTCTTCCAGAACAATAGTGGAAGGCATACCATTGCAAACAAAGAGAAGCTTGAATTTGTATATTTCAGAAATGATAGAAAAGCTTCATTTTTATGTGCATAAAACTTTTAATAAAATTTTATGTCAAAAAAGAAGTACTAAAGCAAAACAAGGAAGGGGGAAATGATGCATACATGCATATTTATAAATAATAATCTTATAAAACTTCTGTCCTTATGTTACCTACAGAGAAGAATGGTCTTAGTTGGGAAAAAAATTTGCATGTTGAGATTCATGAAGTTCTACAAAAATGTTCTCATAAAAATCATGATGTGCTCTGTGAACTCTGTGAATGAATGTGAATGAATGAATGTGGACTACATTCATTTGTTCTCAATTTGTCTATAAAACAGTCCCATTCATGTCAAAACAGATATTACCGATAATAATGACCAGGCCACTAAAATTCCTGGAGATCTGTATATAAATTGCAGCAAAGGTCAGAAATTTTGATCTTATACAGGTGAAACTCGAAAAATTAGAATATCATGTAAAAGTTCATTTATTTCACTAATGCAACTTAAAAGGTGAAACTAATATATGAGATAGACTCATTACATGCAAAGCAAGATAGTTTGAGCTGTGATTTGTCATAATTGTGATGATTATGGCTTACAGCTCATGCAAACCCCAAATCCACAATCTCATCAAATTAGAATATTACATGGAATCAATAAAACAAGGATTGTACATAGACCAATATCAGATCTCTGGAAAGTAATGCATATGTACTCAGTACTTGGTTTGGGCCTCTTTTGCAGCAATTACTGCCTCAATGCAGCATGAAATGGAAGCTATCAGCCTGTGGCACTGCTGAGGTGTTATGGAAGACCAGGATGTTTCAATAGTGGCCTTCAGCTCTTCTGCATTATTCGGTCTCATGTCTCTCATCTTTCTCTTGGCAATGCCCCATAGATTCTCTATGGGGTCAGGCAAATTTGCTGGAGAATCAAGCACAGTAATCCCATGGTCATTGAATGAGATTTTGGTGCTTTTGGCAGTGTGGGCAGGTGCCAAGCCCTGCTGGAAAATGAAGTCAGCATCCCCATAAAGCTCGTCTGCGGAAGGAAGCATGAAGTGCTCCAAAATCTCCTGGTGGACAGCTGCGTTGACCCTGGCCTTAATGAAGCACAGTGGACCAACACCAGCAGATGACATGGCTCCCCGAATCAACACAGACTGTGGAAACTTCACACTGGACTCCAAGCATCTTGCAGTGTGTGCCTCTCCATTCTTCCACCAGACTCTGGGTCCTTGGTTTCCAAGTGAGATGCAAAATTTGCTCTCATCAGAAAAGAGGACTTTAGAGCACTGAGCAACACACCAGGTCTGTTTTTCTTTAGCCCAGGTATGATGCTTCTGACGTTGTTTGTTGTTCAGAAGCGGCTTGACAAGAGGAATACGACATTTGAAGCCCATGTCCATGATCCATCTGTGTGTGGTGGCTCTTGATGCATTGACTCCAGCTTCTGTCCACTCCTTGTGAAAGTCCCCAACACTTTTGAATGGCTTTTTCCTGACAATCCTCCCCAGGCTGCAGTCATCCCTGCTGCTTGTGCACCTTTTTCTTCCACACTTTTCCCTTCCATATAACGTTCTATTAATGTGCTTTGATACAGCACTTTGGGAACATCCAACTTCTTTTGCAATTACCTTTTGCGGCTTTCCCTCCTTATGGAGGGTGTCAATGATGGTTTTCTGTACAACTGTGAGGTCACCATTCTTTCCCATGATTGTGATTCCTACTGAACCAGATTGAGAGACCATTTAAAGGCTCAGGAATCCTTTGCAGGTGTTATGGCTTAGTTAGCTGATTAGAGTGGGACACTTTGAGCCTAGAATATTGCACCTTTTCACAATATTCTAATTTTCTGAGATTATGGATTTGGGGTTTTCATGAGCTGTAAGCCATAATCATCACAATTATGACAAATCACGGCTTGAACCATCTTGCATTGCATGTAATGATTCTATCTCATATATTAGTTTTGCCTTTTAAGTTGCATTACTGAAATAAATGAACCTTTGCACAATATTCTAATTTTTTGAGTTTCACCTGTATAATGGAGGATCCTCCCTTACACCATTGCCTCAAAGACAAATATAAATGAGGCAGATCCTGCATCAGTTAGAAATTCTTGTTTCTTATCATATTTTCTCTACAATTCAGGTCGGGTCTCAGTAGGATAATGTAGCATTTGGGGGAAAAGATACAAGCCAAGAGAGCAACTCCAGAGGCCAAAATGGAGAAGATCTCCACAGCCATCATGGACTTCCCTTTGGTGCTCAGGTATGTAGGGAGGAAGGAGATCCAAACACTGCAAAAGACCAGCATGCTAAAAGTAATGAACTTGGCTTCATTAAAACTGTCAGGCAAATTCCTAGCCAGGAAGGCCACTGTGAAACTGATAATGGCCAAAAAACCTAGGTAGGCAAGGACAATGTAAAACATTAAAGCTGATCCCAGCTTACATTCCAAGATTATCCCTCCAAACAAGGAGTGGAAGTCCAAGTAAGGAAATGGAGGAGAGGTTCCCAGCCAGGAGGCACAAAGAACTGCTTGGATCAAGGGACAGGCTATGACAATGGAGTTGGTCAATGGTTTTCCTAAGAGTTTCCTTGTCCTGTTCCCTGGCTTGGTGGCCATGAAGGCCAGAACCACCATGACAGTCTTTGCCAAAACAGAGGAAACTGCAAGTGAGAAGAGAACAGCAAAGGCAGATTGTTGGAAGAGGCAGGTAAATTTCCCAGGTTGACCAATGAAAAAGAAGGAGGAGAGGAAGCAGAGCAGGAGAGAGACAAGGAGGATGTAGGTGAGATCTCGGTTGTTGGCCTTGACAATTGGTGTGTCATGATGTTTTCGGAAAATCACTAGGACTGAAATTGTCGTCACAGAGAGAAAAAGAGTAAGAGAAACCAAGATGCCTCCCAGAGTGTCTTGATAAGCAAGGAAGTGGATCTCCTTGGCAATACAGTGGTCGTTGTCCATGTTGGGATATTGATCTTCTGGGCAGGGTTCACAGTGAGCTGCATCTGAAATCAAGGGTCTAAGACTTAAAAATCTAATAGTTTCAGAAGCACCTACTATGAGCATTGTTCCTCCTACAGAGATGATATGACTGTCCCCTTTCTGCTCTCATCCTACCCACAAAACAAGCGAAGAAAGGATTCAAAGTACTGTTTCTAATGTGTCCACAAGTGGAAACCATCTTTTATTCTTTATTTATTTTTACTTATTTGGAAGATTGCTTAACAGACAATCTTACCACATGGTGACTATGGGTTGCTTATAATATTAAGGTTAAGTTAGCAGGTGAGAAAAATATGTTCAATTCCAGTGGTCCATTCACTTGACACTACTGTGGCTTTCAGTTTCAGATTTGCCAACCGTTTCCCCCCACATTTTATCCTGGAACCCACAGAATACTGCTAGATCTCTTAGCCAGGAATGATGCTGTTTGGTTTTTGTGTACATTATGTGTTACTTACCCCTTCCTTTATGTCTCTGCCCTCTACTTGAAATCTGATCATTCAGACGTTTTTTTTTGTGGCTCCCTTCTGTTCTATCTAACAGACATAGATAGATGGATCTACTCTTTCTCTGGCAGGTTTGTTTTCTCAGAGATTGATAGAGCTGACAGAAGAAGCATACTCTGAATAATAAAAATGAAATCTTGAATCACATAAGCCACTCCTTCAGTTTCGATGTTCGTTTTCACAACTGGATGTTACAGTAGGAGTGAAAATGCAAGTGCTAATGCTATTTACATTTGAACTCTCGTCTACCTGTCTGATTAGAAATGGTGCCTTCTGGACAAGCATCACAATGGTAGCAGCAAACCTGCTCTCCCTCTGGAACTCTTCTCCTCTCTCCTGCCTGGCACCTCTTCCTTCCACACCTGGCAAAAGGCACCTTCTAAAAGAAAAAGAGAGAGCAATACTTGAGATGACCTAAGCAATGAGCATCTTCAATCATTTCATGTCTACATTCCTATTCCTATTCCATATTCCTATTTCTATGCTCAGAATGCCATCAAATGAAATGGTTCATTATCATCTATCAGAAACCAGAAGCAGCTCTTGGGGGATTCAGGCCAGTGGTACTCCTGACACACCAATGGATGCTGGAGATTGGAACTGCGACCTCAAACTGCAAAAGAGCTCTTGTGACATTGAGCTATAGCATTTCTACAACAAACATGCATGAGGATCCAACTGAATGGGAATGGTCTATGGGAGTCATTGCCACATCCTTTGATTGATTGATTGATTGATTGATGGATTGGATTTCTATGCCGCCCCATCTCCTGAAGGACTCGGGGTGGTGTACAATCATAAAACACTATAAATATAAATACTATAAAATTTTAAAAAGATATTTTTTTATTTTTATTTTTTATTACATTTATATGCCGCCCTTCTCCGAAGACTTAGGGTGGCTTACAATGTTTTTTGGGATACAACCAGGGGGCTCAGCAATAGTCTTCATTCCATTGTATATGGCTGCTTATTACTAAGCGGCATTCTTACAAAGTCAGCTTATTACCCCCAACAATCTTGGGTCCTCAATTTACCTACCCCGAGAGGATGGAAGGCTGAGTCAACCTTGAGCCTGGTGGGATTCGAGCCTGCACTAATTGCAGGCAGCTGGAACTAAGTGCTAGGCATTTAACAGCCTGAGCCACCAAGGCTCTAATTTAAAATAACATTATTCAAATTAAAACCCCAATAATCTAATTTAAAATAACATTATTCAAATTAAAAACCCCATCCCCCTCCTCAGTCCAGGTCGGCAAGTTGGAACAACCATGATTTCAGGCCCCACCAGAAGGCCCGGAGGTTGGGAGCCACCCAAAGCTCCAGGGGCAGCTGGTTCCATAGGGTGGGTGCTCCCCCAGAGAAGGCCCTACCCCTGGGGGTCGCCAGCTGACATTGTCTGGCTGATAGCACCCCAAGGAGGCCCTGTCTGTGAGAGCGCACTGGACATTGGGAAGCCGTTATTGGCAGCAGGGTCTCCCTTAAGTATCCCAGTCCTAAGCCATGCAGGGCTTTATAGGTCAGCACCAGCACCTTGAATCTCACCCAGAGGGCAACCGGTAACCAATGTTGAATCCTACTATATGTCCTTTAACTGCATCCTGGTTTTCAAGCAGCGGTTCTTCCATTTCCCAACTCTTTCTGTATTGGCACAAATCTAACCTCAGATCTGCTACATGCAAAGCAGAGTTTTCACCAAATGACTGCCATATTTTCTGACTCAATTGACCATTTTTCAAGTTAGAAGGATGTTCTGCATGTCCAGAAGAGAATGAATTTTTCCCTTAACTTACAACATTTCCTTCCAGGTTACCTTTGTTGCCCAGATGATTGCATCAGAGTTAATGGTGAAATCATGGCCTTGGAGACCCCTGGGAACCTTTTCCCCAACTTTCATGGGGACAAAAGATTGATTGGGGAGGAAAACCCAGTTGAGAAGATCAAATCGAGCAGAACCTAGTCCATTTCCTGAGAAGGAGACTTCATCTCCAGCACTATTGTTGAATTGAACATTCTTCAAATATTGAAGAGTCTGAAAGATAACAGATAATCAGATAATCAGAGTTGGAAAGGACCTTTTAGGTCATCTAGTCCAACCCCATGCCCAAGCAGATGACCCTACGCCATTTCTGACAAATGGCAGTCCAATCTCTTCTTGAAAGTCTCAAGTGATGGCGCTCCCACAACTTTTGAGGGCAAAGTGTTCCATTGGTTGATTGTTCTCCCTGCCAGAAAGTTTCTCCTTATTTCTAGGTTGAATCTCTCCTTGTTCAGTTTCCATCCATTATTCCATGTCTGGCCTATAGGTGCTTTAGAAAATAACTTGACCCCTTCCTCTCTGTGGCAGCCCCTCCAATATTGGAAGACTGCTATCATGTCTCTCCTGGTCCTTCTCTTTACTAGACTAGCCAAGCCCAGTTCCTATAACCGTTCAATGTATGTTTTAGTTTCCAGTCCACTAATCATCCTGGTTGCCCTTCTCTGTACTTTTTCTAGAGTCTCAACATCTCTTTTATAATGTGGTGAACAAAACTGGATGCAGTACTCTAGGTGTGGTCTTACTAAGGCTTTATAGAGTGGTATTAGTACCTCCCTTGATCTTGATTGTATCCCCAAAGAAAAGATAACTCCATAAATCGGAGAAATTGGTTGAGAGCTATACATGAGATATCATCCCTTTGATGATCCTTTGTTAAACATGATCCTAGATGCATGTCTAAGAAAATAGAGGAGTTCTTTTGATGAAGATCTGGTCAATTAGGAGTAACACCCAATATTTAATTCCTTCCCCAGGAAGGAGGACACATTATCATTCAGCATTTGTCATCAACTCTAGTTCTACAACAATCATTATCATCATCTTTTAATGACTTCATAATCCCTTGTGGGGTACAGTCTGGACAACTGAATGTAGCTGAGTGTTTACTGGCAGGATGCCCTTCCTGTGGCCAATGAGAAGCTATATTCAGCAGACATATTCTCATATTCTACACTCTAGATTTTATAGTATGATTTTGGTCCTGTGATGCTTGACTGTATGCATTTTAAAACCTTTTCTTTGGCTCCAGGTCTAGCAAGTGAGAAATGCATTTTAGGAAAGATCAAATAATTTATATCAGAACTATGCAAAACTCCACTGACCTTTCCAAATGACAAGGGGGCAGATCAAGAAACAATAGATGGAAGAGATTCAACCTTTAGCCTTTGATGCAGAAAATTCTGTTGACTTTCAGCTCAGGAGCCCATTAAGTCAACTTTGAATCCTACTGTATATCCTAAAGTTGACAAAGGCTGCTTTCACACAATAAGTCACATAGTGCAATGGATCCCAAGCTAAATAAATGGGATGGCATCCCTCAGGACGCTAAGCCATAGAAATATAATCCAAGGTTAAAATGGATTGAGTTGGTTGTCATTTTATTGATTAGATTCAGGGTAAATACTGAAGGAAACTGAGCTGGTTCTGCAAATATGCCCATTAGGACTTCAACCAACTTCTTGAAGCACCTTGCACAAATACACCCTGATTGTCATTTTGCTCTAGGCTGAGACATCCTCTCTAAAGTGGCCACCTTCTAAAACTCAAGGATCTTTGAAGACCATTCAGGACTTTATTGCAAGGTCTTTTCTCTTTGGATATTATGGACAAGTGATTTTGTTTAATTCTCTCTTCTTCATCTACTTTGAAGAAAACATTATACTTAAATCATATTATAGTTCTTGAGTAATTGTTGTTTTAACTGGTAGTGAGATTTAGAATTTTTTATAAAAGCTATAAGTGATAAATCATAATCATACTCATCATAAAAATACATTAATCATAAATCACAAGATACAACATGTAGTAATAGTCATAAGATACTAAATAAGCAATCAACATAAATCAAACTAGGAAAGTAAATAAAACAATATAAATTGTAAAGACTTAAGCAATGAAGTTATAGTCATAATTAGAAAAGGTAATAGGAAAGATGAGAAGAATATTATTATTACAGTCTTACTAAATAGTTTGATGGTGTTGTGTGAATTAATGTCAGTTTAGAAAGCCATATTAGCACCAGACACTTCCACACTGCCACATTCTTGAGCCTGGGAAAATGGGAGGGGGGAATTTCTTGGAGTGTATGTGGTTAGACATAATAGCATTCTTCTTCTAAGTCAAGGTCATGTTATTTCTGCACCTGGGTGAGGGAAAGTCTCAAGTTGGGATGGATGGTGATTGGGCATGTGATGCCATGAGGTGTGCAGGGGGTGGATTTGTAATTTTTTACTTATTGCAAAGAAATCTGGAACTTTCAGATTTGGGGTTCCCCAGATGTGTCAGTTTACTACTCTAATAAAAGAAACCTTGGAGAGGTTCTGTCTCGGGGTTATTCGTTGGAGTTGAGGTTTTCTGGAACGCTGACAATTAGTTGTTTAGCAGAGTGATGTCATGGGGGGAAAACTGTCCTTGTGTCTAGTTGCTCTGGTGTGCAATGCTCTATAACATCGTATTGAGGGTAGAGGTTGACACAATTTATGTCCAGGATGTGAGGGATCTGTAGATATTTTCACAACCCACATTTTGGCTTGTTTATATGGTTTACAGTATATATATCATTTATATGGTAGTACGAGGACATTTAATAAGTAATCATAGAAATGCATATGGTGCATAATAAGATAAAAAGTCCCAGAAATTACCTGCCATGACTGGACATTTGAGATCCTCTTTCTAAGTCTCATCATGGCTGGTCGCCCTCTGGATCCATACATTGCATGTAAGGCATGTGCCAGAGCATAAATGGCATTGTAGATATTATAACTTTCTCCTGTCATGGTTGTTTCAAAAATGTAAGCAGACAGAATTTTTAAATTCTCCTTTCCGGTACATGTTTTTTGTTGGTATGGAGGAAATTCACCTGGTTTGCAGATCTTGCACTCAAAGACTTCTTCCCACCATTGCGGGAGAAAGATGTCTCCTTGTGTGTTCAAAGGGTCTAAAGATAGTAGGAAATGGCTGAATTCTGAGACATCCCTGGTGTGGTCCCTAAAATGCAGAGACCCATGGAAGAACTTTAGACCTTTCAGAATGTGTTGAGATACCACCATACTAACTTTCCAATGGAATGTTAAGATCCAAACTTTGCAAAATGATGTTCTTGTGTCTTGTTCATGTACATTCATTGCTGCCAGTACATTTGTAATGCTATTGGAATCTCCAAACAGAATAATCACTTCAGATTTAGACCAGGTTTTGAAAATTCTATTTAATTGGAACACCATAGTTAGAAGAAAATCTGATTTCATCATTTCAGTGAAGGCCAGGCAGATCTCCTTCTCCTGGAGCATTGGCATCAGAGATGAGATGAAACGTTCTCCATTGTCATTTGCAGGGGCCACCAGCCCAACCCAGTTCCACTGGAAATGCAGGAGCAGCTGGACTAAACCTACATACTGATGCAATTCCTTTGGATTAATCTGGAAGAAGGAAGGATAAATTCTTCTCTCTCCCTGAGAGAACTCAAAGCCAACACCAAGCTGGAGAAATGAGATTTTTATTTCAAGGACAGAGAAAAGTTTTATGGTGACTTTAACAGTCTACATTTGTGGTTGATTGCCCCACCAGCTGACTCACTTTGAGTGGCAAGTTTCATTTTTTCCCTTTCTTAAGAGATGTCATCATTTAACATATTTTGTATAGTTGTGACAGGTCATAAGATAAAGGAACAACCTATCAATCTGATACAGAGAATAAACTCCTTGATTTTATTCACCAGAAGGCAGGACAAGAAGCAACAGATAGAAACTGATGAAGGAGAGAAGCAAGCTGAAATCACTGAGAGACTTCCTTACAGTGAGGACAATTAACCAGTGGAATAGCTTTCCTTCAGGAGTTATAGTTGCTCCATCACTGGAAGTTTTTAAGAAGAGACTGGATAACCATTTGTCTAAAATAGTATAGGATTTCCTGCCCAAGAAGGGGGTTGGACTAGTCCAACCTAGAAGACCATTCTCTCTCTCTATTTTTCTCTCCATTTTTCTCTCTATTTTTCTCTCTATTTCTCCCTCTCCTTCTGTGTGTGTGTGTGTGTGTGTGTGTGTGTGTGTCTGTATCTCTGTATCTCTGTATCTATCTCTGTATCTATCTATCCCTATCCCTATTACTCTTTGCATATGGAGCATTTCAGAATTATCTTACTATCTTTCCTATTCCAGTTATTTGACACATGTAAGGTAGCATTGATTGTCTAAAAAACACCTTCTATGAAAACACCTTTGCTTCGATCTTTGGCTTCCATGTTTCTTTTCTTTGTCTACTCCACATTGTATCCAACAGTAATCTCTTACCTGTGGAAGCTTGAAGATGCTGAAGATGGAGGCCATCTGCCTTGAGGATTTGGAATCGTGACCTCCTATGACAGAGAGCAGAATGTCCTGCCTGTCACATGTGTAACCTGGAACAAGTTGGCCTCGTGTGGACAGAAGAGAGATGCTGATTAAAGAAACCCTCCTCTGAATCTCATGGTTGTCATAGATCTGGAATCCAAGGGTGATGTTGGGCAGGAGAACCAGATCCTTGTTGACCTCTCTGATTGCAAATACCAAGGCCAGGAACTTCTGGTATTTCTTGGGCCTGATTCTATAGGGAGAAAAAAACATTGGGGAACATTATAGGAACGATCATAAATGAAACTGTAGTTTGTCTTGTCTTTTGTGTTGTTCCTTGTTGGACATGGTGCTATGTTTCATTGGGTTTGGACATAAAGGAGGTCCTTGATTAAACTGTCCATTTAAATCACAGGCCATTTTATGCCCCTCGAGCATCTCTCCCTTCCCCATTTTGTTGCAGTGACTCTTCTAGCACCTAATCAATTTGTGTCTCTCTTGGAGTACTTTCTTCGGGTCTGGAAACCAAACTGATTTTTAGTTTTGTTTTTTGTTTAGTATCCCACATTGAAAAAATGTGTTTTTCACTGAGTTTTCTATTATGGCTTTCCTTTTCAAATTAATATTATAAGTCAACTTCTTCACTAGACCAACATGGTTTCTTATTTGATGTCCCTCCTCACATTTTACATTGATCATCTTCCTGAGGAAGAATTCTGGAAAGATGAGGAATTCTAGCTTTTTTTTTTTTAATAAGCCTGGTTCATTATTGAAAAAAAGCACAAAGATTCAAACTAGGTTAAGACATTGAAAACATGACAAGGAGCAATATTTCTGAATCATTCTAATCCTCTTTTAATGACTCCGTAATCTCTAGCAGGGTAGAGTCTTCGCAACTGAATGGAGCTGAGTGTTTACTGGCCAGATGCCCTTCTTGTCCCAATTGTAGAGGTTTTTTTTTTCAGCAGACATATTCTCAGTATACAGAGAGAGAGAAATAGCTGCCTCTACCTAGGATTGAATTTACAACCTCCAGATTGTGAGGTGAGAGTTCCACCCCTGGACCACCACACCATTCAGCAGTATTTCTCAATGGACTCCCTAAAATCCCAAAGAAAGCAAACAGTTATGTACATCTTTCTCCTTCAGGAGAAACTTACACAATTGCTTTCATTAAATCACGCATGGGTGGTTGAGTATGAAAATCAGGGCCTTTAGAAAAAGAAACAATGGTTGCCAGGGGCAAATTCCCACCAATAATGAGATCACCAGGCCTGTAATAGTCCTCCAGAATATCCAAAGACCTTGTCAACCCACACCCAGTTTTCATCGTCTTTGCAGAAGTTGGCGGCAGGAGCCAAAAAAGCTGCAGCAGCAGGAGAGGCAGCCCAGTCATTAATCTCACCTTCCTTCCAAGATGAGAGATCAAGGTTTGCACAGAAGCTACCTTGCACGTAGCACCTGAAATCTCACCAGAGCTTTAGCAAAGTAGAGACAATAGACCACAATAGAGACAGTCTGTCCTTCCTGGATGGCTTTGTGGCAAATTGATATCAACCAGGCTCCTCCTTATATGTGTTTGGACTGAGACCAAAGAAGAAACTGAGGCCAATGGAGTCAGGTAGTGACATGTCTTGCCTCCAATGGGAGAACTCAAAGTAT
This sequence comes from Naja naja, assembly GCA_009733165.1. Classification (NCBI taxonomy): domain Eukaryota; kingdom Metazoa; phylum Chordata; class Lepidosauria; order Squamata; family Elapidae; genus Naja; species Naja naja. The sequence goes on from CM019148.1 coordinate 369,524,612, forward strand.
GTTTTTGTAGAGCATGTTTTATGTTGTGTCGAGAAATCCATAGGGTATATGTGAAGAATTGCTGTTTTTCTGATAATTGCAAGGAGAAAGAATTGTCCTACCTGCAGCACTAGAGTTTTTTATGTGCACTGCAAGGGGAAAAAACAATATTATCTCCCCTGTTGCTAATCTACAAAGTGGGTAGATTTGAGATTCAAGGTGAATTTCAGTATTTGACTTACCGGAGACTGAGACCCTGTGCACAAGTTGGAGTTTGGTCTGTGCCATAGTTTGGTCAGATAGTATGCTTGCTAATAAGTCATGATGGCACATGAAAATCCATTGCACCCAGTGGTGGGCTGCAACCGGTTTAACAACGGGTTCGGTGAGCGCACACTTTGCCTAAGGCACTTGCATGCAGTGCTGAAAATGGAGCATTTAGAAGCTCATCTGCTCACCTTCCAAGTCAGCAACTGAACAGTGGGGGGGGGATCAGCTGTGCCACACAATTGTGATGAACTAAAAGGCAGGAAAGAAAGGACAGGATAGGGCGGGGCCAGCTGAACATCGGAACAACCAGTTCTCTTGAACCAGTCCGAACCGGCATCAGCCCACCATGGTTTGCACTCTAGTAAGTATGAGCAAGTGTGAGATATTTACTGTTTGTTACCCCCAGATCATTTGAGGCATCACCTCTCCCTGGTTACAGCTACTGTCCCATCCCGCTTGGTGGGAGGAACATGTTACAGGTCCTGTTTGCTAAAGAGTTTGGCATCAGATTGGATCAGGAGGCAAGCATTTTCTCACATGGAACACTCTCTTTGGAGTAGCATTCCCTCCCCATACTGAGATTAACTCTGCCCGTCTGGGCATTTAAGAAATCCTTGGAGGGGGGGAAGGATTCTTTCAGCAAGCTTAAGGAATGCAGGGAAATGGAGATCTTACAAGAGTCAGGGTTTCAAGTAACAGGCCCAATGAGATCTGTGTGAAGATAGAACTGGATTTCTAAGATTTCTGTCTGAAGATTTAAAAATAAGAGGGTTAAGAAAAAGAGGCAATTTCTACTAAAACATTTTTAAGTTTACAAGAAAACATTTTTTGGCTAGCTGTTGTCTCGACTGGCTAGTTAGTGGTGAGCTTCATGAATCACAGCTGATTTCTGAGATCCGGAGGGTTTCTTGAAGCAGATGATGTCTTGAATGGACTACCTAAAAAGGGAAGGACATTATCACCTGGACGGCAGTCCATGGTGTGGGCTCGAAGAAATCCTTCTTAAGTTTGGATGTGGAAGAGGACGACCTGTCATAGTTGAACCAAGGTGCTGACAGCTAGCTGGAACAAGTGGTGATCTCATTGTGGCAACATAATTACATCCAAGTTATTTGACTAATGTTGACTGAATCCGATTTGTCTAAACAATCAAAGGAACTGATGTTGGTTACTTTAAAATCTTATATATTAATTTTTTTTTCTTTTTTCTATTTTAAACAAAACCGAGTAAAAGAAATATGAACTAATTAAAACAGCTCTCCCTGACATGGCAATTTGACAGAAGACCAAAGGGAGACATCTGCTGGTGTAAGTGGGAATATACCGGCTAAATGGACTAAAAGGAATAAGGATATTCTTGGTGATTTTTTGTTTGATATTTGATGTTTAGACTTTGCTCCATACTAGACTGATATAGGTTCATAAAGAAAGACTGTAAATGGTTATATAGATTTTAGAACAAACTTAATTAGAGCAATATATACAAAACAAAAGGCCAGAATAATAATTAATGGTGAGGTCACACAAAATGTAACAATACAAAAAGGTGCAAGACAAGGCTGCCCATTATCCCCATTATTGTTTATTTTGACATTAGAAGTATTGTCAAGAAACATTTGTAAAGAAGATCAGAATAAAGGTCTGGAAATGAGACAAGAACAATATAAGCTACAAGTCTTTGCGGATGATCTTATGTTTATATTAGAGGAACCCTTAAAATCAGGGGTGAAACTGATGGAGGAACTGACAGAATATGGTAAAGTAGCAGGATTAAAAATAAATAAGATAAAAACTAAAATGTTGGTAAAGAATATGACAATTAAACTAAAAGAGGAACTAACGAAGGAAATGGGCATTCAAATTGTGAAGAAAGTGAAATACTTAGGTATATTCTTAACGGCTAGGTGCTTACCTCTCAGAGAAGATAATTATACTAAATTAATAATTCAAATTAAGAAGAATCTAGAAAGATGGAAGAATCTACAACTTTCTCTAATGGGTAGGATAGCTGTTATAAAAATGAATATATTACCAAAAATACTTTTTTATTTCAAAATATTCCTATTAAACTAGAGAAAGGCTTCTTCAAGAATCTAACCAACTGTCAAAATTTATATGGCAAGGGAAGAGACTAAAAATTAAACTGAAACTGATGCAAGACACTAAAGAAAAAAGAGGATTTTGCTTACCTAAGTGGGAGTTATATTATTATGCAACAACTCTAACAGATAAAAGAATGGATTACATTGAGGAATAAAAGATTTTGTTTTTTTCAATTTGCATTTATATGTTGCCCTTCTCTGGAGACTCAGGGTGGCTTACAATGTTTTGGTGCACAACCCAAGGCTCAGCAATAGCCTTCATTCCATTTTATATGCCTGCTTATTACTAGGGCTTTTTGCACCCCCCCAAGCGGCATTTTTACAAAGTCAGTTTATTGCCCCCAACAATCTTGGGTCCTTAATTTACCTACCCCGAGAGGATGGAAGGCTGAATCAACCTTATTATTTATTTATTTATTTATTTATTTATTTATTTATTTATTTATTTATTATTTGGACTTGTATGCTGCCCCATCTCCGAAGACTCGGGGCGGCTCACAACTAAACCAACAACAATTATAAATAATTAAAAAAGGATTAAACTAGTGACAAGCCCAATAATAGTTAAAATTTAAAATAGTTTAAGAACCCTCCCCCCCACCAGGGAGGGTCACAGCCAGATTGGTCAAACAACCAGGTCTTCAAATCGTGGTGGAAGGTGCGAAGGTCAGGGGCCAGGCGGAGCCCCAGGGGTAGTTGGTTCCAGAGGTCAGGGGCCATGACAGAATAGGCTTGTCATCGGGGGACCGCCAGCCGACATTGACTTGCTGATGGGACCCCAAGGAGTCCTTGCCTGTGTGCTCGCACAGGGCGGTTGGCATTTCATATCGGCAGGAATCACTCCCTTAAGTATTGAGGACCCATGTCGTGTAGGACTTTGTATGTTAAAACCAAAACCTTGAACCTCACCCGAAGTGCAACCAGCAACCAATGCAGGCCGCGCAGGAGCGGGGTAACATGGGAGAATCAGGAAACTCCCATCACCACCCGAACGGCCGCATTCTGCACCAGCTGCAATCTCCGGATGGTGTGCAAGGGCAGTCCTAAATAGAGAGCATTGCAGTAGTTGAGTCTGGAGGGGACAAGGGCATGAGTGACTGTGTGCAGGGCATCTCGGTCCAGAAATGGGCAAAGCTGATGAACAAGGCGGAGCTGGGCAAAGGCCCCTGGCGGCCCCCACCTGCTCCTCCAACCGGAGCCGTACATCCAGGAGGACCCCCAGATTTCGCACCCTATCCACAGGGGGCAACACCTCTCCCCCTATGGCCAAAGGTGGATATTCCTGACTGGGCGAGATGCGGTATGCACAGCCACTCAGTCTTGGCGGGTTGAGTGAAGTATGTTCCCGTTCATCCAAATCCACTGCATCCAGACAACGGGTCATCAGGGAGAGGGCATCACTGATCTGGTTTGGGGTGGAGATGTACAGCTGGGAGTAATCCACGTACTGATGGTATCTCACCCCAAAACCACGGATGATCTCACCCAGCGGCTTCATGTAGATGTTAAATAAGAGAGGGGAGAGGACCAACCCCTGAGGGACCCCACAGGAGAACACCCTTGGGGTCCACCTCTGCCCCCTACCAGCACCAATTGCGACCACCCCAAGAGGTAGGAGGTGAACCACCGAAGAACAGTGCCCCCCACTCCCAACCCCTCGAGGTGTCGCAAAAGGATACCATGGTCGATGGTATCGAAAGCCGCTGAGAGGTCTAATAGGACCAGGACAGAGGAAAAACCCCTGTCCCGGGCCCCCCAGAGATCATCCATCAGTGCGACCAATGCCGTCTCTGTGCTGAAACTGGGTCGGAAGCCTGATTGGTATGGATCCAGGTAGTCCGCTTCATCCAGGAAGAGCGGAAACTGCCGAGCCACCACACTCTCAACAACCTTCGCCAGAAAGTGAAGGTTGGAGATTGGACGGAAGTTGTCTAACATGGTCGGGTCCAGGGTAGGCTTCTTCAGGAGGGGCCTCACCACCGCCTCCTTCAAGGCAGAGGGAAAAACACCCTCTCTCAGTGAAGCATTGAAAACTGCCCAGAGCCAACTGCAGGTGGCCTCCCTGGAGGCATACGCCAGCCAGGAAGGACACGGGTCCAACAAACATGTGGTGAAGCTCAGGCACCACATAGTCCTGTCCACTTCATCCTCGGAAACAGGATTGAACTCAACCCAGATCACATTAGCCAGACTGCTTGCACCCCGTTCCTCAGACCACTGCAAATCAGAGGACAATCCGCTCCGAATCCAGGCAATCTTGTCCGACAGATATTGACCAAATTCCTCAGCCCTGCCTCGCAACGTGTCCGCTACCTCCCACATACGAAGGAGAGAGCGGGTGGCCCAAAACAGGGCAGCTGGGCAGTTATCTGCGGACGCTATGAGGGTGGAGAGATAAGACCTCCTTGCCGCCCTCATATCTACCAGGTAAGTCCTGATATGGGCTCTTAGCTGGGCTTGATCGGATTGAGAGCAGGTGGACCTCCACCTGCTCTCTAAACCCCTCCGACGACGCTTCATCTCCCGGAGCTCCTCAGTATACCAGGGAGCCATCTGGGATCCACGGCGCGTGAGGGGACGCATGGGAACAACTCTGTCGAGGGTGTCTGCCGCGGCCTGTTGCCAGGCGGCCGCCAGATCCTTGGCAGAGCTGTGGGCAAGGGAGGAGGGAAGAAACCCCAGCTCCGCCTGGAACCTCTCAGGGTCCATCAGGCATCTGGGGCGGAACCATCTAAGTGGCTCCTCATCCCAGCAGTGGGGGGTGGCCTGTTGGAAGACCAGCCATAGGAGATAGTGATCAGACCATGGAACGGGCTATGCCGTAAAAGTGGCTTGCCCTCTGTCACTACACCACTGTTCAGAGACAAAAACTAGGTCGAGAGTGTTTCCCCCCTCATGAGTCGGGCCTTGAATCAATTGGGTCAGGCCCATGGCATCCATAGAAGCCATGAATTCCTGGGCCAAACCCAACACTCCCCCCAGAGGGGGCAAGTTGAAGTCCCCCAGGACTATAAGACCCGGGAACTCCACCGCCACTCCCGAGAGGACATCGAGAAACCCAGGTAGGGCTGCTGCCACACAGCTGGGGGAAAGGTATGTCAGCAACAAGCCCACCTGACTGTTAGGCCCCCACCTCAGGAGGAGGGTCTCACTCCCTCCTATCTCTGGAACAGTGACCTCCCTTGGAAACAGGGTCTCCTGCATAACCACAGCCACCCCGCCACCCCTTCCCTGGGCCTGTGGCTGGTGCAAAACCCAAAAACCTGGGGGGCATAGATCAACCAGAGGGACCCCTCCCTCTGGGCCCAACCAGGTCTTGGTGATACAAGCCAGGTCCGCAGCCTCCTCCTCAATGATCTCACGGAGGAGGGAAGACTTATTAGCCATGGACCTGGCATTAAAATACACCAGCTTAAGCCCAGGGGTCCTGGTTCCCGTGCCCCCTAGGGAGCAGACCATAGGGTTGGAGCATGCCACCGCACAGAGATGGTGGGTGCGTGCTCCCGGTACATAATATGGCCCTATGCCTCGACGTCTCCTGCCAACCCCAACCACCCTGGGAATTGTGGTCCCCACCTCACACCCCGGGGCCCCACCGGCCCCCAACCCCTGCCCCCCCTCCATGCACCGGGCTGCAGCCCACATCCCCAGAATCACTACCCACCCTCCTCCCTAACTTTCTTAAAAATTTTGTTAAAAGTTTAGCTAAAGGGGCCCTAGTGACTCTCTTTTTCCTTTTAATAGAGCCCCACCCATACCCCATACCCCTGCCATGCCAACTGTCCGGGTTCCAGGACCCATCCTTGAGGTAGGCCAAAGGTAGTGTGGCCAGATCCGAGAGGGAGGGAGTCCCCTGAGGGCCTGCAGTTCCGCTACCGAATAGGTTCGAATAGTTGGAGGGCATTGAAGGACAGGCACAAGGGTTGTCAAGATGACAATGACAAAGCAGTGACAAAGTCTGGTATAGGAACTTGGCAAGGACCGGATTTATAGCCAGTTGGGAAGTCCAGATTCAGAAAACCAGGCTGCCCTCTCATGACAGACCTGGCAGATGTTCAGAGCTCCAATCTGGGCTAAGCCACGCTCTCTCACTGCGGGCATCTCCAATACATTCCAGCTAAACTGATGATATAAGATGTTAAATAGGTCCTGAGGGAAAAATGTGTCCCCTCGCTGGTCTCTCACCCCAGCAGGGAGTACAACAAAAAGTCTCATAGCCGTTGGCCAAGTTCGAGGGTGAATACCAGCACTGGGAATTCGGACCCAGGCCACCAGGGTGTGCAAGCCCACCCTTACATGGCCTAAGGTACACTACAGCTGGTTCGCTCCCAGTGGGAAAAGTACCTTGCAGTTCAGAGGAGCAGGTGAGGCAAGATGGATAATGGCAACAGATAATGATGGGAGAGTTCAGGGTCCAAGCAACGATGGTCACAGAGGAGGGGCGGTCGGGTGGTTGGTGGGCAGACCTCCAGCTAAAACCATCTGGGACAGACCAGGACCGGTGGCAAATCTGGGACCAGCACCACTGATCTTCCTCAGCCCCGGAGTCACCTGCCGGGCCCCCGTCCCCCCCATGGTTAGAACGGCCGGAATCTCCAGCACCGCCATCACCGACCCAGATGGAGCCGGCCTAGCCCCATCGGCCCAGGGACGGGGCCGAAGCCACCGCCCATAACCGCCAGACAAGGGCCGGCTGTAATTCCCCTCTCTTGTGGATCCCATGGCTGCTCCTCGATCACTCCTGGAGCAAGCACCACTCCAGGGGAAGCCCCCAAGCCACGGCGGCCCTCTGACCAGCCCACTCTGAAGCCACGACCGCAGCAGCCGACTCCCATCGCTCCGGAACAGTCTAACACCTCCGGAGCCTCCTCTCTCCACACAATCATTACCGAGCCCCATATAGCAACCTCCAAGATTTGGGAACTCCATAGGGAAGGAAAACGCCGGGTTCAAAGCCTTCGCCGCTATGCCCACCTCCACGTCCGCGGCCAATGCTGGGTCACGCAAGCATCGCAAATGACTCAGGGGCCCAGAAATGGTGCCGTTCCTCTGGCGAGCCAAGCCAGTGATCCACGGCAAAGAAAACTTCGGCGAAGAGTCTCACCGCTTCCCAGGGGCAACTGGCATACCAGGCAAACCTAGGCAAACACCCCTCTGGTCACAGCTCCCACCTGCTCCTCCAAACTGAGCTGTGTATCCAGGAGGACACCCAGGTTGCGCGCCCTATCCACAGGGGGCAACACCTCTCCCCCCGTGACCAAAGATAGAATATCCTGGATACTCCAAGATGCCAGTATGTACAGCCACTCAGTCTTGCCGGGTTGAGTCGAAGCATTTATACATCCAAACTTGATAAATATGGAAAAAATTATTATACTTATTATCTTGTAAGTGATTGACAAATAAATAAATAAATAAATAAATAAATAAATAAATAAATAATTAAAACAGTAACTTATAGAGATATACTGAATGAACAAGGAGTACTGAAAACTAGATTAGAACTAGTAGCACAAGCGGTAAATATAGAATGGTGGTCTTATTTACAAATACAATCAAGATACACACAAGACAGAAAAACCTGGGGTATTAATAAAGAATTAACAATTCTGGATAAGCTACTGTTAGAGACAGATAAATTTATAAAAATATTGTATAGATATTTATTAGAATAGACTTGAGGAAGAACATGTTAAAGAAACAATGGTAGCATGGGCAAAAAATTGGTTATAATATTGAATTGGCTAAATGGCAAAAACTTTGGACCACAAATAAGAAAATAACATTGGGTATGGCTTATAAAGAAAACCTTTATAAGTTGTTTTACAGGTGGCATCTTCTGCCAGCAAGGCTTTCTAAAATGTTTTAAAATATATCTCCAAATTGTTGGAAGTATAAAGATGTACCAGGCACATTTTTTCACATGTGGTGGACTTGCAATGCTGCAAAAAAGAATTGGAGACTAATTCAAACATGGATAGAACAAATGGTGTATTCCATTTAAACCGGAATTTTTTCTCCTTGGAATAATATCAGAAAAATTTAAGGAGAAAATAATGTATCTAATGTATTGATGGTGGCTAGAATATTATATGCACAATATTGGAAAAATGAAATCATACCTCCAGAAACAGAAATAATAAGAAAAATTATGGCATGTGCAGAATCAGATAGGTTAACTTTAGAAATAGAAGACAAAGGAGAGTCTAAATATTATAAAACATGGAATAAAATTTACCAATGGTTATATAGCAGAAATATTAGTAGTTATGATTAGATTAATTAATAATTAATATATTAAATAAGGAGATTATAAATGATGAAGTAAAATGTATATATGTATAACAAGGCTAAGTTGGATGTATTGTGTTGTATTCTCATAATTAAATTTTTTTTTAAAAAAATTAAGAAACCCTCGGGGAAAAATAAGGATTCTTTCAGCAAGCTTAAGGATCACAGGGAAATGAAGATCTTAGAAACATCAGGGTTGAATCAAAACTCCAAGGCCAAAGGCTTCCTCAAAGTAAAGATTTATTAGGCATGTCATATTGGCACAGCTGGTGAAAACCACTCAGTACAAACTGCAAAGTTGGTAGCAATTCTGACCACAACAGAATACCCTTTATCAGGGGTGGTACCTATTTTCTGTATTCTTACACATGTTTATACTTATACCTATTATCTTGTAAGTGATTGACAAATAAAATAAATAAATAAATAAATAAAATAAACCTCCAAACACTGGGAAAGCGTCTTGACACCTTCACTTGGATGGCTGGAGACAGACATGTATAGTTGCGTATCATTGGCATATTGATGATACCAGACCCCATAGTAGTGACAGATGAGGGGAAGAGAAACATGTTGGAGAGAAAGATAAGCATGAGAACAGAGAGCCACAGGTTTTCTTTTTCCCCACAAAGGGATTTTGTATTAACATATGTAAAGAGCCAATTTGATACAGTGTGAAAGCACCAGGCTAGAAACTGGAAGGCCATGAATTGTAGTTTGGTTCAGGCATGGTTGGTGGACTTTGGGCCTGTCCCTCTCAGCCTAGGCAGGGAGAAATCACTTCTGAAAAACTTGCCAAGGAAACTACAGGGACCAGCAGTTGCTAGGAGTCAGGGCTGTCTCCTGGCAACAGACAACTACCATAATAATAGATGCATGCTAAGACTAGCCTGAATCCATATTCAGTGCCATAATCCCATGGAGCTAGGGGACTCTTCTTTTGGGCCTGCTTGGGTGCAAAAGATCAGTGACTTACTATCACCTGCTGCCTTTGCAATTAATAAATCATAGTTTTGTTTCTCTCTGGTTATTGTCTCTAAGTGAGCTTTTACATCACAATGGAAACTTGGAGTTCATTCTGCATTGAGATCTTCCAATCCACAGAGGCATCAGCTCAACATCTGACAGCTGTGGCTAAAAACTCCCCTGGCTGCCCTGGTTAATTGAAAGAGTTTGGATCTGTGCCAGAGTAGGAATAAACATGATTAGTTCAGTCCTTAAGCAAGAGTTGGCAGCAGATGTAGTTGCACAAATAACTTTTTCTCCTGTTACATGTCAAAGGAGCTTGGAACTGTGCCAGGATTTCTCCCCTCTATAATTAAAACAACACTCAGGTGTTTTTGCTGCTGTAAGTTTGGCCAGGTGGCACCGTAGGGACTAAAGTAGAGAATCAAACTCTCCTTACTTTCTTCCAAGCTGTCTACAATGGATTCCTCTGCTTCCTCTTAATTAAAACTTCGATTCCCAGTATAATTATGCTTTAGGAAAATTATTCAGGGAAAAAAAAGTTCACTAAACTGAGATGAACTCATTCACAGATTCTGCTCACAACTTTCTAGGAATGGGGGGAGGTACATTTATCAAAGTTTGAGCTCTACCTTATAGCTGTACCTCACAGTGTTTCTTTCCTCCTTCTCTTTGCCCTATAACACTAATATTGTGTGGTGCTTTGTGTTAAGTGGAGTGATTCATCCAAAATCACCTTGAGAGCCTCTGTATCTAAGGCTGCAGTAGAACTCAGCTCTTACATATTTAGAGATCACAAAGTTGACAAAAGATTTGTCCTTAGGTCTCAGTATCTTAACTACTTGTATAAGGACTATTCTTTATATTATTCATGTTGTCTTGTATTCTTGTTATAGACTGCACCAGTAGAGGCTAAAGCAATTTCATTGTATATATGTGTTGTTGTTAGTTACAAAGTCATGTCCAACCCATCACAATCCCATGGACAATGTTCCTCCAGGCCTTCCTGTCCTCTACCATCTTCTGGAGTCCATTTAAGCTCACGTCTACTACTTAAGTGACTCCATCCAGCCACTTCATTCTCTGTCGTCCCTTCTTCTCTTGTCCTCTATCTTTCCCAGCATTAGGCTCTTCTTCAGTGAGTCCTTCCTTCTTATTAGGTTGCCTAATATTGTATACATGATTTACAATGACAATAAAGGCTTTGAATTTTATTGCAATATGATCTAGTTAACTAGTTTGGATAACATGTAAAAGAACTTACTGTTTAAAGTTCCAAAGAAACATTGACAACTTTGGGAACCCCCATCCAAAGAGTATCATTTCTAGTTCCTGTTTCAAGTTCCTTCTATTTACCTTCAGAGAATGCAAAGTATATTATAATACACCCTTCCTCAGAATGTATTTTATCTTTTTGATCCCAGTTACAAGCAATTTAGAAAGTAATACAATATTTATGTCAGCGTTCCAGAAAACCTCTACTCCAACAAATAACTCCGAGACAGACATCCTCTCAAAAGTTCTTTTTTATTTGGGTAGTAAATTGGCACATCTGGGAAATCCCAAATCTGAAAGTTCCGGGTTTCTTTGCAATAAGTAAAAAATTACAAATCCATCCCCTGGGTGCACCCATCATTGCATCATATGCCCCAATCACCATCCATCCCAACTTGAGACGTCTTCTCAATCAGGTGCAGAAATAACATGACCTTGACTTAGAAGAAGAATGCTATTATGTTTAACACATACACTCCAAGAAATTCTCTCCTCCCATTTTTCCAGGCTCAAGAATGTGGCAGTGTGGAAGCATCTGGTGCTAATATGGCTTCCAAAGCTGAGTTGTCTATGGAGGTTCTCAGTCATTCTGTCATGATTGTCCCAAAGGTGCTTTTTGTTTTCAAGAGGCAACTGGACTTTCTGGTTTTTCTTTGAAGATATTTTGCTTCTCATCCCAGAAGCTTCTTCAAAGAAAATCCAGAAAGTCCAGTTGCCTCTAACAAACCGATAACCTGGGTGACTGAGAATCTCCATAGACATTCTGGGAATGACATTTTTGATGTGTGGGGAAGCTGCAGATGAGTTTTAAAACTCTGTAAGGAAAATGAATTTTCAGAGGAAGGGGAGCATATAAACAGAATAGATAATAATAATAATAATAATAATAATAATAATAATAATAATAATTTATTAGACTTGTATGCCGCCCTCTCTCCCTAAGGACTCAGGGCGGCTAACAATAAAAACTCAGCACAAAAATTTACATTAAAAAGCAATTAAACAATCACAAGCCTAATAATAATGAAATAATAAAATTAAAATTAATTAAAATAACTCTAAAACAAGCCCCCCCCCTGGTCAGTCCAGACCAGCCTGTTGAAAGAGCCAGGTCTTCAGGTCACGGCAGAAGAAGCAGAGATCGGGGGCCAAATGAAGGCCCAAGGGGAGCTGGTTCCACAGAGAAGGCCCTACCCCTGGGCACCGCCAATCGACAATGTCTAACTGACAGTACCCCAAGGAGGCCCTGCCTGTGGGAGAGTACTGGGCGATCAGAGCGTGATGCCACCAGGAGATGCTTCCGCAAGTACCCCAGATCCAAGCCATGTAGGACTTTATATATGATGACTAATACCTTGAATCTCACCTGGAGGGCAACCGGCAGCCAATGCAGGTTGCGCAGGAGGGGTGTAACATGGGACTATTGGGATATTCCCATCACAACCCATGCAGCCGCATTCTGCACCAGCTGAAGCCTCCGGGTGGTCCGCAAGGGCAGTCCCATGTAGAGAGCATTGCAGTAGTTGAATGAGGAAGTGACGAGTGCATGAGTGACTGTCCATAGGGCATCTTGGCTCAGGTAAGGGCGCAGCTGGCAAACCAGCCTCACCTGGGCAAATGCCCCCCTGGCCACAGGTCCCACCTGCTCCTTCAAACTGAGCTGTGTATCCAGGAGGACACCTAGGTTGCATGCCCTGTCCACGGGGGGCAACACCTCTCCCCCCATGACCAAAGTTGGTATATTCTGAGTAATCTGAGATGCCAGTATGCACAGCCACTCAGCCTTAGCCAGGTTGAGTCGGAGCCTGTTCCTCCCCATCCAGATCCACACTGCATCCAGATAACGGGACATCACAGGGAGGGCATCACTGATATGATTCAGGGTGGAGATGAACAACTGGGTATCATCCACATATTGGTGATACCTCACCCCAAAACCACGGATGATCTCACTCAGTGGCTTCATGTAGATGTTGAACAGGAGAGGCGAGAGAACCGACCCCTGGCACACCCCACAAGTGAGGGGCCTCAGGCTCGACCTCTGCCCCCCTGTCAACACCAATTGCGAGCGGCCCGAGAGGTAGGAGGAGAACCACCATAAAACGGTGCCCCCCACTCCCAACCCCCCAAGCTGCCGCAATAGGATACCATGGTCGATGGCATCGAAAGCTGCCAAGAGATCTAATAGGACTAGGACAGAGGAAAAACCACTGTTCCGAGCCCTCCAGAGATCATCCATCAGCGCGACCAATGCTGTCTCCGTGCTGTGCCTGGGTCGGAAGCCCAATTGGTATGGATCCAGGTAATCGGCTTCCTCCAGGAACATTGGTAGCTGTTGAACCACCACGCTCTCAACAACCTTAGCTAAAAAGCGAAGGTTGGAGACAGGACAATAGTTATTCAAAATGGCTGGATCCAAGGCAGGCTTCTTAAGGAGAGGTCTCACCACCGCCTCTTTCAAGGTGGCGGGAAAGGAACCTTCCCCTAAAGAAGTGTTGACAACTGCCTGGAGCCAGCCACATGTAACCTCCCTGGAGGCATAAACCAACCAGGAAGGACACAGGTCCAATAAACACGTGGTGGAGCACAGCCTCCACATGATCCTGTCCACTTCATCCACAGAAACAGGCTCAAACTCAACCCAGATGGTATCGGCCAGACTCATCGTCACCCCGTCCTCCAACCCCTGCCAGTCTGAGTCCAAGCCGGCCCAAATCTGAGCAACCTTATCCGACAGATGTTGACTAAATTCCTCTGCTCTACCCTGCAAAGGGTCCTCCCTCACCTCTCAATGTAAGAGGAAATGAGTGACCCTAAACAGGGCGGCCGGGCGATCATCTGCAGATGCAATGAGAGTGGAGAAGTAAGCACACCTTGCCACTCTCATTGCCACCATCCTAATATAGGCTCTTAGATATAATATGGAATGCCACATATATAGTGTGTACTGTACATGTGTAGAACAAAAATCAGGCCCAATAGATAATTTATTATATAAAACAGATTATTTAATATATAAGGAAAGGGGCTTTTGGTATACCCTGCTTATGAGAAAATAAAATACAAAAGAAAATAATTTTGATGTTCTCCTGCTGAGATGGGAAACATCTAAATGTTTTTCTTGCTAGCATTCAGTCCAGTTCCCAAGTGATTCTGCCTTTTTCCTTGCCTCCAACTTGATCTTTTCATTCTGCCTCGACTTACTCCAGTTTCTTTGATATCTGCAGTTCTTCTTTTCTCTTGCAAAAGTTTTATGGTGAATGTATTAAGATGGAAGTGTGTTAAGATTTAATTCCATTTAGGAAAGAATTTTTGTCCAGTACCTTTTGTAAAGTTGGGGAAAGGGGGTGCTCCAAGATTGTTTTTCTCTACCTTTCTCACATTGACCTGGTTTCTGTCTCAGGCATTTTTTAAAACTCACCAACTCACCAATTGCCCACTTTTTGACTCATCTACAGCCCATAACCAGGGTTAGAAGCTTTGGGAGAAAATAATTTGTCTACAAAATTGATGACATGAGATCATGTCACCATCCCAACTTTTGATGAGATTTTCAAATGACAGAGCACTCATATTTTTTTTTTAATTCATATTTATATGCCGCCCTTCTCCAGAGACTCACGGCAGCTTACAAGTTTTGGAGCGCAAACCAATGCGCTCAGCAATAGCCTTCATTCCATTGTATATGCCTGCTTATTACTAAGCGGCATTTTTACAAAGTCAGCTTATTGCCCCCAACAATCTTGGGTCCTCAATTTACCTACCCCGAGAGGATGGAAGGCTGAGTCAACCTTGAGCCTGGTGGGATTTGAGCCTGCACTAATTGCAGGCAGCTGGAATTAAGTGCTAGGCATTTAACAGCCTGCACCACCAAGGCTCATATTTGCTGATCTTAGAAATACAAAATTTGCGTGTCTTTCAAAGTTTTAGGTTTAACCTTAACAATCTTATCATTAATAACCACATCTTTTCCATAAAGGTATATTTCCAAGTTGATCAGCGGGGGCTCACTGGGTACAAGAGGGGTTAATGAAAATAATAATATGATAATATGATAATATGATAATAATATAATATGGTGGGATTCAAATTTTTTTACTACCAGTTCTTGGGCATGGCTTGGTGAGCGTCAGAACCTGCTGAATACCACCTCTGATCTATATCTACCTATCATTTCTATCTGTCTATTGTTAATGAATATCTATCTATATCTATCTATCATCTATCATCTATATTGTCTCTATCTATCTATCTATCTATCTATCTATCTATCTATCTCTATCTATCTATCTATCTATCTATCTATCTATCTATCTATGTATCTATATCAGTGGTGGGATTCAAATTTTTTTACTACCAGTTTTTGGGCATGGCTTGGTGGGCGTGGCAGGGAAAGTTACTGTAAAATCTCCATTCCCTCTTCACTCCTGGGGGAAGGTTACCACCAGTTCTCCGAACTGCTCAAAATTTCCACTACTGGTTCCCCAGAACTGGTCAGAACCTGCTGAATATCACCTCTGCTGCAACCTCTCAGAAGTCCAGATTCTCTGAAAGCGGATCACTTGGTTGATTTAAAAATATCTTTGAGGGACATTAGGCATCGAAAAATGAGGCGTGTTCTCATGACAGTTTGCACACAGTTCCATCTTTTGAATGATAAAAGACACAGCATGATAAAAAGGCAAAAAAGAACTTGTAAATCTATGTTCATCTGCTGCCTACATTTTATTTTAATCTACTCATCCATCATCTAATTATTTATACCCTGCCTTTTTATCCATAACTCAAAGCAGCAAATAATACTCCTTCTTCCCCTATTTTCTCCGCAACCCTTTGAAGTCAGTCTGCCATTGCATCACTTGCAGCCCCACTTCACTTCAATGGCATCCTGCCATAAAAGGGGGGAGGGAGGAGAGTAAGGGGATATGGGGGAGGGGTTGTTGGTGACAGGATGATGGGAACCAGAGACGCCAGCATGAAACAGGGCCTGGCACTGAAGAAGCGTGGGAACAGAATGTGAACTCACCAAGGAGAGAAGCAACCGGCAATTAAGGAGAAACTTCCTAACAGTGAGGACAATTAACCAGTGGAACTGCTTGCCACCAGAAGTTGTGGGTGCTTCAACACAGGAGGTTTTTAAGAGACTGGACAGACACTTGTCTGAAATGGTATTGGGTTTCCAAGGTCCCTTCCAACTCTTATTCTGTTCATTAAGCAGCTTGCCATCATATTCTCTTCAAAAAGCACTCCTCCTTCAGATGTAGAAATCAGCAGTAGTTTTAACTTATTTTATTCTTGATCTTGTTTAACTTGTCTTATTACTAAAACTCTGTCAGTTTGGCACCGAGGTTTCCTCACTTCCTTTCCTGTACATGTTCATTACACAAATTGATAGTTTCTTGCATAATAGCAGGAGCTCACCATTGTGTCTAAGCTTCAAGGCACTTTTGGATATACAGTTTGTTTCCAGGGTTTCCTCATCACCTGCTTTTCCTGTGGTTCTCAAGCAAAGAGCCACATGTTTAAACGCCGACTTTCTTTCCCTGCAGAACTGCTAATTTCATCGTTTTCAGTCAGGCTGATCTGCAAACATTGAGCCTCCCTGTAGGTTAGCAGACTTTTGCAATTTGTCCTGCCTCTTAATGTTGTTGGGTTCCTTTTACAGCCAGTCCTTGATTCACAACATTTCATTTAGTGACTATTTCAAAGTTAGAATAGCAGAGTTGGAAGGGACCTTGGAGGTCTTCTAGTCCAGCCCCCTGCTTAGGCAGGAAACCCTGTGCCATTTCAGACAAATGGTTGTTTGATCTCTTCTTAAAAACTTCCAGTGTTGGAGCATTTGCAACTTCTGGGGGCAAGTTATTCCTCAGATTAATTGTTCTAACTGTCAGGAAATTTCTCCTTAGTTCTAGGTTGCTTCTCTCCTTGTTTAGCTTCCATCCATTGCTTCTTGTCCTGCCTTCTGGTGCTTTGTATATTCTAGTAAACTAGTGTTGGAAGTTATGATTTTCCTCTAGGAAAACATTAAAAAAGAAAGGAAAAGGTGAAAACACCAGCAGGGTCAGCTCCATCAGCCCCCACCCTTTGTCAAGTAGGGCTATTAAAATAGCTGGAGCCAGCTTACTTTTCACAGCAAAGGAAGGAGAAAATTACAGGCAATGAAAAAACCCTACAAACTAGCTAAGATCCTTTCCCATAGAAATCAAATAGATGGCAAGCTATAAAAAACTTGTGAAAAGCAAACCAAAAGGCATGGCAGGAAGGAACCATGGTAGCAAACAAGCAACTACAAAGGACCAGGACCTTAAAACCAAGATCCCAGGAAAAGATCCCAATCTCAAAGAGACAGGAACTCAACACTCACAAATCAAAGACTTCACATCCAAATCAAAGGACCTGAAAAACTATAAGAAAGGGGTTTTCTTACCCACTTATTAGATTAATCCTAGGAACACTGTGAGATTTCTTCTTATCTGCCTTCCTATTAATAAACTGATTCTGACTTTCAATGCAGCTGACCAAATCATTTTGCATTAAAACCTCCCAGCCGGGAAATTTGAATCTACAAAAAGAAAGAACTTTATTTATTTTATTTTATTTATTTGATTTGTCAATCACTTACAAGATAATAAGTATAAGGGTAAACATAGTTATGAATACATGAAATGAATACAAATAAGAAAAATAAAAGAAACAATAAAAGAAACAATAAAAGAAACAATAGGACAGGGATGGTAGGCACGTTGGTGCGCTTATGCACGCCCCCTACAGACCTCCTAGGAAAGGGTGAGGTCAGTAGTAGACAGTGTAAGGTTAAAGTTTTGGGGGTTTGGGAAAGAAACCACAGAGTCAGGTAGAGTATTCCAGACATTGACCACTCTGTTGCTGAAGTCGTATTTCCTGCAATCAAGTTTGGTGTGGTTAACCTTGAGTTTGTATTGATTGTGTGCTCTTGTACTGTTATGGTTGAAGCTGAAGTATTCATTGACAGGTAGGACATTGCAATGTATGATTTTTTTTTTAATTACATTTATATGCCGCCCTTCTCCGAAGACTCAGGGCGGCTTACAATTTTTTTTTTTTGGAGCACAACCCAATGCGCTCAGCAATAGCCTTCATTCCATTGTATATGCCTGCTTATTACTAAGCGGCATTTTTACAAGGTCAGCTAATTGCCCCCAACAATCTTGGGTCCTCAATTTACCTACCCCGAGAGGGGGGGGTAGATCTAGAGAGATGGCAAACACTATGGGATCAGAATTATAAAATGACAATGTCAACTGCATATAAAGAAAATTTGTATAAGATGTTTTACAGGTGGCACCTATCCCCGAGAAGGATTGCAAGAATGTTCAAGGATAAATCAGATAAGTGTTGGAAATGTCATCAGATACCTGGCTCCTACTACCACATGTGGTGGACTTGCGTTGATGCCAAAAGATACTGGACTAAAATCCACATGTGGTTGGAAAAAATGACACAACAATATATAGACTTGAAACCTGAGATATTCCTGTTGGGAATTGTACCAGAGACATTTAACAAAGAACTGAAATATTTGATTGTTAATGTACTGAATTGTATTTGCTAAAAACTGGAGAAATGACAAGACACCTACGCAGGAGGAAGTGATTAAGAAGATTTTGGATTGTGCCGAAATGAGTAGATTAACATTTGAAATTAGGGACCAAGAAGAAAAGCAGTTTTATAAGATATGGAATATGTTCTATCAATGGTTAGACAAAAAAGTTTGGTAATATATTTTTGGGAATATAAAGATAGATAGAACTGTTGAAACAATATAGAGATTATAATATGATAAAGGATTAATAATAATGATTATAGTTTTTCCTTTTTGTAATATTGAGTATGAATAATGAGGGGAAGGCACTGTGATTTTTGACCGACCGACATACTTGAAATTGATATGGATCTATGTGTTGTATGTTTGTTTGTTATGTTTGTGTTTTTGGAAAAATAAAACCTTTTATAAAAAATTTTTTTTTACCTACCCCGAGAGGATGGAAGGCTGAGTCAACCTTGAGCCTGGTGGGATTCAAGCCTACAGTAATTGTAGACAGCTGGATCTTAAGAGCAGGCATTTAACAGCCTGAGCCACCAAAGCTCAGTATACTATACTTAGATACTATACTATACTGAAGGCGGCATAGTTCTAGGTTTTCTAGGTCTAGAATTTCAAGTCTGGTGGCAGAAAATATTTTGCAATGAGTAGAGGAGTGTAGAACTCTTCTTGTGAAGTATTTCTGGACTTTCTCAACTGTGTTAATATCAGATACGTAATGTGGGTTCCAGACTGATGAGCTGTATTCAAGTATTGGTCTAGCAAACGTTTTGTATGTTCTAGTTAGTAGTGTGATATTACCAGAGAAAAAGCTATGCAGGATTAGGTTAACAATTCTTAATGCCTTTTTGACTATGTAGTTACAGTGGGCTCTAGCACTTAGATCATTAGAGATGAGTATTGCCTATTCCTTAAAGGGCAAGGCTTCTTTTTTCCTTTCCTCATTAGTTTGCGTATTCTAGTATATTTTAATATATTCTATTCTTCTCTTCTGTAATATATTCTGTTCTCTCTCCTCTCCTCTTCTTAACTCATCTTAACTCACCTTAACTTGTCTTACCCTGTCCTGTCCTCCTTCATTTCATTTCATTTTAATTTTATTTTATTATTTAATTTTATTTCATTTCGTTTCGTTTCCATTTTGTTGCATTTTATTATTTTGTAGCATGGCATACATTGAGATAATGTTAATGGGTTAGAAGAACATAGAATAACAGAGTTGGAAGGGACCTTGGAGGTCTTCCAGTCCAACCCCCTGCCTAGGCAGGAAGCCTTACACCCTTGTTTCTTGTCCTGCCCTCGGGTGCTTTGGAGAATAGCTTGATTCCCTCTTCTTTGTGGCAACCCCTGAGATATTGGTACACTGTTTCCATGTCATTCCTAGTCCTATTTTTCATTAAAGTAGATATATCCAATTCTAGCAACCGTTGGAATTGGATATATCTACAAACTCTATGGGGTTTCCTGCCTAAGCGGGGGGTTAGACTAGAAGACCTCCAAGGTCCCTTCCAACTCTGTCATTCTATTCTTGTTCTTTATATGTTTTAGCCTCCAGTCCCTTATCATCTTTGTTGCTCTTCTCTACACTCTTTCTAGAATCTCAACACTTTTTTCTATATCGTGGCAACCAAAACTGGATGAAATTTTCTAAGTGTGGCTTTACCAAGGCATTATAAAGTGATATATTGGACTGTTTTTCCCCCTTTTGTGTAAAGAAAAAGGAATTAAGCAGTTTTGCCTTTTCTCTGCTGTTTGTCTGGTCCAACCCCCTGGTAAGGCAGGAAACGTTTCAGACAAATGTTTATCCAATCTCTTCTTAAAAACTTCCAATGTTGGAGCATTCACAACTTCTGCAGGCAAGTTGATCCACTGATTAATTGTTCTCACTGTCTGGAAACTTCTCCTTTGTTCCAGGTTGCTTCTCTCCTTTATCAGTTTCCATCCTTTGCTTCTTGTCCTGCCTTCAGGTGCTTTGGAGAATAGCTTGACTCCCTCTTCTTTGGGGCATCCCCTGAAATATTGGAAGACTGCTATCATGTCATCCCTGGTCCTTCTTTTCACCAAACTAGACTTACCCAATTCCAGCAATCGTTCTTCCTATGTTTTAGCCTCCAGTCCCCTAACGTCACCTACAACATCAACAAGTTACAACATCAATGGGAAAAAAAATGACCGAGGGCCATTTTTCACACTTACAACCGTTGTAGCATTCCTATGGTGATGTGATCGAAATCTGGATGCTTGGCAACTGACTCATATTTATTATGGTCACGGGGTCTCGTGGTCATGTGATCCCAGTTTTGTGACCTTCTGACAAGCAGAGTCCACGGGGAAGTCGGATTCACTTAACAACTGGGTTACTAACTTAACAGCCTCAGTGATTCACTTCACAACCGTGGCAAGAAAGGTCATAAAATGGGGCAAAATTCACTTAACAACTGTCTCGCTTAGCAACCTCAATCTGAGACTCAGTTGTAGTCGTATGTCAAGGACTTTCTGTATTTCATTATTTTAATTTTTTGGCTTTGGTGTGACCCATTTTAAAACCTTACTGAATTGAGCAGATTATTCCCAAATTCAAAGTGTATCATTTATAAGAGCAAAATTAGATATACTATGGTAAATCTCTCTCTATATAAAGTGAAATGCCCCTCACGCATCATCACAAAATCTCCAGAACCATAAAGTCTACAAACTTGAAATTTGGCACATATGTTCCTCTTGGCTTCTAGCAGCTCACTAAGAAAGGATTGCTCCAAATGACCATCAGAGCATTTAGAGTATTTCCTATATTATTATTATTAACACGCTCTGATGCTAAGGAGTTCTACTCCCCTTCCCCACCTGAAAAGAAATCTATTCCAAATGCAAAACACAAGCAGAGGAGAGGAGTTTCAGTTTCAATTTCACAGCAGCACCAAGCAGCTTTAGTACAGAACAGTTGAGCTAAGCCACACCCAAGCTCCTTGCTGTCTCCTTCTTGCTCACACAGCAAATACTGTTTCAGTTTCCATGTTTCAGTTTCCAAACAGCCCTCAAATCTCTCACCACTGACAGGATGCTAGCCAGATGAATATCGATGGATGCTGGTAGGCAGAGGCACAATTTTTTCCCTTATTTTTCTTCCCAAAACTAAGTTTCGTAGCGAAGCATGGGTACCGAGCTAGTATATAAATAAACAAACAAACCAATAAAGTGCAACTGGGACTGAATAAGCAAAATGCTATAAAACACGAAAAAATAATCTTATTCGCTATATTAAAGAATGGCTTTTGGAAAAACTTTTTTAAAATATTGAAATACAATCAAAGGCTATGGCAATGCAGTATGCTCTACTTTGATGGAGATTTGCATAATACTTTAGACTTATATCTTATATTTGGTTATATTTTGGTATTCTATTGTGTTTTTAAACAAACTATTGACTCTCCATGTGCTTAAAAAATAAGGTAGGAGAGTTTTTGGGAGATTTTCCTTTTACATTTCCAGAATAACAGAATTGGAAGGGAGAGGTCTTCTAGTCCAGCCCCCTACTCAAGCAGGAAACCCTATACCATTTCAGATAAGGGCAGTCCAATCTGTTCTTAAAGACCTCCATGATGAAGCATCCATATCTTCTGGAGGCAACTTCCATTCCACTGATGAATTGTTTTCACTGTTGGGAAATTTCTCCTTATTTCTAGGTTGGTTCTCTCCTTGCTAAGTTTCATTACATTGCTTCTTGTCCTGCCTTCTGGTCCTTTGAAAGATAGTTATTAGATTGAGCCGTGAATCCAGGAGGACACCCAAATTGTGAACCCTATCCACGGGGGCAACACCTCTCCGCCCATGGCCAATGATGGAACCTCTTGGATTATCCGAGATGCCGGTACACACAGCCACTCAGTCTTGGCCGGGTTGAGTTGGAGCCTGTTCTTCCCCATCCAGATCCGCATCGCATCCAGGCAACGAGATATCACGGAGAGAGCACCACCGATTTGGTTCGGAGTGGAGATGAACAACTGGGTATCATCAGCATATTGATGATACCTCACCCCGAATCCACGGATGATCTCGCCCATATTTAACTGGTTACCACTAAGAGTCCAAGATCCCTCTCACCGTTACTACTTTTTAGCCTGGTTTCATCCAGTCTATATGTGTACTTTTGTGTTTTGTTTTATGTGTGTCTGTGTGTGTGTGTGCTTTTGGGGTCAAATTATTCGCCAAAGCACCTGAGGGCAGGACAAGAAACAATGGTTGGAAACTAATCAAAGAGGGAATTAAGGAGAAACTTCCTAACAGCGAGGACAAGTAACCAGTGGAATAGCTTGCTTCCGGAAATCGTGGATGCTCCATCACTGGATGTTTTCAGGAAGAGATTAGACTTGTCTGAGATGGTATAGGTTCTCCTGTTTGAGCAAGGGGGCTGGACTAAGACCCCCAAGGTGCCTTCCAGCTCCATTCTACTCTGTTCTAAGTCTCTTGCTCTCCCAAGGTGTTTTGCCCAAGCAAACCCACAGGGGGTATTTCAACAGCAGAAAGATGCAAAAAAGCCTTATGTAATAACAGTAAAAGTAACTCCTAAAATATTTGCAATATTTTTACCAAGGTGGAGTAATAAATCATTAGAGCTTTATAATACTGTGTCCTGTCCCAGGAGTAACATTTCATCCAGAACCAATTCCCAACATGAAGATCTTTTATCTGCTCTTCACATTCCTTTTCTTTGCATTCCTGCCCGGACCAGGTAAGAAACTAAATGCCTGATAATTCAAAGAAGAAGAAGAAAGATAGCTCACTCCTTTCTAAACAAGTGTGATCAACTTTGAAAGCAGGGTGATTTCGTTCATCTTTTCAGGGTCTACCATTCAAATTCCGGGTCAGAATTGGCAAAAGCTTAAAAAATAAGTTTTAGAATTAAAGCTAAACCCTTTAGCTAGAAATATCTCAATCCCCAAAGATAAGACAACACTGGGAATACTGCATCTGGTTTTGTGTAGTCTAATGAAAAGACATAATAACAGTGTTCCAATGTCTCAGGGGCTGCCCCAAAGAAGTGGGAGTCAAGCTATTCTCCAAAACACCTGAGGGCAGGACAAGAAGCAATAGATGGAAACTAATCAAGGAGAGAAGCAACTTAGAACTAAGGAAAAATTGCCTGACAATTAGAATAATTAATCAGTGGAACAACTTGCCTCCAGAAGTTGTGAATGCTCCAACAATGTAAGTTTTAAAGAGATTGGATAACCATTTATCTAAATTTGTTTAGGATGTCCTGCCTTACCAGGGGGTTGGACTAGACAAACAGCAGAGAAAAGGCAAAACTGCTTAACTCATACTTTGTACCTTTTTCTTTACACAAAAGAAAAAAAGTCCAATATATCACTTTATAATGCCTTGGTATAGCCACACTTAGAAAATTGCATCCAGTTTTGGTTGCCATAATGTAGAAAAAAAGTGTTGAGATTCTAGAAAAAGTGTAGAGAAGAGCAATAAAGATGATACGGGATTGGAGGCTAAAACATGTAAAGAACATGAATAGAATAGAATAACAGAGTTGGAAGGGACCTTGGAGGTCTTCTAGTCCAACCCTCTGCTTAGGCAGGAAATCCTATACAGTTTTTGGACATATCCAATTCCAACGATTGCTGGAAATGGATATATCTACTTTAATGAAAAGAAGGACTAGCAATGACATGGAAACAGTGTTCCAATATCTCAGGGGGTGCCACAAAGAAGAGGGAATCAAGCTATTCTCCAAAACACCTGAGGGCAGGGCCAGAAGCAATGGATATAAACTAATCAAGGACAGAAGCATCCTAGAACTAAGGAGAAATTTGCTGACAGAATAATTAATCAATGGAACAAACTGACTCTATAAGTCATGAATGCTCCAACATTGGAAGTTTTTAGGAAGAGATTGGACAGCCGCTTGTCTGAAATGGTGTAGGGTTTCCTGTCTGAACAGGAGGTTGGATTAGAAGACCTCAAAAGTCCCTTCCAACTTTGTATTTCTATTCTATTCTATTCTATTCTATTCTATTCTATTCTATTCTATTCTATGTCAGCATTCCACCAAACCTCTATTCCAATCAGTAACTCTGAAACAAGCAATCTCAACAGTACCTTTATTAGAATAGTACCTGACACATCTGTGGAATCTTGAAACTAAGTTTCCCGGACTTCCCACAATGTCCCAAACTACAATCCCTTTTCTCCCATCATCACATTACATGGACCAATCACGACCTGTCTCAGTGTAAGATCCTTTTTCTCTGCTGTCCACACTTAATAACCTTGAACTAAGAAAATAATTTTATTTTGTCTACTTAGAACTACTCAATTGTAGATCTCCCACTTTCTCAGGCTATGTGGCAGCATGGAATATGGCTTCCAAAGCTGACATTCTATTCTATTCTATTCTATTCTATTCTATTCTATTCTATTCTATTCCACACCACACCATGCCATGCCATGCTTATTCTACTCTACTCAACTCTACTCTACTCCATTTCATCCCATCCCATCCCATCCCATCCCATTCTATTCCATGCCATGCCATGCCATTCCATGCCATGACACACCACCTATTCTACTCTACTCTATTCTACTCCATTCCACCCCACCCCATTCCATTCTATTCTATTTTATTCTACTCTATTCTATTCTCAAAACTAATACTGTAAAAGATAGATTAGGAATACAAATCAAAGTAGACAAGAAAATTATAAGAGAACACCTATCCATTCCAGATGAGTTTAGATCACTAGGCCCACAAAGAATACAACCCAGGGTATTGAAAAGAGCTGGTAGATTTATCTCAGAATGACTGAACTATATCTTTCAAAGATCCTGGAGCACTGTGAGAACTATAAGAGGACTAGAAAAGATCCGGCGTATTTCCCCTCTTCAAAAAAAAGGAAGAAGAACAGGGATCTAGACCAAACTGCCTGTCAACTCGCGAAGCATTCCTGACCTTCTCTTGAGTTACCATAGGCAGGGGGGATGGGGAACCGACCCTTTCAGCTACAGCAAGGGAATCAAACTACAGCAAGGGAGTCAAAACAAAGCACATTCCAGCCAGCAACATCAAGGTCATCTCCACAGATACCCACAGTGGCCAGAGGGAGGGACTCCACAACTCACAAAAATTTTGTTGGGGAATGTGACTGATGACACACCTTGGGGGGAAGTGGAAACAGGGTCACATCTGGGGTGTGAATTAAGTGAAGTCAGAGTTGGCTTCACTTGGAACATGCCAACATGAAGCTTCTAATAAATAACTGGATTTTATTTTTGAAGCTTGGCTCGCGGCTCATAATTTAATTAGAGAATCAGTTGGAACCCTGACATCAATACCTGAGAAGATTCTGGAAAATATAAACAAGCAATGAATCTGTGAATACCTAAAGGCAAGCAAAGTTATAACCAGAAGCCAACATAGGTTGATCAAAAATAGATCCTGCCAGACAAATCTTACTGCATTCTTTAATAATGTGACAAAATTGGTAGACCAGCAAAAGGCTAATTTATTTGGTCTTCAGTAAGGCATTTGATAAAGTGGACTACTCTTTTATCAGGAAAAAAAATGGTAGTGGTGCAGTGGTTAGAATGCAATACTGCAGGCTACTTCTGCTGACTGCTGGCTGCCTGCAGCTTGGCAGTTTGATTCTCACTGGCTCAAGTTTGACTCAGCTTTCCATCCTTCCAAGGTCAGTAAAATGAGGACCCAGATTGTTGAGGGCAAATATGCTGACTCTGTAAACTGCTTAGAGACAGCTGGGAAGCACTGTGAAGCGGTATAGAAGTCTAAGTGCTGTTGCTATTGCTTCACCACCAGATGGATTTATTTGGGCCTATTGCAAGGAGATAAGCAGAAACAGATTCCTCTGGTGAGGTGAAACTGCCTGAAGCCCCAGGAATTCTGCATTGGTAGTGGTGTCTTGGAATGGGAAATGTATGTCAATATCAAAGTAGCTTTACTCCTCAATTACTTCTCTCCTCTTTTCCTTTTCACAGGGAATGCTGGTCCCCAGTGCCAGAGAGAAGGAGGATACTGCATGCCCTCTCCCTGTCATGCAGGCTATGTCTTCATTGGAATATTTGATTGTTTGAGAAAAGTGTGCTGTCATCCGTAAGAAAAAAGTTCCCTAATAGAGATGCCACAGTTGTAGATTTGTCAAGTGCCAGAAAAATCAGGAAATCCAGGATGTTAAATATTAGCAAGCCATGTGCAGCGGCAAACAAAAAAGCCAATGAAATGCTAAATTGCATTAACAGAAGGATACAATCAACATTACATGACATACTAATACCATTCTATGCCTTAGTAAGACCACACCTAGAATACTGCATCCAGTTTTGGTCACCACACTATAAAATAAGATGTTGAGACTCTAGAAAGAGTGCAGAGAAGAGCAACCAGGATGATTAGGGGACTGGAGACTAAAATATATGATAAACAGTTGCAGGGACTGGACCTGGTTAGTCTAGGGAAGAGAGGGACCAGGGGAGACATGAGAGCAGTGTTCCAATATTTGAGGGGCTGCCACAGAGAGGAGGAAGGGATCAAGCTGTTTTCTAAAGCACCTGAAGACCAGACAAGGAATAATGGATGGAAACTGAACAAGGAGAGATTCAACCTAGAAATAAAGAGAAATTTTCTGACAGGGAGAACAATCAACCGATGGAACAGAAGTTGCCTTCGACAGTTGTGGGAGCTTCATCCCTGGAGGCTTTCAAGAGGAGACTGGAATGCCATTTGTCAGAAATGGTCCTACTTGGGTGGGAGGTTGGACTAGATGTCCTTACAAGATACCTTCCAACTCTGTTAATCTAATCTAATGTAATAAGTATAAAGATTTATTTCAAGTTTAAGTTCTATACAAGGATCTGACCAACTAACAGTTGAGGGAAATGGGTGGGAGATAAGAAAGGCATTCAAAGTGGGCTAGACTTAGATTGCTTGGGGCAAGTAGGGACTCGTGACTTGTGATGTGTTGACCCCTCCCTTGTGCTCAGCCAGGTTATCTACAAGAGTGGGACAATCTGCCTGATTTTGTTTATATTTACAAAGCATTGCAAGACATAAACATGAAGTGGGTTTCCAGGAAAGCTCTGCATCGAAAGGAAGGGAGGAGAGAATAGGTTTTGGGGCTCAGGGGCAGAAAAAACATTAAACTGATCAAAATATTGTTTTATCTCATTTCTTAGGATCATCTTAGAGGAAGAATAATGCCACCTCCATCTACTCTCCAGCACGTCTTCTGACCTGAGATCACTGCTTGCTATCACTTTATCTCCCTTTAAATGAATCCAAATTGCTATCTATCAGATGCTAAAACATGTATGCATTAAAGTAAAATTTGGCAACTTCTTCTTGAAATACAGCTAAGTGAGCATTGCAATTGTTGTGTGATGATTTTAACAAGGGCTCATGGCACTACATTACTCTATGTGTGTGTGTTGTGTATGCATGCACAGATGGGTGTTCACACAATCAATCAGAATGGAGCTGAAAGGGACCTTAGAGGTCCTCTAGTCCAACCCCCTGCTCAAGCAGGGGACCTTAGACTAGACAGGTGAAACACAAGACACAATAAATAAATAATCACATTTATTTTTTATTAATTAATTTATTAATTATTAATAAATGAGAGATTTAGTAATCACAAGTCAATTAAAATGCCATTTAAAATACTTAAAACACAAGCATAAATACAATTATATATGTATTTTAAATGGATTTTTGATTGGTGATTAATAAATCTCCCATTTATTAACAAATAAATAAATAATGAATAAATAAAAATAAATGTGATTGATAACTATTACTTTACTACCAATGTAAGCCATCAACAAATTGTTTACACCCTTCCACAAAACCTGGCCTGCATCCATAAACATATAATGTTCAGACCATACAAAGTGATAGTTCCACTCGATGGTTCAGGGGTCTCTATTCCTCCAATCAGATTGAGCAGAATTTGTTCAAAGGAATCCCTGAATCCAAAACAAAACAGACCAGCCTCTAATCTATTTGCTTGTAGGCGACCACATACCTTCCTGTATCAACCATGGCTCAATGTTAAATTTTATCAGTAAATCACCAGAAAAAAATTTCAGGGCTAAATTCCCACCAATAATGAGATCATCAGACCTGTAGTACTCCTCCACAATTTGCACAGCTCACTACACATGTGGTTTGTATCATCTTATGAGTTGTTGAAGACAGGAACCAAAAGAGAAGCAACAGGAGAGGCAGCCTATTCATTATTCTAACCTTCCTTCCTAGATCAAAAATCAATGTTTCCTTAGAATTTGGCCCCAGGAAATCTCACCACAGCTACAGCAGAAAATAAGCAAGCTGTGCCATGTAGAGGGCCTTGGGGCATTTAATGACAAGTATGCTTTGGGTTACATGCTTTGATTTGCCACCAAAGAGAAAATTGAGGCCAATTAAACATCATTGATTGCAAGAAATTACCTCTTTGCAAGGCAAGCAAAGTTGACATATCCAGTCCGTATTGGGAGAATTCAGAACTTCATTTTTTTTAAAGCAGGTTTTTTCTGGAAGACTTTTGTGGGTGGAAATCCATAGAGGATAAATTAAGAATTACTGTACATTTGATAATTGCAAGGAAGAATAACATCCTATGCACTTAGCAATGCTCCACTTTGTACACCAGAAGGGGGAAAAACATGTGAAGTTTTCATCAAATTGAAGGAAGGGTCTGGAGGAAAAAAAAGACACAAAAAATCCAATGTTGGGATGGTGGGAGGCCAAGGTTTTCTTTGCGGTCCATAAATAAAGTGGGGGGAAATCCCTGAGACAGAGAAGATTGAAAGACAGACCTGAGTGAAAACATGATTGTATGTTATCTCTTTTATTCATTAAACATGAAACTCGGTCAACTGAACATCTAAAAATGCATCACAAATACCAGTGACTGGTGCTGATGGTACCAGTATCCTAGGTATCAACCAAGTATCTTCTTATTGTATATTAATATTATTGTACAGAAGGAGGAGGGGGAGGAGGAAGAGGAAGACAGTACATCTGTTATACTGGACAGTACATATATCGAGACTCTAGAAAAAGTGCAGAGAAGAGCAACAAAGATGATTAGGAGACTGGAAGCTAAAACATATGAAAAACAGTTGCAGGAATTGGGCATGCCTAGTTTAATGAAAAGTAGAGGTGACAGGATAGCAGTGTTCCAATATTTGCCACAAAGAAGAGGAGGTCAACTTATTTTCCAAAGAACCAGAAGGCAGGAAAAGAAACAATGGATGGAAAGAAGCAACCTAGAACTAAGGAGAAGTTTCTTGTCAAGCCTGAATTAAATTTGGTGGTGGAATCATATGAATTCAGCTTGACACACTTGAGGATTGGAAGGAGGGAGATCTGAGGTGGATGAAGCTCCAATCAAAACAACATAGTTGGGTGATGAGTCAGTTGCATTCCAACTGCTGCTCCACCACAGAAAGGAGGAGCGAATTTGCCAGGAAACTATTCCATATCCTGGTTGGACAATGTGACTTCTTGTTTTGGAAAAATGAGAAACTTTTGGTTATAGTGACATGGAAGCCCGGGAAACTTTTAGTACTGGCTTCCACCCAGTTAGTGCCAAGGTGTGTAATTAAATAAAATAATTCTTTGAGGAATTAGAATGCCTCTAAGTTTGTTTTATGATGATTGCATTACTTGGAACCTGACATCCTGACAGTTAGAAAAATTAATCAGTGGAACAGCTTTCCTCCAGAAAGGAACTTTGCTCTGTGCAGAATGTGTGCACTGGGCTGTTCCATGTGTAGTATTTATGTAGTGCCTTGTTATGTGTGCGTTTTAGTTGTTAACCAGGGTGTTGATGGCCAGCTATTAGGCCATTGCTTATTGTTTCCTTGTGTTGCTGTGCCCTCAGCTCCTAAGTACCCGATAATCAGCACTCCTGTTCACTGATAAGGGGCCCATTTCCCAGGATTCAATCATTTCCCTAGCTATTTTTGTCCCTGCTCAGCCAACAATCTTAGCAGCTGCAAAATTGAATCTATGTCCTTGTTCATTGCAATGTGAGGTTACCATAAACATTCTCCTGATTGGATGAGCAATCCTCACATTCTGCAATGGGAATTATTAGCACATTTTACATTAAGTGTTAATGTTAAGAATATTAGCTCACTTGATCAAGGTTTGAAGTACTGCAAATGATGAAAATGTTAATGCAACATTACAAAGCACAATAATTAAAGGTTTGTTTGTTTGTTTGTTTGTTTCTTTATGAGATTTATGAGATTTATGAGATTTATATGCCTCCCTATCTCCCGAAGGACTCAGGGCGGCTTACAATACTAAAAAATAAACAATATAAATATAAATATTAAAGTTAATTAAGTTGCCAATTTTATAGATCGAATTAAAGTATATAGACAACCACTAAAGACCCTTCCCCCTTTTCCATCAGTCCGGATAGGCTAGTTGGAACAGCCAAGTTTTTAGGTTGATGTTTTCAGGATAAAAGGGCAGGAAATTTAAAGCTGAACAGAGTTTTTTTCCTTGATATTTTTGTTTATATGTTTGAATAAAATTGAAAGGCTTCTTGCAGACCTTTCTCAATAGGTCACATAGTTGGAGTCAGATAGAGACAGCAAAAACAGGAAAACCTCAATGTCACTTTTGTGCTTTTTGGGTCTGGACAAAATTGGAGTAGAAACATCTACTTTAATCTGTACAGATATAGCCACGTGTTTTCTTATTTCCTACTTAACTTTCCCCATGAGGTGACTTCTATTGTTCAGATCTGGCCTCAGTACTATAATGTAGCATTTGGGGAGAAAGATACAACTCAGCAGACCAGCTGCAGAGGCCAAGATGGAGAAGATCTCCACAGCCACCATGGACTTCCCTTTCGTGCTCAGATAGGTGGGGAGGAAGGAGATCCAAACACTACAAAAGACCAGCATGCTGAAAGTAATGAACGTGGCTTCATTAAAACTGTCAGGCAGCTTCCTGGCCAGAAAAGCCACTATGAAGCTGACGAGACTTAGGAAACCCATATAGCCCAGAACAGCATAAAACATGGTGGTTGAACCTTCATTGCATTCCATCACGATTTCTCCCTTCACAGAACAAAAGTCCAAATTAGTAAATGGGGGGGAAATTGTCAGCCAGGAGGCACAAAGAGCTGTTTGCACAAGGGGACAAGCCAGGATTACAATCAGTTGCTTCCCTAAGAATTTTCTTGCCCTGTTTCCTGGCTTAGTAGCCATGAAAGCCAGCACTACAGTCAGAGTTTTTGCCAACACAGATGAAATAGCAGTGGAGAAGATGATGCCAAAAGTGCTTTGTCGGAGGAGACAGGTGAGCTTTCTTGGCTGCCCAATGAAGAGGAAGGAGCAGAGGAAGCAGAGCAGGAGGGAGACCAGGAGGATGTAGGTGAGATCTCGGTTGTTGGCCTTGACAATGGGTGTGTTGTGGTGTTTTATGAAGGCTGTCAACACAAGGATCGTGACTGAAGAGAAGACAAGAGCTAGAGAAACTAAAATGAAGCCGAGTGTATCTTCATAGGAGAGAAAGTTCAGGGTCTTGGGAATGCACAGGATGTGGTTCTTGTTCGGATGTTGGTCTTCTGGACAGCGGATACACTGAGCTGCATCTAGAGGAACAGGCACCAGCATACATTAGTCAGATAACAAGGGTTTATTTTTGAGGAGAGTCATTTTCCCAGTGAATGGGATGAAATGTCCCATGTTCCTCATCTCTTTACTTCTGCTGTGCATAATGCAGAAAGATCCTGTTCTGACCCAACCCTGTTACCAGCAAGAGAATCTCAAACAAATGCAGCAACTCAAACCTTCACAGCTTTAATCTACAAATAAACTTCTTTGTAGATAAAAGATGGCTTGCAGCCAATTAGTTCTATTGCTAAGTCTACAGTGTAAGGAAAATAGCTGAGAAGGCTCTCCTCCTGCAGTCATAATTGTTCAACTGACAGGGTCCCCAACATACCCCTGACCAGGTGAGACAGTCTGATGTTTTGGGATTAAGATGATTCCATAAGTAGCTTGGCCTCACATCATGTAGTGCTTGAAAGGTCATAACCGACACCTTGAATTGGAACTGAAAGCAAACTGGCATCCAATACAACTGACACAACAAAGGTATTATTACATGTGCTGCTCTTTTCAGCACTCAAATTTGCTTGTGTGGCCACCTTTTGTACCAGCTGAAGCTTCTAGATACTTTTCAAGCATAGTCCCACGTGGAGGCCACTTTGGAGATGATCAGGGCATGAGTGACAGAACAGAGAAATTGGAGGAGGTTTTTTTTTTTTTTGGAAAAGAAGGGTTATCAGCAGGGGTGGGTTTCAAAAATTTCATCAACTGGTTCTCTGCCCAATTGCTGGGTGAGCATGGCCATGATGGGTGTAGTCTAGTTGTCCTCCTGCACCATGGTGGGAAGTCCATTTTTTGCCCACCCCAAGGGTTTCAAAGGCTTTCCTTGAGCCTCCAGGAGGGTAAAAATGGTCTCCCCTGGCCTCCGGAGGCTGCTGCTAATAACGTAAAGAAGGATGCATTAAATAGACTATTCTTAAAAGTTCTGAATTGTTTTCATTTTTTGATTTGCTCAACTGACTTGCCACTTCATATTCTCTTTCACTACTCCCCAGGCAGTCATGCCAGACCTCCTCATTCCTGCTTAAGAGTCTCCTTGGGCAACTTGCCTGTTTGATTAGAAATGGTTCCTTCTGGGCAAGAAATACATTTGTAGCAACAAGAGTGTTTCCTGTCTGCAACTGTTTTGGCTTGTCCTGGAATGCAGTGCTTCACACAACGGGAAAAAGGCTTATTCTGAAAGGAGAAAGATTAAGAGAGGTTGAGGGGTAACTATATATTAAATTGGAAGATGAACAAGTGAAAGAGACAATGGACCTTACAGATCATCTAGTCCAATCCCCCGCCCAAACAGGAGACCCTACACCATTTCTGACAAATGGCAGTCACAACAGCCTGGTCCTTCCTCTCAGCTTTCCTGGAAACAACATCTATCCCCCACCTGGTTGGCCCACACAATGGCATCAGAATCAATGCTGAAACCTTCAGCTGAAGGAGCCTCCAGATCTACCCATCCAACTTTCTGTCGAAGAATCGTCATATTTGCAAAGACGACCCAGTTGAGGATGTCAAATCCTGCATATTTCATCCCACTTTCTGAAAAGGAGACTTCCTCCCCAGCGGTGTTGTTGAAAAGGGTGTTTCTCAAGAAGGCATGCATCTAGAATTGCAAAACAATCAAACAAACAACCAAAATGTCCATGAAAGAGAAGAGACTTTATATAAAAGATATTTTAAATTGTGATATGCATAATACATGTTTTTCTCCTATCCCAGAGATAAAAGCCAAAGAATGTTGGCTGGTGATGACCAGAAGACATGTCTATGGAGGTGGTCAGTCATCCAGAGCTGAAGAAGCTTCTTGAATGAGAAGCGAAATGTCTTCAAAGAAAAATAAGGAAATCCAGTTGTCTCTTGAAAAAGCATTTTTGGGATACTGGAAGGCATGCTCTCTCTCCCTCTCTCTCTTTGCAGTGGCCCCTGCTCAATGGAACATCCTCCCTTTAGAAATTAGAATGATCCCAACCCTGTTACTCTTTCATAATGTCCTAAAACCCTGACTATGTTCCATACTTGGTGTGCTAAATATGTTAAGTACCCCCATTTTCTGACTGTATTGCTAACTGGTAAAATACCTTACTCCCATGTCTATTTAATCTGGATGCTTTTCTTCTTTTTCATGTTTTAAAATGGTTTTTTTTGTATTTTTAATTGTAATGTATTTTTAATTGTATGCCACTCAGAGTTATCGACTGAGATAGATAGACAAAGAAAGAAAGAAAAAAGAAAAACAGACAGACAGAAAGAAAGAAGGAAGAAAGGAAGGAAGGAAGGAAGGAAGGAAGGAGAGAAGGGGGAAAAAGAAAGAAAGAGAAAGAAAGAAAGAGAAGAAATAGGAGAATAGGATAGAATAGAATAGAATAGAATAGAATAGAATAGAATAGAATAGAATAGAATAGAATAGAATTCTTTATGGGCCAAGTGTGGTTGGAGACACAAGGAATTTGTCTTGGTGCAAATGCTTTTAGTTCATTAAGAGTCAAGAATCATAAGGTAGAACACTTAATAATAGTCATAGGGTACAATAAGCAATTAAATCATACTAGGAAACAGTCCATATAAATGGAAAGGATACAAGCAACAAAGTTACAGTCATACCATCACAAGTGGGAGCAGATGGGTGATAGGAATGATGAGAAGATTAATAGTAATATTAGTGCAAACTTTGTAAATAGCTGGACAGTGTTGAGGGATTATTTGTTTAGCAGAGTGATGGTGTTCAGGAAAAAACTGTCCTTGTGTCTAGTTGTTCTGGTGTGCAGTGCTCTATAGCATCATTTTGAGGGAAGGAGTTGAAACAGTTTATGTCCAGGATGTGAGGGGTCTGTAAGTATTTTCACAGCCCTCTTTTTGACTCGTGCAGGATACAGGTGCTCGATGGAAGGCAGGTTGGTAGCAATTGTTTTTTCTGCAGTCCTAATTATCCTCTGAAGTCTGTGTCTGACTTGTTGGGTTGCAGAACCAAACCAGACAGTTATAGAGGTGCAGATGACAGACTCAATAAATCCTCTGTGGAACTGGATCAGGAGCTCCTTTGGGCAGTTTGAGTTTTCTGAGTTGGTGCAGAAAGAACATTCTTTGTTGTGCTTTTTTGATGACATTTTTGATGTTAGGTGTCCATTTTTGGTCTTGTGATATGATAGAACCTAGAAATTTGAAGGTCTCTACTGTTGATACTCTGTTGTCTAGTATCGTAAGAGGTGGTATTATGGGAGGGTTTGTCCTAAAATCCACCACCATTTCTATGGTTTTGAATGTGTTCAGTTCCAGATTGTTTATTTATTTATTTATTTATTCGACTTGTATGCTGCCCTATTCCCTAAGGACTCAGGGCGGCAAACATTAAAACAGAGAAAAAATTTACAATAAAACAGAATTAAACAATTAAACAAGCCAAATAAAGTAAAATAAAACCCAACCCCCCCCCCCCGGGTCATTCGAGGCCGGCCCGTTGAAACAACCAAGTCTTCAGGTCCCGCGGAAGGAGCGGAGGTCAGGGGCCAAACGGAGATCCACGGGAGCTGATTCCAAGGGCAGGTGCTCCCACAGAGAAGGCCCTAGCCCTGGGGACTGCCAGCCTACAATGTCTGACTGACGGCACCCCAAGGAGGCCCCTCCTATGAGAGCGAACAGGGCGATCGGAGAATGATGCTGGCAGGAGGCGTTCCCGCAAGTACCCTGGACCCAAGCCATTAAGGGCTTTATAAGTTGTAACTAATACCTTGAAGGCACCGGAGGCAACCGGCAACCAATGCAAGCCGCGCAGGAGGGGTGTAACATGGGAGTATCGGGATACCCCCATCACAGCCCGCGGCTGCATTCTGCACCAGCTGAAGCCTCCGGACCGTCCTCAAGGGAAGCCCCATGTAGAGAGCATTGCAGTAGTCAATTCTAGAGGTGACGAGCACATGAGTAACCGTTCGAAGGGCATCTCGGTCCAAATAAGGGCGAAGCTGGCGAACCAGCCGAACCTGGGCAAAAGCCCCTGGCCACAGCTCCCACATGCTCCTCCAAACTGAGCTGTGAGTCCAGGAGGACACCCAGGTTCCTCGCCCTATCCACGGGGGCAACACCTCTCCCCCCATGACCAAAGATGGTACATCCAATAAAGACCGAGATGCCGGTAAGAACAGCCACTCCGTCTTGGTGGGGTTGAGCTGAAGCCTGTTACTACCCATCCAGACCCGTACCGCCTCCAGGCACCGGGACATCACGGAGAGAGCATCACTGATCTGGTCTGGGGTGGAGATGTAAAGCTGGGTATCATCAGCATACTGATGATACCTCACCCCAAAACCTCAGATGATCTCACCCAGCGGTTTCATGTAGATATTAAACAGGAGAGGCGAGAGGACAGTTACACCTGAGGCAAGTTGTACAACTTCCCATCTGTATGCGGATTCATCATTGTCTCGAATGAGACCAATCACTGTTGTGTCATCTGCAAACTTTAGTATTTTAACAGATGGATCGTTTGAGATGCAGTCATTGGTATATAGGGAGAAGAGAAGTGGAGAAAGCACACAGACTTGGGGAGGCCCTGTGCTAATTGTACAGGTATCAGATGTGATTCTGCCTAGCTTCACCTGCTGCTTCCTGTCTATTAGGAAGCTTATGATCCACTTACAAGTGTGTTCAGGTATTGCTAGCTCAGGGTTTGGATTCTACCAGTTCGGACCAGTTCTATAAAACTGATTGTTATGGTTCTGTGCAGTTTGGAGAATAGGCAAATCATGGCCCTGGCTGGCCCCGCTCCTCTCCACTTGCTACTCCCCTCCCTGCCCAGTCAGTCCTTATCATGCATGCACAACATTGCGCACATGCCTGACATTGCTGACTGCATTCTTCCCTGCCCAATCACTCCTTAAGTTATTTCTTTTTTCCCCTCCCAACCTGGATTCCCCTCACTTACTTACTTTGTCACCTCCATTTTTTGCCTTCCTGGGCCCCAAGAAAGCCTTCTGGAGCAAAAATACCCCTCAGGAGGCTCCTTGAGCAGGAAGCTCCCAAATGGGAGCAAAACAGCCCACCCAGGAGGCTTCCCTGAGGCCCCCCAAAACTGGGGTGTTCTGCAAAAAAAGGAAGAAGCTACACCCACCCAGTCACATGACCATGCCCCCTGCCATGGAGAACCGTTGTTACAAAATTTGAATCCCACCCCTGCATTAGCTGGAAAGAAGAAAAGAAGAGAAAAAGAGCAAGCTAGAGAGAGAGAGAGAAAGAAGAAACAAAGAAGAAAGAAAGAAAAAAGGAAGGAAGGAGGGATGGAAAGAAAAAGAGAGAAAGAAAGAAATAAGAAAAAGAGAGAAAGAAAGGGGGAATGAAAAAAGAATGAAGGAAGAGAAAAAGAAAGAGAAAGAAAGAGAGAAAGAAAGAAAGAAAGAAAGAAAGAAAGAAAGAAAGAAAGAATATAATGTGGATTGAACTATCAAAATACAGCAACAGGAACTCAAACAGATCTATAGCAACTGGAATGATTAAGGAAAAACAGTGTAGGAATTATTCTTTTTCCAGCTATGAATGTTGAAATAGAAATGGAATTTTAAAAAAAATCAAAATTTGTATGAGATTTAAATAAAAGGGGAAAGTAGCCATTGGGGAAAAGAAAAAGTAATGGAGATCACAGACAAAAGTTTGTGAATCTTAAAACTGTTTAAGAAGGGCTGAAGAGTTACCTGCCAGGGCTTCACAGACATTTGAAGGCAGGGCTTCTTTCTGTTCCTCTTCAATGCCTGTTGTGACTCCCATGTATATGCAGTGTGTAATGCATGTGCCACAGAATAGGCAGCATTGTAGACACTGTAGCTGAAACCAGTCATCTTTCCATCAAAGACGGAGGGCGGGAGGGTGTCCAGGTTCTCCTCCCCTGTGCAAACCTTTCGGCCATCAGGTGAGGCCAGACCTGCCTTCAATACCTCACAGTCAAATACAACTTCCCACCAGCTGGGGAGGAAGACATCTCCATGGGGTTCATGTGGATTCAGAGCCCAGAGATAATCTTTGAATCCTGGCACTGGGTTTGTGTGGACTGTCAAAGACAAAGCACCATGGAGAGTTTTTAATTTCCCCCACTCATAATGATAGCCAAAAGCTGAAAATTCCCATTGAGTAGTCAGGATCCAAACCTTCCCAGAAGAAGTGTGATTCTCTTCTTCATAATGGGAGAGGGTTATTATTAGACTCTGCAGTGTCGTTGCATCCCCTGAGACAATCACAACCTGAGCGTTACTGTTCAAAATGGCCCAAAGCACATCTATTTGATTTCCTTGCAAGTCATTGAATATTGAGATTCGGAACCTGATGTATTCTACAAAATGTATGCAAATGTCATTCTGGGCAAGGGTGGCAGTCAACATTTGGAGAAAATGTTCAATGTTCTCTGAGGTTGGAACAACAATCCCAATCCAGTTCCACTGGAAATACAGAAGGAGCTGGACAATGGCTGCATTCTGTAGATGATATTGAGGATCGATCTGGTAGAAAGTGGGGAACTGGCTCTTATCGCTCAAAACAGGGTCACAGAAGCGATAACCTAGCTGAAAGGAGGATGGAGATAGAGAGAAAAAAGAAGCTAATCAAGGAAAATGGTAAATGGAGAACTGACAGAATCTATGGGGATAAGAAAAGGAACTTATTCAGATGTTGAACTTATTCAACATCTACATGAAGCCGCTGGATGAGATCATCTGTGGTTTTGGGGTGAAGTTCCATCAGTACGCTGATGATACTCAGTTGTACATCTCCACCCCAAACCAGATCAGTGATGCCCTCTCCCTGATGACCCGGTGTTTGGATGCGGTATGGATTTGGATGAGTGGGAACATGCTTCGACTCAACCCGGCCAAGACTGAGTGGCTGTGCATACCGGCGTCTCGGCCCGGTCAAGATTGTCCATTGTTGGCCATAGGGGGAGAGGTGTTGCCCCCTGTGGAGAGGGTGTGGAATCTGGGGGTCCTCCTGGATGTACGGCTCCGGTTGGAGGAGCAGGTCGGGGCCGTCGCCAGGGGGGCCTTTGCCCAGCTCCGCCTTGTTCGACAACTTCGCCCTTTTCTGGACCCAGATGCCCTGCGCACAGTCACTCATGCCCTTGTCACCTCTAGACTCGACTACTGCAACGCTCTCTATTTAGGACTCCCCTTGCACACCATCCGGAGATTGCAGCTGGTGCAGAATGCGGCGGCGCGGGTGGTGATGGGAGTTACCCGGTTCTCCCATATTACCCCCCTCCTGCGCGACTTGCATTGGTTGCCGGTTGCACTCCGGCTGAGGTTCAAAGTTTTAGTGTTAACATATAAAGTCCTTCATGGCATGGGCCCTCAATACTCAAGGGAGCGTCTTCTTCCAATATCGAATGCCGGCCGCCCTGTGCGACCTCATAGGCAAGGACTCCTCGGGATTCCATCGGCGGGTCAGTGCCGATTGGTAATTCCCCGACGACGAGCCTTTTCTGTTGCGGCCCCTGACCTCTGGAACCAACTGCCTTTGGAGCTCCGCCTGGCCCCTGACCTCCGCACCTTTCACCGTGAGCTAAAAACTTGGTTGTTTGATCAACCCGTTCTGTGACCCCACCCCTGGGTTGGGATAGTTTTAACGGTTTTAGCTTATTATATTTGGACTTGTAATTGAAATTTAATAGTTTTTTAAGTATTTATTGTTCATATTTTAACTGTGAGCCGCTCCGAGTCTTCGGAGATGGGGCGGCATACAAGTGCAAATAATAAATAAATAAATAAATAAATAAATAAATAAATAAATAAATAAACCAGGCAAGGTTGCCCTCTGTCGCCTCTGCTGTTTGTTTTAACATTAGAAGTGTTGAATAGAGCTATTAGAGAAGACGAAAAAATAAAAGGAATGAAAATTTAAAAAGAAGAATATAAACTACAGGTGTTTGCAGATGACTTGGTATTCATATTAGAGGATCCACTTAAATCAGCACCTAAATTGACAGAGAAAATAGAAGAATATGGAATGGTGGCAGGCTTAAAAATTAATAAAGATAAAACAAAGATCCTAACAAAGAATATGCTAGCAAAAAGTAAAGAGTTAGAAGATATATTAGAGATTCAGGTCACAAACAAGGTTAAATACTTAGGAATATATATTACATCAAGATGTAGTACACTGAAAGAAGATAATTATATTAAACTTAAGCAGCAGATAGCGACAGACCTGGAAAGGTGGGAAAATATGCAATTATCTCTTATTGGTAGAATATCAACAGTTAAGATGAATGTATTACTTAGAATTTTATATTTATTCCAGACGATACCAATTAGACTTGGGAAAGAATTTTTTGAGGATTTAAATAAAATTGTATCGAAATTTATATGGCATGGTAAAAAACCAAGAATCAAACTTAAACTATTATAAGATGCAAGGTTAAGAGGGGGATTTGCACTGCCCAATTGGGAATTGTATTATCAAGCAGCAAGTTTGATGTGCGTGAAGGAATGGATAACATTGAGAAATAATAGGTTGCTAACTCTAGAAGGTCATGATTTATTATTAGGATGGCATGCTTTCTTATGGTATAAGAGAACTAAAAAGCAAGGATATTTTAGAAGGCATCATATTCAAGAAGCTTTGTTTTTAAACTGGGAAAAAACTAGAAAACAACATTATATACGAATTCCATTATGGGTATCTACTATTGAAGCTTTTTAATATCCAATAATATATAAAAAGGAACAATTAGATATGGAGAGATTTTAAATGAAAAGGGTGAACTCAAATCGATGCAAACACTACAAGAACAAGGAATAAAAATGAACTGGTTTTCTTATTTGCAAATACAATCTAGATATGAGGAGGATGTTAGGGCTGAAGGTATTTATAACAAGCAAACTGAATTGGATAAAATTTTGATGGGTACGAATGAAAAAGTAATTTAAAAACTTTATGGATACTTATTAGAAGTTAGAATGGAAGAGGAGCAGGTTAAAGAAATGATGATTGCCTGGGGAAAAAATTTTGGTTATGGGATAGATTTAGAGAGATGGCAAACATTATGGGATCAGAATTATAAAATGACAATGTCAACTGCATATAAAGAAATTTTGTATAAGATCTTTTACAGGTGGCACCTATCCCTGAGAAGGATTGCAAGAATGTTTAAGGACAAATCAGACAAGTGTTGGAAATGTCACCAGATACCAGGTTCCTATTACCATATGTGGCGGACTTGTGCTGATGCAAAAAGATATTGGACTAAAATCCACACGTGGTTGGAAAAAATGATACAACAACATATAGACTTGAAACCTGAGATATTCTTATTGGTAATTGTACCAGAGACATTCAGCAAAGAGTTGAAATATTTGATTGTTAATGTATTAACAGCTGCTAGAATTGTATTTGCTAAAAATTGGAGAAATGACAAGATACCTGTGCAGGAGGAAGTGATTAAGAAAATTTTGGATTGTGCTGAAATGAGTAGATTAACATTTGAAATTAGAGATCAAGAAGAAAAACAGTTTTACAAGATATGGAGTATGTTTTATCAATGGTTAGATAAAAAAGCTTGGTAATATAGGGATATAATGGAGATAAATAAAACTGTTGAATGAAAATATAATATAGAGATTATAATACTGTAGGGAGTTAATAATAATGATATTGGTTAATAGAGGAGATAATTTAGGAAATGTATGAATCAAAATGCATAAGTTTTTGAGGTCTCTCCAAATAGAAAAAAGCTGGTTGTATTTTCTTTTTTCTTTTTTCTATTTTATTACCTCTTGTCTGCATTGTATAGCTTTCTTTTTTCTGTAATAGAGAGTATTGATGGTGAGGAGATGGCACTGAGATTTGTGACCTACCAACAGACTTGAAATTGTTATTGGTTTATGTTTTTATGTTTGTTTGTCTTGTTTGTTTTTGGAAAATAATAAAAAAATTAAAAAAAAACATTTGGAGAAAATGTTCAATGTTCTCTGAGGTTGGAACAACAATCCCAATCCAGTTCCACTGGAAATACAGAAGGAGCTGGACAATGGCTGCATTCTGTAGATGATATTGAGGATCGATCTGGTAGAAAGTGGGGAACTGGCTCTTATCGCTCAAAACAGGGTCACAGAAGCGATAACCTAGCTGAAAGGAGGATGGAGAAAGAGAGAAAAAAGAAGCTAATCAAGGAAAATGGTACCTGAATTTTTTGTTACTAAGTGTTGTGGCCTGTCGGCCACCATCCCCTCCAGCCACTGAATTGGAGGAGGAGGAAGAGGAGGCGTGGGAGTCAGGGTCAGCATCAAGGCAACCTGAGAGCTCTGGAGCTGGCAGAGAGAAAGACAAAGGCTGAGCCCTGGACATCCATCAGCCCTCAGATGGAGAGTCAACAGCCCCCAAGTCTGGAGGTGGCTGATGAGGAAGAAGAGGAACAGCTGGGTGCAGTGCCTGACACACAGATGCACAGAAGGCAGAAGAGAGGAGAGCAGGAGAAATCTATGGGCCGGTCCTTGGGACGGAAGAGCCACTTCTGCTAACAAAGCTCCACCCTAGCTCTGGGGATAAAAGGCAGGGGGCAGAGATTAATAGATGTGGCAGATAACTATTCATCTCCCTGTCGGACAGACTTGTTAGCCTGCGGTGAGAGAGAAACTTTTTGCCAGGGCTTCTGGTGCTTCTAATAAAGGAATCATTGCTTCAATTACAAAGGGTTTTTCTGTGTTTGGGAAGCTGGGTCAGAACACTAAACTAAGACCATCTAGATTAGCAGTATATCCAATCTAGACCCCCTCATCCCCACAACTTTGTATCTTCATGAGATGTTTTCTATCAGTCACAGAATTCGCTCTGTAAGTTGTCAGCAGTAACCACACAAGGCAGAACTTACTTCCTTACATCTGCATTCATCCTTCCATCATATTACATGTCCAAATACCTGAGAAACCTTGAAATTGCCAAATATGGTTGCCATCTGGTATGAGATTTTGGAGCTGAGACCCCCAAGGACAGAAAGAAGATTGTCCTGTGTGTCACATTTGTAGTTAGGAAACATTTTTCCCCTGCTGGAGAGCAAGGACACGCTGACATCTTGGGCCATGCTTCCATATAGATTATCTTCATAGATGTGGAAGCCCAGGGTGATATTGGGGAGAAGGTGTGGATCTTTGTTGATTTCTTGAATGGCAAATGCCAAGGCCAGGACATGTTGGTAGTTCTTGGGAAGAGGTCTTTATTGCAATTATTAGAGGACAAAAATTAGACAGGAGCAGAAGAGAGATGTTTATCTGATTAAGAAAGAATTCAAACTTTTCCCATTTGCTGAGAAAGGTATATTTTTATTAGAAGTCATGTGTATTGTAGTAATGCATAGCCAGAACTGAGATTTGCATGCCAAAATCCCTATGTTATATTTCCCTTTCCTTTCCCTTTCTTAACTGTATTTTATTTCCACCCCAA
This sequence comes from Naja naja, assembly GCA_009733165.1. Lineage (NCBI taxonomy): Eukaryota > Metazoa > Chordata > Lepidosauria > Squamata > Elapidae > Naja > Naja naja. Next base: position 369,568,136 of record CM019148.1, read on the forward strand.
GGTAACCAATTAAAATCTTGCAAACTGTTTTGTTAACGGTTAGTTCAAGCATGTTCTGGTATGCTGCTCCCACCTTCTTCTAGTTGGGCAACCTTGAAGCAGCTTCTTAAGATGGCACAATGTCTACTTTCAGTTTCCCAAGTTCTCCCCACTTTGTCCTCCTTCCCCATAGATCATGGCAGACTGTCACCGCACATCAGCAAAGCACAAGCAAGCCTGAGGTAGCAGCTGACAAGTGATTTTACTGCTGTCAGAAACAGCGTTGCTGTCAATCAATATTGATTCCCGTTACTAAAACAAACAGTGTAGGACGAAGTTCCTTTCCCTGTCTCAGCAGCACATTACTGTGAGTTCATGTGCAAGTTATAATTTACAGCATGAACTCCATTCAAGTCAATATTGATTTTTTTCAAGATGAACCTCTCAATCCAGTTTAGGAAAGTGGCTTATTATCTTGATGAAACTATGCCCTTTATCATATCCAGTCATGCAAAACTTTATATGCTGGCAACCTCTGCCCTACATTCCCAAATAATTCTTCCCTTCACCTATTATTACTTACTGGAGACTTTTCTGATCAGGTGGCTTTATAAATAATATATTTAATAAATTGAATTAAATTGAAAGTCTGACTAGGCTGACCTTTGATGGCTAGAAATGATTAAGTTAATACATTTTGATGGCCCTTAGTTAGAAAGTGTCATTTTAGTGTCTTTAAATGTGAACTGGAGTGTGTGTCGGGATTCTGGCAGTTACACCAATTTAAATTATGAGTCTCAAGCCAAACTTCCAAAACTTCCAAAGGATTTATTGGGAGTTAACATGCCGACTTTGCCTGGGTGTAACTGACTCTGAGACACATAATTCATTGTCACCCTTAACCCTGGTTTTCCCCCACCCCCTGGGTGTATCGTAATTCATATCCTCCAACAGGACACATCCATAGCCAAGAGTCATCAATCATGCTCTCCAGTTAGAATTTTGTGTGGCAGAAACTTCAGTCACCTAGTTACTATCTTAGAAAACATTTATGGAATATAGTTTCGGTTTTGCAAGCTGCTGTACTGCTCCCCCTCTCTTTCTGTTGGCAACTCTAAAAAGACCAGAGAAATATTTTATGAGTTGACAGTGAGATCACTGAGCTGGCCTGGAGATTCTTTTAAAAAGTTCATTCCAGTGGTGTAGAAGTCTCCATGATTGATCGGAGAGTAGTGGGAAGTGGACAAAAGAAAGACCTCTTCTACATGGAATCAGAGATGGTATCCAGCCGGTTCATACCAGTTCTGGCATACCAGTAGTGAAAATTTTTAAAAGAGCTTTGGTGGCTCAGGCTGTTAAATGCCTGCTCTTAAGATCCAGCTGTCTACAATTACTGTAGGCTCGAATCCCACCAGGCTCAAGGTTGACTCAGCCTTCCATCCTCTCGGGGTAGGTAAATTGAGGACCCAAGATTGTTGGGGGCAATTAGCTGACCTTGTAAAAATGCCGCTTAGTAATAAGCAGGCATATACAATGGAATGAAGGCTATTGCTGAGTGCATTGGGTTGTATCTCAAAAATTGTAAGCCGCCCTGAGTCTTCGGAGAAGGGCGGCATATAAATGTAATTAAAAAAATAAAAAATTTGAGTGTTTGGAGAACCAGCAAATACCACCTCTGGCTGGCCCCATGCACCTGCCCTTTCCTGTCCTATATTCCGTTGTTTCTTAGCTCAGCTGATTCGTGTGGCAGATTGGATTGCTGCACCTCAGCTGAGCTAAAAAACAGCTCACCTCACTAATGCTGACACAGAGGAAAAATGTGGAATCCCACCACTGCATGGAATGCAATGAAACCATAAATCACGATATTACAAGCCATCAGATTATTGAGATGGGAAGATGAATTTAGTCCAAATGTCTATGGAGATTCTCAATCATCCAGGTTGTGGTTGTCCCAAAGGTGTTTTTTTTCCCAAAAGACAACTAGACTTTGGAACAACTGGATAACTGTGTTTTTTTTTTCTTTTGAAAATATTTCACTTCTCAACCAAGAAACTTCTTCATTTCTTTTGAGACTAAGAAAGTGAAAAAAGCCAACTTTGGAAATTTAGTCCAACAATAAGATAGAGGACCCTAGCATTATTTTTCCCCAAGTTCAGCCCAAACAGGCTTCTCTGCAAAGTGTACCTTGTCTTCAGGAACATGGAGAAAAGGCTGACTTCCTTTTGTGATCAGCTTTTCTTCCCCACTGAAGAGTCAGAGGGCTTGAGAAAGGAATTGGAGGGAGGTGGATTCATCAGATAGAATCCATGTGTTGTAATTAGGAAGGCTCTACATCAACCTAGTGTCAGCCTTGGAAGCCATATTACTTGGAAGCTTCAAGGCTTCCACATCTAGAGCCTGGGAAATTGGGAGGGGGGATTGCATAGAGAGGCAGAAGTTTAGACTCAACAACATGCTTTCACAGAAAGTCAAGGCCAAGTCACCCTGCACCTGGAAAGGAGTGTTTGGAAGAAGTCTCCAGTTGGGACAATGTTTGATTGAACCATGTGATGGTGTGTGCAGGGGAGGGATATTTGATTTTCTTTTGGAAAGGGAAAACTTGGAACTCTCAGTTTCAGGTTTTCCCAGATGTGCCAATATAACAACTCTAATAAAGTGGAACTTTGAGGAAATGCCTGTCTTAGAGTTTGCGATGCTACAGAGCCTGCACACCAAAACAACTAGACACAAGGACAGTTTTCCCCCGAATGCCATCACTCTGCTAAACAAATAATTCCCTCACCCTGTTCAGCTATTACAGTCTGCACTAATACTTCTGTTAAATCTTGTCATCACTCCTTATCACCCATCCCTTCCCACTTGTGACTGTATGGCTGTAACTTTGTCGCTTGTATCCTTATGATTTTTATTGACTGTTTCCTAGTATGATTTGATTGCTTATTGTACCCTATGATTATCATTAAGTGTTGCACCTGATGATTCTTGACTCTTGATGAATGTATCTTTCTTTTATGTACACTGAGAGGAATTGCACCAAGACAATTTCCTTGTGTGCCAATCACACTTGGCCAATAAAGAATTCTATTCTATTCTATTCTATTCTATTCTATTCTACTCTACTCTACTCTACTCTACTCTACTCTACTCTACTCTATTCTACAGGTATGTATGCTCCTTGTTTTATTGATTCCATGTAATATTCTAATTTTCTGAGATTGTGGATTTGGAGTTTTCATGAGCTGTAAGCCATAATAATCACAATTATGACAAATCGTAGCTTGAACTATCTTGATTTGCATGTAATGAGTCTATCTCATATATTAGTTTCACCTTTTAAGTTGCATTACTGAAATAAATGAACTTTTGCACGATATTCTAATTTTTTGAGTTTCACCTGTATTCTATTTATTGGTTAGGAGTTTGTTAGCTGGAATGCTGACATATACACTAGGTGGGGTTTACATCTGCCCCATCTTCAAGACTGCCCTTTCCACATTCCAATGAGAAAAAAAGACAATCAAGAAAACACTTACAGAGAAAGAATATCCCTATCACCAGGAGGCTCAAATAGGAACTGTACAACTACAGTAATGGAGAGAGGCAGATTTCCACCAATAATGACATCTCCAGGTCTGTAATAGTCTTTTTGTGCTTGAAAAGATCTCCTCCAGAAGCAATTTGGCCGCAGATCCATCCCAACAGCTGCAGGCAAGATCCAAAGCAATGCTAAAAGCCAACTCATTGTCCACAGAAGGTCCTAGAGCAAAACAACGAAGGATGATGTAGGCAATTTGATGCTCTGATGGCTTCACAGGACTCAAGTAGGAGTTTAAGTCTTCAAGATAAGCATTGATCTCAGCTCCAACACCAAAGGGATACAATTATATTATTCAGAGCACACTAAGTAAACATGTTTTGACTGGACACAAATCTCTTTATGCCTGGGGGGGTTAATCTCTGGAAATCTACTGGGATGAAGTAAGAATTACTAGTGTTTTATGAATCCTAAGAGAGAGAAATGTCTACAAAGTTACTCCATAATTCTGCAGTTGGTGGCATTTGGCAAGAGGAAAACTTTTGTGAAGCCATAATTGTGTGTCCTCTTTCTGTGAATTTGACAGCTGTGATTGGAGAGTCATAAAGCTTTAGAGTTGGAAGAGAACTTGGAGATCACCTAGTCCAATCCTCTTAATGTAGGATACACATGGAGCAAACTCTTTTAAATCTCTGAGATCTCTTTGGAATCAATTGTTTTTGCTGCCACCATCAAACTCTTTTAGTGTCAGAAACTCTCTGAAACTTCCTTGAACTACTTCACATGGCCTCTATCTAAATCAGGGGTCTTCAAACTTGACAGCTTTAAGACTTGTGGACTTCAACTCCCAGAATTTCTCCTCCAGTCATGTTAGCTCAGGGATTCTGGGAACTGAAGTCCACAAGCCTTAAACTTGCCAAGTTTGAAGACCCTTGTCTTAATGGTGTTTTCCAAACTGGCCAATGGATATGTGTTTCAGCTATGGGGTACCTAGATGGTTTCTAATAATCACACCCTTTCTTCTTTTCATAATGACTTAGTTGTATTCTGCCCAGTCTAGCTATTATTTGAGTGGGCCATCAATATTTTAAATAAGTACTTCAAAACCAATCACTTTGAATGATGGAGGATTTCCTGAGGACAGAATCAAGAGCTTCTCTCAGATGCACCATTCTGCTGTAGATCATTTTTCAGTTTCCACTCTGTGAAGCAGGATGAGTTACCTTTCCTAGAATGACAATTGTAATATCCTATCATCACAGTACCAGACCAAAACTTGCATTGCTCTTTTAGATTTAGAAACTCTCTGAGATTTCCTTGACCTGCCTCACATGGTGTCAGCATTCCAGAAAACCTCCACTCCAACAAATAACTCTGAGACAGACATCCTCTCCAAGATTCTTTTTATTAGAGTAATAAACTGGTACATCTGGGAAATCCCAAATCTGAAAGTTCCAGATTTCTTTGCAATAAGTAAAAAATCACAAATCCATCCCCTGCACCCATCACTGCATCACATGCCCCAATCACCATCCATTCCAACTTGAGACGTCCTCTCCACCAGGTTCAGAAATAACATGACCTTGACTTAAAAGAAGAATGCTGTTATGTCTAACCCAGTAGTGGGATTCAATTTTTTTTACTACCATTTCTGTGGGCGTGGCTTGGTGGGCATGGCAGGGGAAGGATACTGTAAAATCTCCAGTCAGAGGTGATATTTGCTGCTTCTCCGAACTACTCAAAATTTCTGCTACTGGTTCTCCAGAACTGGTCAGAATCTGTTGAATACCACCTCTAGTTTAACCACGTACACTTCAAGAAATTCCCCCCTCCCATTTTCCCAGGCTCAAGAATGTGGCAGTGTGGAAGCATCTGGTGATAATATGGCTTCCAAAGCTTTATCCTAGTGATGTTTCTCAAATTGGTTAATGGAGATGTGTTTCAGTTACGGGGTACCTAGATGGGTCTTAATAGCCACACACTTTCTTCTTTTCTTCATGATGTAGATGTATTCTGCCCAGTTTGTTGTTTGAGTGGATCATCAATATTTCACCTGGACGGTAAAGATGTAGCTGACTGTTTTCTTTGTTTTGGGTTCCGGGCCTCCTGAAAGAAATGCTTGTTCTAGGGATCTTCAGATATTTGTCCTTTTCTCAAGAAAGAGGAAAATTAATGAAATTCAGTAGAATTCCCTGTCTTTACAGAACTGTTCATGAGGACTGAGAAAAACAATAATATACACACAAATTATATGTGGGGGCATGACCTGTCTTTCCAGATGTTTTCATCAGGATGATTATCAACCATACCAAAGTAGGGAGTGACAACACCTTAGAGGCTGTGCAGACCTAGTGAAGAAGGTGACTTATAATGTTAATTTGGATATAAAGTCATAATAACAAAAATTTGAAGAAAGTTTCAATCTTTTCCATTGTGGGGTACTTTAAAAAAAATTAGGAATCAGTAATGAATGATGGCCTTTAGTAAATCTGTGTTGTGACCACAATGGGAGTCTTGCACTCAGACCTGAAGAAACTTCTCCAAGAGAGAAACAAATTGATTAGGGTATTAGAAATACCCTACACCAAGGAGCCTTGGTGGCTCAGGCTGTTAATTGCCTGCACTTAAGATCCAGCTGCCTACAACTGCTGTAGGCTCGAATCCCACCAGGCTCAAGGTTGACTCAGCCTTCCATCCTCTCGGGGTAGGTAAATTGAGGAACCAAGATTGTTGGGGGCAATTAGCTGACCTTGTAAAAATGCCGCTTAGTAATAAGCAGGCATATACAATGGAATGAAGGCTATTGCTGAGCACACTGGGTTGCATCCCAAAAATTGTAAGCCACCCTGAGTCTCCGGAGAAGGGCGGCATATAAATGTAATTAAAAGAAATTAAAAGAAAAGAAAGAAATAAATTGGGAAATTGTTCAGCCACTGGAGCAAAGTGAAGAAGGAAGGGAGAATAGAGTGGTATGAAATGAACAAGCAGGACCCTCTGATCTCTGTCATTGGAGGTGACAACCCCAAATCCTCATACTTAGGGAACATGCTTATCAACCTGGATAATGAACCCAACAAGAAAAAAAAATTAAAGCCTCTTTGGATTAAAATAAATGAAGTGAGAAACTGTCCTGTTGGGAACTAATATCTACATATTTAATGCAAAAGTTTACTTATAACTTGATTACTGGGCCCTCACTGGGGACAACTAGAAAGTCTGAAAAATAAAAGGATGGACGACATTTGGTGATTAACAGATACTTAGCAGATTAGTCACATAATATTTCCAATTATTTAATGGACAACATTTCCTTACATTTCATGATTTATTTTAGAAATCAGATCAAATAAAAATATCCCAAAATCACAGTGCCCAATCTCCACCTAAATCAGCAATTCTTCTGCCTTATTATATTGTCTTTACGATTCAGATGGGGCCTCAGTACAATAATGTAGCATTTGGGGAAAAAGATACAAGCCAAAAGACCAGACCCAGAGGCCAAGATGGAGAAGATCTCCACGGCCACCATGGATTTCCCTTTGGTGCTCAGGTAGGTGGGAAGGAAACTGATCCAAATGCTACAAAAGACCAGCATGCTGAAAGTAATGAACTTAGCTTCATTAAAACTGTCAGGCAATTTTCCAGCCAAAAAGGCCATTATGAAACTGATAAGAGCTAGGAAACCCAGATAGGCAAGGACAATATAAAACATAGAAGCTGAGCCTTCATTACATTCCAAGATGGCTTCTCCTACCAAGGAATGGAAGTCCAAGTTGGGAAATGGGGGATAAGTTATCAACCAGGTGACACAAAGAACTGCTTGGACCAGGGGATAGGCTAAGACAATGGAGTTTGTCAGTGGTTTTCGTAAGAATTTCCTTGTCCTGTTCCCTGGCTTGGTAGCCATGAAGGCCAGAACCACCATGATAGTTTTTGCCAACACAGAGGAAACAGCAAGGGAAAAGAGAATGGCAAAGGCAGCTTGTCAGAAGAGACAGGTGAGCTTCCTGGGTCGACGAATGAAGAGGAAGGAGCAGAGGAAGCAGAGCAGGAGGGAGACCAGGAGGATGTAGCTGAGATCTCTGTTGTTAGCCTTGACAATTGGTGTGTCATGATGTTTATGGAAAATCACCAGAATGGCAATTGTGCTCAGAGAAAAGAAAAGAGCTAAAGAGGATAAAGCATACCCCAGGGGGTCTTGATAGGCAATGAAATGGAGCTTCTTGGGGATGCAGTGGACCTTATCCTTGTTGGGGGATTCATCTTCTGGGCAAGGAGCACAATCAACTGCATCTGAAATTAAAAGTCTTTATATAATCATTTAAGAGACATCTGCCATGAACATTATCTCACCTTAGGGGTGACATGACTGTCCCTTTTGCTATGGCCAGCCCACAAAGGAAGTGGGCTATTGTGCATTTCATGGGATATCAATTCTCCTTCTTTGTTAATCATCCTAGGTTAGTTTAGTCAGAGATATGGATCTATTCATCTCCAGTTGGTCTGGACAATTTGTTGTGGAAAAAGGCCCTGTCTATTCTAGGTTCTAAACTGCATAAACAGAGGGGTAAAATCAAGATCACATGAAGTGTAAATACCACTTTATAACGCCTTGGTAAAGCCACACTTGGAATTCTGCATTCAGTTTTGGTCACCATGATGTAAAAAAGATGTTAAGACTCTAGAAAGAGTGCAGAGAAAAGCAACAAAGATGATTAGGGGACTGGAGGCGAAAACATATGCAGAACAGTTGCTGGAATTGGGGATGTCTAGTCTGATGAAAAGAAGGACTAGGGGTGACATGATAGCAGTGTTCCAATATTTGAGGGGCTGCCCAAAGAAGAGGGAGTCAAGCTAGTCTCCAAAGCACCTGAGGGCAGGACAAGAAGCAATGGGTGGAAACTAATCAAGGAGAAAAGCAACCTAGGACTAAGGGGAAATTTCCTGACAGTTACAACAATTAATCAGTAGAACTTGCCTCCAGAAGTTGTGAATACTCCAACACTGGAAGTTTTTAAGAAGAGTTTGGATAACCATTTGTCTGAAGTGGTGGAGGGTTTCCTACCTAGGCAGGGGATTGGACTAGATGACCTCCAAGATCCCTTCCAACTGTGTTATTCTATTCTATTCACTGGACACTTGCATGACTATCATAACCCACTTCATACTGGAACTACAAAAGACTGATATATCTATCAGCCAGAAATCTTGCTCTTTTGTGTGTCTGTATGTCCGTTATATTGTGTGCTGTGAATGTCCAAAATGTAACAGAGTAAAACATAAAAAGGTGCACTGAATGTCATTAGAAGGAACAGTCAAGTTGGTTGCAAGGAAAAGGATATGCAATTGTACACCAAGTATTCTGAAAAGGGAAATAAGTTATTTACAGGGAAATTCTCTGTACCCTGAAATTTTGATGCCTATCAATTCTAAGAACAATGTGAAAAATAAATCAACATTTTGATTCACGGAATGGTTCATTGATCCTGGATGGTCTATATTTGAAATATGCTCTACCTGTCAGATCAGAAATGCTCCCATCTGAACAAGGGATACATAGGTAGCAGCAAACCTGCTCGCCCTCTGGAACTCTTCTCCTCTCTCCTGCCTGGCACCTCTTCATACCACACCTGGCAAAGGGCACCTCCTAAAAAGAAAAGAGAAATGCTTTAGATGACTGTAACAATGGACATGCTTCATTTATCCACTTCCACATTCAATGAAAATGGTTCACCAGAGTCTATCAGCAACCTGGAACTGTTCTTGTGGGATACAGACCCACCCATGGATGCTGGAGATTGGAGCTCAGATCTTGGCATGCAAAGAAAGACTTGTGGTATTGAGCTACAGCTTTTATGACACAATAACACATGAGAATCCAACTGAACAGTGTGAAGAAGTAAGTTCTTTGAGGATTTGGTGTGTGTTAGCAAAACAGAAACAGAAGAAATTGGTGGTAATTGAGGCAACCATGAAGAACTTGGTTTGCGGTATGATTGATCAATGTTTCTGTTTCCATGTAACTGATTTCTTTTATTAGTACAATACTTTCATTTAGAATAATAATTGTAGAAGGGCTGGGCATTAATTTGAGTTTTACCTATTTTGAATATCTATGAATTACATCTTCTATTACCTGTCCATAGGTATGAATTACATCTTCTATTAGCTGTCCATCTCTCTTGAATTGTTTAAATATGAGTGCACCCTATTGCTTCCTGGAGGAGATTCCTCCAGTGCATAGTATTAAATAAATAATAATACTCATTGCAATGAGCCCTGATTATTTGGTTTTGGGTCCTGTTTTTCATTCTATAATGAGAATGGTCCTTAGAAATCACTGTTGCCTGCTCTAATGGCCAACTCACTTACAAGAAATTCTTTCCAATCCTGACACAAATCAGACCTCAAATGTCTTACATACACAACAGGTTTTTCACCAAATGCCTGTCATATTTCCCGATTTCTTGATAATTTAGTTAGGAAGTTCTTCATCCCCAAGGGAGAATGAATCTTCCATCTCATCTTTGTAGGCCAGACAATTGCATCAGAGTGAATGGTGACATCCTGACCAGGGGGAGCCCCAGGATTTATTTGCCCAACATTCAGAAGGACAATTGATCGATTGGGGAGGTGATCCCAATTGAGAAGGTCATAACGAGCAGATCCCAGTCCTTTTTCTGAGATGGAGACTTCTTCTCCAGCACTGTTGTTGAACTGGACATTCATCAGGTAAGGAAGAAGCTGAAACAAAAGTGACCTTCAGAAATTGGATTAAATAACTGAAAGCCACACATGAGGCATCATGGCTTCTGTCACTTTGTGGTTTCTCAGACACAAAACAAGTTTCAGCACTGGTGATGTCTCAGAATTCAGCCACTTCCTACTATCTTTAGAACAGTTGATTAAAGAAGGGGACATCTTTCTCCAGAATTGGTGGGAAATACTCTTTGATTGCAGTATTGCCATACCAGGCAAGGTCCCTCCAGAATGGGAACCATGATGTACAGGAAAGGAGAATTTACAGGATCTTCCAGATTTTATTTTTGAAATGAACATGGCAGGTGAAAGTTACAATATCTACAATGCCGTTTATGCTGTGGCACATGCATTGCATGCCATTTATGGACCAGGAATGCCACCAACTATGCTGAAGCGTGAAAAGAGGATCTCAAATGTGAAGCCATGGCAGGTAATCTCTGTGGTATTTTATCCAGTCCACAGATTAATAGAGAGAAAAATTCTCATATGCATTTCTTCGTATCTTATCCATGGATATCATATCACGGAGTCTCTGAACAGATTAAAACAACAATTGCTTCAAAATCAATAATATGACCTAAATATAATGTTTTGTTGAACGATGAGGCAAAAGAAAAGTAACCTAAACCAGTTGTGCATATTATTGATCGAAGATAGATTTTCATATATGGTCCTGAAAGGTCTTCAACATTTCCTGAGATTGAGGGGGTGACCAGGGATCCGGTGTCACCTTGGAATAAGATAATAATCTGGGTGCATTTGTGCAAAATGCTTCAGCAGGACCATTGAAGTCCTAATGAACACATCTGCAGAACTTGCTAAGTTTCCTTCAGCATGTAGCCTGAATCCAACATGTAAAAACAAACTCAGCTCAATTAATTTAGACATTGATTTATGTTTCTATAAATTAGCATTCTATGCGACTTCACTCCATTTGTTTAGCTTGCTATTTCTTGTACTGTTCAGCTGCTTAACAGAATAACAGAATTGAACATTACCTTGGAGGTCTTTTATTCCAACCCCCTACTCAAGCAGCAAGCCCTATACCATTTCAGGCAAAACTTGTCCAATCTTCTTAAAAACTTATGGTGATGGAGCACCCACAATTTCTGGAGGCAAGTCATCCCTTTCATCTGGTTAAAACTGGAGCTGTGAAAGCCAAAATACAAATATCCTGTGATAAAGACAATCTTTTGTATTGTTGAAAATTGAGTCAAATATTTGATGTTACTCCTGATTGCTCAAATCCCAAACAAGGGACAAACGGTAGCTTTTTAGATATATACCTGTTTCCTAAGATGACGGCCATCACAAAATGATAGAAGCCATGATGTCCCATTTCGGTATTTCTACTAATTGTTCCAATTTCCAAAGGCCTCTTTTCTTTCAGATACTTGCCAATTTGAGGAATGTCCACTTCAACAACAGTGCTGGAGATGAAGTCTCCTTCTCACAAAATGGACTGAGAACTGCTCGTTATGAGATTGTCAATTGGGTAGTCCACCCCAATAAGTCTTTAGTGTCTATGAAAGTTGGGCAAAAGGATCCCAGGGCTGCCCCAGGTCAGGATTTCACCATTAACTCTGATGTGATCATCTGGGCCTCAAAGGTGAGCTGGAAGGAAAAGTTGTAAACTCAGTAAAATAATCCATCTCTCTCTTAGGGAGCTGAACATCCTTCTAAGGTGAAAACATTTGAGGTTAACAAATTAAATGACTAATTTCTGAAAAGTCTAACAATGGGTGGGAATTCTGCTTGAAACCAGGATGCTGTTAGATCAGGCTGTGATTTCCATGGACCTTTTATTTATTTATTTATTTGTTAAATTTATATCCCACCTCACTTCCCCCAATGGGGAACCAGAGGCGGTGTACAAAAAGATAAAAACAATTTCTATACAATGTAAAAACAAAAACTCATTCATATCAATCCAAAACATACATGGGGGAAGAACAAAGTCTCAATGCCATGCCCCCGACAAAGCCAGGTCTTAATGGCTTTGCGGAAGGCAAGTAGATTTGGGATGGTTCTAATCTCTGTGGGGAGCATATTCCAGAGGGACGGCGCCGCTACAGAGAAGGCCCTAGCCTGTGGACCCACCAGCCGACATTGCCTGGCCGACGGTATCCGGAGCAAGCCCTCCCTGTGAGATCTAACCGGGCACTGGGAGGCATAAGGTCGCAGAAGGCGGTCTCGCAGGTATCCCACTCCTAAGCCATGAAGGGCTTTAAAAGTTGTCACTAGCACCTTGAATTGCAGCCAGAAGACCACCGGTAACCAGTGCAGCTTGCGGAGGATAGATGTTATACGGGCACGCCTAAGTGCACCCATGATCACTCGCACGGCCGCATTCTGCACCAGCTGAAGTCTCCAAGTGCTCTTCAAGAGCAGCCCCATGTAGAGCACATTGCAGTAATCCAATCGAGAGGTGATAAGGGCACGAGCAACCAAGTGTAGAGCCCCATGGTCCAGGAAGGGTCGCAACTGGCATAACAGGAGAACCTGTGCAAAGGTCCCTCTGGTCACAGCCGTAAGATGATGGTCAAATTGTAGCTGTGGATCCAGAAGGACTCCCAAGTGGCGAATTCATTCTGAGGGAGCAATTTCTCTCCCCCCAGTACCAAAGTTGGATAATCAACTGAACCCCAAGGGGGCAAAACCCATAGCCACTCGGTCTTGTCATGGTTGAGTCTGAGCCGATTAGTCCCCATCCAGATCCTCACATCCTCCAGGCACCGAGACATCACCTCCACAGCCTCACTAGATTGACCGGGGACAGAGATGTACAACTAGGTATCATCAGCATACTGGTGATACCTGACCCCGTGGCGACGGATGATCTCACCCAGAGGTTTCATGTAGATATTAAAAAGGAGGGGGGAGAGGATGGAACCCTGAGGAACCCCACATGGAAGGGCCCTAGGGCTCGATCTCTGCCCCCCCACCAGCACTGACTGAGTCCGGTCAGACAGGTAGGAGGAAAAACAGTGCCTCCCACTCCCAACCCCCTGAGCCGACTCAGAAGGATACCATGATCGATGGTATCGAAAGCCGCTGAGAGGTCAAGAAGCACCAGAATGGAGGAAGACCCCCCATCCCGGGCCCGCCAGAGATCATCCACTAGTACGATCAAAGCCGTCTCAGTGCTGTACCCGGGCCTGAACCCAGACTGCAAGAGATCCAGATAATCTGCTTCATTCAAGGCCCGAAGGAGCTGGAGCACCACCACCTTCTCACCTTCCCCAAAAAGGGAAGGTTGGAGACAGGATGAAAGTTATTTAACACAGCCGGGTCCAGGGAAGGCTTCTTGAGGAGGGGCCTACCAACAGCCTCTTTCAAGGTGTGCGGAACACACCCCTCACCCAAAGAAGCATTTATAATCTCCTGGAGCCAGCTGCATGTCATCTCCTGGCCTGCTGAAACAAGCCAGGAGGAACATGGGTCCAATAAACAGGTGGTGGCATTCACTGCTCCCAGGGCCTTGTTCACATCCTCAGGCCAACAGGAACAAACTCATCCCAGATAACTGGACTAAGACCTGCCCCTACCATCTCAGTGGACTCTGCCCAGCCAGAGTCCAATTCCAACCGGATCTGAGTGACTTTAGCTGCCAAAAACCGAACAAATTCTTTGGCCCCGCCCTGCAGAGGTTCCTCCGCCCCCTCAGATCTTAAGAGGGAGCATGTCATCCCAAACAGGGCAGCCGGGCGACAGTCTGCAGATGCGACAAGACTGGCCCAATATAATCATTGTGCCACTCTTATTGCCACTAGATAGGCATCAATATGACGCCCTAACAGTGTCTGGTCAGATTCAGCCTGACTTTTCTTCCAGTGGCGCTCTAGGTATCTCTTCTGCCGTTTCATCCCCCAGGGTTCCTCGGTAAACCAAGGAGATCTCCAAGGTCCACGAGTGGAGAGAATCCACAAAGGCGCAACCCGATCTATGGCCCTGGTGGCCGCACTATTCCAGGCTTCCACCAGGGCCTCAGTCGATCTGTGGGCGAGGGAAGCTGGAAACTTCCCAAGCTCCCTCTGAAACCCAATTGGGTCCATTAGGCACCTGGGGCGGAACCACCTAATCGGTCCCGCCTCCCTGCGGCATGAAGTGGTCATCAGGAAGTCCAATCTTACAAGGGAATGATCTGACCATGAAAAGGGCTGAATGACTATTTCCCCCAGTTTCAGATCACGGCACCATTGTTCCAAGATAAAAAACAGATCGAGCGTGTGTCCCCCTGATGAGTCAGACCCTGAACTACTTGGGTCAGGTCCATGGTTGCCATGGAGACCATGAACTCCTGGGCCACACTCGAGGGTTCACCAAGGGATGGCAGATTGAAGTCCCAGAGCACCATCAGCCTGGGGAACTCAACTGCCAACTCGGCTACTACCTCAAGCAGCCCAGGCAGGGCCGTTGCAACGCAGCTGGGAGGCAGGTACATTAGCAAGAGGCCCACCTGAACCCCTAGGTCCAACTTCAGAAGGAGGGACTCACACCCATCTATCTTATTCTTTGGGACCATTCGGCGGTAGCATGGATGCCTGGGACTGGACTGGGTGTTTTAACATCCTGGTTTATGGACTTGTTTCCACCTTTCGACTCCTCCCTTTGTATGTGTAATATAACATCATGTGGGTCTATTCGTCAACGGATCTTTGGGCCTTACGGGAGGCTCCACTCTCCCGGGCTTGGCCTGCCGGACTTTCCACAGTGTACCTCGAGGACAGGTCATAGAACCCAGAGAGTTGGCATTGCATGGGTAGGGTTTGGGGTGGGGGTCCTGGGAAGGGTGGAAGGGGGGGTTCCAGGCCTTCATTAGTCAAATTTCTCATTCGACTCTTAAGTGGGTTAGGGGGGGGGGTCTTATAGGTGTTCATTGCAGCTCCAGTCAGGATCATGGTCAAGGGGGGGGGCAGGTGGAATAGTGGGGGCTTTGATTCCCAGGGTGTTTGGAATGGGTAGGAGCCGATGAGGAGGGGGGCCGTATCGTGTTAGGGGAGCACGTCCCCACTGCATCCAAGCCATGGCGCGCTCCGACCCCTCAGCCTCTTCTCAATCTCTGGGGGTTTTGGGATCTAGGGCCCCTGGGCTCCGGCTGGTGTATTTTAATGCCAGGTCCATGGGGAATAAGGCACCTCTCCTCCGGGAGGTTATTGAGGAGGAGGCTGTGGACCTGGCCTGCATCTCCGAGACCTGGTTGGAGCCGGAGGGCGGAGTCCCTCTGGTTGATATTTGCCCCCCAGGTTTTCGGGTTTTGCACCAGTCTTGACCCCAGAGAAGGGGTGGAGGGGTGGCTGTTGTTATTCAGGAGACTCTGCTTCCAAGGGAGGTCCCTGCTCCGGAGATAGGCAGGTGTGAGTCCCTCCTCATGAGGTTCGGGCCTAGTGGTCAGATGGGCGTGCTGCTTACATACCTGTCCCCCAGCTGTGTATCAGCCACCCTGCCTGGGCTGCTCGATGCTGTCTCGGGGGTGGCGGTGGAGTTCCCTGAGCTTATGGTTCTGGGTGACTTCAACCTGCCCTCCCTGGGTGCGGCGTCGGGGTTGGCCCAGGAATTTATGGCTTCCATGGAGTCCATGGGTCTGACCCAGTTAATAGAAGGCCTGACTCACGAGGGGGGCAATATGCTCGACCTGGTTTTTGTCTCGGAGCGGTGGTGTAGTGGCCTGGGGGATGGTGTTATAGAAACCCACCCTGTTCCATGGTCAGACCACTATCTCCTAAGGCTGGTCTTCCATCAAGCCACCCCACACCACTGGGATGAGGAGCCACTCAGATGGTTCCGCCCCAGGCGCCTGATGGACCCTGAGAGGTTCCAGGCAGAACTGGGGTTTTTTCCTACATCCCTCACCCACAGCCCTGCCGAGGTCCTTGCGGCTACCTGGCAACAGTCAGCTGCGGGGGCTCTTGACAGGGTTGTCCCTATGCGTCCCCTTACTCGGCACAGATCCCGGTCGGCTCCCTGGTATACCGGGGAGCTCCAGGAGATGAAGCGTTGTAGAAGGGGACTAGAGAGTAGGTGGAGGGTGACCTGCTCCGGATCCGACCGAGCCCAGTTGAGAGCCCATATTAGGACTTACCTGGTAGCTGTGGGGGTGGTGAGGAGATCTTACTTCTCCGCTCTCATAGCATCCGCAGAGAACCGCCCAGCCACCCTGTTTGGGGTTGCTCGGTCCCTCTTACAGCTGGGGGGGGGGTGGCGGACCCTTTGCGGGGTAGAGCTGAGGAATTTGGTCTTTATCTGCAGGATAAAATTGCTTGGATCCGGGAAGGGTTGCGCTCTGACTTTCAGTGGTCTGAGGAAGGGGAGGCGAGCGGTCTGGCTAATGTAATCTGGACTGAGTTCGATCCTGTTTCTGAGGATGAAGTGGACAGGATCATGTGGTGGCTGAGTTCCACCACATGTTTATTGGACCCGTGCCCTTCCTGGTTGGTTTATGCCTCCAGGGAGGTCACGTGCGGCTGGCTCCGGGCAGTTCTCAACGTTTCGTTAAGGGAGGGGATGTTCCCTGCCACCTTGAAAGAGGCAGTGGTGAGGCCCCTTCTGAAGAAGCCTGCCCTTGACCCAGCCGTGTTGAACAACTTTCGTCTGGTCTCCAACCTTCGCTTTTTAGCGAAGGTTGTTGAGAGTGTGGTGGCCCAGCAATTGCCACTTTTCCTGGAGGAAGCGGACTACCTGGATCCATACCAATCGGGCTTCCCACCCGGGTACAGCACGGATACAGCATTGGTTGCACTGATAGATGATCTCTCTAGGGCTCGTGACAGGGGGTTTTCCTCTGTCCTGGTCCTGTTAGATCTCTCAGCGGCTTTCGAAACCATCGACCATGGTATCCTCTTGTGGCGTCTCAGGGGGTTGGGAGTGGGAGGCACTGTTTTACGGTGGTTCTCCTCCTACCTCTCGAGACACTTGCAAACAGTGTTGGCAGGGGGGCAGAGGTTGACCCCGAGGTCTCTCACTTGTGGGGTACCTCAGGGGTTGGTCCTCTCGCCTCTCTTGTTCAACATTTATATGAAGCCGCTGGGTGAGATCATCCGTGGTTTTGGGGTGAGCTATCATCAGTATGCTGATGATACGCAGTTATACATCTCCACCCCGGACCACATCAGTGATGCTCTCTCCATGATGTCCCACTGTTTGGAAGTGGTGCGAATCTGGATGGACAGGAACATGCTTCGACTCAATCCAGCCAAGACAGAGTGGTTGTGCATACCGACATCCTGGTCCAGCTTGGAGGTTCCATCTTTGGTCATGGGGGAGGAAGTGTTATCCCCGTGGACAGGGCATGGAATCTGGGGGTCCTCCTGGATTCACGGCTCAAGTTGGAGGAGCAGGTGGGGGCTGAGGCCAGGGTGGCCTTTGCCCAGGTCCGGCTGGTTCGCCAGTTGCGCCCATACCTGGACCGGGATGCCCTGCGCACGATCACTCAGGCGCTCGTTGTCTCCTGACTGGACTACTGTAATGCTCTCTACTTAGGACTGCCCTTGCATACCACTCGGAGACTTCAGCTGGTGCAGAATGCGGCCGTGCGGGTAGTGATGGGAGCTCCCCGATACTCCCATGTCACACTCCTCCTGCGCGGCCTGCATTGGCTTCCGGTTGCCCTCCGGGTGAGATTCAAGGTTTTGGTATTAACATTCAAAGTCCTACATGGCATGGGTCCAGGATACTTATGAGAACGACTCCTCCCAGCTTCAAGTACCAACCGCCCGGTACGGGCGCACAGACGGGGTCTCCTCAGGGTGCCGTCTGTGACTCAGTGTCGCTTGGTGGGGACCCGGGGGAGGGCCTACTCTGTGACGGCCCCCACTTTATGGAAACTTCTTCCGCTGGACCTCCGGCTGGCTCCCGATCTCTGCACCTTCCACCACGAGCTAAAAACCTGGCTGTTTTTACAATCTGGGCTGTGTCGACCCTTGGGGTTTGTTTATTTAATTCTGTGGTTTTAATGTTAATTCGGCTCTAATTTAATATATATTTTAGGTAATTTATTGTTGCAGTTGTGAGCTGCCCCGAGTCCTTCGGGAGAGGGGGCGGCATATAAGTCAAATTAATAAAATAAAATAAATAAATCTCCACAACAGGGCCTTCCCATGGACATAATTCCCGACAAGCAATTACTGCCACTCCACTGCCCCGCCCTGGGTTCGTGGCTGGTGCACCACTTGAAACCCGGAGGGGCACATCTCAACGAGGGGAACGCCCCCCTTCAGCCCTAACCAGGTCTCAGTGATGCACACCAGGTCGGCCCCCTCCTCCAGGATTAAATCCTGGATTAGAGGAGCTCTCCTTACCACCGACCTGGCATTTAAAAGCAACAGCCTGAGCCCAGAGCCTGGTCTTCCCTGGCCAGTGGGTCCCCGAGACAAGCTCAAGGGGTCGGAACGTGGTACAGCCACCAATTGGCGAACATGCATTCCCTGATGATGGCTAACTCCACAGCTCCCGCCATATCTGCCTCTCCCAGTCACCACTGAAATCGGCCATCCCTTAAGCTCCTCCGTGGTCGCGGTCCATCCCACACTACCATCAACCACCGTCTCCAGCCGGTGGGAGTCTTGTTCAGTTCTTGTTCAGTTGGATTGTCATCATTCTTTCTTTGAGAGAAGCAGTAGCTCAATGTATCAACTCTGAAGTTCAAGATCCAGGAGCTTTTCCTTACCCTTCCTTCTTTCTATTAGACCTCGGTGAACAATTTCTTATGCCGAGATTCTCAACAGAAAAATAAGAATGTGGAAATGAATAAATGATTTGTGTTCATTGCACAGGACACCTCAAAGATTTCTCTCTTTTTCTTTTAGAAGGTGCCCTTTGCCAGGTGTGGCAAGAAGAGGTGCCAGGCAGGAGAGAGGAAAAGAGTTCAAGAGGGTGAGCCAGTTTGCTGCTATCAATGTGCCCCTTGTCCAGAAGGAACCATCTCAAATCAGATAGGTGAAGCACTTTTCAAATGCAGATTTTCCAGGATCTAAGGAGTCATTGAGTAGATAAAGATGCTAATTTTGTCATATTTGTTTACACTACATCAGAGCATTCATACTTTTCAGCAGAAACTTTCAATTTATGGATCTGAGTTGTCCTGCCCCAACAAGCTTTTCCCCCGCTCCTTAGGATAGTTTTAGGGTACAGTGGATGGGTCCCCTACTAGCATGACCAATGTCACATCCCATCAGGAAAACCCTCTGCCAATTCTCTGAAAGAATGGCTTATGAGACTCAAGCTTTATCACTCATTCTTTAGGGATCCTTCTTCTGTCAGCATCTTCTGTCTCCAACAGAATTGATACCCCTTTTAGAGAATGAGGAGATCCATCCATCTATGTTTCAATATGCTGATGATACGCAGCTATACATCTCCACCCTGGACCACATCAGTGATGCTCTCTCCGTGATGTCCCGTTCTTTGGAAGTAGTGTGAATCTGGATGGACAGGAACATGCTTCAACTCAATCCAGCCAAGAAAGAGTGATTGTGCATACCGACATCCCGGTCCAGTTTAGAGGTTCCATCTTTGGTCATGGGGGGAGGTGTTGCCCCCTGTGGACAGGGCACGGAACCTGGGGGTCCTCCTGGATTCACGGCTCAAGCTGGAGGAGCAGGTGGGGGCTATGGCCAGGGGGGCCTTTGCCCAGGTCTGGCTGGTTCGCCAATTGCGCCCATATCTGGACCGGGATGCCCTCCGCACGATCACTCAGGCGCTCGTTGTCTCCCGACTGGACTACTGTAACGCCCTCTACTTAGGACTGCCCTTGCATACCACTTGGAGGCTTCAGCTGGTGCAGAATGCGGCCACATGGGTAGTGATGGGAGCCTCCCAATACTCCCATGTCACACCCCTCCTGCGCAGCTTGCATTGGCTTCCGGTTGCCCTCCGGGTGAGATTCAAGGTTTTGGTGTTAACATACAAAGTCCTACATGGCATGGGTCCAGGATATCTACGAGAACGACTCCTCCCAGTTTCCAGTACCAACCGCCCGGTACGGGCACACAGACGGGGTCTCCTTAGGGTCCCATCTGCGACCCAATGTCGCTTGGTGGGGACCCGGGGGAGGGCCTACTCTGTAGCAGCCCCCACTTTATGGAATCTTCTTCCGCTGGAGCTCTGGCTAGCTCCCGATCTCCGCACCTTCCGCCATGAGTTAAAAACCTGGCTGTTTTTACAATCTGGGTTGTGCTGAATCTTTGGGGTTTGTTTTATTTTAATTTTGGGCTTTTAATGTTAATTCAGCTTTAATTTGTTTAATATGGTTTTAGCTAATTTATTGTTAGTATTGTTTTTAGTTGTGAGCCGCCCCGAGTCCTTCGGGAGAGGGGGTGGCATATAAGTCGAATAAATAAATAAATAAATAAATAAATAAATAGTTGCCAAGAATCCCCTTATAAATGAGAGAGGAGGCATATAATGTATAATAATAATAATAATAATAATAACCCTTAACAATAACCCTTAATAAATACTAACAACCTTTCCCTGAAAAAGTAATGGCTGAATGGGAAGATTTGAAGTAGAAAGCAGAGATGCTGAGCGTGTCAAATATTGAAGAAATCTGGAAATTCAGGCAGTTCGAATGAATATAAAGATTTATTGCAATCTTAAAATCCACTCAAGAATCTCAACTACTAACGGTTAAAGTGAATTGGTGGTGGATAAGAGTCAATGGAATTCAAGGTGGGCTACATTTACATCTCTTCTGGTTGTGAAGCAGGGGTTACTCAGAACCAGGGGTTATGGAGAACCAGTAGCAGAAATTTTGAGTAGTTCAGAGAACCGGCAAATATCACCTCTGACTGGCCTTGCCCCCATCAGTTATCTGCCTCCCAAGTCTCAGATGATTGTCTGGGTCTTCTTTTGTTGCCCTGCACAGGAGAACGGAGCTGGAAAGCAAATTGGGGGGGGGGGAGGGAATGGGATTTTGCAGTAAACTTTCCGTGCCATGCCCACCAAGCCATGCCCATAGAACTGCTGTTAAAATTTTTTGAATCCAACCACTGGTGTGAAGGGATGCAAGACTGATAATGCATTTCATCCCTATGTCAGCCTAGTCCTCTCCTCAGAGCCAGAGGTAAGCCAACAACATGCACGTATAAAATATAGGATTCCTGGCTGAAAGATCCATGCATATTCTCGGGGTTCCAGTTTAAAGTGTAAAAGGGAAAATTTCCAATCTCTCACACACTGAAAGCCACAGCAGTCACAAGTTAGCAGTGACTGGAGATGGCCTTTTCTTTCTCACCAAAATTGACCAGGCCAGTTGGAACTGAACATATCCAATTTCTGGCTTACCTTTCCCAAGAATCATCCTGAATGAAGGATGATTTCCCCTTCTTGATGCACCATCAACTTCACTGTGTCACTATCAATAACAATTATGGGTTGGCCAGAGCAAAAAGGGAACAGTCATGTCAATCCTTGGAAAAGGATAATGCTCATGGCAGATGATGCTGAAATCCTTATACAAAAATTCTGACATTCTTATTTACAGATACAGCCCACTGTGACACCTGCCCTGAAGACCAATATCCCAACAAGGAGAAGGACCACTGCGTTGCCAAAAAGATCCATTTCCTTGCCTATAAAGAGACCCTGGGATATGCTTTAGTTTCTCTGGCTCTTTTCCTGTCTCTGATTACAACTGCTGTCGTGATGATTTTCTGTAAACATCATGACACACCAATCGTCAAGGCCAACAACCGAAATCTCACTTACATCCTCCTGACCTCCCTCCTTCTTTGCTTCCTCTGCTCTTTCCTCTTCATTGGTCCACCTCACTTGTCTCTTCCAACAAACTGCCTTTGCCATTCTCTTTTCCTTTGCAGTTTCCTCTGTGTTGGCAAAAACTGTCATGGTGGTTCTGGCCTTTATGGCTACAAAACCAGGGAATAGAACAAAGAAACTCTTAGGAAAACCTCTGACCAATTCCATTGTCATGGCCTATCCCTTGTCCAAGCAATTCTTTATGCCATCTGGCTAATAACCTCTCCCCCATTTCCCAACATGGACTTCCACTCCTTGGAAGGAGAGATCATCTTGGAATGTCAGGAAGGCTCAGCATCCATGTTTTACACAGTCCTGTCTTACCTGGGTTTTCTGGCCCTCGTGAGTTTTATCATGGCCTTTCTGGCTAGGAAATTGCCTGACAGCTTTAATGAAGCCAAGTTCATTACTTTCAGCATGCTGGTGTTTTGCAGTGTTTGGATCACCTTCCTCCCCACCTACCTGAGCACGAAAGGGAAGTCCATGGTGGCTGTGGAGGTCTTCTCCATCTTGGCTTCTGGGGCTGGCCTCTTGGCTTGCATCTTTCCCCCCAAATGCTACATTATCCTATTCAGGCCTGAACTGAATTGTAAAGAGAATATAATGAGGCAGAGAAATCCCTGATTGATATGGGGACAAAGAACTTTATTCTGACTTTGGGACATTATAATATTTGATGTTATTTTTGATGATCATGTATGTATTAATCAGCAACAACCACCATGCCTTTCATTTTACTTAAGTAAGACTTGTTCTCAGATTAGCCCCATGATCAGTTTTTAAAAAAAGGATATTAAAGATGTGGATATTAGTTTCCAGCATGATCGTTTCTCACTTCATTTATTTTAATCGTAAGAGTTTTTAAAACATTCTTTAGTTGTCTTAATTGTTAGTGTTTTTAAGCTTGATTGTTTGCAAAGATTCCTGATATTTTGCTGCGGTCCCTATTAACTTTTCAATTTAATTTACTATTAGTGTATAGTAACTTTAAATAAGCCACAGTTTCTTACTTGATATTGACATACTAGACAAGCATAGTTTATTAACAGAGAAGATCATGTGAAATAGATATCAATGGATATATTCTAATCATCGGTATTTTTAATATTTTTATCCATTCCCAATATTATGAAGGGATGGATAGAAGAAAGAGAGAGTGAATGTGTGAGAATAAATGGAACAAATCACATAAAACATTTTGTATGCACATTTTATAGTTGTCAACAGAAAGAAGCCAGGAGTTTCAAAGAGCAGGCAGCAGTGTGGAATCGAAAGTACATTCCATTCATATTTTCTTCAGAGACTGATTAGTTGACTAAAGCTTCTGCCGTGCAAAAATCTAATTGGAGAGCATGATTGATGACTCTTTGCTTTGGACATGTTTCATTGGATGATACACCCAGAGGGGTGGGTGGGGGAAAGCAGGATCACATGTGACAGTGAATTACATATCTCAGAGTTGGCTACGCCCAGGCTAATGCTGGAATGTTAACTTCTTTTTTTTTTATAACAAATTTTATTCAATTTTTAACAATTTTTTAAAACAGCTCTTTTCAGTAGACAGCATGTTCCCGGGTCGTCACTTTTACATGCAAATATGACAGTAGATCTATATTCATTTTAAACATTTAACTTCCTATTTTATCCCATTTTTACTTCTATTCCATTTTGGCAAACAAAGGGTCAAAGAAATTAATCCTAATCTCAAATCTTAATCTCAATCTGTATAACCCCCCAGTTCATTTCGAGTTAATTGCAAATATATATATATATATATTTTAAAAACACATTTATAAATCTTACAAATAACAATATGTTTGCCCATCATATTAAGGATAAAATTCATCCATATCTATCCTTTAATTATCTTCACATTGTTAATACTCTTTTATCATTTACAGAATTCTTTTATCTGTCGGATTTGCCCTTTCATCACATATTCTCTCCATGATTCTAAATCTTTAACACAAAAAAGAATGAGAAAAAAAAGAAAAAAAAACCTAGACTTGCCCCCCTTTTACTACTTTGAAAGTGGCACCTCAGTAGTTAATATAGTAGCATAATCATGATCATTCCCTTTAACGCGAAAGATAGAGAAAAAAAGAAAAAGAAAAAGGAAGAAAGAAAAGCTACCTTACAATATATCTCTAATCAATTGGGTTCTGCAACACATATCCTCCCTAAGGTTTATTTATGGTTCCAAAATAATAATAAAAATAGCTAATCTTGGTTATTGACAAATCTCATTTTTAAACATTTTCTAAAATCATTTCAATTAATTCAATTTAT
Source organism: Naja naja (assembly GCA_009733165.1). Taxonomy (NCBI): domain Eukaryota; kingdom Metazoa; phylum Chordata; class Lepidosauria; order Squamata; family Elapidae; genus Naja; species Naja naja. Next base: position 369,592,458 of record CM019148.1, read on the forward strand.
CTAATCAACATTTACCTTTCTTTTATAAATAAGAAATAAAAGTGTGACCTTTTACCAGTAGAAATTGTCAGTAACCCCTATTGTTTTACACTTTTATAATTGCAATATATTCTTATTACCACTTCTTCATGCAGAACCCCCCTTCTTAATGCATTAACCATTATCTCTGTGCAAACAGGTTTCTTTCTTCATTATGTAATTCCCATGTTTCTCTATCTTCTGTTCTTGTTTCTTGCTCCTTCTCCTCCCTTTTATCCGCTATCCCCCTTCTCTATCCAGTTTGAATCCCTCTCTCTCTCTCTTTACCTTTCTGCTCCCTATCCTTCTGGACCTTTCTAACATGCCTAATTTCATGAATGTTCCCCTTTTTAATTACCTTCTTAAGTTTCGTTTTTGACCATCCTCCTTTCCTTTTATTTGTATTAATCTTTTGTTAGTTGTCTTCTTAAAATGGCTTTACTTGTGCTGGCTCCCTTCTCCTCCCTTTTATCCTGCTCCCCCCTTCTCTATCAGTTTGATCCTTCTCTCTCTCTTTACCTTTCTGTTCTCTTTCCTTCTGAACCTTTCTAACATGCTTAATTTCATAAATGTTCCCCTTTTAGATACTTTCTTAGGTTCCGTTTTTTTAGCCACCCTTCCTTTCCCTTTTATTTGTATTGATAATTGTCTTTTTAAAATGGCTTTCTCTTGTGCTAGCTCCTCCCTTTCCAAGGTTCCTTCTTCTTGTTCTTTATTCACCATTTCAATGCCCATGTTTTCTGCAATGAGCCAAGTTAGTTCAGTCACTTCCTGTAGCAGTTCTTTCATACTTTTAAACTCCATTTTTAATTCTTTGGATGGCCACCAAAATTTTTGTTTTCCTTATTTCTTCTTCTTTAAGTTTTCTAAGATCCTAACCCAAGTCCAGAATCTATATCAATGTCAGCAACTAATCCGGTAGTCCGTCTTTGTGTATTCAAGCTTTCACTTTCTATGAGTCTTATTTTTTGTTTCAGCGTCTCTTTAAAATGTAACAACTCAATCCACAAAGGAACAAGATAGTTTCTTTCTTCTTTAGCTTCCAATTTTTCTCCACAAAGTGGCACTTTCTGCACAGAGTCTTAACCCTTTCCTTTTATTTGGTATTCAAAGTTTTCCGAGCCCCAAACTTAAATTCTTACGCTGGCTTCTTCCTTTCCCAGTTCGAAGCCCTTATAGCTGTCAAAAATATTTTACTTATTTTTTCCTTCACTTGAGACTGCGCGCTTCTGTTTCTTTTTAAAAACTCATCTTTATCTTAATCCCGGGTGCCTTGATCTTACCATCCGATACTCCGGTTCCTCTGCTGTTGACTTCTCTCTTTCCTCCTGCACCAATCTTAATCCCGTTGAGACCTTCTCTTGAGGTGGCCATTTTGACCACCACTTCTTGCGTCTTGGAGGAAAAGACCAGATCCAAAAGGGGGGAGATGCGGCTCCCCTCACTCTGGCTGGCAGATTTCCCTTTCTCCGCCACCCCTATGAGGCAGCTTCAGCCCCGAACCTTGCAGGATCGGGCTCTCCGGCATAAGAGCCAGGCTGCGGTCGCGGACGATCGCAAACCGCCGCCCGTTCTCGAGAAGGCTCAACCCGGAAGCCTGGAATGTTAACTTCTAATAAATCCTTTTTAGTTTTGCGAATGTGGTTCGAGCCTCATGATTTATTTGGAGAAACTACCTGAATCCTGACAATAGATAAAATTACACAAAATGCTTAGATGCTTTCTATTTGGGAAGGCAAATGTCTGTGTACTTCTGTATAAAGATGATTGTATGTAATCTAAGGACCCAAATCATTTCCAGCAATTTTCCATAGATTGGATACATGCAGACTTGTTTTATGCATTTCAAAGCCAATAATCAAACATGAAGATAATCATGTTTGGCAGAGAAATGGAGTGTCCAATAAAGAAGAATATATGTAGATCTGGGTTGAAATGAGGGGTCCTTGGTGCGCCCTGAGCTTGGTTGATTTCATGCAGAAAATGTCATTATCCAAACTAGGTCACATCATTAGTGCTAAGGCTGATCAGGTAACACTGATGATGTTACCTAGTTTGGGTAATGAAATGTCTGCAAGAAAATAACCAAGCTCAGAGAGCATCATGCACCCCACAAATGGAATGACCAATTTATAAGAAGCCCTTGCCAAAAAGATGAAGAACATCTAGAATAGAGTAACAGAATCAGAAGGGACTGTGGAGGTCTTCTAGTACAACCCCCTGCTTAGGCAGAAAACCCTACACTACTTCAGACAAGTAGTGGTTATCCAACAAGTGGTTATCCAACATGTTTTTAAAAACTTCCAGTGTTTGAGCATTCACAACTTCTGGAGGCAAGTTGTTCAACTGATTAATTGATCTACCTGTCAGGAAATTTCTCCTTAGTTCTGAGTTGCTTCTCTCTTGAATTGTTTCCACCCATTGCTTCTTGTCCTGCCCTCAGGTGCTTTGGAGAATGGCTTGACTCCCTCTTTTTTGTGACAGCCCCTAAGATATTGGAAGACTGCGATCATGTCACCCTTACTCCTTTTTTTCATTAAAGTAGACGTACCCGGCTCCTTCAACCATTCCTCATATGTTTTAGCCTCCAGTCCCCTAATCATCTTTGTTGCTCTTCTCTGCACTCTTTCTAGAGTCTCAACATCCTTTTTACATCATGGTGACCTAAACTGAATGCAGACCAAGACTGAATGAGCAAATCTATTCCCTATGTCTGCCTACAAAAATACAGTCTAGGAGTAGGTGGATGAATTTGTGTATAATGACAGTGGGATAAAGATTGAAAAATGACTGGAAGAATTAGGGGATATGCAAATATATGTAGAAACATTGAGGATAATATTTGGTGAGGAATAAAATTTGATGAAAAAGCAAATGCGGTTACAGAAAGACCAAGAAAGGCACGCTTAGAGGGAGTTCCCCAAAACTGCCTACCTATTTTTAACTTCTATGGGAGAAACTAATTTCTAATCTCACCCATAACAAGTATAAGTAAACCAGTTATTTGGTATAAATTTTGGATTGATCGTTCAAACTTACTAGAATACAACTGACTGTCCTGAGCCACCATGCCCCACTGGAACTCAATACTATCCCAAAAACTATGACTCAAGCCAAACTCACTCTTGTTTCCTGGGGTTCATTTTTATTTAGGTCAAATACCCAACTTCTCCTTGACTCTCAAGTCTATCTGCACTAGGGATTAACAACAAGAGGCAAAAACTTGTTTTTCTCATTCTGGTGTGTAAAAAAAAACCCTATTGCTAAGTGGATAGGAGAATTCCTTTCCTTTGCAATTATCAGAAGAGTAATTCTAAACGAATCCCTCTGGATTTCTGTCTCGCAAAATATTCCTGCTTTGAAAATATGTTCCAAGATCTTCTACTAGGGACAGGATATGTCAAATGACCTTGCCTTGTCTTGAAATGAATAATCCTTGGCTTTGTTGACACTCGGCTGTCCTCACTTTTCTCTTTGCTTGTGCATTTAATTCCGCTTCTGCATGAATCTTGATTTCGGATATAGGAAGGACAAGAATGACTGGGCTGCCTATCCTGCTGCTGCTCTTCTGCCTTTGGCATCCAATTATTGCTAAGAGGAGGCAAACCATATGTGTGTTGAGGAATTTGTTTAAGCCTTACGGAAAACAAAACTATTACAGACCTGGCGATCTCATTATTGGTGGGAATTTACCCTTGGGGACCCTTATGTCCTCCAGCATCCCATTTTTTCAGAAGGAACCATTCCGGTTTAGATTTAGTATGTTGTAAGTTTCACTTGGCAGGGAAAGATGCATTAATTTTTTTACTATGTTCAGGATTCAGGGACTCCTTTCAAAATCTCTTGTCCTACTATTCTAATAGCCTAGTGCAGTTCTTGTCTTTGATCATAAAACAGGGTAGAATTCTCAACCATTCTAGAAATCAATATCAGGAAGATGATAGACCACATAAAAAGTGAGGAAGGAACAACAAATTTGAAAAAGTGTTGGCCAAAAATAAGTTAACGTAATCTTCATTTAAACAGAAAAATGTAGTAGAAATCTCAAAGAAAGCTTAATAATTTGTCATTTCACGATAGTGTAGTAAGACCAGTTTTGTATTGTGGTGACCAGTTCTGGTCATCACAATACAAAAAAGATTTGGAGAGTCTGGAAAGCATACAGGAAACAGCCACAAAGATGATTAGGGGACTGGAGGCTAAACGAATTGAAGGACAGATACAGAAATTGGGTTGTGTCTAGTCTGAGGAAAAGAGGGAATAAGGGGACTTGATTGCACTGTTCTAATATTTGATGGGCTCCTATTAAGACAAAGGGGTCAAACTATTTTCCAAAGCACCAAGATGGGAGACAATGGTTGGAAACTAACAAGGAGAGTAGCAACTTAGAACTAAGAAAAAAATTCCTAATGGTGGGAGCAATTAATCAGTGGAACAGCTTGCCTTTCTCCTTTGTCACTAAGCCATACAATTTTAATCAAAAAGCATCTATGGAAAAAAAAAGCTAAAACCAGGGACTTGCTATTCCAGACAGCATCAAAAATATCTCTAGGCAAATTTAAACCACACACACATATTTCCCTGTAAAGTTTCCAATGTTTTCTTTCCTATAGACCCATACTCAAGAAGTATCAGCAATTCCTTGCCTTAGTATTTGCTATAACAGAGATCAACAAAAATTTGGTTCTCCTCCCCAACATCACACTTGGCTTCCAGATTTGTGACAATGTTCGAATTGAGAGGAAGATTACTTTAATCAGCCTCTCCTTTCAATCCACACGAGGCCAACTGGTTCCAGGTTATAAATGTGACAGGCAGGACCCTCTGCTCTCTGTCATTGGAGGTGACAATCCCAAATCCTCAAGGCAGATGGCCTCCATCTTCAACATCTACAAGGTCCCACAGGTAAGGGGGCTCCACTGGATACAGTAAAGACAAATAACAGAAACAAACTCAGAAGTCAAAGATGAAAATGAAGTTGTTCAAGGGGATATTCTATAGTTCAATTCATTTTTTATCTTATGTTTCAATATATGTTTTTATGTAAACCCCAAAGAAACAAATAATGAAATAATTCGAAATGCTGTATTTGTTGAGAAGAATTAATTTCTACTTTTCGTAAAAGTTTAGCCACCATTTCACTGCAATTTCTTACCCGCATCAAGTTAACAATTTATTGGCTTCCAACATCTCACAACCAGGCAAAATATGTCACTAGTAGCTCTTCTCTAGGAATAGAAGAGGTATAAGCTTACTATAATCAATGTGAGCCTGCCTGACTGGTAGGTAAAAAACTGCTTGTGATGTTACCCACTAAATTCCACACGAAATTTTACTTTGTAAAATTTTGAAAGAGGAATCTCCCTTTCTCCAGCTCGGTGTTGGCTTTGAGTTTCTTCAGGAATACAGACCAGTTTATCCTTCCTTCTTCCGGATTAATCCCAGTGACTTTCCTGAGTGTGTGGGTTTAGTCCAGCTCCTCCTGTATTTCCAGTGGAACTGGGTTGGGCTTGTGACTTCTGAAGATGACAGTGGAGAATATTTCATCTCAACACTGATGCCAATGCTGAAGGAGAAGGAGATCTGCCTGGCCTTCAATGAAAGAATTTCTGATGAATTTAATGTTGTATTAAATAAATTAATGTACAACATTTTGTTGAAAGCTGAAGTTATTATTCTGTTTGGAGACTCCACTGATATGGCAAAATTTTTGATAGTTCTGAATGAAAGTGTAAAATATAGAAAGATACAGAATGTTTGGATCCTAACATCTCATTGGAAGTTTACTCTGGTCGGAGACATTTTTGAAGGTGTAAAGACTTTGCATGGGGCTTTGCAGTTTAGGGACAGCACTGGTGATGTCTCAGAATTCAGTCACTTCCTCCTATCTTTAGAACAGTTGATTAAAGAAGGGGACATCTTTCTCCAGAATTGGTGGGAAATACTCTTTGATTGCAGTATTGCCATACCAGGCAAGGTCCCTCCAGAATGGGAACCACGATGTACAGGAAAGGAGAATTTACAGGATCTTCCAGATTTTATTTTTGAAATGAACATGGCAGGTGAAAGTTACAATATCTACAATGCCGTTTATGCTGTGGCACATGCATTGCATGCCATTTATGGACCAGGAGCGCAACCTGCTATGCTGACGCATGAAAAGAGGATATCAAATGTGGAGCCATGGCAGGTAATCTCTGTGATATTTTATCCAGTCTATAGATTGATAGAGAGGAACCTCCTCATATGCCTTTCTAATATGAGGACAAAATTGTCCACTCTCTTCTTAAAAACTTACAGTGATGGAGACCCACAACTTCTGCAGGCAAGTCATTCCTGTAATTCCTTCATCTGGTTAAAGTTGGATTTGTGAAAGCCAAAATACAAATACCCTGTGATAAAGACAATCTTTTGTTTTGTTGAGAATTGATTCAAATATATGATGTTACCCCTGATTGCTCAAATCTCAAACAAGGGAGAAATGGTGGCTTTTTAGAAATACACCTGTTTCCTAAGATGACAGCCATCACAAAATGATAGAAGCCATGATGTTTCATTTCTGTCTTTCTGCTAATTGTTCCAATTTCCAAAGACCTCTTTTCTTTCAGATACTTGCCAATTTGAGGACTGTCCACTTCAACAACAGTGCTGGAGATGAAGTCTCCTTCTCACAAAATGGACTGAGAACTGCTCGTTATGATATTGTTAACTGGGTTGTCCACCCCAATAAGTCTTTAGTGTCTGTGAAAGTTGGGCAAAAGGATCCCAGGGCTGCCCCAGGTCAGGATTTCACCATTAACTCTGATGCGATCATCTGGGCTTCAAAGGTGAGCTGGAAGGAAATGTTTTAAACTCAGTAAAAGAATCCATCTCTCTCTTAGGGATGCTGAACATCCTTCTAAGGTAAAGATATTTGAGGTTAACAAATTTTATGACTAATTTCTGAAAAGTCTAACAATGGTTGGGAATTCTGCTTGAAACCAGGATGCTGTCAGATCAGGCTGTGATTTCCATGGACCGTTCTTGTTCAATTGGATTGTCATTTTTTCTTTTAGAGAAGCAGTAGCTCAATGTATCAACTCTGAAGTTCAAGATCCAAACTTTAGCATCCATTGGTGATTCACTAGTGCCACTGATTCCCCCAGGAGCTTTTCCTTACCCTTCCTTCTTTCCCTTAGACCTTGGTGAACAATTTCTTATGCAGACATTCTTAACAGAAAAATAAGAATGTGGAAATGAATAAATGAATTGTGTTCATTGCACAGGACACCTCAAACTTTTCTCTTTTACTTTTAGAAGGTGCCCCATGCCAGGTGTGGCAAGAAGAGGTGCCAGGAAGGAGAGAGGAGAAGAGTTCCAGAGGGCGAGCCTGTTTGCTGCTACCAATGTGTCCCTTGTCCAGAAGGAACCATCTCAAATCAGATAGGTGGAGCACTTTTTCAAATGCAATTCTTCCAGGATCTAAGGAGTCATTGAGTAGATAAAGATGCTAATTTTGTCATATTTGTTTACACTACATCAGAGCATTCATACTTTTCAGAAGAGATTTTCAATGTATGGATCGGAGCTGTCCTGCCCCAAAAGGCTGTTTCCCTGCTCCTCAGGATAGTTTTAGCGTAGTTTTAGGGTACAGTGGATGGATCCCCTACTAGCCTTACCAATTGTCACATCCCATCAGGAAAACCCTCTGCCAATTCTCGAAAAAGAGTGGCTTATGAGAGTCAAGCTTTATCAGTCAATCTTTAGGGGTCCTTCTTCTGTCAGTATCTTCTGTCTCCAACAGAATTGATACACCTGTTAGAGAATGAAGAGATCCATCCATCTAATATTACTTTTTTTTTGAAAAATGTTTTATTATTTTTTGCCAAAACAGACAAACAGGACAAACATAACATAAAAAAACATAAACCCACATCAATTTCAAGTGTGTCGGTCAGTCTCAAATCTTGGTGCTATCCCCTTTCCATCAACACTCTCCATTACAGAAGAAAAGAAAAAGAATACCGAGCAATATTATTATTATTAACTCTCTACAATATTATAGTCTCTATATTATATTCTCATTCAACAATTATATTTATCTCCAAAGGGAATCAAAGAAAATTAATCAATTAATAGATGGAAAAGGGTATGTGCACTATGGGAATGATGAAAAGAAAAGAATTATTCAAGATTATTATGAGAAATTGTATTCTCAAGAAGACATTTTAGAAGAAAAAATTAAACAATATTTACAAAAGGCAAGATTACCACAAAAATCCATCTAATATTTCTAGTTGCCAAGAGTCACCTTATAAGTGAGAGAGGAGGCACATAATGTATAATAATTAATAATAACCCTTAATAAATAATAATTTTTCCCTGGAAAAATAATGGTTGAACGGGAAGATTTGAAGTAGAAAGCAGAGAGGCTGAGCATGTCAAATATTGAAGAAATCTGGAAATTCAGGCAGTTCGAATGAATATAAAGATTTATTGCAATCTTAAGATCCAGTCAAGAATCTTAACTACTAACGGTCAAAGTGAATTGGTGGTGGATAAGAGTCAATGGAATTCAAGGTGGGCTACATTTAGATCTCTTCTGGTTGTGAAGCAGGGGTTACTCAGAAGTTTCTATGGAGAACCAGTAGCAGAAATTTTGAGTAGTTCAGAGAACTGGCAAATATCACCTCTGACTGGCCTTGCCCCCATCAGTTATCTGCCTCCCAAGTCTCAGCTGATTGTCTGGGTCTTCTTTTGTTGCCCTGCACAGGAGAACGGAGCTGGAAAGCAAATTAGTGGGTGGGGGAGGGAATGGGATTTTGCAGTAAACTTTCCGTGCCATGCCCACCAAGCCATGCCCATAGAACTGCTGTTAAAATTTTTTGAATCCAACCACTGGTGTGAAGGGATGCAAGACTGATAATGCATTTCATCCCTATGTCAGCCTAGTCCTCTCCTCAGAGCCAGAGGTAAGCCAACAACATGCACGTATAAAATATAGGATTCCTGGCTGAAAGATCCATGCATATTCTCGGGGTTCCAGTTTAAAGTGTAAAAGGGAAAGTTTCCAATCTCTCACACACTGAAAGCCACAGCAGTCACAAGTTAGCAGTGACTGGAGATGGCCTTTTCTTTCTCACCAAAATTGACCAGGCCAGTTGGAACTGAACATATCCAATTTCTGGCTTACCTTTCCCAAGAATCATCCTGAATGAAGGATGATTTCCCCTTCTTGATGCACCATCAACTTCACTGTGTCACTATCAATAACAATTATGGGTTGGCCAGAGCAAAAGGGACAGTCATGTCAATCCTTGGAAAAGGATAATGCTCATGGCAGATGATGCTGAAATCCTTATACAAAAATTCTGACATTCTTATTTACAGATACAGCCCACTGTGACACCTGCCCTGAAGACCAATATCCCAACAAGGAGAAGGACCACTGCGTTGCCAAAAAGATCCATTTCCTTGCCTATAAAGAGACCCTGGGATATGCTTTAGTTTCTCTGGCTCTTTTCCTGTCTCTGATTACAACTGCTGTCGTGATGATTTTCTGTAAACATCATGACACACCAATTGTCAAGGCCAACAACCGAAATCTCACTTACATCCTCCTGACCTCCCTCCTTCTTTGCTTCCTCTGCTCTTTCCTCTTCATTGGTCCACCTGGGAAACTCACTTGTCTCTTCCAACAAACTGCCTTTGCCATTCTCTTTTCCTTTGCAGTTTCCTCTGTGTTGGCAAAAACTGTCATGGTGGTTCTGGCCTTTATGGCTACAAAACCAGGGAATAGAACAAAGAAACTCTTAGGAAAACCTCTGACCAATTCCATTGTCATGGCCTGTCCCTTGGTCCAAGCAATTCTTTGTGCCATCTGGCTGATAACCTCTCCCCCATTTCCCAACATGGACTTCCACTCCTTGGAAGGAGAGATCATCTTGGAATGTCAGGAAGGCTCAGCATCCATGTTTTACACAGTCCTGTCTTACCTGGGTTTTTTGGCCCTCGTGAGTTTTATCATGGCCTTTCTGGCTAGGAAATTGCCTGACAGCTTTAATGAAGCCAAGTTCATTACTTTCAGCATGCTGGTGTTTTGCAGTGTTTGGATCACCTTCCTCCCCACCTACCTGAGCACGAAAGGGAAGTCCATGGTGGCTGTGGAGGTCTTCTCCATCTTGGCTTCTGGGGCTGGCGTCTTGGCTTGCATCTTTTCCCCCAAATGCTACATTATCCTATTCAAGCCTGAACTGAATTGTAAAGAGAATATAATGAGGCACAGAAATCCCTGATTGATATGGGGACAGAGAACTTTATTCTGACTTTGGGGCATTTTTATATATGATGTTATTTTTGATGATAATGTATCTATTAATCAGCAACAACCACCATGCCTTTCAGTTTACTTAAGTATGAATTGTTCTCAGATGAGTCCCATGATCAATTTAGAAAATAATTGATATTAAAGATGTGGATATTAGTTCCAGCATGATTGTTTCTCACTTTATTTATTTTAATCATAAGAGTTTTCAAACCATTCTTGAGTTGTCTTTATTGTTAGTGTTTTCAAGCTTGATTGTTTGCACTGATTCTTGTTATTGTGCTGAGTTCCCTAATAACTTTTTGCTTTAATTGACTATTAGTTTATAGTAGCTTTAAATGTGTCTTATTCTCTGTTGACATACTAAACAAACATAGTTTATTAAAAGAGAAGATCATTTGAAATAGATATCAATGGATATTTTCAAATCATTGGAATTCTTAATGTTTTAATCCATTCCCAATATTTTGAAGAAGGAAGGATGGGCAGAGGAATGGAAAGAAGAAATGAAGGATGAATGTGTGAGAATAAATGAAATATATCATGACTTGTTCATTATTAAATAGAGAGGAAAACACAATTATAAGTTTTTGTCTTGCTTTTTAAGAACTTATATATGTCAAGTCATAAAACGTTTTGTATACACATTTTATAGTTGTCAAAAGAATGAAGCGGGAGTTTCAAAGAGCAGGCAGCAGTGTGGAATCGAAAGTACATTGCATTCATATTTTCTTCAGAGACTGATTAGACGACTAAAGCTTCTGCCATGCAAAAATCTAATTGGAGAGCATGATTGATGACTCTTAACTTTTGACAAGTTTCATTGGATGATACACCCAGAGGGGTGGGGGAAAGCAGGATCAAGGGTGACAGTGAATTACGTATATCAGAGTTGGCTACACCCAGGGTAATGCTGGAATGTTAACTTCCAATAAATCCTTTTTAGCTTTGGGAATGTGGCTCGAGCCTCATGATATGATTGGAGTAACTGCCTGACAATAGATAAAATTACAGAAAATGCTTAGACACTTGATATTTGGGAAGGCAAATGTCTGTGTACTTCTATATAAAGATGATGGTATGTTATGTAAGGACCCAAAACATTTCCAGCAATTTTCCATAGATTGGATACATGCAGACTTGTTTTATGTATTTGAAAACCAACATATCAAACATCAAGATAATCATGTTTGGCAGAGAAATGGAGTGTCCAACAAAGGAGAATATTTGTAGATCTGGGTTGCAATGAGGGGTCCTTGGTGCTCCCTGAGCTTGGTTGATTTCATGCAGAAAATCTCATTATCCAAATTAGGTAACATCATTAGTACTAGGCTTGAATGAAGTAGCACTGATAATGATACCTAGTTTGGGTAATGAAATTTCTGCAAGAAAATAACCAAGCTCAGACAGCATCATGCACCCCACAAATGGAATGAACAATTTATAAGAAGCCCTTGTCGAAGAGTTGAAGAACACCTAGAATAGAGTAACAGAGTTGGAAGCCACATAGGAGGTCTTCTAGTCCAACCCCCTGCTTAGGTTGGAAACCCTACACCACGGTTATCCAACATCTTCTTAAAAACTTCCAGTGTTGGAGCATTCACAAGGTCTGGATGCAAGCTGTTCCACTGATTAACTGACCTAACTCTCAGGAAATTTCTTCTTAGTTCTAAGTTGCTTCTCTCCTTGATTAGTTTCCATCCATTGCTTTGTGTCCTGCCCTCTATGTGGTTTGGAGAATAGCTTGACTCCCTCTTCTTTGTGGCAGCCCCTGAGATACTTGAAGCCTGCTATCATGTCCCACCTAGTCCTTCTTTTCATTTAACTAGACATACCCAGCTCCTGCAACCATTCCTCATATGCTTTAGCCCCCAGTCCCCTAATCATCTTTGTTGCTCTTTTCTGCACTCTTTCTAGAGTTTCAACATCTTTTTTACATCGTAACGACTAAAACTGAATGCAGACCAAAACAGAATGACCAAATCTATTCCCAATGTCTACCTACAAAAATACAGTCTAATACAGTCTAAGAGTATTGTTTTGTATCCCACCCAGGGTGGGATACAAAACAAACACAGTCACAGAAAACAGGTGAAGCCCCTTTTTTTTCCTTCACTTTGCTTCCAAGTTCCGAATATGTTTGACAGAAGACAAAAAAACTCCAACACAAACAGTTACATGAAGAAGGAAAAAAGGAACACAAACCAGGCAAGGTAAGGGCTGGAGGATGTCTACATATAACAAGCACTGAGAAGGACACCAAACTCAGAGAGGAACTATAAACTAGAGATATTTACATGCTTTGTTTCCAGCGTTTGCCAATACACAGGTCCAAACTCTTATTCAGTTGTCACACCTGCAGCCCATGAAGAGGATCAAGGCCCTCTCCTCCTGAGGCAACCACATCTCCCTTATCCTTTTCTCCCTGAGTGCCCTAGGATGGATAGGGGATGGGCCTGGGTTCTCCTCTGACTGCTCAGCTGGCCTCTGCCCTTCCCCAGCCTCCTCCACAACCTCTGGAGCCACTCCTCCACTCCCTGTTGGCTGTTCCTCCTCTCCCTTACAGTCAGTCTCCACCAGGGGCATGACAAGGTAGATGAATTTGTGTATTATGACAGAGGGATAAAGATTGAAAAACGACTGGAAGAATTAGGAGATTGGCAAACATATGTAGAAACATTGAGGATAATATTTGGTGAGGAATAAAGTTTGATGAAAAATCAAATGTTGTAATAGAAAGACCAAGAAAGTCATGCTTTGAGGGAGTTGATGAGTTTTCCTCAAATCTTCCTACCTATTTTTAACTTCTGTGGGAATAATTAATTTCTAATCTCACCCATAACAAGTATCAGTAAACCAGTCATTTGGTATAAATTTTGGAATGATTGTTCAAACTTATCATAATACAAATGATTGTCCTGAGCCACTATGCCCCCCTAGCATTCAATATTATCCCAAAAACTATGACTCGGGCCAAACTCCCTCTTATTTCCTGGGTTCAGTTTCATTTAGGTCAAATACCCAACTTCTCCTTGACTCTAAAGTCTTTCTGCACTAGGGATTAACAACAAGAGACACAAACTTGTTTTTCTCATTCTGGTGTGTAAAAAAAAATTATTGCTAACTGGATAGGAGAATTTCTTTTCTTTGCAATTATCAGAAGAGTAATTCTAAATGTATACCTCTGGGTTTCTGTCTCCCAAATTATTCATGCTTTGAAAATATGTTCCAAGGTCTTCCACTAGGGACAGGATCTATCAAATTAGCTTGCCTTGTCTTGAAATGAATCATTCTTGGCTTTGTTGAGGCTCGGCTGTCCTCACTTTTCTCTTTGCTCATGCCTGCAATTCCGCTACTGCATGAATCTTGATTTCAGATATAGGAAGGACAAGAATGACTGGGCTGCCTCTCCTGCTGCTGCTCTTCTGCCTCTTCCCTCTAACTACTGTTAAGAGGAGGCAAACTGGGGGTATCAGCCAAGCCCCTTCAAAAAATGAAAGTGGACTTTGGAAAATAAATGTAAGGCTCTTTTAATTGGGTTTCTCATTTAATGTCTTTTAATTGTATATTTTGTATTGTTTTATGACTGTACGCCACCCCGAGTTCTTCGGGAAATGGGGCGGGTTAGAAATCCAATAAATAAATAAATAAAATCTAGAAAGTATCCATGATATCAATCACTCTGAGACATTTTCTCTCCAATTGATTTATTAGGGAACAGATCTGGTACATCTAAGGCAATTTTCCAAAGTGAAACTATTTTCACGTGTTTCACGGAATCCACCTTTTTCTACTCCCACTTCTACACATCATAAATCACGACAACCAATTAACTGCAACTAGAATTTCTTGGTATGCCATACAGTATAACCTTGAATTTTTCAACTCCTCCACCCCTCCCCCCTTTCCATTTTGTGGCAGCTGAATTTCAAAGCTGACACCCAGCTCCTGCAACCATTCCTCATATGCTTTAGCCTTCAGTCCCCTAATCATCTTTGTTGTTCATCTCTGCACTCTTTCTAGAGTCTCAACATCTTTTTTACATCGTAGCAACCAAAACTGAATGCAGACCTAAACTGAATGACCAAATCTATTCCCAATGTCTGCCTACAGTCTAAGAGTAGATATGTGATGACCCAGACTGGGATACAAAACAAACACAGTCACAGAAAACAGGTGAAGCCCCTTTTATTCCTTAACTTTGCATCCAAGCTCCAAATATCTTTGACAGAAGACAAAATAACTCCCACACAAAGAGTTACACAAAGAAGGAAAAAAGCCACACAAACCAGGCAAGTTTGGTCAATATCTATCGGATAAGTTTGCTCGGATTTGGGGCGAGTTGTCCTCTGATTTGCAGTGGTCTGAGGAATGGGATACAGATAGTCTGGCCGGTGTGATCTGGGATGAGTTCGATCTTGTTTCCGAGGACGAAGTGGACAGGACTATGCGATGTCTGAGCTCCACCACATGTTTGTTGGACCCGTGTCCCTCCTGGCTGACTTATGGCTCCGGGCAGTTGTTAACGCTTCATTAAGGGAGGGGATGTTCCCTGCCACCTTGAAAGAGGCGGTGGTGAGGCCCCTTCTGAACAAGCCTGCCCTTGACCCAGCCGTGTTGAACAACTTTCGTCCGGTCTCCAACCTTCGCTTTTAGAAGGTTGTTGAGAGTGTGGTGGCCCAGCAATTGCCACTTTTCCTGGAGGAAGCGGACTACCTGGATCCATACCAATCGGGCTTCCCACCCGGGTACAGCACAGAGACGGCATTGGTCGTGCTGATGGATGACCTCTGGAGGCCTCGGGACAGGGGTCTTTCCTCTGTCCTGGTCCTATTAGACCTCTCATGGTATCCTTTTGTGACGCCTCGGGGGGTTGGGAGTGGGGGGCACTGTTCTTCAGTGGTTTGCCTCCTACCTCTCGGGGCAGTCGCAATCGGTGTTGGCGGGGGGGTGAGGTCAACCACGAGGGTGCTCTCTTGTGGGGTCCCTCAGGGGTTGGTCCTCTCCCCTCTTTTATTTAACATCTACATGAAGCCACTGGGTGAGATCATCCGTGGTTTGGGGATGAGCTTCCATCAGTATGCTGATGATACTCAGCTGTACATCTCCACCCCAAACCAGATCAGCGATGCCCTCTCCCTGATGACCTGGTGTTTGGATGCGGTATGGACCTGGATGAGTGGGAACATGCTTCGACTCAACCCGGCCAAGACTGAGTGGCTGTGCATACCGGCATCTCGGCCCAGTCAGGAATGTCTATCTTTGTCCATAGTTGGAGAGGTGTTGCCCCCTGTGGATAGGGCGCGGAATCTGGGGGTCCTCCTGGATGTACGGCTCTGGTTGGAGGAGCAGGTGGGGGCCGTTGCCAGGGGGGGCCTTTGCCCAGCTCCGCTATGTTCGTCAGCTCTGCCCTTTTCTGGACTGGGATGCCCTGCGCACAGTCACTCATGCTGTTGTTACCTCTAGACTCGACTACTGCAATGCTCTCTACTTAGGACTGCCCTTGCATACCATCCGGAGATTGCAGCTGGTGCAGAATCTTGCGGCCTGGTGGTGATGGGAGTTTCCGGATTCTCCCATGTTGCCCCCTCCTGCGCTGCTTGCATTGGTTGCCGGTTACACTCCGGGTGAGATTCAAGGTTTTAGTTTTAACATACAAAGTCCTGCATGACATGGGTCCTCAATATTTAAGGGAGCGTCTTCTGCCGATATCAAATGCCGGCTGCCCTGTGCGAGCACATAGACAAGGACTCCTCGGGTCCGTCGGAGCCAATGCGGCTGGCGATCCCCCGGCGGCGAGCCTATTTTGTCATGGCCCCTGACCTCTGGAATCAACTGCCCTTGGAGCTCTGCCTGGCCCCCGACCTCCGCACCTTCCGCCGTGATTTAAAGACCTGGTTATTTGACCAACCCAGGCTGTGACCCCTTCCTGGGGGGGGATAGATTTTAACATTAATTGTATAATTGGTTTTTAGTATTTGGGCTTGTAAATTGTTTAATTGTTTTTTAAGTATTTATTGTCTTTGTTTTTAGCTGTGAGCCGCCCCGAGTCTTCGGAGATGGGGCGACATACAAGTTCAAATAATAAATAAATAAATAAGATAAGGGCTGGAGAATGTCCACAGATAACACACACTGAAAAGGACCCCAAATTCAGAAAGGAACTATAAACTAGAGATATTTACATGCTTTTTTCCAGCATTTATTTATTTTATTATTTATTTATTAATTCGACTTATATGCCGCCCCCTCTCCCAAAGGATTCGGGGTGGCTCACAGATTAAAAGAAAATACAACAATAAATTACCTAAAAAGCGTATTAAACAAACTAAGCCGAATTAACATTAAAACCCCCAAAGATTAAAATCAAGAACACCCAAGGATGCCAAAAGATACTGGACTAAAATCCACATGTGGTTGGAAAAAATGATACAACAACATATAGAGTTGAAACCTGAGATATTCCTGTTGGGAATTATACCAGAGACATTTAACGAAGAATTGAAATATTTGATTGTTAGTGTACTGACAGCCGCTAGAATTGTATTTGCTAAAAACTGGAGAAATGATAAGACACTTATGCAGGAGGAAGTGGTTAAGAAGATCTTGGATTGTGCCGAAATGAGTAGATTAACATTTGAAATTAGGGACCAAGAAGAAAAGCAGTTTTATAAGATATGGAATATGTTCTATCAATGGTTAGACAAAAAAGTTTGGTAATATATTTTTGGGAATATAAAGATAGATAGAACTGTTGAAACAATATAGAGATTATAATATGATAAAGGATTAACAATAATGATTATAGTTTTTCCTTTTTGTAATACTGAGTATGAATAATGAGGGGAAGGCACTGTGATTTTTGACCAACCGACATACTTGAAATTGATATGGATCTACGTGTTGTATGTTTGTTTGTTATGTTTGTGTTTTTGGAAAAATAAAACCTTTTATAAAAAAAAAAAAAAAAACCCAAGGAGTCAGCATAGCCCAGATTGTAAAAACAGCCAGGTTTTTAACTCGTGGCGGAAGGTACGGAGATCAGGAGCAAGCGGAGCTCCAGTGGAAGGAGATTCCATAAAGTGGGGCGCCACAGAATAGGCTCTCCCGAGTCCCCTCCAAGCGACATTGAGTCGCGGACGGCACCCTGAGGAGGCCCTGCCTATGCGCCCGTACTGGGCGGTTGGTACTTGAAACTGGGAGGAGTCGTTCTCGTAAGTATCCTGGACCCATGCCATGTAGGACTTTGAATGTTAACACTAAAACCTTGAATCTCACCCGGAGGGCAACCGGAAGCCAATGCAAGTCACGCAGGAGGGGTGTAACATGGGAGTATCGGGAGGCTCCAAACACTACCTGCGTGGCCGCATTCTGCACCAGCTGAAGCCTCCGAGTAGTATGCAAGGGCAGTCCTAAGTAGATAGCGTTACAGTAGTCCGGTCGGGAGACAACGAGGGCCTGAGGAATCGTGCGCAGGGCATCCCGGTCCAGATATGGGCACAGCTGGTGAACCAGCCGGACCTGGGCAAAGGCCCCCCTGGCCACGGCTCCCACCTGCTCCTCCAACTTGAGCCGCGAGTCTAGGAGGACCCCCAGGTTCCGTGCCCTGTCCACGGGGTAACACCTCCCCCATGACCAAAGATGGAACCTCAGAACTGGACCGGGATGTCGGTATGCACAACCACTCTGTCTTGGCTGGATTGAGTCGGAGCATGTTCCTGTCCATCCAGATCCGCACCGCTTTCAAACAACGGGACATCACGGGAGAGCATCAGTGATGTGGTCGGGTGGAGATATATAACTGCGTATCATCAGCATACTGATGATAACTCACCAAAACCACGGATGATCTCACCCAGCGGCTTCATATAAATGTTGAACAAGAGAGGCGAGAGAACCAACCCCTGAGGTACCCCACAAGTGAGAGACCTCGGAGTCGATCTCTGCCCCCTGCCAACACTGTTTGCGGCGTCCGAGAGGTAGGAGGAGAACCACTATAAAACAGTGCCGCCCACTCCCAACCCCTCAAGACGCCGCAACAAGATACCATGGTCGATGGTATCGAAAGCCGCTGAGAGATCTAACAGGACCAGGACAGAGGAAAAACCCCTGTCCCGAGCCCTAGAGAGATCATCAATCAGCGCGACCAATGCTGTCTCCGTGCTGTACCCGGGTCGGAAGCCCGATTGGTACTACACAGGTCCAAACTCTTATTCAGTTGTCACACCTTCAAGGCCCTCTCCTCCCAAGAAGACCACGTCTCTCCCTTATCCTCTCCTCCCTGTGTGCCCTAGGATGGATAGGGGATTTGACTTGATTTGATTTGATTTAATGAGATTTCCATGCCGCCCTATCTCTCGGAAGACTCAGGTCGGTTTACGGTAATAAAAATATAATACAAATACAAATATTAAAAAACCATTAAATATGAAATCCCACTAAACAAATAAAACTAATAAAAACAATTACTAAAAACCCACCCTAACCATCAGTCCAGGCTGGCAAGTTGGAAAAGCCATGTTTTTAGGCCACGATGGAAGGTCCGGAGGTCAGGGGCCACTCAGAGCTCCAAAGGCAGCTGATTCCATAGGGTGGGTGCTCCCACAGAGAAGGCCCTACCCCTGGGGGTTGCCAGCCAACATTGTCTGGCTGACGGCAACCCAAGGAGGCCCTGCCTGTGGGTGCTCATGGGACATTGGGAAGCCGTTACTGGCAGCATGGTCTCTCGCAAATACCCTGGTCCTAAGCCATGTAAGGCTTTACAGGTCAACACCAGCACCTTGAATCTCACCCGGAAGGCAATTTGTAACCAGTGCAGCTCACGCAGGAGGGGTGTAACATGGGAGTATCGGGATACTCCCAACACAACCCGCACCGCTGCATTCTGGACCAGTTGAAGCCTCAAGGTGGTCCTCAGGGGCAGCCCCATGTAAAGAGCATTGCAGTAGTCCAGACGGGAGGTAACGAGCGCATGAGTGACTGCGAATAGGGCATCTCAATACAGATAGGGGCGCAACTGATGCACCAGGCAAACCTGGGCAAATGCCCCCCTGGCCACGGCTCCCACCTGCTCCTCCAAACTGAGCTGGGCATCCAGGAGGACACCCAAGTTGCAAGACCTACCTGTTGTGGCCCCGCCTCCTGAGCCTGTGCTGACAGAGGAAGAGGACCTGGATGATGAAGAGGAGGAACGGGCAATGCCTTTCTCCCCAGAACCTTCCTCCCTGGCAATGCCTCCCTCCCCAGGACCTTCCTCTCCAGGACCTTCCTCCCTGACAATGCCTTCCTCCCCAGGACCTTCCTCCCTAGCAATGCCTCAGGTTTCTTCAGAAAGCCAAGAGGAACAGCCTGAGAGGCATATCGGTGCGGCCACGGCTGGGGAGTGAGGAGGAGGATTCCTGGCTTGATCCCAGGCAACGTTGGAGGGAGAAACGTCAGCAGCAACGTAGGAGGCGTGGGAGGGCCAGAGATTGAGCTGGACCACACCCCACAAGGTATAAAAGTGGGTGTGCCTACGTTGCAAACTCCGTGCATGACAAAGTTCGAACCATCCAAGAATTCTGTTTGTGAACTGTATCTGGAGGAACTCTTTGTCGTGGACTTTGGGAATAAAAAACCCCTTCTGGCTCAGTGAGTAATCTGATACCTGACAGATCTGAACTTGGCAGTCAGAGCGTGGGTGATTGCCAAGAGTCTTATCAGCTGCAGCAAATTGGCTTTTGGAGACAGGCCAGCGTGACTCTCTGTGCGGGTGTTGGTGCCAAGTTTCCTTACCTTCTGGAGAAGGGAAGGGGAGACAGAACATTTTGTCATGCACCATAAAAGACCCTAACCATCTTCAAACCAAGATGGACCAGCAGCAGCAGCAGCAGCAGCAGCAGCTACACCAGTTACAAGCTGAGAATCACGGTTTACAGCAGCAAGTGGTGCAATTAGCAGCTCAACTTGCTTTGCTGAATGCTCCTGCAGCTCTTCCTCCCCCTCCCCATCGGAAATGCCCGGTAGCTGTGCCAGATAAGTTTTCTGGGCAGCCAGAAATGTTTCCGGCTTTCATGGGACAGTGCCAATTATTTATGGCTATGAGGCCAGAGGATTTTCCAGATGACTGGGCTCGGGTGGGGTTTGTGATAAGCCTCCTTTCTGGCTCTGCAGCCCGGTGGGCCACGCCTTTGTTGGTCCAGAATAGTCCCTTATTAACAGACTGCCAGGGCTTTTGGCAACTCATGCACCTCATGTATGAGGACCCCATCTGCACCCAGACGGCAGCCAGGCGCATTAAGGACCTCCGCCAAGGGAAGCGCCCCCTGCAGGACTATATTGCCGAATTTCGTGTGTTATGTATGGACTCCACCTGGAATGATGCGGCGTTGCTGGACGCCTTCCAGGATGGCCTGTCGGAAGAACTGCAGGACGAACTGGTTCAGGTGGAGGCCCCTCCGACTCTTGACGCCCTGGTGGTGCAATGTCTGTGCATCGATGCACGTCTCCAACGGCGAAAGACCTGTCGCCCCGTCCAGGATTCACCATCCGTGTCTGTACCTCCACGCCCTGCGCCGACAGTGCCCCGGGTCACCCCGAGTTTCATGACAACGGCTGTGGAGCCCATGGAGCTGGGAGCGGCTAGACCTCACTTGACGACTCAGGAGCGAACACGGCGACGTCAAGGGGGTTTGTGTTTGTATTGTGGGGAGCCTGGACATTTCACTGCTTCCTGTTCCCAAAAGCAACGTGGGGTGCTCAAGCCCATGCCTGAATCTCGGCATGACCAGCCGGGAAATGGGGCAGGCCCGACCTGGGGGAAACCCTAGGCCGGGCAAGTACTAAACCTCTGCCTGACTGCGCGGCTGTGAACTCTGGGCCCCCTCGGCATCTGATATTGGACACTCAGGTTTTCCTGTCCAACCAGTCAAAGGGGATCCAGGTGCATGCACTGGTGGACTCAGGGGCCACGACTAACTTTAGGGATCAGGCTTTCGTGGAGCATTTTAAGGTCCCTTTGGAACCGGTGGACCCTCCGATGAGGGTAGAGACAATTGATGGGCGGGAACTGATCGCAGGACCCATTAAGTTCACCACCCAGCCTTTGTGCCTAACCATTGGGGCACATGAGGAGGCAATCCGCTTCTATGTCACCGCAGACCTTCATTTCCCAATGGTCCTGGGTATGGCTTGGCTTCGGACTCACGATCCTCAGGTGGCATGGTCGCAGAACGCCATCTCTTTCCCGAGTTTACAGTGCGTTGACCACATCCGCCACACCTGTGCCGGCCAGGGCGTCTCTACCCCTGTCATCTCCCTACCTCCTGAACTGACGGACTTCGCAGATGTGTTCAGCGAGAAGGAGGAGGACCATTTACCCCCGCATCGGCCCTACGATTGCCCCATGGATCTTCTGCCCAATGCGTCGCTGCCAGTGGGATGTTTGTACTCCATGTCCGAGCCCGAGTTGGCCGCCCTACAGGACTTTTTTGGACAAAAACCTGGCCCCGAGGGTTCATCCGGCCTTCGTCGTCCCCTCTCGCAGCACCAGTCCTCTTTGTCAAGAAGAAGACGGGGGACTTACGCTTGTGTTGCGATTACCACCAGCTCAACGCCATCACGGTGCGGAATCGCTACCCCCTGCCTCTCATTCCGGAGTTGATGGAGCGATTGAGGAAGGCCACCATCTTCACCAAGCTCGACCTCTGAGGGGCCTACAACCTGGTGCGGATACGAGAGGGGGATGAATGGAAGACGGCGTTTGGCACCCGATCGGCCATTTGAGTACGGTGATGCCGTTCGGGTTGACCAACGCTCCTGCAGTCTTCCAACACTTCATGAACGATGTGTTCAGGGACATGTTGGATAAGTTCATGGTGGTCTACCTGGATGACATCTTGATCTACTCTAGGTCCAGGAAAAGCCACCTTCAACAGGTCCGTCTGGTGTTGCAATGCCTTCGGAAGCACCGACTCTATGCGAAGCTGGAGAAATGTCTCTTCTTCCAGACTTCCATAGAGTTCCTTGGGCACATCATCGCTCCTGAAGGCATCACTATGGACCCTCAGAAAGTGGAGGCCTTGTGTAGTTGGGAACCCCCTCGTCGCGTGAAAGATGTCCAACGCCTACTGGGGTTCACCAACTATTACCGGACCTTCATCCCGGGATTTGCCACGTTGACTTTTCCAATAACCCAGCTCCTTCCCAAGAAGGTTCCATTCCAGTGGGGTCCCCCGCAGCAACAGGCTTTTGAGGCCCTCAAGGAAGCCTTTGTCACAGAACCCGTCTTGAGGCACCCCAACCCGCACCGTCCTTTTGTGGTGGAGACGGACGTGTCCAACGTGGCTATTGGAGCAGTGCTGTTGCAGGCCCCGGTGGCTGGCGGTACTCTTTTTCCCTGCGCTTATTATTCATGGAAACTCAATCCGAGCGCAACTACACCATCTGGGAAAAGGAGTTACTGGCTATCAAAGCTGCCTTTGAGGCTTGGCGGCATCATCTCGAGGGGGCCCGACACCAGATAGAAGTCCGAACAGACCATCGGAATCTGGAACATTTGACAACGGCAAGGAAGTTGAATCAGCGGCAGATCCAGTGGTTGTTGTTTTTTGCCCGGTTCAACTTCCGTGTGACTTACATCCCCAGCGGTCACAATCGGAGGGCGGATGCTCTATCCCGCAAACCCGAGTACCTGTGCCCCAAAGACTCACCTCCTCTGCGGGATGCTTGGTCACAGCAGAGGAAAGCGGAGGTCGGCCCCGACTCCCCATGGACTTTGGAGGAGGGCTTACTCAAGCATCGGGGATGGTTGTACGTGCCCATGGGGCCACTTCGGGCCCTTCTCTTGACACAATGTCATGACAACCCTGCAGCTGGCCCTTTTGGCTATTTCAAGACCCTCCACCTCGTGACACGGACTTTTTGGTGGCCTCGAGTACGGCACGATGTCCACGCTTATGTGACATCCTGTGTGCCGTGCCGGCAAGCAAAAGCCGCGACGGGTGCGCCTCCTGGTCTCCTCCACCCTCTACCCACTCCAGACAGACCATGGGGAGCGATCTCTATGGACTTTCTGACTCACTTGCCGTCGTCCTATGGATTTACGACCGTGCTGGTGGTGGTGGACATGTTGACCAAAATGGCCCACTTCATTTCATGTCATGCCCTGCCAACGGCCCGTACAACTGCTCGTCTGTTCATCCGGCATATTTTCCGTCTCCATGGCCTGCCAGACAGGGTAGTTTCAGACCGCGGTGTACAATTTACGGCCCAATTCTGGAAAAGCCTGATGACCGCGTTACAAGTGCAGGTGTGCTTGTCCTCATCGCACCATCCCGAGACTGATGTGGGGACAGAGAAGGTCATTGGCATCCTGGGGCAGTACTTGTGCTGCTTTGTCAACCAACGGCAGACGGACTGGGCTGATTACCTCACTCTGGCAGAGTTCGCGTTCAACAACTCCCAGCACACCTCCACCCAGGTGACTCTGTTCTATGCCAATGTGGGCTACCATCCATGGTTCTTCCCTCTGACACCCTCGGATTCCCCTGTTCCCGAGGCTCAGGACTTCCTTTCTGAGCTGTACTCCATTCAGCAGTTGGCGCGGCAACACCTGATACAGGCCAAGGAGGACTATAAACGGTATGCCAACCGCTCTCGACGGGCAATGCCCCTGCTGGCGGTGGGAGACCGAGTGTGGTTATCCACAAAGCACCTCCCAGCTGACCGCCCGGTAAAGAAACTGGACCACCGGTTCATCAGCCCGTACCCCATTGAGGCAGTCATCAACCCTGTGGCCTATCGTCTAACCCTACCGCGCTCTATGAAGATTTACCTGGTTTTCCACCGTTCCCTTCTGGTTCCTGAAGCCCCCTCGTGTTATCTCCGATGTCCCACCGATCCTGCTCCAGCACCTGCACCCGCTGAGGGTGACGCAGAAGACGGTGAGGTGGCCAGCATTTGGGACTCCCATTGGTTGAAGGGGCAGTTTCAATGTTTGGTTGAGCGGACGGGGGACGGGCCGGAGGACTTGTCTTGGGTGGATGCTTCCACGCTCCATGCCCCGACCCTTACGCGGCTGTTCCATGAGCAATTCCCCTCTCGGCCGCATCCTGCCCGTCAGACTCGAGGGAAGGGCCCTGCGGTGGGGGATAGTGTTGTGGCCCTGCCTCCTGAGCCTGTGCTGACAGAGGAAGAGGATCTGGATGATGAAGAGGAGGAATGGGCAATGCCTTTCTCCCCAGAACCTTCCTCCCTGGCAATGCTTCCCTCCCCAGGACCTTCCTCTCCAGGACCTTCCTCCCTGACAATGCCTTCCTCCCCAGGACCTTCCTCCCTAGCAATGCCTCAGGTTTCTTCGGAAAGCCAAGAGGAACAGCCTGAGAGCGCATATCGTGCGGCCACGGCTGGGGAGTGAGGAGGAGGATTCCTGGCTTGATCCCAGGCAACGTTGGAGGGAGAAACGTCAGCAGCAACGTAGGAGGCGTGGGAGGGCCAGAGATTGAGCTGGACCACACCCCACAAGGTATAAAAGTGGGTGTGCCTACGTTGCAAACTCCGTGCGTGACAAAGTTCGAACCATCCAAGAATTCTGTTTGTGAACTGTATCTGGAGGAACTCTTTGTCGTGGACTTTGGGAATAAAAAACCCCTTCTGGCTCAGTGAGTAATCTGATACCTGACAGATCTGAACTTGTTAGTCAGAGCGTGGGTGATTGCCAAGAGTCTTATCAGCTGCAGCAAATCGGCTTTTGGAGACAGGCCAGCGTGACTCTGTGCAGGTGTTGGTGCCAAGTTTCCTTACCTTCTGGAGAAGGGAAGGGGAGACAGAACATCTATCTATGGACCTAGGTCCTCCTTTGACTGCTCAGCCAGCCTCTACCCTTCCCCAGCCTCCTACGCAACCTCTGAAGTCATACTTCCACTCCCTGTCAGCTGTTCATCCTCTCCCTCAGAGTCAGTCTCCATCAGGGACATGACAAGGTGGATCAATTTGTGTATCATGACAGAGGGAGAAAGATTGAAAAATGACGGGAAGAATTAGGAACTGTGCAAACATATGTAGAAACATTGAGGATAATATTTGGTGAGGAATAAACTTTGATGAAAAAGCAAATGCGGTTATAGAAAGACCAAGAAAGTCATGCTTAGAGGAAGTTGATGAGTTTTCCCCAAATCTTCCTACCTATTTTTCACCTCTATGGGAGAAATTAATTTCTAATCTCACCCATAACAAATATAAGTAAACCAGTCATTTGGTATAAATTTGGGAATGATTGTTCAAACTTACTAGAATTCAACTGTTTGTCCTGAGCCAATATGCCCCACTAGCACTCAATACTATTTCAAAAACTATGACATGGGCCAAACTTCGTCTTGTTTCCTGGGGTTCAGTTTCATTTAGGTCAAATACCCAACTTCTCCTTGACTCTCAAGTTTTTCTGCACTAGGGATTAACAAGAGACACAAACTTGTTTTTCTCATTCTGGTGTGTAAAGAACAATCTATTGCTAAGTGGATAGGAAAAGTCATTTCTTTTGCAATTATCAGAAGAGTAATTCTAAATGTATCCCTCTGGATTTCTGTCCCCCAAATTTTTCCAGGAAAACAACTGCTTTGAAAATATGTCCCAAGGTCTTCCACTAGGGGCAGGATCTGTCAAATTAGCTTGCCTTGACTTGAAATGAATCATTCTTGGCATTGTTGAGACTTGGCTGTCCTCACTTTTCTCTTTGCTCCTGCCTGCAATTCTGCTACTGCATGTATCTTGATTTCAGATATAGGAAGGGCAAGAATGACTGGGCTGCCTCTCCTGCTGCTGCTTTTTGCCTCTTCCCTCTAACTACTGTTAAGAGGAGGCAAACCGTATGTCTGTTGAGGAATTTGTTTCAACCTTACGGAAAACAAAACTATCACAGACCTGGTGATCTCACTATTGGTGGGAATTTACCGTTGGGAACTCTTATGTACTCCAGCATCCCACATTTTTGGAAGGAACCATTCCAGCTTAGTTTAAGTATCTTGTAAGTTTCACCTGGCAGTGAAAGATACGTAATTTTTTTTACTGTGTTCAGGATGCAGGGATTCCTTTCAAAAACTCTTGTCCTACTATTCTAATATCCTAGTGCAGTTCTATCTTTGATCATAAAACAGACTAGAATTCTCAATCATTCTAGTAATCAATATCAGGAAGATGATAGACCACATAATAAGTGAGAAAGGAACAACAAAGTTGAAACTGTGCTGGCGTAAACAAAAGTTAACCTAATGTTCATTTAGACAAAAAAATGAAGTAGAAATCTCAAAGAAAAGCTTAACAATTTGTCATTTCATGGTAGTGTAATAAGACCAGTTTTGTACTGTGGTGATCAGTTCTGGTCATCAATATACAAAAACGATTTTGAGACTCTGGAAAGCATGGAGGGAAGAGCCACAAAGATGATTAGGAGACTGGAGGCTAAACATATTAAAGGACAGATACAGGAGTTGGGTTGCTTCTAGTCTAAGGAAAATAATTGCACTGTTCTAATATTTGAGGGGCTCCTACAAAGACAAAGGGGTCAAACTATTTTCCAAAGCACCAAGGTGGGAGACAATGGTTGGAAACTAACAAGGAGATATGCAAAGTAGAACTAAGGTGAAAATTTCCTAATGGCGAGAACAATTAACCAATGGCACAGCTTGCCTTTCTCCTTTGTCACTAAACCATACAATTTTCATCAAAAGGCATCTATGGAAAAAAAAATCTCAATGAAACCAGGGACTTGCTATTCCAAACAGCATCAAAAATAGGCAAATTTAAACCACAGATATACACATATTTCTCTGTAACGTTCCCTATGTTGTCTTTACTATAGACCCATAAGCACGAAATATCAGCAGTTCTTTGCCTTAGAATTTGCTATCACAGAGATCAGCAAAGATTTGGTTCTCCTCCCGAACATCACACTTGGCTTCCAGATTTGTGACAATTTTCAGATTGAGATGTGGATTTCTTTAATCAGCCTCTCCTTTCTCTCCACAAGAGGCCAAATGGTTCCAGGTTATAAATGCGACAGGAAGGACACCCTGCTCTCTGTCATTGGAGGTGATAACCCCAAATCCTCAAGGTGGATGGCCTCCATCTTCAACATCTACAAGGTCCCACAGGTAAGGGGTCTCCATTGGTTACAGTAAAGAGTAGACAAATAACAGAAACAAACTCAGAAGTCAAGGATGAAAAGAATATTGTTCAAGGGGATATTCTATAGTTCAATTCATTTTTTAATTTTATGTTTCAATATATGTTTTTTTTATTTATTTATAATTAGACATGTATGCTGCCCCCTCTCCGCGAGGACTCAGGGCGGCTCACAATTAAAACACAATCCAAATACAATTCAACAACGAATACTTTAAAAAGATTAAATCTAACAAGCCCAATCACTAAAAACCATTAAAATAATTTTAAAAAAACCCCAGGAAGTCAGTCCAGCCCGGCCTGCTCAAACAACCAGGTCTTCAGATGGCGGCGGAAGTAGCGAAGATCAGGAGCCAAATGGAGCTCCAAAGGGAGTTGTTCCACAAGGCGGGGGCCGCAACAGAATAGGCCCTTCCCCGGGGCACTGCCAGCCGACATTGTCTAGCCGATGGCACCCCGAGGAGTCCCTGTCTGTACGCACGCACAGGGCGATCGGTGTTTGATATTATCAGGAGACGCTCCCGCAAGTACCCCGGACCCAAATCATAAAGGACTTTGAATGTTAACCCCAACACCTTGAATCTCACCCAGAGGGCAACTGGTAACCAATGCAGCTCGCGCAGGAGGGGTGTAACATGGGAGTTTTGGGAAACTCCCATCACAACCCACGCAGCCACATTCTGCACCAGCTGAAGCCTCCAGATGGTATGCAAGGGCAGTCCTAGATAGAGAGCGTTGCAATAGTCAAGTCGGTTTGATATAAACCCCAAAGAAACAGATAATGAAATAATTCTGAAATGCTGTACTTGCAGAGAAGAATTAATTTCTAACTTTCGTAAAAGTTTAGCCACCATTTCACTGCAATTTATTACCTGCATCAAGTTAAAAATTTATTGGCTTCTAACATCTCGCAACTAGACAAAACATCTCACTAGTAGCTCTTCCCTCGGAAGAGAAGAAGAATAAGCTTATTTTAATCAATGTGAGTCTGCCTGACCGCTAAGTAAAAAACCGCATGTGATGTTACCCACTAAATTCTACATGAAACTTTACTTTGTCTTTGAAAGAGGAATCTCCCTTTCTGCAGCTTGGTGTTGGCTTTGAGATTCCTCAGGAATACAGACCAGTTTATCCTTCCTTCTTCCGGATTAATCCCAGTGACTTTCCTGAGTGTGTGGGTTTAGTCCAGCTGCTCCTTTATTTCCAGTGGAACTGGGTTGGGCTGGTGACCTCTGAAGATGATAGTGGAGAATATTTCATCGCAACTCTGATGCCAATGCTGAAGGAGAAGGAGATCTGCCTGGCCTTCAATGAAAGAATTTCTGATGAATTTAATGTTATATTTAATAAACTAATGTACAATATTTTATTGAAAGCTGAAGTTATTATTCAGTTTGGAGACTCCTCTGATATGGCAAAATTTTTGACAGTTCTGAATGAATGTGTAAATTATAGAAAGATACAGAAAGTTTGGATCCTAACATCTCATTGGAAATTTACTCTGGAAGGAGACATTTTTGAAGGTGTAAAAACTTTGCATGGGGCTTTGCAGTTTAGGAACAGACCTAGTTCAGAATTCAGCCACTTCCTCCTATCTTTAGAACAGTTGATTAAAGAAGGGGACGTCTTCCTTCTGAATTGGTGGGAAATACTCTTTGACTGCAGTATTCCCAAACCAGGCAAGGTCCCTCCAAAATGGCAACCACAATGTACAGGAAAGGAGAATTTACAGGATCTTCCAGATTTTATTTTTGAAATGAACATGGCAGGTGAAAGTTACAATATCTACAATGGCGTTTATGCTGTGGCACATGCATTGCATGCCATTTATGGACCAGGAGCGCAACCTGCTATGCTGATGCATGAAAAGAGGATCTCAAATGTGGAGCCATGGCAGGTAATCTCTGTGATATTTTATCCAGTCCACGCATTGATAGAGAGGAGACTTCTCATATGCCTTTCTTCATATCATATCAAGGGATATCATATTATGGCATCTCTCATAAGATTTAAACAACAATTGCTTCAAAATCAATAATATGAATTAAGTATAATGTTTTGTTGAAAGATGGTGCAAAAGAAAAGTAACCTAAACAAGTTGTACATAATATCCGTAGAGGAAAGATCTTCACGTATGGTCCTGAAACAGCTTCAACAGTTCCTTGAGTATCATGAGGTGACAAAGGAGGAGGGTGTCATCTACATATAAAGAAAATTTGTATAAGATGTTTTACAGGTGGCACCTATCCTCGAGAAGGATTGCAAGAATGTTTAAGGATAAATCGGATAAGTGTTGGAAATGTCACCAGATACCCGGCTGCTATTACCATATGTGGTGGACTTGTGCTGATGCAAAAAGATATTGTACTAAAATCTACATGTGTTTGGAAAAAATGACACAACAACAAATAGACTTGAAACCTGAGATATTTTTATTGGGAATTTTGCCAGAGACATTCAGCAAAGAGTTGAAATATTTGATTGTTAATGTACTAACTGCTGCTAGAATTGTATTTGCTAAAAATTGGAGAAATGACAAGATACCTGCGCAGGAGGAAGTGATTAAGAAAATTTTGGACTGTGCCGAAATGAGTAGATTAACATTTGAAATTAGAGATCAAGAAGAAAAACAGTTTTTTAAGATATGAAGCACATTTTATCAATGGCTAGATTAAAAAACTTGGTAATATATGGATATGATGGAGATAAATATAATTGTTGAATAGGAATATAATATAGAGACTATAATACTGTAGAGAGTTGACAATAATAATGTTGGATAATAGAGGAGACGGTTTAGGTAATGTATGAATTAAAATGTATAAGCTTTTTGAGATTTCTTCAAATAGATAATAGGCGGTTGTATTTTTTTATTATTTTCTGTTTGTTCTGTATATTCTTTTTTTATCCTTCCGCAATGGAGAGTATTGATGGTAAGGGGATGGCACAGAGATTTGTAACTGACCGACACACTTGAAATTGATGTTGGTTTATGTTTTTTATGTTATGTTTGTCTTGTTTGTCTTGAAAAAAATAATAAAATTTAAAAAAAGAAGGAGGGTGTCTTCTTGGAACAAAATGATAATCTGGGTGCATTTGTGCAACATGCTTCAGGAGAACTGTAGAAGTCCTAATGAGCATATATGCAGAACCTCCTCAGTTTCCTGAGCATGTAGCCTGAATCCAACGTGTAAAATGACACCCAACTCAATTCATTTTCATCCTCTTTTACGTTTCTATGAATTAGCATTGTGTGTGACTCCACCCCATATTTATAGTTTGCAATTTCTTGTAGTGTTCAGCTGCTTAACATAATAACCAAATTGGACAGGAACTTGGAGGTCTTCTAATACAAGCTCCTACTCAAGCAGCAAGCCCTATACCATTTCAGACAAAAGTTGTTCAATCTCTTCTTAAAAACTTACAGTGATGGAGACCCACAACTTCTGGAGGCAAGTCATTCCTGTAACTCCATCATCTGGTTAAAGTTGGAGTTGTGAAAGCCAAAATACAAATACCCTGTGATAAAGACAATCTATTGTATTGTTGAGAATTGAATCAAATATTTGATGTTACTCCTGATAGCTCAAATCTTAAACAAGGGAGAAACGGTAGCTTTTTAGAAATACACATGTTTCCTAAGATGATGGCCATCACAAAATGATAGAAGCCATGATGTTTCATTTCTGTCTTTCTGCTAATTGTTCCAATTTCTGAAGGCCTCTTTTCTTTTAGATACTTGCCAATTTGAGGACTGTCCACTTCAACAACAGTGCTGGAGATGAAGTCTCCTTCTCACAAAATGGACTGAGAACTGCTCGTTATGATATTGTTAACTGGGTTGTCCACCCCAATAAGTCTTTAGTGTCTGCGAAAGTTGGGCAAAAGGATCCCAGGGCTGCCCCAGGTCAGGATTTCACCATTAACTCTGATGCGATCATCTGGGCCTCAAAGGTGAGTTGGAAGGAAATGTTGTTTTATTATTCTGACTGTCAGAAAGTTTCTCCAGAGTTCTAAGTTGCTTTTCTCCTTGATTAGTTTCCACCCATTGCTTCTTTTCCTGCCCTCTATGTGGTTTGGAGAATAGCTTGACTCCTTCTTCTTTGTGGCAGCCCCTGAGATACTGGAACCCTACTATCATGTCCCTCCTAGTCCTTCTTTTTATTTAACTAGACATACCCGGCTCCTGCAACCATTCCTCATATGCTTTAGCCCTCAGTCCCATAATCATGTTTGTTGCTCTTTTCTGTGCTCTTTCTAGAGTTGCAACATCTTTTTTACATCGTAACGACTAAAACTGAATGCAGACAAAACAGAATGACCAAATCTATTCCCAATGTCTACCTACAAAAATACAGTCTAAGAGTAGGTGTGTGATGACCCAGGGTGGGATACAAAACAAACACAGTCACAGAAAACAGGTGAAGCCCCTTTTTTTTCCTTCACTTTGCTTCCAAGCTCCAAATATCTTTGACAGAAGACAAAAAACTTCCCACATAAACAGTTACACGAAGAAGGAAAAAAGCAACACAAACCAGGCAAGATAAGGCCTGGAGGATGTCCACAGATAACACACATTGGGAAGGATGTCGAACTCAGAGAGGAACTATGAACTAGAGATATTTCCAGGCTTTGTTTTCAGAGTTTGCCCCTACGCATGTCCAAACTCTTATTCAGTTGTCACAGCTGCAGCCCATGAAGAGGATCAAGGCCCTCTCCTCCTGAGGAGACCACATCTCTCCCTTAACCTCTCTTCCCTGCATGCCCTAGGATAGATAGGGGATGGCCCTGGGTCCTCCTCTGACTGCTCAGCTGGCCTCTGCCCTTCCCCAGCCTCCTCCACAACCTCCGGAGCCACACGTTCACTTTCTGTTGGCTGTTCCTCCTCTCCCTCAGGGTCAGTCTCCACCAGTGGCATGACAAGGTGGATGAATTTGTGTATCATGACAGAGGGATAAAGATTGAAAAATGACTGGAAGAATTAGGATATGTGCAACATGCATAGAAACATTGAGGATAATATTTGGTGAGGAATAAACTTTGATGAAAAAACAAATGCAGTTATAGAAAGACCAAGAAAGTCATGCTTAGAGGGAGTTGATGAGTTTTCCCCAAATCTTCCTACCTATTTTTAACTTCTATGGGAGAAATTAATTTCTAATCTCACCCATAACAAGTATAAGTAAACCAGTCATTTGGTATAAATATTGGAATGTTCAAACTTATAATACAAATGTTTGTCCTGAGCCACTATATCCCACTAGTACTCAATATTATCCCAAAAACTATGACTCAGGCCAAACTCCCTCTTGTTTCCTGGGTTCAGTTTCATTTCACCCACCCTATGGAACCAACTGCCCTTGGAGCTTCGGGTGGCCCTGACCTCCGCTCTTTCCACCGGGGCCTAAAAACATGGTTGTTCCTACTTGCTGACCTGGACTGAGGGAGTGGTATGTGGGAGTTTTAATGCTTGTTTTTTTAATGTTTTAAACTATAATTGGGTTTCTTATTCGATTTAATCTCTTTTTAATTGTATATTTGTCTTGTTTTTTTATTGTACATTGCCCCGAGTCCTTAGGGAGATGGGGCGGCTTAGAAATCCAATTAATAAATAATAAATAAATAAATTTAGGTCAAATACCCAACTTCTTGACTCTCAAGTGTTTCTGCACTAGGGATTAACAACAAGAGACACAAACTTGTTTTTCTTTTACTGGTGTGTAAAAAATAAATCTATTGCTAAGTGGATAGGAGAATTCATTTCCTTTGCAATTATCAGAAGAGTAATTTTAAAAGTATCCATCTGGATTTCTGTCTCCCAAATTATTCCTGCTTTGAAAATATGTTCCAAGGTCTTCCACTAGGGACAGGATCTATCAAATTAGCTTGCCTTGTCTTGAAATGAATCATTCTTGGCTTTGTTGTGACTCGGCTGTCCTCACTTTTCTCTTTGCTCGTGCCTGCAATTCCGCTTCTGCACGAATCTTGATTTCAGATATAGGAAGGACAAGAATGACTGGGCTGCCTCTCCTACTGCTGCTCTTTTGCCTCTTCCCTCCTACTACTGCTAAGAGGAGGCAAACTGTATGTGTGTTGATGAATTTGTTTGAGCCTTATGGAACACAAAACTATTACAGACCTGGTGATCTCATTATTGGTGGGAATTTACCCTTGGGAACTGTTATGTCCTCCAGCATCCCACATTTTCAGAAAGAACCATTCTGGCTTAGGTTTAATATGTTGTAAGTTTCACCCGGCAGGGAAAGATGCATTAATTTTTTACTGTGTTCAGGATTCAGGGATTCCTTTCAAAAAACTCTTGTCCTACTATTCGAATGTCCTAGCGTACTTCTTGTCTTTGATCATAAAATAGGCTAGAATTCTCAATCATTCTATAACTCTATATCAGGAAGATGATAGACCACATAAAAAGTAAGGAAGTGTAGGAAGTTGGCACCCAACTCTCCTAGAAAAATGAAGTATTCTGGTAGATATTTAAAAGGCAGAATATTTCTTCTAAAAAGAGTAGAACCCCAGAAGCAGAATCTCACCCCCACCTTTGTTAATGGGTGGGCCATTAAGGCCTGAGCCAGAATACTTTACATAAGAAAGGTCTCCAGGTAAAGCTATAGCAATTGCCAAGGGCCCTTTTGGGGGCATAGATCATCCAGCAAGGGTCAACCAAGCTTGGAACTCAGGACAGCCTACAGAGTTGCCCCTCATGGGAGTCTGACAACCAATTAGAAACAAGCTTCAATTCAAATCCCAACAAAGGTTATAAAACCCAGGCACTCTCAGCACCTCAGCCCTTCTTGATCTTCTCCTTCACCTTGAAGCATGTGATCATCTTTCTCTGGAGCTCCAGACCATGTGGTCCTGTTCACCATTAAACTTTCCAAGCAGCCTCCATGTTTCCAGTGTCTTTTTCCCCACTTGGAACTGAACCCAGAAGGATATTTCTTTCAACAGAAGGAACAACAAATGTGAAACTCTGTTGTCCTAAGAAAACTTAACATAATGTTCATTTGGACAGAAAAACATAGTAGAAATCTCAAAGAAAAGCTTAATAGTTTTTCATTGTCTCGTGGTCTGTTTTGTATTGTGGTGACCAATTCTGATCATTACAATACAAAAAAGATTTGGAGACTCTGGAAAGAGTTCAGAGAAGAGCCACAAAGATGATTAGAGGCCTGGAGGCTAAAATGTACAAAGGACAGCTACAGGAATTGGGTTGTGTCTAGTCTAATGAAAACAGGGAATAAGGGGGACATGATAGCATTGTTCTAATATTTGAGGGGCTCCTACAAAGACAAGGGCATTGAATTATTTTCCAAAGCACCAAGATGACAAACAATGGTTGGAAACTAACAAGGAGAGAAGCAACTTAGAACTAAGGAGAAATTTCCTAATGGTGGGAGCAATTAACCAATTGCCTTTCTCCTTTTTCACCAAGCCATAAAATTTTAATGAAAGAGCATCTATGAAAAAAGCTCAATGGAATCTGGGACTTGCTATTCCAATAATATAATCAAAAATATATCTAGGCAAATTTGAACCACACACATACACATATTTCCCTGTAATGTTCCCAATGTTTTCTTTACTATAGACCCATACTCAAGAAGTATCAGCAGTTCTTTGCCTTAGTGTTTGCTATCACAGAGATCAATAAAGATTTGGTTCTCCTCCCCAACATCACACTTGGCTTCCAGATTTGTGACAATTTTCAGATTGAGAGGGAGATTTCCTTAATCAGCCTCTCCTTTTTCTCCACAAGAGGCCAAATGGTTCCAGGTTATAAATGTGACAGGCAGGACCCCCTGCTCTCTGTCATTGGAGGTGATAACCCCAAATCCTCAAGGCAGATGGCCTCCATCTTCAACATCTACAAAGTCCCACAGGTAAGGGGGCTCCACTGGATACATTATGGAGTAGACAAATAAGGAGAAGCGCACACACACAGTCCAGGATTAAAACAATGTTGTTGAATTCATTTTATAATTTTATGTTTCAATATGTTTTTAAAGAGGCCCAAAGAAACAGATAATGAAAAAATTCTGTAATGCTGTACTTGCCGAGAAGAATTAATTTTGAATGAATGAATGAATAAATGAATAAATGATTTTTTATTGGTCCAGTGTGATTAGACACACAAAGAATTTGTCTTGGTGTGTATGCTCTCAGGATACATAAAAAGAAAAGATACATTCATAAAGAATCATAAGGTACAACACTTAACGATAGCCATGGGGTACAAGTAAGCAAACAAATCATACTAGGAAACAGTAAATATAAATTGTAAGGATACAAGCAACAGAGTTACAGTCATACAGTCACAAGTGGGAGGGGATGGATGATAGGAACGATGAGAAGATTAATTGTAATAGTAATGCAGACTTAGTAAATAATTGGACAATGTTGAGGGAATTATTTGTTTAGCAAAGTGATGGCATTTGGGAAAAAACTGTCCTTGTGTCTAGTTGTTCTGGTGTGCAGTGTTTTGCATTGTTTTGAGGGTAGGAGTTGAAACAGTTTATGTCCAGGTTGTGAAGGGTCTGTAAATACTTTCACAGCCTTCTTTTTGACTCGTGCAGTATACAGGTCCTTGATTGAAGGTAGGTAGGTAGTAATTGTTTTTTCTGCAGTCATAATTATCCTCTAAAGTCTGTGTCTGTCTTTTTGGGTTGCAGAACCAAACCAGATAATCATAGAAGTGCAGATGACACATTCAATCATTCCATTGTAGAATTGGATCAGCAGCTCCTTGGGCAGTTTGAGTTTTCTGAGTTGGCACAGAAAGAACATTCTTTCTTGTGCTTTTTTGATGATGTTTTTGATGTTAGATGTCCATTTTAGGTCTTGTGATATAATAGAAACTAGAAATTTGAAGGTCTCTACTGTTGATGCTGTGTTGTCTAGTATTGTAAGAGGTGGTAGTATGGGAGGGTTTCTCCTAAAGTCCACCATCATTTCTATGGTTTTGAGTGTGTTCAGTTCCAGATTGTTCCGGTTACACCACGAGGCAAGTTGTACAAACTCTCATCTGTATTTGGATTCGTCATTGTCTCAAATGAGACCAATCACTGTTGTAAAATCTGCAAACTTCAGCATTTTAACAGAGGGATCATTTGAGATGGTATATAGGGAGAAGTGGAGAGAGCACACAGCCTTTGGGGGGCCTGTGCTAATTGTACATGCATCAGATATGATTCTCCCTAGCTTCACCTGTTGATTCCTGTCTGTTAGGAAAGTTATGATCCACTTACAAGGGTGTTCAGGTACCACTAGCAGGTTTATTTTAGTTAGAAGAATGTCTAGAATGATGGTATTGAATTCTGAACTAAAGTCTACAAAGATGACCCTTGCGTAGGAATTTGGAGATTCAAGGTGTTGTAGGATGTAGTACAGATTTCTAATTTTCATAAATGTTTAGCCACATTTCACTGCAATTTCTTACCTGAATCAAGTTAACAATTTCTTGGCTTTTAACATCTCACAACCAGACAAAATATGTCACTAGTAGCTCTTCCCTAGGAAGAGAAGAAGAATAGCCTTAGTTTAATCAAAGTGAGCCTGCCTGACTGATAGGTAAAAAACTACATGTGAACTTACCCACTAAATTCCACATGAAACTTTACTTTGTCTTTGAAAGAGGAATCTCCTTTTCTTCAGCTTGGTGTTGGGTTTGAGTTTGCTCAGGAATACAGACCAGTTTATCCTTCCTTCTTCCGGATTAATCCCAGTGACTTTCCTGAGTGTGTGGGTTTAGTCCAGCTCCTCCTGTATTTCCAGTGGAACTGGGTTGGGCTTGTGACTTCTGAAGATGACAGTGGAGAATATTTCATCTCAACTCTGATGTCAATCTTCAAGGAGAAGGAGATCTGCCTGGTCTTCAGTGAAACATGGAAATCTAAAAAATTTATTGATTTAATAAATAAATTAATGTTCAACATTTTGTGGAAAGCTGAAGTTATTATTCTGTTTGGAGACTCCACTGATATGGCAAATTTTTTGACAGCTCTGAATTTTTGTGTAAAACATAGAAAGATACAGAATGTTTGGATCCTAACATCTCATTGGAAATTTACTCTGGTCGGAGACATTTTTGAAGGTGTAAAGACTTTGCATGGGGCTTTGCAGTTTAGGGACAGCACTGGTGATGTCTCAGAATTCAGCCACTTCCTACTATCTTTAGACCAGTTGATTAAAGAAGGGGACGCCTTTCTCCAGAATTGGTGGGAAATACTCTTTGATTGCAGTATTCCCAGGCCAGGCAAGGTGCCTCCAGAATGGGAACCACAATGTACAGGAAAGGAGAATTTACAGGATATTCCAGATTTTATTTTTGAAATGAACATGGCAGGTGAAAGTTACAATATCTACAATGCCATTTATGCTGTGGCACATGCATTGCATGCCATTTATGGACCAGGAGTGCAACCTGCTATGCTGACGGGTGAAAAGAGGATCTCAAATGTGGAGCCGTGGCAGGTAATCTCTGTGATATTTTATCCAGTCCATAGATTGATAGAGTTGAACCTCCTCATATGCCTTTCTTCATATCATATCAAGGGATATCATATCATGGCATCTCTCAAAAGATTAAAACAACAATTGCTTCAAAATCAATAATATGAATTAAATATAATGTTTTGTTGAAAGATGGGGCAAAAGGAAAGTAACCTAAATCAGTTGTACATAATATCCATAGCAGAAATATCTTCATATATGGTCCTGAAACATCTTCAACAGTTTCCTGAATATCAGGAGGTGACAAAGAAGGAGGGTGTCATCTTGTAATAAAATGATAATCTGGGTGCATTTGTGCAACATGCAACGTGCTTCAGGAGGACTGTTGAAGTCCTAATCAGCATATCTGCAGAACCTCCTCAGTTTCCTGAGCATGTAGCCTGAATCCAATGTGTAAAATGACACCCAGCTCAAATTATTTTCATCCTCTTTTGCATTTCTAAGAATTATCATTGTGTGACTTCACCCCACATGTTTAGTTTGATATTTCTTGGTGTTCAGCTGCTTAACAGAATAACAGAATTGGACAGGAA
Source organism: Naja naja (assembly GCA_009733165.1). NCBI lineage: Eukaryota > Metazoa > Chordata > Lepidosauria > Squamata > Elapidae > Naja > Naja naja. The sequence goes on from CM019148.1 coordinate 369,630,999, forward strand.
CTTGGAAGTCTTCTAATAAAAGCCCCTACTCAAGCAGCAAGACATATACCATTTCACACAAAAGTTCTCCAATCTCTTCTTAAAAACTTACAGTGATGGAGACCCACAACTTCTGGAGGCAAGTCATTCCTGTAATTCCATCATCTGGTTAAAGTTGGAGTTGTGAAAGCCAAAATACAAATACCCTGTGATAAAGACAATCTATTGTATTGTTGAGAATTGAGTCAAATATTTGATGTTACTCCTGATAGCTCAAATCTCAAACAAGGGAAAAGCAGTAACTTTTTAGAAATACACCTATTTCCTAAGATGATGGCCATCACAAAATGATAGAAGCCATGATGTTTCATTTCTGTCTTTCTGCTAATTGTTCCAATTTCCGAAGGCCTCTCTTCTTTCAGATACTTGCCAATTTGAGAACTGTCCACTTCAACAACAGTGCTGGAGATGAAGTCTCCTTCTCACAAAATGGACTGAGAACTGCTCGTTATGATATTGTTAACTGGGTTGTCCACCCCAATAAGTCTTTAGTGTCTGTGAAAGTTGGGCAAAAGGATCCCAGGGCTGCCCCAGGTCAGGATTTCATCATTAACTCTGATGCAATCATCTGGGCCTCAAAGGTGAGCTGGAAGGAAATGTTGTAAACTCAGTAAAAGAATCCATCTCTCTCTTAGGGATGCTGAACATCCTTCTAAGGTAAAGACATTTGAGGTTAACAAATTTTATGACTAATTTCTGAAAAGTCTAACAGTGGGTGGGAATTCTGCTTGAAACCAGGATGCTGTCAGATCAGGCTGTGATTTCCATGGACTGTTCTTGTTCAGTTGGATTGTCATTCTTTCTTTTAGAGAAGCAGTAGCTCAATGTATCAACGCTGAAGTTCAAGATCCAAACTTTAGCATCCATTGGTGATTCACTAGTGCCACTGATTCCCCCAGGAGCTTTTCCTTACCCTTCCTTCTTTCCCTTAGACCTTGGTGAACAATTTCTTATGCAGACATTCTTAACAGAAAAATAAGAATGTGGAAATGAATAAATGAATTGTGTTCATTGCACAGGACATCTCAAACATTTCTCTCTTTTACTTTTAGAAGGTGCCCCATGCCAGGTGTGGCAAGAAGAGGTGCCAGGCAGGAGAGAGGAGAAGAGTTCCAGAGGGCGAGCCAGTTTGCTGCTACCAATGTGCCCCTTGTCCAGAAGGAACCATCTCAAATCAGATAGGTGGAGCACTTTTTCAAATGCAGATCTTCCAGGATCTAAGGAGTCATTGAGTAGATAAAGCTGCTGATTTTGTCATAGTTGTTTACACTACATCAGAGCATTCATACTTTTCAGCAGAAACTTTCAATTTATGGATCTGAGCTGTCCTGCCCCAAAAGGCTGTTTCCCTGCTCCTCAGGATAGTTTTAGGATAGTTTTAGAATACAGTGGATGGATCCCCTACTAGCTTTACCAATTGTCACAGTAAAACCCTCTGCCAATTGTCTGAAAGAGTGGCTTATGAGAGTCAATCTTTATCACCCAATCATTAGGGGTCCTTCTTCTGTCAGCATCTTCTGTCTCCAACAGAATTGATACACCTTTTAGAGTAAAAGGAGATCCATCCATCTATGATTTCTAGCTGTCAAGAGTTACCTTATAAATGAGAGGAAGCATATAATGTATAATAATTAATAATAACCCTTAATAAATAATGATAACCTTTCCCTGAAACAATAATGCCTGAATGGGAAGATTTGAAGTATAAAGCAGAGATGCTGAACAGGTCAAATATGAGGAAATCAGGAAATTCAGGCAGTTCAAATGAATATAAACATTTATTGTAATCTTAAGATCCATTCCAGAATCTGAACTACTAACGGTCAAAGTAAATTGGTGGTGGATAAGGGTCAATGGAATTCAAGGTGGGCTACATTTAGATCTCTTCTGGTGGTGAAGCAGAGGGGGTATTCAGTAGGTTCTGACCAGTTCTGGAGAACCGGTAGCAGAAATTTGGAGTAGTTCAGAGAGCAGGCAAATACCACCTCTGACTGACCTTGCCCCCATCCATTCTCTGCCTCCCAAGTCCCAGCTGATTGTCTGGGTCTTCTTTTGTTGCCCGACGGGACCCCGAGGAGTCCTTGCCTATGTGCTCACACAGGACGGCCAGCATTTGATATCGGCAGAAGACGCTCCCTTAAATATTGAGGACCCATGTCATGCAGGACTTTGTATGTTAAAACTAAAACCTTGAATCTCACCCGGAGTGCAACCAGCAACCAATGCAAGCAGCGCAGGAGGGGGGGCAACATGGGAGAATCGGGAAACTCCCATCACCACCCGCGCTGCCGCATTTTGCACCAGCTGTAATCTCCGGATGGTATGCAAAGGCATTCCTAAATAGGGAGCATTGCAGTAGTCGAGTCTAGAGGTAACAAGGGCATGAGTGACTGTGCGCAGGGCATCTCGGTCCAGAAATGGGCGAAGCTGATGAACAAGGTGGAGCTGGGCAAAGGCCCCCCTGGCAACAACGGCCCCCACCTGCTCCTCCAACTGGAGCCATACATCCAGGAGGACCCCCAGATTCCGTGCCCTATCCACAGGGGGCAACACCTCTCCCCCTATGGCCAAAGATGGATATTCCTGACTGGGCCGAGCTGCCGGTATGCACAGCCACTCAGTCTTGGCCGGGTTGAGTCGAAGCATGTTCCCGCTCATCCAAATCCGTACCGCATCCAAACACCAGGTCATCAGAGAGAGGGCATCACTGATTTGGTTTGGGGTGGAGATGTACAGCTGAGTATCATCAGCATACTGATGGAAGCTCATCCCCAAACCACGGATGATCTCACCCAGCGGCTTCATGTAGATGTTAAATAGAAGAGGGGAGAGGACCGACCCCTGAGGGACCCCACAAGAGAGTGCCCTTGGGGTCAACTTCAGCCCCCCGCCAACACAAATTGCGACTGCCCCGAGAGGTAGGAGGTGAACCACCGAAGAACAGTGCCCCCCACTCCCAACCCCCTGAGGCGTCGCAAAAGGATACCATGGTCAATGATATCGAAAGCCGCTGAGAGATCTAATAGGACCAGGACAGAGGAAAAACCCCTGTCCTGAGCCCTCCAGAGATCATCCATCAGCGCAACCAATGCCGTCTCTGTGCTGTAACCGGGTCGGAAGCCCGATTGATACGGATCCAGGTAGTCCGCTTCATCCAGGAAAAGTGGAAACTGCTGAGCCACCACACTCTCAACAACCTTCGCCAAAAAGCGAAGGTTGGAGACTGGATGAAAGTTATCTAACACGGTCGGGTCCAGGACAGGCTTCTTCAAGAGGGGTCTCCCCACCGCCTCCTTCAAGGCAGAGGGAAAAACACCCTCTCTTAATGAAGCGTTGACAACTGCCTGGAGCCAACCGCAGGTGGCCTCCCTGGTGGCATAAGCCAACCAGGAAGGACACAGGTCTAACAAACATGTGGTTGCCCTGCACAGGAGAATGGAGCTGGAAAGCAGGTTAGTGGGGTGGGGAGGGAATAGGATTTTGCCGTAACCTTCCCATGCACTGCCCACCAAGCATGCCCTCAGAACCGATAGTAAGCTTTTTTTAAAAATCCAATCACTGGGGTGAAGGGACTCAAGATTGATAATGCATTTCATCCCTATGTCAGCCTAGCCCTGTCCTCAGAGATAGGAGAAAGCCAACAATGTGCACGTATAAAATATAGGATTCCTGGCTGATAGATCCATTCATCTCATGGGGGTTCTAGTTTAAAGTGGAAAAGGGAAAGTTTCTAATCTCTTACACACTGAAAGCCACAGCAGTCACAGATAAGCTGTCACTGGAGATGACCTTTTCTTTCTCACCAAAACTGACCAGGCCAGTTGGAACGGAACAGATCCAATTTTGTGGCTTACCTTTCCCCAGAATCATCCTGAATGAGGGATGATTTCCCCTTCTTGATGCACCATCAACTGCACTGTGTCACTATCAATATCAATTAAGGGTTGGCCAGAGCAAAAAGGGGACAGTCAGGTCAATCCTTGGAAAAGGATAATGCTCATGGCAGATGATGCTGAAATACTTATACAAAAATTCTTAAATTCTTATTTACAGATGCAGCCCACTGTGACTCCTGCCCTCAAGACAAATATCCCAACAAGGAGAAGGACCACTGCATTTCGAAGAAGATCCATTTCCTTGCCTATAAAGAGACCCTGGGATATGCTTTAGTTTCTCTGACTCTTTTCCTTTCTCTGATCACAACTGCTGTCCTGGTGATTTTCTGTAAACATCATGACACACCAATTGTCAAGGCCAACAACCGAAATCTCACTTACATCCTCCTGACCTCCCTCCTTCTTTGCTTCCTCTGCTCTTTCCTCTTCATTGGTCCACCTGGGAAACTCACTTGTCTCTTCCGACAAACTGCCTTTGCCATTCTCTTTTCCTTTGCAGTTTCCTCTGTGTTGGCAAAAACTGTCATGGTGGTTCTGGCCTTTATGGCTACAAAACCAGGGAATACAACAAAGAAACTCTTAGGAAAACCTCTGACCAATTCCATTGTCATAACCTGTCCTCTGATCCAAACAATTCTTTGTGCCATCTGGCTGATAACCTCTCCCCCATTTCCCAACATGGACTTCCACTCCTTGGAAGGAGAGATCATCTTGGAATGTCAGGAAGGCTCAGCTTCCATGTTTTACACAGTCCTGACTTACCTGGGTTTTCTGGCCCTCGTGAGTTTTATCATGGCCTTTCTGGCTAGGAGATTGCCTGACAGCTTTAATGAAGCCAAGTTCATTACTTTCAGCATGCTGGTCTTTTGCAGTGTTTGGATCACCTTCCTTCCCACCTACCTGAGCACCAAAGGGAAGTCCATGGTGGCTGTGGAGGTCTTCTCCATCTTGGCCTCTGGGGCTGGTGTCTTGGCTTGCATCTTTTCCCCCAAATGCTACATTATCCTATTCAGGCCTGAACTGAATTGTAAAGAGAATATAATGAGGCACAGAAATCCCTGATTGATATGGGGACAGAGAACTTTATTCTGACTTTGGGACATTTTAATATATGATGTTATTTTTGATGATCATGTATGTATTAATCAGCAACAACCACCATGCCTTTCAGTTTACTTAAGTACTAATTGTTCCCAGATGAGTCCCATGATCAGTTTAGAAAAAAATTGATATTAAAGATGTGGATATTAGTTTCCAGCATGATCATTTCTCACTTTATTTATTTTAATCATAAGAGTTTTTAAAACAATCTTGAGTTGTCTTTATTGTTAGTGTTTTTAAGTTTGATTGTTTGCACAGATTCCTGATATTGTGCTGAGTTCCTTACTAACTTTTCAATTTAATTGACTATTAGTGTATAGTAACTTTAAATAAGCCACAGTGTCTTACTCTCTATTGACATCCTAGACAAATATAGTTTATTATAAGAGGAGATCATGTGAAATAGATATTAATGGATATTTTCTAATCATCGGTATTGTTAATATTTTTTATCCATTCCCAATATTATGAAGAAGGATGGACAGAGGGATGGATAGAAGAAAGGGAGGGTGAATGTGTGAGAATAAATGGAATAAATCATGACTTGTTCAGTATTAAAAAGGGAGGAACAGACAATTATAGGTTGTTGTCTTGTTTTTTAATAACTTATAGATGTCAACTCATTAAACGTTTTGTATACACATTTTATAGTTGTCAGCAGAAAGAAGCGAGGAGTTTCAAAGAGAAGGCAGCAGTGTGGAATCAAAAGTACATTCCATTCATATTTTCTTCAGAGACTGATTAGATGACTAAAGCTTCTGCCGTGCTAAAATCTAACTGGAGAGCATGATTGATGACTCTTGGCTTTGGACATTTTTCATCTGATGATACACCCAGAGGGGTGGGGTGGGGGGAAAGCAGAATCAAGGGTGACAGTGAGTTACGTATCTCAGAGTTGGCTTCACCCAGAGTAATGCCAGAATGTTAACTTCTAATAAATCCTTTTATTTTTGGGAATGTGGTTCGAGGCTCATGATTTAATAGGAGTAACTGCTGGAATCCTGACAATATATAAAATGCAGAAAATGCTTATGCTATTTGGAAGACAAATGTCTGTGTACTTCTATATAGAGATGATGGTATGTTATCTAAGGACCCAAATCATTTCCAGCAATTTTCCATAGATTGGATACATGCAGACTTGTTTTATGTATTTGAAAGCCAATATATCGAACATCAAGATAATCATGTTTGGCAGAGAAATGGAGTGCCCGATAAAGGAGAATATTTGTTGCTCCATGTTGAAATGAGGGGTTGTTGGTGCTCCCTGAGCCTGGTTGATTTCATGCAGAAAATGTCATTATCCACACTAGGTAACCTCATTAGTGCTAGGGCTGATGAGGTAGCACTGATGATGTTGCCTAGTTTGGGTAATGAAATTTCTGCAAGAAAATAGCCAAACTCAGAGAGCATCATGTACCCCACAAATGGAATGAACATTTTATAAGGAGCCCTTGTCGAAGTGCTAAAGAACATCTAGAATAGAATAATAGAGTTGGAAGGGAGTTGGCGCTCTTCTAGTCCAACCCTCTTCATAGGCAGGAAACGCTACACCACTTCAGACAAATGGTTATCCAACATCTTCTTAAAAACTTCCAGTGTTGGAGCATTCACAACTTCTGGAGGCAATTTGTTCCAGTGATTAATTGATCTAACTGTTGGGAAATTTCTCCTTAGTTCTAAGTTGCTTTTCTTCTTGATTAGTTTTCACCCATTGCTTCTTGTCCTGACCTCAGGTGCATTGGAGAATAGCTTGACTCCCACTTCTTTGTGGCAGACCCTGAGATATTGGAACACTGCTATCATGTCTCTCCTTGTCCTTCTTTTCATTAAACTAGACATACCCAGTGTAAGGCATCCAGAAAGTATCCATGATATCAATCACTCCGAGACATTTTCTCTCCAATTGATTTATTAGGAAACAGATCTGGTACATCTAAGGCAATTTTCCAAAGTGAAAATATTTTCGCGCATTTCACAGAATACACCTTTTTCTCCTCCCACTTCTACACTTCATAAATCATGAGAACCAATTAACTGCAACTAGAATTTCTTAGTATGCCATACAGATGATGATGACCTTGAACTTTTCAACTCCTCCACCACCCCACTTTCCATTTTGTGGCAGCTGAATTTCAAAGGTGACAGGCATCCCCCCTTGAAAACTCCTCCTCCTAAAAGGGAAAAGAAACACAAAACAGATACAGGGGTTAATACATATCCTTAACCCCATCTCCCCCCACATGAGGACCTTTTGGTTTGTGGGGAAAATCCTCATGGTATTGGTTAACCAATTGATCTGCATGAACATCCCAACTCTTTACCCAACTAGCATCTGAGAGGGGGTATCCTTTCCATAAGATCAAATATTGCAATCGACCACGGTGTAATCTAGAATCAATAATTTTTTGAATTTCATAATGTTTTTCCCCCGTACCATTAACGGTTTAGGGGGAGCAATTGGCAGTAGTGTTATCATTGATGTAATCGCTGTTTTTAATAAACTACAATGCAACACTGGATGAATTTTCCCCAATAATTGAGGAAGACTTAATTGGACAGTGACTGGATTGATTATTTTTGAAATTGGGAAGGGACCCAAGAATTTTGGACCCAGGTTTTTACTGGACAGTTTCAACTTAAGATACTTGGTTGACAAATAAACTTTGTCCCCAACTTTAAAAGGCAGTTGAAGGGATCTATGTTTATCTACCTGTTTTTATAATTTTTTGCAGCTTCGGTCAAAGCTTTTTTTTGTATCTTCCCACCCTTTCTTTAATGAGTTCATCCATTCTGTGAGGGACATGGATGTGGGAGGTTGTCTAGGTAACTCTGGCATCGGGACAAAATCCATTCCAGTGTTGATTTGGAATGGAGTCAATCCTGTGCTGCTATGCACTGCATTATTGTAAGCAACTTCGGCAAAAGGTAATAACTCAGCCCAATTTTCTTGTTCATAATTTACATAGCATCTAATGTATTGTTCAGTCATGGCATTAGCCCTCTCTGCTGCTCCGCTCCTCTCAGCTGCAGGATGGAAAGCTGAGGATAATCCTTGAGAGGAACCAATGGATTTCAGAAATTCCATCCAAAATTTTGCGGTAAATTGTACCCCTCTATCTGATATTATTCTACGAAGTACTCCATGTAGTCTATAGATATGTTTCATGAACAGCTTTGGAAGTTTTTTCACAGATGGAAGTCCTTTGCAGGCTATAAAATGGGCCTGTTTAGATGATAAGTCAACTATAGTCCAAATGATTGTATTCCCTTCACTCTTAGGTAAATCAACAATAAAATCCATAGCAATCTCTTCCCAAGGTTGGGTTGGTTAAGCCACTTGTTGCAGGAGGCCAGAGGTTTTTCCAGTCCTGTGTTTCATTGTGGCACAAATTGAGCATCTTTTTACATAGTCCTTGATATCAGGTTTCATTTTTGGCCACCAGAACTGTCTTCTTAGCAAATGTAGAGTTTTTAGGAATTTGAAATGGCCTCCCAAATATGAGTCATGGCTACGCTTTAGTACCAATAGTCTTAGGGTTGTGGGTACATAAAGCTTAGTCCCTTAGTTCCAAGCTAGTCCATCATTCATTGTTAACTCTGTTTGATGGTCCAGGAACCAAGGATCGGTCAATAGGGCCATTTTCAATTCTGTGGTCAGCTTATCTTCCAGGCGTTTGGGTTTGTGGTTGGCTTGGGCTCAAGTGGTTACTTGGCCTGCCAATTGAGCTTCTGAAATTAAGGCTTGTATTATTTCCTCTCGGTGGCTGTCAAACTGAGGTTTTCTGGACAGGGCACCCACCAATACGTTTTTCCCTCCGGGGATATATTTAATGTTGAAGTTGAACCGCTTGATGTATTGGGCCCAGTGGACTTGTTTGGGAGATAATCTCCTAGGGGTCTTTAGAGCCTCACAGTTTCTGTGATCAGTCCATACTTCAAAGGGCTCCTGCACCCCTTCTAGGAAATGCCTCCAAGTCAATAAAGCCCATCGTACAGCAAATGCTTCTTTCTCCCAGACTGCCCACCTTCGCTTTGTGTCTGTCAGCTTTTTGGACACATATGTGCAAGGCATCAGTCAGTCTTGAGAGTCTTTTTGCAGCAAAATGGCTACCACTGCTACATCACTTGCATCTGTTTGGAAAATAAACAGCTTGGTCGTGTCTGGGTGTTGGAGTATGGGTTCAGCTGTGAAGAGGCATTTTAAAGTCTCGAAACCTTTTTGACAGTCCATAGTCCAAGCCAGAGGTTGACTTGGCTTTGGTTTGGTGGGTGACAGCCCCGTTTTTAATAGCTCCATTAACAGGAGGACAACTTCAGGAAAAGACAGAATGAATTGTCTATAGAAGTTGGCAAACCCCAAGAAACTTTGAAGTTGCTTTTGGGTTCTGGGTGTTTGCCAGTCCAGCACCACTTTCACCTTTCCAAGGTCCATTTCAATCCCCAGGTTGGATATTCAGTAGCCTAAAGAGTCAAGCGATTCTTTATGGAATTCCCATTTTGAGAGTTGCACATATAATTTGGCAGCTAGAAGCTTTTCTAGGACTTGTCGGACCAATTGAATAAGGTCTTCCATGGTTTCGCTGAAGATAAAGATTTACCAGGTATACTAGAACCCGCCCCCCCCGGTAAAGGTGCAGGTGTAGCACCTCATTGATGAGCTTCATAAACACTGCAGGAGCCACCTGAAGTCCAAAAGGCATGACTTTCAATTGGAAGCTACCCAGAGGGCAGTTAAAGGCTGTTTTCCACTCATCTCCCTCTTTGATGAGGACTCAGTAGTAAGCTTCCCTGAGATCTAGCTTGGTGAATAACTTGCCCTTTGACAGGTGGTTCAATAAGACTTTCATAAGGGGGAGAGTGTACATGTTTTTGACGCATATGCTGTTCACGCCTCTAAAGTCAACACACAATCTCAACCCGCCATCTTTCTCCTCCTTGAACAACATGGAGGCAGCTAATCTTGATTTGGCAGGCTCAATAAACTCTTGTTCCAAATTGCTGTCGATGTATTTCCTTAACTCAGTCATTTGAGCAGGTGTCATGGAATACATCTTTGGTTTTGGTAATTTAGCCCCGGGCTCTAATTCTATGGCACAATCAGTGGCTCAATGGGGAGATAAAACATTACTCTCTTCTTCACTGAATGCTTCAGCCAAGTCTTTGTATTGGTTGGGTACCTGGGGGTTATCTGAGAGAATGTGGGATGCTATGGAAGCTGGCTCAGGCTCTGGGTTCAGGCTGACTGGTGGTTTTGAAGTGGGCAGAAGAGGGGGCAATGGGCCCTATCCAATGAGGATTTTTCTGAATCCATCCTCCCATTTGATCATCAGGGCCCATTTGTCAAGCCAAGCAAGTCCCAATATGATTGATTCTGACATCTTGGGGGCTACTATTAAACTTATGAGTTCATGATCAGGCCCTAATTCCATCTTAATCAATTCTGTCATTTGGGTGGCTGGGGTCCCCCCAATTAAGGTTCCATCCACTTGCTCAAATTTGATTGGGCATTTTAGCGGGTTAGTCTTTATGCCCAATTGTTCAATGATAGGGAGTCCTATAAGACACTCAGAACACCCAGTATCAATGGCAGCTTCTAATTCTCTGGCCTCCCCCGTGTTTGGTACCACTAACTTTACCTTGACTGTAAAAGGTGGTTCTGCCCCAGGCACCTAATGGATCTGGAAAGGTTCCAGATGGAGCTTGGGATGTTTCCTGCCTCCCTTATCCACAGCTCGGTCGAGGCCCTGGTGGACGCTTGGCAACATGTGGCCTCCAGGGCTCTTGACTGAGTTGTACCTTTGCGACCTCTAACCCGCTGCAGATCCCGGTTGGTTCCCTGGTTTTCCGGGGAGCTCCGTGAGATGAAGTGCTGGAGAAGGGGCCTAGAGAGCAGTTGGAGGTCCAGTCAGTCCAAATCTGATCGAGTGCAGTTAAGATCTTTTATTAGATCTTACCTTGCGGCAATGCGAGCGGCAAAGTCTGCGTACTTCTCTGCTCTCATTGTGTCCACAGATAGTAGCCTGGCCGCCCTGTTTTGGGTCACCCACTCCCTCCTCAATCAGAGGATGGGGGGGACCCTTCGCAGGGACGGGCTGAGGAGTTTAGTCAACATCTGCTGGACAAGATTGCTCAGATCCGGGCCAGTCTGGACTCTGACCTGGCAGAGACTGACGGGGGGATGCGACAGGTCTTGGGGATACCATCTGGGAAGAGTTTGAGCCTGTGACTTTGGATGAAGTGGATGGGATCATGAGGAAGCTGAGTGCCACCACGTGTTTATTGGACTTGTGTCCCTCCTGGCTGGTTTATGCCGCTCGGGAGGTCACATGAGGCTGGCTCCAGGCAGTGGTCAATGCTTCATTGAGTGAGGGATGCTTCCCCTCTGCCTTGAAGGAGGCGGGGGTGAAGCCCCTTCTCAAGAAGCCTGCCTTGGACCCGGCTATTTTGAACAACTTTCGTCCCATCTCCAACCTTCGCTTTGTGGCGAAGGTTGTTGAGAGGTTGTGGTGGCCCAGCAGCTCCCGTTGTTCCTAGAGGAAGCTGACTACCTGGATCCGTATCACTCTGTATCAATCGAGTTTCAGGCCTGGACACAGCATGGAGACAGCATTGGTCACGTTGGTGGATGATCTCTGGAGGGCTCAGGATAGAGGTTACTCCTCTGTCCTTGTCCTATTAGATCTCTCAGTGACTTTCGATACCATCGACCATGGTATCTTACTGCGGTGTCTCCGGGGGTTGGGGGTGAGAGGCACTGTTTTACAGTGGTTCTCCTCCTACCTCTTGGGTCATTCACAGTCAGTGTTGGCAGGAGGATTGAGGTCAACTCCAAAGCCGCTCACTTGTGCGGCGCCTCAGGGGTCAGTCCTCTCACCCCTCCTCTTCAACATCTATATGAAGCTGCTGGGTGAGATTATCCATGGTTTTGGGGTGAGGTATCATCAGTATGCTGATGATACCCAACTTTTTATCTCCACCCCGAACCAACCCAGAAATGCTCTCGACGTGATGTCCCGGAGCCTGGAAGTGGTATGGGTCTGGATGGGAAGGAACAGACTTCAGCTCAACCCGGCCAAGATCGAGTGGTTGTATGTACTGGCATCTCAGATTGTCCAGGATGTTCAAGCTTTGGTCATGGGGGGAGAGGTGTTATCCCCGTGGAAAGGGTACACAATTGGCATCCTCCTGGACGCACAGATCAATTTGGAAGTTCAGGTAGGAGCTGTGGCCAGGGGGGCTATTGCACAGGTTTGCCTGGTGCACCAGTTGCGCCCCTATCTGGACCGAGATGCCCTGCGTACGGTTACTTGTGCGCTCGTTACCTCCCGTGTAGACTACTGCAATGCTCTCTACATGGCACTTCCCTTGAGGACCTCTCAGAGGCTTCAGCTGGTGCAGAATGCAGCCGTGTGGGTTGTGATGGGAGTGTCCTGATACTCCTATATTACACCCCTCCTGCGTGAGCTGCACTGGTTACTGATTGCCCTCTGAGTGAGATTCAAGGTGTTAGTAATCATCTATAAGTCCCTTCATGGCTTGGGTCTGGGGTATTTGTGGGAGCACCTGCTGCCGGCATCAGTTTCCCATCACCCCATGCACTCCCACAGGCAGGGTCTCCTCAGGGTGCCGTCGGCCAGACAGTGTCGGCTGGTGACCCCCAGGGGGAGAGCCTTTTCTGTGGGTGCACCCACCCTTTAGAACCAACTACCCGTGGAGCTTCAATTGGCTCCTGACATTCGATCCTTCTATCATGACCTAAAAACATGGCTTTTTCGATCGGCCAATCTGGACTGAACGGGGTTTTAATTATTTTAATTGTTTGTGGGTTTTAATTATTTTAATGTGTAATTGGGGTTTTGTTCTTGTTTAATAATTTTTTAAATTTTGGACTCTGGTGTTTTATTGTTGTAAACCTCCCTGAGTCCTTTGGGAGATAGGGCGGCATAGAAATCCCATAATTAATTTAAATTCAATTCAATTAAAAGGTATGATGGGATCACTCACCATTGGGTAGTCTTTGCAGGTTGGTTTCTCGGTGACTTGGTGTTGGTCTGGTGGTCCGCTGCTCCCACCTGCACAGAGGAGGCTTTCCCAGCTGTGTTTGGTGAACCCACCAAAGACCAGAGGTCTTCCCTGATTCTTCTGACCTCTAATAGCTGGTTATGATTTTGACTGTGGTGCTTGTGGTACAGGAGCAGAGGCCAGACAGTCTGCTGCTCTATGGCCAGCTTGGCCACAGCGGTAACATTTCAGCCCTCTGGTGGATCAGGTACGAGCAGTTTTGGCTGGTCTGGTAGGCAGTCTCCTAGCCACAGTTCTCTTTGGTGCGGCCGCCTGAAGGGGTTTCCTGTGTGGGTTAATGCTGCGATCTAAGCTGAGGGAGGTGGTATACCACGCTTGTAAGGTCTCTGAGATTCCCCGAATTTTACAGGCCTTCTTTACTTCTGAGTCAATGGCATTTTTAAAGTAGTATAAAGTCATTCTTTCAGGCCAATCCATGAGGTGGCTTGCAACCCTTCTAAAATCCCAAAAAAATTCTGACAAGGGTCGCTTGCCTTGCCTCATTTCCATTAAATTATCTTCATTTTCTGCTACCCTGTCTGGATTTTCAAATCTGAGTCTTAATAATTGAATAAATCCATTTACATCATGTAATTCGGGGGCTTGTTCATTGTGTAGTTGGGCCACCCAGTCTGAAGCATCTCCTTCATTCATCCCATCTGTTATATCCATAACCAAATCGTGCTCTGTGGCATATTGATCTCCAAATTGTTCTATATGGGATCAGATTCGAGTGAGGAAGTAATTGAAATGTTCATGGGAGCCATCAAATATGGCCTTAAAGGGTATTTGGTCTGGCCTAGGTCGTGGTTGGGGAGGTGGCACATACCAGCCCCTGCAGGTTGAACTGGAATGAAAGGAACCGGCCTGGTGGTGTACATAGGCTGGGTGGGCCCCCTGAAGCCTGGCTGGATGGTGCCTCCATGGAATAGGGGTCACTGTGGCCTTGCTACAGGTTGGGGTTGCATTTGTGGTTGCCAGGAGTAAGATGGGTGTGGCCTGGTTCCCTGGTCTGGTGGAGGGAAAGTGGCTGCTGTCTGCTGTCTGGGCAAATCCCCTTCAGACCAGGACTTTGTTGGTGCTGGCTTCCATTGGCACTGAATCCACCCTTGGCCTGGACAAAATCCCCACCCTGGAGGGATACTTTCTGCAGGAGGTAATCTTCCTTCTGGGAAATGAGGGGATTGCGTCGGAGGCTGCAACATACCTCTATCATTCGATGTTTTGTGCTGAGCCTCTCCAACCGGCATCTGTGTAATCTCCTCATCCCTCATGATACTTGGATAAGTGAAAATGGGTTGTCTCAGGGTCCCACTCATACAAAAAGGCTGTTGTGGTAAATCTGCCATTGATGGACTCCCAGAATAAATCTTGGGGGTGTCTTCTTGAGAGAATTCCAACTCAAATTGTCTCTCTTCCCTCCAATCTGGTATAACAGCCATATGCCAGGGGCTAGATAAAGATTTCTCTTCAGACAGCTCGGTTACATCTGGTTTATAACAACTTTTTGAGTTGAAAGGCTTTGGTATAGCTCCCAAATATCTTTCTTCTACTGCCATTCTGAAAGCATCCATCATTTCCTCCAAAGCAGGGCTGGCAGATCCAGTTAATGTTCCGGATGGAGGACTCTCACAAGCTCCCTCTTGCACATTTCCACTAGGGGCAGGATCTGTCAAATTATCTTGCCTTGCCTTGAAATGAATCATTCTTGGCTTTCTTGAGACTTGGCTGTCCTCACTTTTCTCTTTGCTCGTGCCTGCAATTCCGCTTCTGCACAAATCTTGATTTCTGATATAGGAAGGACAAGAATGACTGGGCTGCCTCTCCTGCTGCTGCTCTTTTGCCTTTTGCATCCAACTACTGCTGAGAGGAAGCAAACCGTATGCGTGTTGAGGAATTTGTTGGAGCCTCACGGAAAACACAACTATTACAGACCTGGTGATCTCATTATTGGTGGGAATTTACCCTTGGGAACTGTTATGTCCTCCAGCATCCCACATTTTCAGATGGAACCATTCCAGCTTAGTGCAAGTATTTTGTAAGTTTTACCTGGCAGGGAAAGATGCATTAATTTTTTGCTGTGTTCAGGATTCAGGGATTCCTTTCAAAAACTCTTGTCCTACTATTCTAATATCCTTGTGCAGTTCTTGTCTTCGATCATAAAACAGGCTAGTATTCTCAATCATTCTAGAAATCAATATCAGGAAGATGATAGACCACATTAAAAGTGAGGAAGGAACAACAAATTTGAAACTGTGCTGGCCTTAAAAAAGTTAACGTAATGTTCAATTAGACAGAAAAATGTAGTAGAAATCTCAAAGAAAAGCTTAAAAATTTGTCATTTATGGTAGTGTAATATGGTCTGTTTTGTATTGTGGTGACCAGTTCTGGTCATCACAGTACAAAAAAGATTTTGAGACTCTGGAAAGCATGCAGGCAAGAGCCACAAAGATGATTAGGGGACTGTAGGCTAAACTTATTAAAGGACAGATACAGGAGTTAGGTTGTGTCTAGTCTAAGGAAAAGAGGGAATAAGGGGACATGATTGTACTTTTGTAATATTTGAGGGGCTCCTACAAAGACAAAGGGGTCAAACTATTTTCCAAAGCACCGAGATGGGAGACAATGGTTGGAAATTAACAAGGAGATAAGCAAAGTACAATTAAGGTGAAATTTCCTAATGGCGAGAGCAATTAACCAATGGCACAGCTTGGCTTTCTCCTTTGTCACTGGGCCATACAATTTTAATCAAAAGGCATCTATGGAAAAAAAAATCTCAATGAAACCAGGGACTTGCTATTCCAAACAACATCAAAAATAGGCAAATTTAAACCACACATATATACATATTTCTCTGTAATGTTCCCTATGTTTTCCTTACTATAGACCCATAAGCATGAAATATCAGCAGTTCTTTGCCTTAGAATTTGCTATCACAGAGATCAACAAAGATTTGGTTCTCCTCCCCAACATCACACTTGGCTTCCAGATTTGTGACAATTTTCAGATTGAGATGTGGATTTCTTTAATCAGCGTCTCCTTTCTCTCCACAAGAGGCCAAATGGTTCCAGGTTATAAATGCAACAGGCAGAACCCCCTGTTCTCTGTCGTTGGAGGTGATAACCCCAAATCCTCAAGGCAGATGGCCTCCATCTTCAACATCTACAAGGTCCCACAGGTAAGGGGGCTCCATTGCTTACAGTAAAGAGTAGACAAATAACTCACTCAGAAGTCAAGGATGAAAATGAAGTTCTTCAAGGGGATATTCTATAGTTCAATTCATTTTTTAATCTTATGTTTCAATATATGTTTTTATATAAACTCAAAAAAAGATAATGAAATAATTCTAAAATGCTGTATTTGCCTAGAAGAATTAATTTCTTTCATAAAAGTTTACCCACCATTTCATTGTAATTTGTTAACTGCATCAAGTTAACAATTTCTTGGCTTCTAACATCTCACAACCAGACAAAATATGTCACTAGCAGCTTTTCCCTAGGAAGAGAAGAAGAATAAGCTTACTATAATCAATGTGAGACTGCCTGACTGATAGGTAAAAAACAGCATGTGATGTTACCCACTAAATTCCACATGAAACTTTACTTTTTCCTTGAAAGGGGATTCTCCCTTTCTCCAGCTTGGTGTTGGCTTTGAGTTTCCTCAGGAATACAGACCAGTTTATCCTTCCTTCTTCCGGATTAATCCCAGTGACTTTCCTGAGTGTGTGGGTTTAGTCCAGCTCCTCCTATATTTCCAGTGGAACTGGGTTGGTCTTGTGACTTCCGAAGATGACAGTGGAGAATATTTCATCTCATCTCTGATGCCAATGCTGAAGGAGAAGGAGATCTGCCTGGCCTTCAATGAAAGAATTTCTGATGGATTTAATGTTGTATTAAATAAATTCATGTACAACATTTTGTTGAAAGCTGAAGTTATTATTCTGTTTGGAGACTCCACTGATATGGCAAAATTTTTGACAGTTCTGAATGAGTGTGTAAATTATAGAAAGATACAGAATGTTTGGATCCTAACATCTCATTGGAAATTTACTCTGGAAGGAGATATTTTTGAAGGTGTAAAGACTTTGCATGGGGCTTTGCAGTTTAGGGACAGCACTGGTGATGTCTCAGCATTCAGCCACTTCCTACTATCTTTAGAACAGTTGATTAAAGAAGGGGACGTCTTTCTCCTGAATTGGTAGGAAATACTCTTTGATTGCAGTATTCCCAGGCCAGGCAGGGTGCCTCCAGAATGGGAACCACAATGTATAGGAAAGGAGAATTTACAGGATATTCCAGATTTTATTTTTGAAATGAACATGGCAGGTGAAATTTACAATGTCTACAATGCCATTTATGCTGTGGCACATGCATTGCATGCCATTTATGGACCAGGAGAACAACCTGCTATGCTGATGCGTGAAAAGAGGATCTCAAATGTGGAGCCGTGGCAGGTAATCTCTGTGATATTTTATCCAGTCCATAGATTGATAGAGTTGAACCTCCTCATATGCCTTTCTTCATATCATATCAAGGGATATCATATCATGGCATCTCTCAAAAGATTAAAACAACAATTGCTTCAAAATCAATAATATGAATTAAATATAATGTTTTGTTGAAAGATGGGGCAAAAGGAAAGTAACCTAAATCAGTTGTACATAATATCCATAGCGGAAATATCTTCATATATGGTCCTGAAACATCTTCAACAGTTCCCTGAGTATCAGGAGGTGACAAAGAAGGAGGGTGTCATCTTGGAACAAAATGGTAATCTGGGTGCATTTGTGCAACATGCAACATGCTTCAGGAGGACTGTTGAAGTCCTAATGAGAATATCTGCAGAACCTCATTTTCCTGAGCATGTAGCCTGAATCCAAAGTGTAAAATGACACCCAGCTCAATTCATTTTCATCCTCTTTTACGTTTCTAAGAATTAGCATTGTGTGTGACTCCACCCCATATGTTTAGTTTGCTATTTCTTGTAGTGTTCAGCTGCTTAACAGAGTAACCAAATTGGACAGGACCTTGGAGGTCTTCTAATAAAAGCCCCTACTCAAGCAGCAAGCCCTATACCATTTCAGACAAAAGTTGTCCAATCTCTTCTTAAAAACTTACAGTGATGGAGACCTACAACTTCTGGAAGCAAGTCATCCCCGTCATCTGGTTAAAACTGGAGTTGTGAAAGCCAAAATACAAATACCCTGTGATAAAGACAATCTTTTGTATTGTTGAGAATTGAGTCAAATATTTGATGTTACCCCTGATTGCTCAAATCTTAAACAAGGGAGAAACGGTAGCTTTTTAGAAATACACGTTTCCTAAGATGATGGCCATCACAAAATGATAGAAGCCACGATGTTTCATTTCTGTCTTTCTGCTAATTGTTCCAATTTCTGAAGGCCTCTTTTCTTTTAGATACTTGCCAATTTGAGGACTGTCCACTTCAACAACAGTGCTGGAGATGAAGTCTCCTTCTCACAAAATGGACTGAGAACCGCTCGTTATGATATTGTTAACTGGGTTGTCCACCCCAATAAGTCTTTAGTGTCTGTGAAAGTTGGGCAAAAGGATCCCAGGGCTGCCCCAGGTCAGGATTTCACCATTAACTCTGATGCGATCATCTGGGCCTCAAAGGTGAGTTGGAAGGAAATGTTGTAAACTTAGTAAAAGAATCCATCTTTCTCTTAGGGATGCTGAACGTCTTTCTAAGGTGAAAACATTTGAGGTTAACAAATTTTATGACTAATTTCTGAAAAGTCTAACGGTGGATGGAAATTCTGCTTGAAACCAGGATGCTGTTAGATCAAGCTATGATTTCCATGGACTGTTCTTGTTCAGTTGGATTGTCATTCTTTCTTTTAGAGAAACAGTAGCTCAATGTATCAACTCTGAAGTTCAAGATCCAAACTTTAGCATCCATTGGTGATTCACTAGTGTCACTGATTCCCCCAGGAGCTTTTCCTTACTCTTCCTTCTTTCCCTTAGACCTTGGTGTTCAATTTCTTATGCTGACATTCTCAACAGAAAAATAAGAATGTGGAAATGAATAAATGAATTGTGTTCATTGCACAGGACACCTCAAACATTTCTCTTTTTTACTTTTAGACAGTGCCCTTTGCCAGGTGTGGCAAGAAGAGGTGCCAGGCAGGAGAGAGGAGAAGAGTTCCAGAGGGCAAGCCAGTTTGCTGCTACCAATGTGCCCCTTGTCCAGAAGGAACCATCTCAAATCAGATAGGTGGAGCACTTTTTCAAATGCAGATCTTTCAGGATCTAGGGAATTATTGAGCAGATAAAGCTGCTGATTTTGTCATAGTTGTTTACACTACATCAGAGCATTCATACTTTTCAGCAGAAACTTTCAATTTATGGATCTGAGCTGTCCTGCCCCAAAAGGCTGTTTCCCTGCTCCTCAGGATAGTTTTAGGATAGTTTTAGAATACAGTGGATGGATCCCCTACTAGCTTTACCAATTGTCGCATCCCATCAGTAAAACCCTCTGCCAATTGTCTGAAAGAGTGACTTATGAGAGTCAAGCTTTAGCACTCATTCTTTAGGGGTCCTTCTTCTGTCAGAATCTTCTGTCTCCAACAGAATCGATACACCTTTTAGAGTAAAAGGAGATCCAACCTGCTATGACTTCTATCTGCCAAGAGTTACCTTATAAATGAGAGGAGGCATATAATGTATAATAATTAATAATAACCCTTAATAAATAATAATAACCTTTCCCTGAAAAAATAATGGCTGAATGGGAAGATTTGAAGTAGAAAACTGAGGTGCTGAACAGGTCAAATATGAGGAAATCAGGAAATTTAGGCAGTTCAAATGAATATAAACATTTATTGCAATCTTAAGATCCATTCAAGAATCTGAACTACTAACAGTCAAAGTAAATTGGTGGTGAATAAGAGTCAGTGAAATTCAAGGTGGGCTACATTTAGATGTCTTCTAGGTGTGAAGTAGAGTGGGTACTCAGCAGGTTCTTACCAGTTATGGAGAACCGGTATCAGAAATTTTGAGTAGTTCAGAGAACCGACAAATACCACCTCTGACTGACCTTGCCCCCATCAATTCTCTGCCTCCCGAGTCCCAGCTGATTGTCTGGGTCTTCTTTTGTGGCCCTGCACTGGAGAACTGAGCTGGAAAGCAGGTTAGTGGGGTGGGAGGGAATGGGATTTTGCCGTAACCTTCCCATGCCATGCCCACCAAGCATGCCCTCAGAACCGATAGTAAACTTTTTTGAATACTACCACTAGGGTGAAGGGACTCAAGACTGATAATGCATTTCATCCCTATGTCAGCCTAGTCCTCTCCTCAGAGCCAGAGGAAAACCAACAACGTGCACGTATAAAATATAGGAATCCTGGCTGATAGATCCATTCATCTTCTGGGGGTTCCAGTTTAAAGTGTAAAATGGAAAGTTTCCAATCTCTCACACACTGAAAGCCACAGCAGTCACAAGTTAGCAGTGACTGGAGATGGCCTTTTCTTTCTCACCAAAATTGACCAGGCCAGTTGGAACTGAACTTATCCAATTTTCTGGCTTACCTTTCCCAAGAATCATTCTGAATGAAGGATGATTTCCCCTTCTTGATGCACCATCAACTTCACTGTGTCACTATCAATAACAATTATGGATTGGCCAGAGCAAAAAGGGGACAGTCATGTCAATCCTTGGAAAAGGATAATGCTCATGGCAGATGATGCTGAAATCCTTATACAAAAATTCTGACATTCTTATTTACAGATGCAGCCCACTGTGACACCTGCCCTGAAGACCAATATCCCAACAAGGAGAAGGACCACTGCGTTGCCAAAAAGATCCATTTCCTTGCCTATAAAGAGACCCTGGGATATGCTTTAGTTTCTCTGGCTCTTTTCCTGTCTC
This sequence comes from Naja naja, assembly GCA_009733165.1. Classification (NCBI taxonomy): domain Eukaryota; kingdom Metazoa; phylum Chordata; class Lepidosauria; order Squamata; family Elapidae; genus Naja; species Naja naja. The sequence continues at coordinate 369,651,989 of CM019148.1, forward strand.
TGATTACAACTGCTGTTGTGATAATTTTCTGTAAACATCATGACACACCAATCGTCAAGGCCAACAACCGAAATCTCACTTACATCCTCCTGACCTCCCTCCTTCTTTGCTTCCTCTGCTCTTTCCTCTTCATTGGTCCACCTGGGAAACTCACTTGTCTCTTCCAACAAACTGCCTTTGCCATTCTCTTTTCCTTTGCAGTTTCCTCTGTGTTGGCAAAAACTGTCATGGTGGTTCTGGCCTTTATGGCTACAAAACCAGGGAATAGAACAAAGAAACTCTTAGGAAAACCTCTGACCAATTCCATTGTCATGGCCTGTCCCTTGGTCCAAGCAATTCTTTGTGCCATCTGGCTGATAACCTCTCCCCCATTTCCCAACATGGACTTCCACTCCTTGGAAGGAGAGATCATCTTGGAATGTCAGGAAGGCTCAGCATCCATGTTTTACACAGTCCTGTCTTACCTGGGTTTTCTGGCCCTCATGAGTTTTATCATGGCCTTTCTGGCTAGGAAATTGCCTGACAGCTTTAATGAAGCCAAGTTCATTACTTTCAGCATGCTGGTGTTTTGCAGTGTTTGGATCACCTTCCTCCCCACCTACCTGAGCACCAAAGGGAAGTCCATGGTGGCTGTGGAGGTCTTCTCCATCTTGGCCTCTGGGGCTGGTGTCTTGGCTTGCATCTTTTCCCCCAAATGCTACATTATCCTATTCAGGCCTGAACTGAATTGTAAAGAGAATATAATGAGGCACAGAAATCCCTGATTGAGAGAACTTTATTCTGACTTTGGGACATTTTAATATATGATGTTATTTTTGATGAAAATGTATCTATTAATCAGCAACAACCACCATGCCTTTCAGTTTACTTAAGTACTAATTGTTCCCAGATGAGTCCCATGATCAGTTTAGAAAAAAATTGATATTAAAGATGTGGATATTAGTTTCCAGCATGATCATTTCTCACTTTATTTGTATTAATCATAAGACTTTTTAAAACAATCTTGAGTTGTCTTTATTGTAAGTGTTTTTAAGCTTGATTGTTTGCACAGATTCCTGATATTGTGCTGAGTTCCCTACTAACTTTTCAATTTAATTGACTATTAGTGTATAGTAACTTTAAATAAGCCACAGTGTCTTACTCTCTATTGACATCCTAGACAAATATAGTTTATTATAAGAGGAGATCATGTGAAATAGATATTAATGGATATTTTCTAATCATCGGTATTGTTAATATTTTTTATCCATTCCCAATATTATGAAGAAGGATGGACAGAGGGATGGATAGAAGAAAGGGAGGGTGAATGTGTGAGAATAAATGGAATAAATCATGACTTGTTCAGTATTAAAAAGGGAGGAACAGACAATTATAGGTTGTTGTCTTGTTTTTTAAGAATTTGTAGATGTCAACTCATTAAACATTTTGTATACACATTTTATAGTTGTCAGCAGAAAGAAGCGAGGAGTTTCAAAGAGAAGGCAGCAGTGTGAAATTGAAAGTACTTTCCATTCATATTTTCTTCAGAGACTGATTAGATGACTAAAGCTTCTGCCGTGCTTAAATCTAATTGGAGAACATGATTGATGACTCTTGGCTTTGAATGTGTTTTGTTGGATGATACACCCAGAGGGGTGGGGAAAGTAGGATCAAGGGTGACACTGAATTATGTATCTCAGAGTTGGCTACTCCCAGGCTAATGCCGGAATGTTAACTTCTAATAAATCCTTTTTAGTTTTGGGAATGTGGCTTGAGGCTCATGATTTAAATGGAGTAACTGCCATAATCCTGACAATAGATAAAATTACAGAAAATGCTTAGACACTGACTGTTTGGGAAGGCAAATGTCTGTGTACTTCTATATAAATATGATGGTATGTTATGTAAGAACCCAAATAATTTCCAGCAATTTTCCATAGATTGGATACATGCAGACTTGTTTTATGTATTTGAAAGCCAATGCTTCAAATATTAAGATAATCATGATTGGAAGAGAAATGGAGTGTCCAATAAAGGAGAATATTTGTAGCTCTGTGTTGAAATGAGGGGTTCTTGGTGCTCCCTGAGCTTGGTTGATTTCATGCATAAAATGTCATCATCCAAACTAGGTAACATCATTAGTGCTAGGGCTGATGAGGTAGCATTGATGATGTTAACTAGTTTGGGTAATGAAATGTCTGCAAAAAGATAGCCAAGCTCAGAGAGCACCATGCACCCCACAAATGGAATGACCAATTTATAAGAAGTGCTTGTCGAAGAGCTGAAGAACATCTAGAATAGAATAATAGAGTTGGAAGGGACCTTGGAGGTCTTCTAGTCCAACCCCCTGCTTAGGCAGGACTTCAGACAAATGGTTATCCAACATCTTCTTAAAAACTACCAGTGTTGGAGCATTCATAACTACTGGATGCAAGCTGTTCCAGTGATTAATTGATCTAACTCTCAGGAAATTTCTCCTTAGTTCTAAGTTGCTTCTCTCCTGGATTAGTTTCCACGCATTGCTTCTTGTCCTGCCCTCAGGTGCTTTGGAGAATAGCTTGACTCCCACTTCTTTGTGGCAGACCCTGAGATACTGGAACACTGCCATCATGTCTCTTCTAGGCCTTCTTTTCATTAATCTAGACATACCCTACTCCTGCAACTATTCCTCATATGCTTTAGTCTCCAGTCCCCTAATCATCTTTGTTCCTCTTCTCTGCACCCTTTCTAGAATCCCAATATCTTTTTTACATCGTAGCAACCAAAACTGAATGCAGACCAAAACTGAATGACCAATTCTATTCTCAATGTCTCCCTACAAAAATACAGTCTAATAGTAGGTGTGTGATGACCCAGGGTGGGATACAAAACAAACACAGTCACAGAAAGCAGGTGAAGCCCCTTTTATTTCTTCACTTTGCTTCCAAGCTCCAAATATCTTTGATGGATGACAAAAAAACTCCCACACAAACAGTTACACAAAGAAGGAAAAAAGCAACAGAAACCAGGCAAGATACGTGCTGAAGGATGTCTACATATAACACACACTGGGAAGGATGCCAAACTCAGAGAGGAACTATAAACTAGAGATATTTACATGCTTTGTTTCCAGCATTTGCCAGTACACAGGTCCAAAGTCTTATTCAGTTGTCACTCCTGCAGCCCATGAAGAGGATCAAGGCACTCACCTCCCGAGGAAACCACATCTGTCTCTTATCCTCTCCTCCCTGCGTGCCCTAGGATGGATAGGGGATGGGTCTAGGTCCTCCTCTGACTGCTCAGCCAGCCTCTGCCCGGTTCTCAAGAACTGGTCAGAACCTGCTGAGTACCACCTCTGGGGCCGAGCTATTTTCCAAGGCAACTGAAAGCCAGGATGATGAGGGGACTGGAGACTAAAACATACAATGAACGGTTACAGGAACTGGGCCTGGTTAGTCTAGGGAAGAGAAGGATCAGGGGAGACATCAAAGCAATCTTCCAATAGTTGAGGAGGGACTGCCCCAGAGAGGAAGGCATCAATCTATTTCGCAAGGCAATCGAAGGCCAGACAAGGAATAATGGATGGAAACTGATCAAGGAGAGATTCAACCTAGAAATAAGGAGACATTTTCTGACAGGAAGAACAATCAACTAATGGAACAGAAGTTGCCTTCAGACGTTGTGGGAGCGCCATCACTTGAGACTTTCAAGAAGAGACTGGACTTCCATTGGTCAGTAATGGTATAGGGTCTCCTGCTTGGATGGGGGGGGGGTTGGAGTAGATGATCTCCAACTTTGTTAGTCTGAAATCTTGAGTACCCCACCCTCTATTTTTAAAAGTCATAGGAGAAATGAAATTGTATATCATCCCTAACCATGTAGGAGTAAATAAACAGTTCTTTCACACACACACCTGCATTATTGATCACTTTCACAAGGCTATAACTGATCACCATGCTTAGCCCTCCCTCTATCTGAACAAACTCTGGCATAGGCCAGACTCCATCCTGGTTGCTGGTGCTCCATTTCAGGTAGGCCAAATACCCTGACCTGCATGTTGACCCTCAAGTCCATCTGCTCCTAGAATCAACAAGGCACACAAACATATTTTCCCTTTCTGGTGTCTCAAGAGTATTGCTCAGTGGGTAGGACAATTGCTTTTCCTTGCAATTATCAGAAGGTAATTCTTAATGTATACCCCATAGATTTCAAACCCTCACGTCTTCCAAGAAAGAACTTGCTTAAGTGAAACAAGGTCTTGAACTCTCCCAAAGGGTCTGGAGATGTCACCTTAGTCTGTTTTGCAAAGAAGTAATTTCTTGTGATCCATAAAACTTAACTGGTCTCCATTTTGTCTTCAGTAACGACTCAAACTAGGTAAGAGAAAGCACACTTGATATTAGAGCCTACTTCTTTTGTGCTATTTTTTAAAACCATGATGTAGGAAGGAAGGTGAGAATAGTGAATGGGTTGCTTCTCTTCCTCCTCCTCCTCCTCCTCCTCCTCCTCCTCCTCCTCCTCCTCTTCCTCTTTTGGCTCCTGCCTTCAATAACTCACAAGATAATGCAAACTGTATGTGTTGCGAGGAACCCCCTGCGGACTGTGGAGGGCTACTACAGGCCTGGAGATCTCATTATTGGAGGGAATTTGCTCCTGGAAAAATTTGTTCTCTCTGCAATGATGAAGTTTGACCGTAAGCCATCAAAGGCAACAATTTCAAGAAGGTATGTTTTACCTAAGGGATGTGGTGGCTCAGTGGCTAAGACGCTGAGCTTGTTGATTAGAAAGGCCAGCAGTTCAGCATTCAAATTCCCAGCACCACATAACGGAGTGAGGGCCCATTACTTGTCCCAGCTTCTGCCAACCTAGCACTTCAAAAGCATGTAAAAATGCAAATAGAAAAATAGGGACCACTTTGGTGGGAAGGTAACAGCGTTCCATGCACCTTCGACATTTAGTCACGCCGGCCACATGACCACGAAGACATCTTTGGACAGCCCTCTTCAGCTTTGTAATGAAGATGAGAACCTTCCCTTAGAGCCAGAAATGACTAGCATGTATGTGTGAGGGGAAACTTTACCTTATGTTTTACCTGGAAGGGAATGGATTAGAACAGGGGTGTCAAATTCATGTCATGACGTGATGTATTGGGACTTATTTCCCCTTTGCTAAACTGGGGGTGGGCATAGCCAGCATGTGATGCATATGGCCCGTGGGCTGTGAGTTTGACACCCCTGGAACAGAAGATGTTCTTCTTTGTCTGGGATTCAGTGTCACTTTTCAAAAAGTTTCTTGTTCTGGTTGCACTTCTAAGGTGCAGAAACTTTGATGATTTCCTAGATGAAGAACCATGCTCATAAAATAGACTAGAATATTCCAGTTCAATCAGGAACTAAACAAATAGCATAAAAAGTGATCAAGGGGCACATGTTAGAAACTCTGGTGGCTTAGTGAAAAAGTTGACTTGCTCTCTTTGAAATGATAGAATTTGACTGCAAGCCATCAGAGAAAAGCTTTACCAAGAAGGTATGTTTCACTTGGAAGGGAATGAATTAAAAGAGTTTCTGCTTTTGTTTAGAATTCAGGGAACTCCTTTCAGAAATTTTTGTTCTAGTGATACGGCAAGGTCTGGTGTAGTTCAGAAACTTTGGTGTTTTCCTAGATAAAGAACCGTGCTCATAAAATAGATTAAAATATTCCAGTTTAATCAGGGATGAAATAAACAGCATAAAGAGTGACCAAGGGGTAAGTATTAGAAACTGTGGTGGGTTAGTGAAGAAGTTGGCTTATGATATTAATTTGGACAGAAAGTCATGGTGAAAAACTCAAAGAGAAAGTTAATCCACTCACAATGTGGAGGTTTTGACCCTTTGGGGGGGCAGTTTTTATTATGGTTTTTATTATGTATTTATGTAATTATATTTCAATGGGGCTTGTTAGTTTAATTCATTTTTAATTATTTATTGTTCTTGTTGTTTTAGTTGTGAGCCTCCCCGAGTCTTCGGAGATGGGGTGGCATACAAGTCTCATTAATAAATAAATAAATAAATAAATAATAAAAAGTCAATGGAATCATTTGTGTGTGTGTGTGTGTGTGTTTTGTAATGGCCTTTAGCAGAACTAACTTCTGGCCTCCAGTGGAGTATCGTGAATAGCTGTGGTTCCCAGAGCTGAAACAGCCTTCAAAAGGACAATCAAACTGCATGTTATGTATGCAGGTTTGAATGTCATTGGTTTAGTTTGAACTGTTCTTGTAAAATGTCAAATATGATTGGTTTAAAAAGTGTGGGAAAACCCTGCACTCTGATTGGCTGGCAACTGCGGCTGCTGGCTATAAGTAGCAGCCGCAGCCCAGCCAAATCGGGTCCATTCTAAGCTGTAGTCACTAGTAAACTCTTCACTGAAGCTCTTCGTGTCTGACTCTTCATGCAAACTTAACACTGGCAACGAAGGTGGGATTCCCCTGAAGAGAAGACAATGCGGAAGACAAGCAGAAGAGCAAGATGGCTGCACTGAACACCCCCCCAGCCCCGTTCGATCCGACAGCAGAAGACTGGGAGTCGTATGCAGATCGCTTCCAAATATATTTGGAAGGAAACGATCTTGCCGACATTTCCGAGAAGCGGAAGAGGGCGGTATTTCTCACCCATTGCGGTCCGGCAGTTTTCAAGATGGCGAAGGCATTGGCAGGACCTGCAGACATGAAGGTAATGGACTGGCCTGATTTAGAAAAGCTTTTAAGAGCCCATTACGCCCCACAAGTATCGTGCCTCATTAAGAGACATGAGTTTTACTGTCGGGATCAAGGGGAAAGCGAAAACGTTAACGACTTCATGGCAAGTTTAAGAGACTTTGGGGGTGCATGCGAGTTTAACAACTTGGAGGAGGCCATGCGCGATCGATTTGTTCTAGGCCTTAAAGACAAGGTGCTTCAGAACAAATTATTATTAAAACCTAAGATCACGTTGAAGAGATTTTGGAATGGTTCCTGTCGTAATGGCTCGTTACACATGAGGTGGATTCTTGCTTGCTGATTATCCTCCTGCTACTCCCCTTCCCCCCTAGATAGGACATCAGGTGAGGGAACTAGAGAGGAACAAGTGCGATGTTCCTGAGAGAACCTGGATCTAAGTTGATCAATGTGCCTGCTCCAGAGGACACCATCCTCCGTTTGCACCCTGTAAGAACGAGGGCCTGTGATTTGAGTTATTTCAGCAGGAATCCATAAAGGTTCACCCATAAGGTTCTTAGCATACACAGAAGCACCCACACTGAATGTGCGAACTTTGGAAGTGGAATCGAGAGGAGCGTTGGGTGCGTAAGTGGGATGAAGGCGGTCAAGGGAAGACCTAAGTTTCCTACCCATCAACAACTCTGCTGGGGATAAGTTATTTGATGGGTTAGGAGTGATGTGCTGAACACTAAGTTTTTCAACTTTCTCAGTGATGTCCCCAAGACCCACTTGCTGAAGCTTCTCCTTGGTAAAACGTACCATGCGTCAGTCCGGCCATTAGCCGAAGGGTGCCCAGGGGCAGTGAGGGCATGTCTGATACCCTGTTGTGCTAAATAGGATTCAAAAAGGTTGGATGTAAATTGAGGGCCATTCTCAGAGACAAGAACATCAGGTAACCCGTGGGTTACAAAAAGCTTTTTGAGCTGCTTGATGACAGCATCAGTTGTGGTGGATGCCATAGGGATTAGCTCTAGCCATTTGGAATATGCATCTACTATAATAAGGAAGGTGTGTCCTTTTGTAGGGCCTGCGAAATCAATGTGAATCCTAGACCATGGGCCCCTAGGACATTCCCATTCCTGTTTGGGGCCGAGAGGTGGGGCAGGCCTGAATACCTGACAGTTGGGACAAGATGCTACCCAGTTTTCAACCATTTTGTCAATACCTGGCCACCATACATAACTCCTGGCCAATCCCTTCATCCTTACAATACCAGGATGACCCTCATGTAACATTTCCAAAACCTCTTTTTGCAGTTTTGCAGGAATAACCACTCTGTTACCCCACAAAATACATCCTCTTAATACAGATAATTCAGTTTGCCTGGACTTAAAAGGTTGGGCAAGGTGAGGTAGATCTTGAAGAGGCCAACCTTTCTTAATCCAGCCTATAACAGGAGCCAATAAAGTGTCTTTGGCAGTCTCTCTGGCAATTTCAGCAGCATGAACTGGAAGCTTGGCAACAGTTTCTAGGAAAAAGGTTTGTGTCTCAGGTTCAAAGTCCTCCTTATGGCAAGGAAGTGGGCAATGACTCAATGCATCAGCATGTACAAAGTCCTTGCCATGCTTGTGGATAAGTTTGTAAGAATAAGCATCAAGAAATTCAGTCCATCTCAGCATTCTTGGTGACAGGATAGTGGGTGTAGGTTTGTCTCCTGCCACAATGCCGAACAATGGTTTGTGATCTGTAACAATGGTAAATGTTCTCCCATACAGATATTCATGAAATTTCTTGACAGCTGCAACAATTGCCAATGCTTCCTTGTCCAATTGGCTGTAATTCCTCTCTGCTTTGGTCGAAGTGCGAGAGTAAAATGCAATAGGGGCTTCTCTCCCGCTGGGAAGCCTGTGGCTCAAACCCCCCCCCCCACACTCCAAAGGGGGATGCATCACAAGTCAGTACAACAGGCAAATTCTCAGAGAACTGTATCAGTATAGCATCAGACGTGATTAGTCTTTTAATATTGTTAAATGCTGATTGTTCCTTCCTCCCCCAGACCCAAGTAGATTTTTTGTCCAGTAATCTGTGTAATGGTTCTGCTATGGTTGCCTTCTGAGGTAGGAACATGTGATAGAAGTTAATGAGTCCAAGGAAGTCTTGCAAGTCTGTTTTGCATTTTGGTTTAGGGGCTTCTTTGATTGCTTGAACCTTGGCATCTGTAGGGTGGATGCCATGCTTGTCAATCATATAGCCCAAGAACTCAACCTTGTCAGTTCCAAGAGTGCATTTTTCTTCCTTGACCTTTAACCCCGTTTCCTTAAATCTGGTAAGGACTTCTCTGAGTCTTTCTTGTAACTGAGTGTCATTTTCAGCAGAGATTAACACATCATCAAAATAAGGCACTACCCCTGGCAGTCCTTGCAGCATTCTTTCCATAAGGCTTTGGAAAATGCCTGGTGCTACACTTACTCCAAACTGTAACCTTTTACATTTGAAGGCACCTCTATGAGTCACAATGGTTTGGGCCTCTGCAGTGGCATCATCAACAGTTAGTTGTTGATATGCCTGGGCCAGATCCAATTTGGCAAAGACTGTACCCCTGCCAAGTGAATGTAATAAATGATGCACCACTGGAACTGGATATGCGCTCTGCTGCAGCACATGGTTAAGGGTCCCCTTATAGTCCCCACAGATTCTCACTGACCCATCAGCCTTAACAGGTGTGACTATGGGTGTCTCCCACCTGGAATGGTCAGTGGGCTCTAAAACCCCTTGGGCTATTAGTTTATCTAATTGTGCATCAATTTTTTTTCCTTTAAAGCAAATGGAACCCTTCTGGGCTTTAAACGAATTGGGGGTACTTTGGGGTCTAGATTGAATGTGATAGGGGTCCCCATATACTTGCCCAATCCTTCGCTGAAGACCTCTGGAAACTCAGACTTCAAGGCCTCCTCCCATTCAGAACTGCTCACGTGATTGATGCCAGTCACCTTGATGCCAAGTGGAGTGAACCACTCAAGTCCCAGCAAGCTTGGGAGATCCTTGTCCACGATGGTCAGGGGCAAACATTTGGTGTGGCCTTTGAACTTCACGATGAATTCTCTTGTTCCAACTACTGGAATCTTGTTCCCTTGGTAGTCTTTAAGAGTCAGTGCTTGCTTCTGGAAATGCTTCTTCTGGATGTTGGGAATTAGCCTGTGAATAGTGTCCCATGACACCATAGATAAATAGGAGCCTGTGTCTACTTCCATTTGGCAAGGCCTTCCTTCAATGAATACCTTCACATGTACTTTTCTATTATTTACTTTATTTGTTACAGAAATTTATATAGCCACCCATCTTGCATACATGTGATTCCAGGCAACTTAAAAAATCTGCAACATAAAATCCTATATAATCCATCTCTCCACCCCCACCCCCATGGCAGCAACAACTTAACAACTCAACTCATTGTTTCATCTGAAAGGGAAAGGGGAGAAGATAACCTGCTTTGTTTTGGATTCAGGGAGTCATTTCAGAAATTATTCTTCTAGAGATGTTCACAATATCCTGGTGCAATTTAGAATCCTTGGTGCTTTTCTAGATAAAGACTCATTCAATAAGCTAGAATGTTCCAGTTTCATCAAGATGAAACAGCATAAAAATTGAGGAAGGGGTCACAGGTTAGAAAATGTATCAGTTGAGTGAAGAAGATAACTCGTGATTTTAATTTGGACAGAAGGTCATGGTGGAAAACTGAAAGAAAAGGCCAATCCTTTTACAAAATGGAGGTGTTTCTAGAAAACAGTTTTAGCACTGTTCTAATATTTGAGGGGCTCCTGCAAAGAAGAGGGGATCAAACTATTTTCTAAAGCACAAAAAGCTAGAGAAGACACAATGGTTGAAAACTAACCAAGGAGAGAAGCAACCTAGAATTGAGAAGACATTGCCTAATTGTGAGAGCAATTAACCAATGGAATAGCTTGCCTTCAGAAGCTTTGGATGTTCCATCACTGAAGGCTTTCAAAAAGAAACAGGACATCCATTTGTCTAGAATGGTATAGGGTCTCCAGCTCAACCAGGAGATTGGATTAGAAGTCCACCGATGTCCCAACTCTATTATTCTGTGTTTTTTGAAAAGGCAAACCTACTTTTGGAATCATCAATGCTTTGTTTTTAATGTCCTTTAGTAAATCTTTGTTATAGTGTAGTGTAAATATTAGTGGTTGCTGTAGATGAAAGAGGTTTGAAAAGGACAAATTGTCTAATCAACTATAGAGATTACTCATCTGTATGAACTATGGCTGTTTAGGGATGCAAATGTAGTACTTTTCAGCTCCCATTTGCACTAATAATAATTAATAATAATAATTAGATAATATTTATTATATGGGAACAGTAAGACAAGGACAGTAGGCACACAGGTGCACTTATGCATGCCCCCTTTAAGGACCTCTTATAGGAATGGGGTGAGGTCCATGCTAGACAATTTGAGGTTGAAGTTGTGAGGGGTTGAGGCTGTAACAATGGAGTCAGGTAGGGCATTCCAGTCATTGACCACTCTGTTGCTGAAGTCATATTTTCTGCAGTCGAGTTTGGAGCAGTTTACCTCGAGTTTGCATTGGTTGTTTGCCTGTTTATTATTGTGATTGAGGCTGAAGAAGTCATTGACATTGTAACAGACAATTTTGTGTACTATGCTTAGATTGGACTGCAGGCAGCACAGTGCTAGATTGTCCAGGCCCAAAATTTTGAGCCTGGAGGCATAGGGAATGTTAGGGGAGCACCATATGCATAATCTTTTAACCACAATTTTTGACCAAATGCTCACAAGAAATGGATTCATTATTCCAAAATCCAGGAGAAAATACATCACATACACACACACAAATATGAGAAGGAAAAGAACATCACTACACACAAACTTCCCTGTAATATTCCAAAGTATTTTATTTATTTGTTTGTTTGTTTGTTTGTTTGTTTGTTTATAATTTGACTTATATGCCGCCCTCTCTCCGAAAGGACTTGGGGCAGCTCACAATTAAAATACAACAATAAATATTTAAAAAAGAATTAAACTTAAACAAGCCCAATAACTAGAATTAATTTAAAACTAATTTAACGCCCCCCCAAGAGGTCAGTTCAGCCCGGACTGGACTGACCTCTCTTTTCTCATTATAGTGTTGTAGGCAAGAACTACCAGCTCTTTCTGGCCTTGGTATTTGCAGTAACAAAGATCAACAAGGATTTGGCCATCCTCCCCAACATCACATTTGGCTTCCACATCTATGACAATAGACAGATTTTTAAAAGGATTTCATGGAACAGCTTCTCTCTGCTATCTACACGAGGCTGAATGGTTCCAGATTACAAATGTGACAAGATGGACCATCTTCTCTCTGTCATTGGAGATATCAACACCAAATCCTCAAAGCAGATGGCCTACAGTTTCAGCATCTTCAAGGTCCCACAGGTAAGGGGGTTCCATAGCATACCAGTATGGAGCATATGCAGAACAGAAGCACACACAGAATCCAAAGATAAAGTCAACATTATTTTTGAACAATCAGGAGTCCATGATTTGGAGAACTCATGCAAGAGTTGAGTAGTTCATTTTTGAATTTTGTCTGTCAGGATATGTTTCTTGATAACCCCATCACAAAGAGGTAAACAATAAAATATTTCCGAAATGTTTCACTCCTTCCTGACTGATTTTTTTGTAAATGTAGCCACTCTTCAGTCCACTTTATTGTATGAATCAGGTTGATGGTTTGTTCTCCTGGCTTCTTATATGCCAGAGCCAGGCAAACTATGTCATAGGTGTCCCAGAGGTGCTTTTTCAAGAAGCAACTGGACTGACTTTGTTTTTCCTTGAACACCCTTCACTTCTCAAACAAGAAACAACTTCAACTTGGATGAGAAGTAAAAAATATTCAAGGAAAAACAAAGAAAGTCCAGTTCCTCTTGAAAAACACTTTTGGGACAATCATGACTGAGAATCTGTATAGATGTCAGTGGTGGCTCTTGGTAAGGAGAGAGGAAGTTTATTCTTACCATTTGTGGAATGAAAGACTCAAGTCTGCTGAAGCAAGCTTTCTTTCTTTATGGATTATGTTCCTTGGGACTTTAAGAGAGCAAAGCACTACACCTGTAAGGTAAAGGTAAAGGTTCCCCTCACACATATGTGCTGGTCATTTCCAGATCTAGGGGGAGGTGCTTATCTCTGTTACAAAGCTGAAGAGCCAGTGCTTTCTGAAGACGTCTCCATGGTCATGTGGCCGGCATGACTAAACCCTGAATGCGCACAGAGTGCTGTTACCTTCCCAGCAAAGTGGTCCCTATTTTTCTACTTGCATTTTTACATGCTTTCAAACTTCTAGGTTGGCAAAAGCTGGGACAAGTAATGGGAGCTCACACCATTATGTGGTGACACAGGGATTCAAACCGCCAAAATGCCAACCTTTCTGATCGACAAGCTCAGTGTCTTAGCCACTGAGCCACTGCGTCCTTTACTACACTTGTAGTAAGAGATAAAAGAGAAAAGCTGAAGGCAGGTAGGATGGATGGAAGAGAGAAAAGACATTGAGGTGGAAAACTAAAGAAGCAAAAGGTAAATCTAACCCATTTTGATAGAACAAGGGAATTCTGAAACTACCACAGATGAGTAAGATGTAGCAGAGCCTTACAGGTCCAACAAGTCTTCTAAAGATGTAGTCGACCTACAGCCATATGGTCAGAAGGAATTCTTTAGTGGAAAAGCAACTCAATCAAATGGAAGATCACAAAGCTGATTGAAACTTCAAGAAGACCTACCAGAAGATCTGGGATGGAAGGGTCTGGAGAATATACTGCTACATTGTTGTTCATCATTTAATGGCCCCATAATCCCTTGTGGGGGAGGGAGTCAGGGCAACTAAATGGAGCTGAATGTTTACTGGCTGGATGCCCTTCATGTTGCCAATGTGGAGTTATATTCTCATTGTGGCCAGAGAGAAAAATATCAGCCTCCACCTAGGATTGAATTCACAGTCATGTGCACTGTTAGAGAGATCCACCTCGAGGCCACCACACCACTCAGAAAATATTTTTTTATTTTTTATTCATATTTATATCCCGCCCTTCTCCGGAGACTCAGGGCGGCTTACAGTTTTTGGGATACAACCCAATGCGCTCAGCAATAGCCTTCATTCCTTTGTATATGCCTGCTTATTACTAAGTGGCATTTTTTACAAAGTCAGCTTATTGCCCCCAACAATATTGGGTCCTCAAATATACTGCTACATAGGGTAAAAAATGCTTATGTCCTGGAAAAGAATAGGAAGGAATGGTGGTAATGGTGTTGCATACATGGACAGAAAAGATGGTCAGTTAAAAGGTGAAAGGAAAACTTGGGTGAAAATGAAGCTTGTAACATGGTTACTTGTAACATGGTTAAGTCTTGACACTTACAACATTGACATTTCACAATATGTCTGTCAGGATTCCGGCAGTTACCCCAATTAAATAATGAGTCTCGAGCCAAACAGGATTTATTGGGAGTTAATATGTCAGCACTACCTAGGTGTAGCCGACTCTGAGACACATAATTCACTGTTACCCTTGACCCTGGTTTTCCCCCACCCCTCTGGGTGTATCATAATTCATATTCTCCAATGAGACACATCCATAGCCAAGAATAATCAATCATGTTCTCCAGTTAAATATTTTCAAGACAGAAACTTCAGTCACCTAGTGACAATCTCTGAAAAACTATGTATGGAATGCACTTTCGATTTCCAAGCTGCTGCACTGCTTTTCCAAACCCCTCCCTTTCTGTTGGCAACTATAAAACAGCCATAGAAATGCTTTATGAGTTGCCAATGTCATTAGGAAGAGATAAATAGAAAAAAATAATATTTTAGCACAGTAGCTAAGTATATTTGTATATTAAACCAACCTTGTTTATGAATACCAAAGGAAAAATATTCAGCTGTCTTTATTTTGTACTCTAATGTAACTTGAGGACTCTCACTCCAACCAAAATCAAACAGCCTGACTGGTGAAGCCAAAAACCTCAGGGTGGTGACCTTTTACCTCAGCATAACATTTGAACGTGTCTTCAAAAACTCCTTTCTAAAACAATATTTTCTTGTTTTTATAGTTTGGTTTTGACTTCTTCAAGATCACTCCAGGAGACCGAAAGGTTTATCCTTCCTTCTTCCGGATTAATCCCAAAGAATTTATTCAGTATGTGGGGTTAGTCCAGATGCTCCTGTATTTCCAGTGAAACTGGGTTGGGCTGGTGGCCCCTGAAGATGACAATGAAGAACATTTCATCTCAACTTTGATGCCAATGCTCAAGGAGAAGGAGATCTGCCTGGCCTTCACTCAAATGTTAAATACTGATGATATTCTTAATACGGTAGTCAAATTAATATATTTTTTTCCAAACGTGGTTTAAAATTGAAGTGATTATTTTGTTTGGAGACTCCACTAAAATGGTAACTCTATATATGGCTCTTCCTATGTATGAAAAGAAGGCTAAGGTGCCATTTGGAAAAGTCTGGATCCTGACTTCTCAGTGGGAAGTTAATACACTGGAACCTCAAGAATTCTTAGAAATCCTAAAGCCTTTCCATGGGGCTTTACATTTCAGGGATCATAGCCATGATATCCCAGAATTCAGATGCTTACTTCTGTCCTTAGACCCCTTGAGGCCTCAAGGAGACATCTTTCTCCCTCTATGGTGGGAAAGGCTCTTTGGCTGCAAGATCTACAAACCAGGAGAGATCCCTCCAAAGGGGAAAAAACCCTGAATGGGAAAGGAGAATTTACAGACTCTGCCATCTTACATGTTTGAAGTGAGTATGATGGGTAAGAGCTACAACATCCATAATGCCATTTATGCTGTGGCACATACTTTACATGCTATGCATGGCTCAGGAGCACGACCAGCCATAGTGAGGCTTGGGAAGAGGATCTCAAATGTACAATCATGGCAGGTAATCTCAATGACCTTTCATCCATTTTGAAGATCTTTAGAGAAGCTTCCCATGGATGTTTCTTGACCGACTTAGTAAACATTTCCATGCTTATACTCCTTTCAGACAGCTGTTCGTTTGCATTATTTTAGAGAGACTGTTGAGGCCACTTGGTGGTTTATCTGTTTCCTCAGGGTCACTTGAGTAGTGCAAATGGATGTTGCGCCTTCTTGGCTGCAGGATGTTTTCTGCCCTGGACTGAAATAATCCTCCAAGTGGCCTCAACAACTCTCTAAAAGAATGCAAATTACCAGCTGTGTGCAAGGAATATAAGTTTCATTTTGAACATAGGATAGGACATGACCATAATAGGATTTACCCACCACCATTAGAATAGCAAAAGATACAAGGCTGACTATATTGCACAACACCCCTGGAGCATCTCAATCACCAAACATCAGAACCCTATAAAAATAAATCCACAAACTCAACCATTTTGTCAGCCACCCCAGAAACATGCTACTGTCACTGAAGTTTCTGGAAAACCAAATAAACAGAGACCTTCTTTGCTTGTAACCAGCCTCCATTTTATTTCCAGCAATTTCTCCTGGATTGGAACCGGACTAAATTTTTCTTCCAACAGCTTCCTTTATTTTTCTGTGGCTTAGCATCTAGTGTAAACACAGACCATTGTTTATTATAAGATTTATTGTACTCTAAGATTGTGTGAAAAAGACAATGTATCTCCAAGATACATTCCTGTGATTTGATACTCAATTATCCACCACACTAACAGGTTTAACTTTACAGGCTTGCACTTATCTCCTAAAATGATGGTTATCCTAGAATGATAGAAACCATGGTTTGTAATTTTTAATTATCCCAGTTCCCTAAACATCTTTTTTCTTTCAGCTTCTTCCCTATTTGAAGAATGTCCAATTCAACGGCAGTGCTGGAGATGAAGTTCTCTTCTCAGAAGATGGATTAGCATCATCTCAATATGATCTTCTCAACTGGATTATTCTCCGCAATCTGTCTTTTGTCCCAATTAAAATTGGGCAAATAGACCCCCGGGGTCCCCCAGACCAGGATTTCACCATTGACCTGGATGCAATTATCTGGGCCACAAAGGTAGGCTGGAAGGAGATGTTCTGAATTCAGGGAAAGATTAATTATCTCATGAGGATGCAGAATGTCCTTCTCACTGGAAAAAAAGTGGATTGACTCAGAAAGGATAACAGTTGCATGGAGAAGGATCTGCTTTTCATGAATCAACTTCAAGTTTGAATATACAATCCTTGGTTGTATAAAGAGAGGCATAGAATCAAAATCATGTGAAGTATTAGTACCACTTTGTCTTAGTAAGGCCACACCTGGAATACTGCATCCAGTTTTGGTCACTCCATTACAAAAAAGATGCTGAGACTTTGGAAAAAGTGCAGAGAAGAGCAACTAAAGGCCTGGAGGCTAAAACACGTGTGAAGAACAGTTGCAGGTTTTGGGTATGGCTCCTCTAGAGAAAAGAAGGAGTAGAGATGAGATGATAGCAGTCTTCCAGTATTTGAGAGGCTACCACAAAAAGGAAGGGGTCAAATTATTCTCCAAAGCACTGGAGGGCAGAAAAAGAAACAATGGATAGAAACTAATCAAAGAGAGGAGCAACCTGGAATGACGGAGAAACTTCCTAACAGTGAATTCAATTAACCAATGGAACAACTTGCCTTCAGAAGTTGTGGATGCTTCACCCCACTGGAGGTTTTTAAAGAAGAGACTGGACAGTCACTTGTCTGAAATGGTGTAGTGTCTCCTGCTGGAGCAGGGAGCTGGAATAGAAGACCTCCAAGGTTCCTTCCAGCTCTATTCTGATTCTGATTGAGTGATTGTAATTCAAAGGCAGAAAGCAAGAACATGATTGCACTGATCAACCATTCATCTAATGAACATTTGAAATAACAGCATTAAATGAATGGTACTTATGCCTTGTCTTCCAAATCATGACCATTAGAGAGTCCCTACAATCAGGTGATCAAATAACACTATCTCCAGTGTTATGTATGTAGGTTTGAATGTTATTGGTTTATTTGAACTGTTCTTGTAAAATGTCAAATGGCATTGGTTTAAATTGGTTTAAATCAATTAAGTCTTCGGAGATGGGGCGGCATATAAGTTCAAATAATAAATAATAAATAATAAATAAATAGTGCGGGAAGAAACCCTGCACTCCCATTGGCTGGCAACTACGGCTGCAGGCTATAAGAGGCAGCCGTAGCCCAGCCAACTCGGGTCCATTCGAGCTGTAGTCACTGAATAAACTCTTTGCTGGAACTCTTCGCATCTGACTCTTCATGCAGACTTAACACTGGCGACGAGGATGGGATTTCCCTGAAGAGAAGACAACGCGAAAGACAAGCAGAAGAGCGAGATGGCTGCGCTGAATACCCCCCCAGCCCCATTCGATCCGGCGGTGGAAGACTGGGAATCGTATGCGGATCGCTTCCAGATGTACCTGGAAGGAAACGACCTCGCCGACATTCCCGAGAGACGGAAGAGGGCGGTATTTCTCACGCACTGCGGTCCGGCAGTCTTCAAGATGGCGAAGGCGTTAGCGGGAGCTGCAGAACTGAAGGTAATGGAATGGCCTGATTTGGAGAAACTTTTAAGAGCCCATTACGCCCCACAAGTATCATGCCTCATTAAGAGACACGAATTTTACCGTCGGGATCAAGGGGAAAGCGAGAATGTTAATGACTTCGTGGCAAGTTTAAGGGACATTACTGATGGGTCAGTAAGAATCTGTGGAGACTATAAGGGGACACTTAACCATGCACTGCAGCAGAGCGCATACCCAGTACCAGTTGTGCATCATCTGCTACATTCACTTGGCAGGGGTACAGTCTTTGCCAAATTGGACTTGGCCCAGGCATATCAACAACTAACAGTTGATGGTGCCACTGCAGAGGCCCAAATAATTGTGACTCATAGAGGTGCCTTCAAATGTAAAAGGTTACAATTTGGAGTAAGCGTGGCACCTGGCATTTTTCAAAGTCTTATGGAAAGAATGCTGCAAGGACTGCCAGGGGTAGTGCCTTACTTTGATGATGTGTTAATCTCTGCTGAAAATGACACTCAGCTTCAAGAAAGACTCAGAGAAGTCCTTACCAGATTCAGAAAAGCGGGGTTAAAGGTCAAGGAAGACAAATGCACACTTAAAACAGACAGAGTTGAGTTCCTGGGCTACATGATTGACAAGCATGGCATCCACCCTACTGATGCCAAGGTTAAAGCAATCAAAGAAGCCCCTAAACCTAAATGCAAAACAGATTTGCAAGCCTTCCTTGGACTCATTAACTTTTATCACATGTTTCTACCTCAAAAGGCATCCATTGCTGAACCTTTGCATCATCTGTTTGATAAAAAGGCTGTTTGGATCTAGGGGAGGAAGGAACAATCAGCATTGTGCGTGTTGGGAGCATGCACCCGCCATCTTTGTGCGGTTGCTTGCTCCGACCCTATGGCCTCCTCCCAGGGGGGCATGGGAACTGGGACCCCTGGGCTTAGACTGGTGTATTTTAATGCCAGGTCCGTGACTAATAAGTCCACCCTCCTCCGTGAGGTAATTGAGGAGGAGGCTGCGGACCTGGCCTGCATCACCGAGACCTGGTTGGGCCCAGAGGGAGGTGTCCCTCTGGTTGATTTATGCCCTCCAGGTTTCTGGGTTTTTCACCAACCACGGGCCCAGGGAAGGGGTGGTGGGGTGGCTGTGGTTATTCGGGAGACCCTGTTTCCAAGGGAGGTCCCTGTTTCAGAGATAGGCAGGAGTGAGACCCTCCTCTTGAGGTGGGGGCCTAATGGGCAGGTGGGCCCACTGCTCACATACCTTTCCCCCAGCTGTGTGACAGCGGCCCTACCTGGGCTTCTCGATGTTCTCTTGGGGGTGGCGGTGGAGTTCCCGGGTCTTATAGTCCTGGGGGACTTCAATCTGCCCTCCCTGGGGGGTGCGTCAGGTTTGGCCCAGGAATTCATGGCTTCTATGGAGGCCATGGGCCTGACCCAATTAATTCAGGGCCCGACCCATGAGGGGGGGAACACTCTTGACCTAATTTTTGTCTCTGAACAGTGGCGTAGTGACAGAGGGCTGGCCACTTTTATGGCTGTGCCCGTTCCATGGTCTGATCACTATCTCCTATGGCTGGTCTTCCAACAGGCTGCCCCCCACTGCTGGGATGAGGAGCCGCTTAGATGCTTCGCCCCAGGCCTTATGGACCCGGAGCAGTTCTCGGCGGAGCTGGGGTTTCTTCCCTCTTCCCTTGCCCACAGCTCTGTCGAGGACCTGGTGGCTGCTTGGCAGCAAGCTGCGTCAGAGGCTCTCGACAGGGTTGTCCCCATGCGACCCCTCACACGTCGTGGATCCCGGATGGCTCCTTGGTATTCGGAGGAGCTCCGGGAGATGAAACGCCATCGAAGGGGCTTAGAGAGCAGGTGGAGGTCCACCCATTCCCAGTCCGATCGAGCCCAGCTAAGAGCCTATATTAGGACTTACCTGGTAGCTATGAGGGCGGCAAGAAGGTCTTATCTCTCCGCCCTCATAGCGCCCAGAGATAACCGCCAAGCCACCCTGTTTCGGGTAACCCGTCTCTCCTTCGTGTAGGGGAGGGGTGGACCTGTTATGGGCAGGGCTGAGGAGTTTGGTCAATATCTGTCGGATAAGATCGCTCGAATTCGGGACGGGTTGTCCTCTGATTTGCAGTGGTCTGAGGAACGGGATACAGGTAGTCTGGCCAGTATGATCTGGGATGAGTTCGATTCTGTTTCCGAGGATGAAGTGGACAGGATTATGCGGCATCTGAGTTCCACCACATGTTTGTTGGACCCGTGCCCTTCCTGGCTGGCTTATGCCGCCAGGGAGGTCACCTGCGGTTGGCTCCGGGCAGTTGTCAACGCTTCATTAAGGGAGGGTGTTTTCCCCACCGCCTTGAAGGAGGCGGTGGTGAGACCCCTTCTGAAGAAGCCTGCCCTGGACCCAACCGTGTTAGACAACTTTCGTCCAGTCTCCAACCTTCGTTTTTAGCGAAGGTTGTTGAGAGTGTGGTGGCTCAGCAGTTTCCACTTTTCCTGGATGAAGCGGACTACCTGGATCCGTATCAATCGGGCTTCCGGCCTGGTTTCAGCACGGAGACGGCATTGGTCACACTGATGGATGATCTCTGGAGGGCTTGGGACAGGGGTTTTTCCTCTGTCCTGGTCCTATTAGACCTCTCAGCGGCTTTCGATAGCATCGACCATGGTATCCTTCTGCCGCGCCTCGAGGGGTTGGGTATAGGGGGCACTGTGGTTCACCTCCTACCTCTCGGGGCGATCGCAGTCGGTGTTGGCGGGGGGGCAGAGGTCTACCTCGAGGGTGCTCTCATGTGGGGTCCCTCAGGGGTCGGTCCTCTCCTCCCTGCTATTTAACATCTACATGAAGACGCTGGGTGAGATCATCCATGGTTTTGGGGTGAGTTTCCATCAGTACACTGATGATACTCAGCTGTACATTTCCACCCCGAACCAGATCGGTGATGCCCTCTCCCTGATGACCCAGTGTCTGGATGCGGTATGGATCTGGATGAACGGAAACATGCTTCGTCTCAACCCGGCCAAGACTGAGTGGCTGTGCATACCGGCATTTCGGCCCAGTTTGGAGTGTCCATCTTTGGCCATAGGGGGAGTGGTATTACCCCCTGTGGATAGGGCGCGGAATCTGGGGGTCCTCCTGGACGTTCAGCTCCGGTTGCGCCCTTTTCTGGACCGAGATGCCCTACGCACGGTTACTCATGCCCTTGTTACCTCCAGACTCGACTACTGCAACGCTCTCTATTTAGGACTGCCCTTGCATACCATCCGGAGATTTCAGCTGGTGCAGAATGCGGTGGCGCGGGTGGTGATGGGAATTTCCGTTCTCCATGTTACCCCCTCCTCGCTGCCTTCATTGGCTGCCGGTTTCCGGGTGAGATTCAAGGTCTTAGTGTTAACATACAAAGTCTTTCATGACATGGGTCCCCAATATTTAAGGGAGTGGCTCCTGCCGACATCGAATGCCAACCGCCCTGTGCGAGCACATAGGCAAGGACGCCTTGGGGTCCCATCAGCTGGCCAATGCCGGCTGGCGGTCCCCCGACGATGAGCCTATTCTATAGTGGCCCCAGACCTCTGGAACCAACTTCCCCTGGAGCTCCGTCTGGCCCCTGACCTCCGCACCTTCCGCCATGACCTGAAGACCTGGTTGTTTAACCAATCTGGGTTGTGATTTTCTGGGACGGGATGGTTTTTATGGGATAGTTTTATGGGATAGTTTTTTATGGGTCGAATTTGTAATTGTAATGGGGCTTATTTAGTTTAATCTGTTTTAAATTATTTATTGTTGTTGTTGTTTTATTTGTGAGCCACCCCAAGTCTTCGGAGATGGGGCGGCATATAAGTCCCATTAATAAATAAATAAATAAATAAATAAATAAACAGTATTAAGAGACTAATCACATCTGATGCTGTATTGATACAATTCTCTGAGAATTTGCCTGTTGTACTGACTTGTGATGCATCCCCTTTTGGAGTGGGGGGGTTTGAGCCACAGGCTTCCCAGTGGAAGGGAAGCCCCTATTGCATTTTACTCTCGCACTTTGTCCAAAGCAGAGAGGAATTAT
This sequence comes from Naja naja, assembly GCA_009733165.1. Taxonomy (NCBI): domain Eukaryota; kingdom Metazoa; phylum Chordata; class Lepidosauria; order Squamata; family Elapidae; genus Naja; species Naja naja. The sequence continues at coordinate 369,674,239 of CM019148.1, forward strand.
AGCCAACTGGACAAGGAGGCATTGGCAGTTGTTGCAACTCTCAAGAAATTTCATGAATATCTGTATGGCAGGTCATTTACCATTGTTACAGATCACAAACCTTTATTAGGCATTGTGGCAGGAGACAAACCTACACCCACTATCCTGTCACCAAGAATGCTGAGATGGACTGAATTTCTTGCTGCTTATTCTTACAAACTTATCCACAAGCCTGGCAAGGACATTGGACATGCTGATGCACTGAGTCGTTGCCCACTTCCTTGCCACAAGGAGGACTTTGAACCTGAAACACACACCTTTTTCCTAGAAACTGTTGCTAAGCTTCCAGTTCATGCTGCTGAAATTGCCAGAGAGACTGCCAAAGACACTTTACTGGCTCCTGTTATAGGCTGGATTAAGAAAGGTTGGCCTCTTCAGGATCTACCTCACCTTGCCCAACCTTTTAAGTCCAGGCAAACTGAATTATCTGTATTAAGAGGATGTATTTTGTGGGGTAACAGGGTGGTTATTCCTGCAAAACTGCAAAAAGAGGTTTTGGAAATGTTACATGAGGGTCATCCTGGGATTGTAAGGATGAAGGGATTGGCCAGGAGTTATGTATGGTGGCCAGGTATTGACAAAATGGTTGAAAACTGGGTAGCATCTTGTCCCAACTGTCAGGTAGTCAGGCCTGCCCCACCTCCCGCTCCCACACAGGAATGGGAATGTCCTAGGGGCCCATGGTCTAGGATTCACATTGATTTCGCAGGCCCTACAAAAGGACACACCTTCCTTATTATAGTAGATGCATATTCCAAATGGCTAGAGGTCATTCCCATGACACCCACTACAACTGAGGCTGTCATCAAGCAGCTCAAAAAGCTTTTTGTAACCCACGGGTTACCTGATGTCCTTGTCTCTGACAATGGCCCTCAATTCACATCTAACATTTTTGAATCCTTTCTAGCACAACAGGGTATCAGACATGCCCTCACTGCCCCTGGGCACCCTTCGGCTAATGGCCGGGCTGAACGCATGGTACGCTTTACCAAAGAGAAGCTTCAGCAGCTGGGTCCTGGGGACATCACTGAGAAGCTTGAAAAACTTCTTAGTGTTCAGCACATCACTCCTAGCCCATCAAATAACTTATCCCCAGCAGAGTTGTTGATGGGTAGGAAACTTAGGTCTTCCCTTGACCGCCTTCATCCCACTTACGCACCCAACGCACCACTGGATTCCACTTCCAAAGTTCGTACTTTCAGTGTGGGTGATTCTGTATATGCTAAGAACCTTATAGGTGAACCTCTGTGGATTCCTGCTGAAATAACTCACATCACTGGCCCTCGTTCTTACAGGGTACAAACAGAGATGGACTCCTCTGGAGCAGGCACATTGACCAACTTAGATCCAGGTTCCCTCAGGAACATCGCCCTGTCTCTCTCTGGGTCCCTCACCTGATGTCATTTCTAGGGGAAGGGAGGAACAGGAGGAAAATCAGCAAGCAAGAATCAACCCCATGTGTATCGATCCATACGACAGGAACCATCCGAACCCTGTCACAATGCCAAGATCCATCCTGAGAAGTGGAAGATTGCACATCACTACCTGACTTGGGTGCTGACATTGGAATGGAGATGGGTTGGGAGGAGAGACCAGATTCTAACAGTCTAACAGGGTCTCCTTTCACAGGAAGTCCCAACAGGGAAATGTCAGCAGAAACATTTCCTCTCTCACTGGGTGAGAACGTTAAAACTTCTGAACCACGAAGGTCTCAACGTACACGTAAGAGCCCCACCTATTTAAAGGAATACATTAGATAGGTTGGGGTTTGGTATGGACTGAACTTAGTGGGGAGGGGTGTTATGTATGTAGGTTTGAATGTTATTGGTTTATTTGAACTGTTCTTGTAAAATGTCAAATAGTAAAATGTTAAATAGTGCAGGAAGAAACCCTGCACTCCCATTGGCTGGCAACTACGGCTGCAGGCTATAAGAGGCAGCCGTAGCCCAGCCAACTCGGGTCCATTTGAGCTGTAGTCACTGAATAAACTCTTTGCTGGAACTCTTCGCGTCTGACTCTTCATGCAGACTTAACATCCAGTCTTTCTCTTCTAGAAGGTGCCCTATGCCAGGTGTGGCATGAAGAGGTGCCAGGCAGGAGAGAGAAGAGTTTCAGAGGGCGAGCAGGTTTGCTGCTACCAATGTGCTCCTTGTCCAGAACGGACCATTTCTAATCAGACAGGTAGAAGACCAGGGGTGGGCTTCAAAAAATTTAGCAAAGGGTTCTCTGCCTGGTTGCTGGGTGGGCATGGCCGTGGTGGGCATGGCCTAGTCAGCCTCCTCCACCATGGAAGGATACTGTTTTTGCCTTCCCCAGGCTCCAGAGGCTTCCCTTGGGTCTCTGAGAGGGTGAAAATGGCCTCCCCTGGGCTCCGGAGGCTCTCTGGAAGCCGGAAATGGGCCCATTTCCAGCCTTCCCAACCTTCCGGGAAGCCTGTTTTTTGCCCTCCCTGAGCCTCCGCATGCACCCTGCACTTACCTGCATCCAAAATGGGCTGCATTGGGATTCCTGGGAGGGGTGGGGCAGGGTGTGTGGAGTCAGTCAGAGGTGAGATTTGGGGGTTCTCCGAACTGCACACAATCTTAGCTGAGGGTTCTTCCAAACCCCTCCAAACCCCCAGCAGCCCACCCTTGTAGAGGATCTTTCAAATGGATCAAGGAAGATGTTCAGTAGATCAAAATATTAAGAATGTTTTGGTCATTTGTGCTAGGTTTGGCCTGTTTCAGAATACAGATACAAATTGTCCTGCCTCGACATTCTAACTTTCCACCCCAGATGTGTGAGGATTGGTAGGATTGCTCTCCTCACCCAAGGTGGATTCAAAACAGCAATTTGCAATTTTTTTGCCATCCTTTCCATATACCTTGTCCCATTCCAATGGGAAAACCAACTACTAAGAGCTGTAGTGGTGTAGTGGTTAGAGTGCAGTACTGCAGGCTACCTCTGCTGACTGCCAGCTGCCTGCTATTTGACAGTTTGAATCTCACCAGGCTCAAGGTTAACTCAGCCTTCCATCCTTCCAAGGTGGGTAAAATGAGGACCCAGCTTGTTGGGGGAAAACAGGCTGATTATGTAAAACATTTAGACAGGGCTGTAAAGCACTGTGAAGCGGTATATAACTCTAAGTGCTATTCAGAGGAGGGATTCAACCAGTGTAATGACTGGTTTGGTGACCGCGTGCAGTGTTTCAAAGCCACCCATTTTCAGCTCTAAAACTTACCTTCTACTACAGCCCTGGTGAGTAAAACAACTGAGGCAATGAATCCATTGTGTCGCGTGAATCAGCTGAGCTGCAAAACATAGAAATAAAGGAGAGACTAAGGCAGGGGTAGCAGGGGTGGGATTAATTTTTTTTAACAACCGGTTCTGTGGGCATGGCTGAATTGGTGGGCATGGCTTGGTGGTCATGTGACTGGGTGGACGTGGCTTGGTAATCATGTTATTGGCTGGGCATGGCAAACTCAATATCACTCACATTGAGGCATGCATCTCCTCGCTTGGTCTCTCATGACTGTGGGGATGCTGCAACAGTTGTAAGTGTGAAAAATGGTCATGTCACTTTTTTCATTGCCATTGTAACTTTGAATGGTCACTCCACACAAGCAAAGTACCAGCAAAGGAGGGGAAAAAACTCCAGAGAAGTTCCTGAGACAGGAAGTCTAGTCCTGCCAAGAATGTAATAAGGGTTAATGGAGAGGCAGTTTCTGTAAGCAACACCAGAATGTTTCCTTCCTGCCTTTTTTACAGGATTAGGCCAGTAATTTCTTCTAACAACTGGTTCTCCGAACTGCTTAGAATGTTAACAACCGGTTCTAGAGAATAGGTGCGAACTGGTAGAATGCCACCCCTGAGGGGTAGGCGGGGCCAAATGATTACCAGAACCACCAGTTCACCCAAACTGGTCCGAACCGGTCCAAACTGGTAGAATCCCACTCCTGGTGCTATTGCTATTGCTACTAATAATTTTTGGGAATGAATGGCACAGTGTGTCCAGGTTTTCAAGACTGATGTTACTTAGAGTGCTGCTTCAGTCAGGACAGTCAAGCTCCCTGGAAACTTGTAGCTTGTCAGAGAAATGGATCAATCTACCAATGCTAGCTAGCCCCTCCCAGAAAAAAATCTTGGCAGGATGATAGGAAAACCTGAGACATTTCCTCACCCACTCCTGTTCAAGATCTCTCTGTGTGTGCATGTTCTGACTTAGGCTTCACAAAATCACAAAGCAGACTCCTTTTTTTTTCAAACAAGTTTTATTCAGTTTTTAACAATTTAAATAAGTCTCTTTTCAGTAGACAGCATATTTCCGGGTCATCACTTTTACATGCAAATATGACAATAGTTTTATAGTATTTTTAACATTTAACTTCATATTTTATCCCATTTTTACTTCCATTCCATTTTTTGCAAACAAAGAGCCAAACAAATTAATCCTAGTCTCAGATCTTAATCTCAATCTATATAACCCCATTTCATTTCAAATTATTATAAATAGTTCTTAAGCATTTATATTTCTTTTAAAAATAACAATATGTTTGCTCATCATATAAAGAATAAAGTTTATCCATATCTATCCTTAAACTATCTTCACATTATTAATGCTCTTTTATCATTTACATATTTCTTTTATCCGTCAGATTTGCCCTTTCATCACGTATTCTTTCCATAATTCTAAATCAATACAAGCTTTAACACAAAGAAGAATAAAAAAAACCTAGACTTACCCCCCTTTACTACTTTGAAAGTGTCACCTCAGTGATTAACATAATAACATTATAATAATCATTCCCTTTGAGGCAAAAGATAGAATAAGAAAAAAGAAGAGAAGAAAAGCTACATAACATATATCTTTTCAGTCGGGTTCTGCAACACATATCCCCCCAATTTAAAATTTATTTATAATTTCAAAGTAATAGTAAAAAATAATTAACCTTGGTTACTGACAAGTCTCATTTTTAAACATCTTCAAGAATTATTTCAATTAATTCAATTTATCTAATCAACATTTACCTTTTTTTATAAGTAAAAGTGAGAGTGTACCTTCATCTAAAAAAAATTGTTGTCAGTAGCCCCTCTATTGTTTTATATTTTAATAATTACGGTATATTCTTATTACCCATCTTCTCCATGCAGAACCCCCTTCTTAATACCTTAGCCATTATCTCTATGTAAACGAGTTTCTTTCTTCATTATATAATTCCCATATTTCTCTATGTTCTGCTCCTGTTTCTTGTTCCCCCTCCTCCTCTTTCTGCTATATCCCTTCTCCATCCAATTTGAATCTCTCTCTCTCTCATTGCCTTTCTGCTCTCTTTTCTTCTGGGCCTTTCTACCTTGCCTAATTCCATAAATGTTCCCCTTTTTAATTGCTTTCTTAGATTTCATTTTTGGACCACCCTTCCTTTCCCTTTTATTTGTAGTGATCTTTGTGTTAGTTGTCTCTTTAAGATGGCTTTCCCTTGTGCTGGCTCCTCCCTTTCCAGGATTCCTTCTTCTTGTTCTTTGTTCGCCATTTCCATGTCTTCGACCAAGAGCCAAATTAATTCAGTCACTTCCTGTAGCAGTTCTTTCATGCTTTTAGATTCCATTTTAATTCCTTGTATGGCCACAAAAGTTTTTATTTTCCTTATTTCTTCTTCTTTAATTTTTTTAAAAATCTCAACCCATGCCCAGAGTCTGTATCAATATCACCAACTAGTCCAGCAGTCTGTCTTTTATTTAAGTTCAAACTTTCACCTTCTGTAGTTCTTGCTTTTTTGTTTCAATATTTGTTTAAAATTGTAACAATTCCAATCCACAAAGGAACAAGATATTTTCCTTCTTCTTTAAATTCCAGTTTTTATCCACTGAGTGGCACTTTCTGTCACACAAAATCTTCTCCCTTTCCTTTTGTTTTAATATTCAGGGTTTTTCGAGCCTCAAACTTAATTTCTTATGCCGGCTTCTACCTTTCCCAGTTCGAAGCCCCTTATAGCTGTCAAAAATATTTTACTATTTTTCCTTCACTTGATAGTTCGCCGCTTCTTTTTCTTTTTTAAAAGCTCGTTTTATCTTAGTCCCGGGTACCTTTGTTGATTTTACCTTCCAATACTCCCGATTCTTCTGCTGTCAACTTCTTTGTTTCCTCCTGCACAAATCTTAATCCAGTTGAGACCTTCTCTTCAAGGTGGCCATATTGACCACCGCTTCTTGTCATCTTCGGAGGGAAAAGACCAGACACAGAGGGGGGAGATGTGGCTCCCCTCACTCTGTCTGGCAGCTTTCCCTTTCTCCGCCGCCCCTATGAGGCAGCTTCAGCCCCGAGCCGTGAGGTTCGGGGCTCTCAGACGAAAGAGCCGGGCTGCGGTCACGGACGATCGCAAACTGCCGCCCGTTAGCGAGAGGGCTCAACCCAGAAGTCCACAAAGCAGACTCCTTGTCCGGACAAAACCCCTTTTATTTAGGCTAATGTGAATTCCTATTTTTCACATCCAGCAAAGTCCCGGCCAACAGTCTTTCAAGAGTGATTTACAATCACAGAACTTGTCAGGCTTGGAGAGTTGCCAGTCCAATAGCTTCCAAGTGCAATGCTGTACCAGAAAATACTTGGCAAGAAGTTAGGACCAGATCTTCACCCTAATTAAATGAGCTAATTGTCTCCTGCAAACACCCCTCCACTTTTGCTCCTCTTTATTCCCTATGGGAGGGGCCATTCACCGTCCATCTGTGCCTTTACTCCCGAGTCGACCTTAACTGTTCCCTTCTCCTGACAGCTCTGCACATGCACACATTGGGAACAGGTTCCAGCTGTTCTTCTGCCCCACTGACCTCTGACTCTGAAGGTAGTTCATAACTGTTGGATGACCCTGGCCCCATCTCTGTCTTTGATGCAGAGCACTCGTCAGAACCTTCCCCAGACTCCAAGACTGGCCCATGTTCCTCCTCAACCTCCTCACTGTCTAAGTCTACTGGCAGCTCTGATGGCCGCTGGCGAGCCACAATACTTTATGGTCTTATGAACAGATAAATGTACCTAAACAGCAAATAGCAGGATTCTGGATGGATAGATTTTAGGCTTCAAATATAAAGGGGGGGGAAATGAAGTGCCAATTTTTCACTCACAAAGAAAGTCAAAATAGCCATGCAAATGTCCAGTAACAGGAGAAGGATATCCACTTTTCTCTGAGCATCCAGGCATTTTTAATCAAGGACAATTTGCCCATAAATTGCCTATGGGATCCTTTCTTCACATTCTCCTTGAATTGGACCTAACAGAAAGAATCACATGTGAGATCTTAGGCAGGAGAAATAATGCTCATTGTGAAGGACCCTGAAATACTTAAGATAAAGATTCTTGTTTTCAGATGCACCTCGCTGTGAACCTTGCCCTGAAGACCAGTACCCCAACAAAAAAAAGGACCACTGCATTGCCAAGAAGATCCATTTCCTTGCCTATCAAGAGACCTTGGGATACACTTTAGCATTTCTCACTCTTTTTCTCTCGGTGATCACAATGGCAGTTCTGGCAATATTCCTTAAGCATTGTGACACACCGATCGTCAAGCCCAACAATCGAGATCTCACCTACATACTCCTGTTTTCCCTTCTGCTCTGCTTCCTCTGCTCCTTCCTTTTCATTGGTCAGCCTGGGAAGCTCACCCGTCTTATCCGACAATCTGCCTTTGCCATCCTCTTTTCTCTTGTGGTGTCCTCTGTGCTGAAAAAAACTATTATTGTGGTTCTGGCCTTTATGGCTACCAAGCCAGGAAAAAGGAGAAGGAAACTCTTAGGAAAACCATTGACCAATTCCATAGTCATAGCCTGTCCCCTGGTTCAAGCAATTATTTGTGCCATCTGGCTGGGAACCTCACCCCCATTTCCTAACCTGGACTTCCACTTTTTGGTAGGAGACGCCATCTTGGAATGTCATGAAGGCTAACAATTCATTGAGTTCTAAGCACATAACGCTTATGAGCAGTAACCTGAATAACAGGAAACAAGCATCCTATAATCTTCTCGGCTGTCCTCACCACTCCCTGTATGGACCTTCTATCTGAGGCACTGCTACCACCAAACCAAACAGTGAGGCAGTTTGTTAAAATGCTCTCAATTGTGCCTCTATCAATAATGGCCATTATTATTATTATTATTTATTAAATTTATATCCCGCCTCTCTTCCCCCATCGGAGAACTCGAGGCAGCGTACAACAAGATAAAAAACAGTAGACTATACAATATAAAATCAAAACTCATTCATGCGATCCAGACATACAAGAGGGAAGAACAAGGTCTCAATTCCATACCCTCCCACAAAGCCAGGTCTTAACAGCTTTGCGGAAAGCAAGTAGATTGGGGATGGTTCTGATCTCCGCAGGGAGCGTATTCCAAAGGGACGGTGCTGCCACAGAGAAGGCTCTATCCCGTGGCCCCACCAGCCGACATTGTCTGGCCGACGGTATCCGGAGCAAGCCCTCGATGTGGGATCTAACCGGGCGCTGGGAGGCATACGGTGGCAGTAGGCAGTCTTGAAGGTATCCTGCTCCTAAGCCATGAAGGGCTTTAAAAGATATCATTAGCACCTTGAATTGCATCTGGAAGACCACCGGCAGCCAATGCAGCTCACGGAGGATAGATGTTATATGGGCGCACTTAGGTGCGCCCATAATCACTTGCGTGGCCGCATTTTGCACCAGCTGAAGTCTCCGAGTGTTCTTCAAGGGAAGCCCCATGTAGAGCGCATTGCAGTAGTCCAATCGGGAGGTGATAGGGGCATGAGTGACCGTGTGTAGAGCCCCTCGGTCCAGGAAAGGTCGCAACTGGCGTAACAGGCGAACCTGTGCAAAGCGCCCCCTGGTCACAGCCGCAAGATGGTGGTCAAATTGTAGCTGTGGATCCAGAAGGACTCCCAAGTTGCAAACTCGATCTGAGGGAGATAATTTCTCTCCCCCCAGTACCAAAGTTGGATAATCAACTGGAGACCAAGGGGGCAGGACCCACAGCCACTCGGTCTTGTCAGGGTTGAGTGTGAGCTGATTAGTCCCCATCCAGACCCTCACAGCCTCCAAGCACCGGGACATCACCTCCACAGCCACACTAGATTTACCAGGGACAGAGATGTACAACTGGGTATCATCAGCGTACTGATGATACCTGACCCCGTGTCGACAGATGATCTCACCCAGCAGTTTCATGTAGATATTAAATATTAATGGCCATGACAGAAGGAGATGCGCTCTCCTTATCTGATGCAGAAAATGCAAGTGGTAAGCAAGTGGTAAGTTTCTTTAGAATGTCCCCATAGTAACTCCTGAATTCCAAGAGGCAAACACATATTCTAAATAAGACCAATGTTCTCCGTAGATAAGAGAGGGGCAAGAAGTGATGTGGCATTTTTCAGGGTTCCGGTGATTGTCCTAATTAAATCGTGAGCCTCGAGCCAAGCTTCAAAATAATCCAAAGTATTTATTAGGAGCAACATGTCGGCATTGAGGACCTGTACACTGCACAGGTCAAAAAGAGGGCTGTGAAAGTATTTACAGACTTCTCACATCCTGGACATAAACTCTTTCAACTCCTATGCTCAAAACGATGCTATAAAGCACTGCACACCAGAACAACTAGACACAAGAACAGTTTTTTCCGAAATGCCATCACTCTGCTAAAAAAATAATTCCCACAACACTGTCCAACTATTTACTAAGTCTGCATTACTATCACTATTAATCTTCTCATCACTCCTATCACCCATCCCCTCCCACTTGTGCCTGCATGACTGTAATTTTGTTGTTTGTATCCTTACGATTTATATTGACTGTTTTCTGTATGATTTGATTGATTATTTGTACCCTATGACTATCATTAAGTGTTGTATCTTATGATTCTTTATGAATGTATCTTTTCTTTTTATGTACCCTGAGAGCATATGCACCAAGACAAATTACTTGTGCGTCTAATCACACTTGGTCAATCATTCATTCATTCATCCCTCCCCACTCTGATTTTATTCAGGAAACCTCAATACCAGGTGCATGATTATGGATTTACTCAAATAAAACATTTCCTGTCATTTATAAGCTCTAGTTTAAAGTTTCCACTAAGACATGTGAAGCAAGATGAATACTGAAAAAATAAAGCTTTGGGCAGCATCTGTGATGGCTCATCATCCAAAGCACAGGACAGGGAGACACTGCGTAAGATTGGAGGACCCTCTGATATTAAGATGCTGTGTTATGTATATAGATCAAGGTTCTTCAAACAGCAAATTTGAGACTTCTGGACTTCAACTCCCAGAATTCCTGAGCTAAAATGACTGGAGGAGGAATTCTGGGAGTTGACATCCACAAGTCTTAAAGTTGCCAAATTTGATGACCTCTGTTATAGATGGTAACCAGCAATTTAATAGCAGATAGTAGCCAGCTGCTCTTCACTCCTGGTGCTACCAGATGTTGACCAACATTTGAATGAGACATGGTTTCCCCCTAAGCTACGCCTAAAAGCTGTTTTGGGTGGAGAGAAGACATGAGAGATTTTCTGGCTATTCTTCAGAATATTTTCTTTTCTTCCCCTTTTGGGAAAATCATCCCCCCAAATATGGAATCAACCTATTCTCCAAAGCACCTGAAGGGAGGACAAGAAGCAATAAATGGAAAATAATCAATGAAAGAAGCAACTTAGAACTAAGGATACATTTCCTGAAAGTTAAAATAACTTATCAATGGAACAACTTGCCTGCAGAACTTGTGGGTAATCCAGCATTGGAGGTTTTAAAGAAGAAATTGGACAATGATTTGTCTGAAATGCTGCAGGATTTCCTTCCTAAGCAGGCAGTTGGACTAGAAGACATCTAAGGTCCCATCCAACTCTCATATTCTGTTATCCTTGGGGAGATATTTTATTTTGGGTAGGATATTTTATTCTGGGGACGGGGTTCTCTTTACACCTGCATCTGAGCAAACTCTGGCAGGATATATCCCAACTTGAATGCGGTGCTCAATTTGAGGTAGCCAAGTGCCACCTGCACCCTGACCTCAAGTTCATCTGCTTCAAAAGACACAGATCTTTCCCTTCTGAAGTGTGGAGATAACCTATCACTAAATGTGCAAGATGGTACTCTTCCTTGCAATTATCAGAAGAACAGTAATTCATCATGTATCCCCCATAGATTTCTACCTACAAAAGTCTTTCAAGATACAACCTGCGTAAATGAAGCAAGGTCTGAGCCCTCCCAAGGGGAGATAGACATGTCACCTTAGGTTGCTTTGCAAAGCAGCATTTTTGCAATCAATGAAACTTAACTGGCTTCAATTTTCTCTTCAGTGACAAGTGAAGCCAGGTAAGAGAAAGCACACTTCATATTATTTTTCCCCAGTGCCATCCAGGAGAAGGAACATCCTCCTTCTGTGCTGAAGCTTTGTTGAGATTCCATGGGAGACCCTGAAGTTTAGCTTCCCACTAAGCATTGATTTGTGCTCTAGAAAGGAAGGTGAAAATAATGAATGGGCTGCTTCTCCTGCTGCTGCTTCTCTTTTGGCTCCTGCCTTCAACATCTCATAGGATAACACAAACTGTATGTGTACTGAGGAACCATTTGCGAAGGGTGGAAGATTACTATAGTCCTGGTGATCTCATTATTGGAGGGAATTTGCTCCTGGAAAATTTTTGGGACTTTACAGTTTTGAAATTTAACTGTAAGCCATCAAAGGGGTTCATTGCAGTAAGGTATGATTCACCTGGAAAGGACAGTAGCTAGAGGATTGTTTGTTTTGTTGGAGAATCAGAGACCCCTTTCAGAAATTCTTGTGATACTTGCAGGTTTTCCTGCAGCTCAGAACCTTTGGTACTTTCCTAGCTAAAGGACCATAAAATAGGCCAGAATGTTCAGGAATGGAACAGAACAGAATCCAAGTGTGATCGGACACACAAGGAATTTGTCTCTGGTGCATCAGCTCACACTGTACATATAAACAGGAACTAATAGGTCATTGGTCATAAACATAGTCACAATCATTAATTATAAGTTGCAAACAAAAATCGATAAATCATAAAAACACTAAGAGGAAAAGATAGTAGGAATGATGAGAAGGTGAGACTATGAGAAATGAGATGGTGCTGTGGGAATTAAGTGTTCAGCAGTGCAATGCAGGGAAAAATAAACAGTATACAAATTGAGGCGGGGATATGGTAGGAACTGTGGTCTTAGCGAAGAAGACAATTGATAATATTAATTTGGATAGGAAACACTCAAAGAAAAGGCCAATCCATTTAGAATGTGGAAGTGTTGCAAAATGAAAACACAACTCAATTTTTGAATCATTGGTATCCTTTTGTAATGGCCTTTTAGCAAATCTTGTGGCTTCCAGTGTTGCATTCTGAACTGCAATACTGGTTGCTATGGTTCCCTGAGCTGAAATGGCTTTCAAAAGGACAACCAATGTGCAAAAGCTACCTTAGATATTTCTCCCATGGATGAGCCATGACAGATTGCCAATGGGATACTTCCAAGTCCCTCTCTATATTGATTGGTACTGTTCAGGGCAGTCTACCCACACAATCTTTTTAATCACATTTTCTTGTCCAATGGCTCACAACAATAGATTCACCATCTCAAAGTCCAGAAGAACACACACACAGGGAGAAAGACACCCAAAGAAAACCAAACTTCACAGTACACAATAGCTTTCCTATAATATTCCCAATTTTTTTCATTATAGTGTTACTCTCAAGAATTACCACCTTTTTCTTGCCTTGGTGCATGCAGTAACAAAATCAACAAGGATTTGGTTTTGCTTCCCAACATCACACTCGGCTTCCATATTTATGACAATAAAGACACTGTTAGGAGGATTTCCTCGAACAGCCTCTCTCTTCTGTCTACACGAGGCCGAATGGTTCCAGTTTACAAATGTGACAAGCAGGACACTCTGCTCTCTGTTATTGGAGAGCTCAGCTCCCAGCCCTCAAGGCAGATGGCCTCCATCTTCAGCATCTTCAAGGTCCCACAGGTAAGGGGGTTCCATTGGATAGTCTAATTTGACTCAATATTGTCCCTTACAATATTGCCAGTTATACTTATACCTATCAAGAGCCATGGTGGCAAGTGATTAGAATGCAGTATTGCAGGCTAACTCTGCCAACTTCCAGCAGTTCAATCCTGATGGGCTCAAGGTTGACTCAGCCTCCCAATCTTCTGAGATCGGTACAATGAGGAGCCAGATTGTTGGGGGAAACAATCTGGTAAACTCTGTAAACTGCTTAGACAGGGCTGTAAAGCACCATGAAGTGATATACAAGTCTAAGTGCTGTTGCTATTAGGCACAGATATACAGAAACATAGGTATTAGCACATTAGGAGAGTATATTTGTAGAATAAACCAATTTTGTGTATACAGCACATAGCAAAGTAGAAGCATTTGAATGCCTGGTCCTTGGTTTGTGCCAAAATGTATCCAGAAGCCTCTTGCTCTACTCAGTGAATTGGTGTGAGTGGCAGGGCAAAAAGCCACAGGATGGTGATCCTTAACCTTAGCATAAAACATGACGTTGTCATAGAAAATTCATTTGTAAAGCAAGATTCTCCCTTTCTGCAGCTCGGTTTTGACTTCCTCAAGTTCACTGAGGAAGACAGAACTGTGTTCCCTTTCTTTTCGGATCAATCCCCATGAATTTCTTCAGTATGTGGGTTTAGTCCGGCTGCTTCTGCATTTCCAGTGGAACTGGGTTGGGCTGGTGGCCCCTGAAGGTGACAACGGAGAACGTTTCATCTCAACTCTGATGCCGATGTTGAAGGAGAAGGAGATCTGCCCAGCTTTTACTCAACTGTTCAAATCTGAATCTTTTGCTTTTGCAGCAATGAAGTTTCTTCTTTTAATCCTAACTCAGTTCAAAGCTGAAGTGATTATTTTGTTTGGAGAATCCAAGTCTATATTAACTATATATACATCTCTGAGTTTGGTAGAAAAAGTCAACGGGATTGCATTTAGAACTGTTTGGATCCTGACTTCCCATTGGGAAATCAGTTCAACTCATGACATTTTGCCATATCTAAAGTTCTTCCATGGAGCTTTGCATTTCAGGGATCACAGCCATGATATCCCAGAATTCAGGCACTTACTTCTTTCCTTAGACCCTTGAGCCCCAAGGAGATGTCTTTCTCCCTCTATGGTGGGAAAGGCTCTTTGGCTGCAAGATCCATAAAGCAGCAGTGGTTCTTCAAAAGGGGAAAAAATGTACTGGAAAGGAGAATTTGCAGAATCTGCCATCTTACATGTTTGAAGCAGGTATGACGGGTGAAAGTTACAATATCTACAATGCCGTTTATGCTGTGGCACATGCCTTTCATGACATGCATGAATCAGGAACACGACCAGCCACGATGAGGCTTGGAGAGAGGATCTCCAACATACAGCCATGGCAGGTAACACTGGAATTTTCTACTCAGTTTTATCCTTAGATGTTCCCATGAGTGCTTAGAGTGGACAATCCTCTATCTGAAATGGTATTGGGCAGGGTGGTATTCAATTTTTATTACTGGCTCTGTGGGTGTGGCTTGGTGGGCATAGCAAAAGAAGGATACTGTAAAATCTCCATTCAGTTAGGCATCCAGAAATTGTCCATGGTAATCAATCACTCTGAGACAAGCATAATCTCCAATTGATTTATTAGGAACAGCTCTGGTACATCTATGGAAATTTCCAAAACTGAAAGTCATTCCCACCTTATCTCCTCCCACTTCTTACACTTTATTAATCACGAGAACCAATTAACTGGAATTTTTCATGCGACATCCTAAATAACCTTGAACTGTTCAACTCCCTCACCCCTTCATCTCTTCACATAACATTCTTGGCAGCTGAATCTCAGAGGTGACACATTCACTCCCCAGCCCACTAACTTGCTTTCCAGCTCCATTCTCCCGTGCAGGGCAACCAAAGAAGACCAAGGCATTCAGCTGGGAATCAGGAGGCAGTGAATAGATGAGGGCAGAGCCAACCAGAGGTGGTATTTAACATTTCTACAAACTACTCTAAATTTCCACTAAAGGTTCTCCAGAACCTCTCAGAATTGGCTGAATACCACCTCTGGTATTTGTTCTCCTGTTCAAGCATGAGATTGGACTAGAGCCATATTTGCTTGGCATCTTCAGGGCTGCCACAGCAGTAGCTGGGCAAGCTGTGGGCATGGGGAGGGAGGTGGAGGTAGTGAGGGTTTATAACCAAAATAATTCTTTCCCCTGGGAATCAAGGACGTCTTGCCACCACCCAGGGAGGCATGGCTGAAAGCTAACTATAGTTAGGACAGTGGTTGGGTTGGACCATGTGATGGCCATGTGGATTGGGGGTTTGACTTTCCATTGGGTGAGTAAAATGCCGGGCTTTCAGATTTGGGTTTTCCCCAGATGTGCCAATATGACATCTTTAATAAATCTATACTTTGAGGAAGATGCCTCCCTTGGAGTTTTGAATCTGTTGGGGGTGTTACTTGGAACCCTGACACCATCCATCAAACTACATCTGAAAACAAACTAACTCAGCAGTTATTTAAAAATACAAATAAATGAGTATAATGATTCAATGAAAAAGGAGGGTAATCAAACCAATTGTCAATGGAAAGTTCTTCCCATAAGGTCCTGGCACTTCTTCAAAGGTTCTCTGTTTTTTAGGGGATCAAACTTTATTCCAGGGAGGAGGTGGGAATCCAGAGCAAGATGACAAATTGGGTGCCTTTGTGCAAGATGCTTCGACAGATCAGTAGAAGTCCTGTTCACCCCATTTCCAGAACCACCAAAGTTCCTTTTATTGTGTAGCCAGGGGTGTGTTTCTACTGGTTTGGCCCAGTTTGGGTGACCCGGTAGCTCCAAGGGTCAGCTGTGAGCAAAATGGCTTGCTCTGACGATCAGCTGTTGGGACCACCCCGACTGCAGTCTGTGTCAGCTTTGAAATTCAGCTGCCAACATAATGGAAAAATGGGTGGAGGAGTTGACAAGTTCAAGGTTATTCTGTATGTCGCAGTAAGAAATTCCATTTGCAGTTAATTGGTTCTCATGATTTATGAAATGTAGAAGTGGAAGGAGAAAAGGTGGATTCTGTGTAGCATGCAAAAATTCTTTCACTTTGGAAAATGTCTTAGACGTACCAGATCTGTTTCTAATAAATCAATTGGAAAGAATATGTCTCGGAATGATTGATATCCTGGATACTTTCTGGATGCCTTACAGTCTGTGCTTTATATCCTTGTTTTCAAACTCAGCTGATTCATGCAGCATAGCAGTTTGCACACATCAGCTGTTTAACACACAGAGATTGCTGGAGAAGGTCAGTTGCAAATGCTCTGTATGCGTAAGACCACTTGCTCACCGAACTGGTTGTTACACGGTTGAATCACCCCTGCATGTTGACTGAATAAAACTTGGAATAAGACACTTCTCTTGATTCCTTTTAACTTGCTTTATTTTTAATGACATAGCATTCTGTGTGAATACGGACTGTTCGTTTAGTATAGTATTTGCTGTACTGCTTGGCTTGCTGTGTGAAAGGAGTTTGGTGAAATTCAGTAGGCTGTTCTGCAAGTAAGTTATGTCCACAGCATTTGGCGTTAGTTATTTTCACTAATTTAGGAATGTTGTCATGCTATAAGGTTTGTCTGGCATGACCTGTTTGGGAAACTAACAGAGAAGTTCAGCAACGGCAATCACATCAATACAGAATGTTACAACAAGTCATAAGTATGATCTTATCGCCAAATTCCTAAATATTTTTCCATGGCCAGAACTTTGTGGATTAGTAGTAAGTCCTGTTATTCAGAGCCTTTTTTGTAACTCCAAATGGTTGATGAATAAGTTCTCATAACTTGAGGACTATCTATACTGTTAATTGAAATAGCATTTGTCATTTATAATATCTGGGGCCAAGACAAACATTTGTAAAAGTAGCCAAGAATTACAGCATCTAAGCTAAACAATAATATTTGAAGTGTGGCATGATAATCTGTTTAAGGATTATTCTACAGAAACTGAAGTTGAAGAAATCAAGTTACTAACACATGCCCTATGAAACCTTCTTGTGATTTGATGCAACTCCTGTTCTCAGATATCCACAAAATTAATGTGTCTAGATTTACAGGCTTGGAACTATCTCCTAAAACGCGGTTACCATAGAATGCTAGAAGCAGAGGCGGTATTCAGCAAGCTCTGACCAGTTCTGGAGAACTGATAGTGGAAATTTTGAGTAGTTCAGAGAGCCAAAATATCACCTCTGACTGACCCCACCCCATCTATTCTCTGCCTCCCAAGTCCCAGCTGATCAGCTGGGTCTTCTTTGTTGCCTGCACAGGAGAATGGAACTGGAAAGCAGGTTAGTGGGTGGGAGGCAATGGGAATTTACTAACCGTCCCTCAGTGAGGTGGGAATGGAGATTTTACAGTATCCTTCTGCCATGCCCACCAAGCCACACCGGCAGAACTGGTAGTAAAATTGTTGAGTCCCACCACTGGCTAGTAGCACCTTTCTCATTTCTAATAACCACAGTTTCTAAGGATCTATTTGTCTTTCAGCTCTTTGCCTATTTGAAGACTGTCCACTTCAACAACAGTGCTGGAGAGGAAGTCTCCTTCTCAGAAAATGGACTGGGATCTGCTGTTACGATCTTCTCAACTGGCTTTTCCTCCACAATCTGTCTTTTGTCCCTGTGATGGTTGGGCAAATGGACCCCAGGTTTCCCCAGGCCAGGATTTTACCATCAACTCCAGTGCAATCATCTGGGCCAGAAAGGTGAGCTAGAAGAAAATGTTCTGAATTCAGAGAAAGGTTCAAGGACTTGGGGTGATGTGATTGCAGTCTTCCAATATCTCAGGCATTGCCACAAAGAAGAGGAATTAGGCTATCCTCCAAAGCACCTGAAAGTAAGGCAAGAAGCAACAGATGGAAACTAAACAAGGAGAGAAGCAATTTAGAACTAAGAAGAAATTTCCTGACAGAACAATTAATCAGTGAAACAAGTAGTCTGCAGAAGTTGTGAATGCTCCAACAATGGAGGTTTTTAAGAGGAGATTGAACAACAATTTATCTGAAATGGTATAGGGTTTCCTGCCTGAGCAGGGAGTTGGAATAGAAAACCTATAAGGTCCCTTCCATCTCTGCCATTCTATCCTATCCAGTCCTATCGTATCGTATCGTATCGTATCCTATCCTATCCTATCCTATCCTATCCTATTCTATTGAATCCTATTCTGGTCTTCCAACAGGCCGCCCCCCACTGCTGGGATGAGGAGCCACTTAGATGGTTTAAGCCCCAGCGCCTGATGGACCCTGAACAGTTCCAGGCAGAACTGGGGTTTTTTCCCTCTTCCCTTGCCCACAGCTCTGCCAAGGATCTGGCGGTTGCCTGGCAGTGGGCTGCGTCAGATGCCCTTGACAGGGTTGTCCCCATGTGTCCCCTTACACGCTGTGGATCCTGGATTGCTCCTTGGTATACCGAGGAGCTCCGGGAGATGAAGCGTCGTCGAAGGGGCTTAGAGAGCAGGTGGAGGTCCACCCGCTCCCAGTCTGATCGAGCCCAGCTAAGAGCCTATATTAGGACTTACCTGGTAGCTATGAGAGAGGCAAGAAGGTCTTATCTCTCCACTCTCATAGCGTCTGCAGATAACCGCCCAGCCGCCCTGTTTCAGGTTACCCGCTCTCTCCTTCATATGGGGGAGGGGCTAGACCCATTAGGGAAGGGCTGAGGAGTTTGGTCAATATCTGTTGGATAAGATCGCTGGATTTGGTTGCCCTCTGATTTACAGTGGTCTGAGGAATGGGATACAGGCAGTCTGGCCAGTGTGATCTGGGATGAGTTCGATCCTGTTTCGAGGATGAAGTGGACAGGATTATGCAGCACTGAGTTCCACCACATGTTTATTGGACCCGTGTCCTTCCTGACTGACTTATGCCGCCAGGGAGGCCACCTGCGGTTGGCTCCGGGCAGTTGTCAACGCTTCGTAAGGGAGGGTGTTTTTCCTCCGCCTTGAAGGAGGCGGTGGTAAGACCCCTCCTGAAGAAGCCTGCCCTGGACCTGATCATGTTAGACAACTTTTGTCCAGTCTCCAACCTTGGTTTTTTGGCGAAGGTTGTTGAGAGTGTGGTGGCTCAGCAGATTCCGCTTTTCCTGGATGAAGCAGACTACCTGGATCCGTATCAATCGGGCTTCCGACCCGGTTACAGCACGGAGACGGCATTGGTTGCGCTGATGGATTATCTCTGGAGGGCCCGGGACAGGGGTTTTTCCTCTGTCCTGGTCCTATTAGACCTCTCAGCGGCTTTTTACCATCAACCATGGTATCCTTTTGTGGCGTCTGTGGGGTTGGGAGTGGGGTCACTTTTCTTCAGTGGTTCGCTCCACCTCTCGGGTGGTATGTCGGTGTTGGTGGGGTGAGGTCGACCCCAGGGTGCTCTGGGGTTCCTCAGGTCGTTCCTCTCCCTCTTTATTTAACATCTACATGAAGCGCTGGGTGAGATTATCCGTGGTTTTGGGGTGAGATTCCATCAGGCGGATGATACCCAGCTGTACATCTACCCCAAACCAGATCAGATGCCCTCTCCTGATGACGGTGCTTGGATGCAGTCGGATGGATGAGTGGAATGCACTCCCCGGCCAAGACTGAGTGGCTGTGCATATCGGCATCTCGGCCCAGTCAAAATTGTCCATCATTGGCCATAGGGGAGAGGTGTTGCCCCTGTGGATAGGGCATGGAATCTGGGGGTCCTCCTGGATGCACGGCTCCAGTTGGAGGAGCAGGTGGGGCCCATTGCCAGGGCCTTTGCCCAGCTCCACCTTCACCCTTTTCTGGACGAGATGCCCTGCGCACAGTCACTCATGCCCTTGTTACCTCTAGACTCTACTGCGCTCTCTATTTAGGACTGCTTGCATACCATCCGGAGACTGCAGCTGGTGCAGAATCGGCAGCCGGTGGTGATGGGAGTTACCCGTTCTCCCATGTCCCCCTCTGTGCTGCTTGCATTGGTTGCGGTTGCACTCGGGTGAGATTCAAGGTCTTAGTTTTGACATACAAAGTCCTACACGACATGGGTCCTCACTATTTAAGGCGTCTTCTTCCAATATCAAATGCTGGCAGCCTGTAGAGCACATAGGCAAGGACTCCTCGGGGTCCCGCGGTCAATGCTGGCTGGAGGTTCCCGGCGGTGAGCCTATTCTGTCGTGCCCCTGACCTCTGGAATCAACTGCCCTGGGGCTCTTTCTGGCCCCTGACCTCCACCTTCCGCCATGAGTTAAAGACCTGGTTATTTGACCAACCCAGGCTGTGACCCCTCCTTGGGAGGAGGGTTTAATGTTATTATTGTAATGGTTTTAGTATTTGGGCTTGTAATTAGTTTAATCGCTTTTTAATGTATTTATTGTTTTGTTTTTAGTTTTGAGCCTTGAGTCTTGAGATGGGGACATACAAGTTCAAATAATAAATAAATAAATAAATTCTATTCCTTAATCATTCTATCTATCCTATCCTATCCTATCCTATCCTATCCTATCCTTCTGCTAATGCAACCTAGGCTTTTGGGATGCTGTCACACATTGTTTTCATATTTAGATGGTTGTCCACTGGGACTCCAGGATCCTTCTTGCAATTAACCATGGAATTATTTGTACCAATTCCACTTGTTGAATGAGGACTACTATATGACTGCCTTACATAAGGAAAACTCCAACCTCCAGCATGAATTAGTTAGCTGCAATACCACTGGTGTTAATTCCCAGAAACTGTAGAAGGCAATCTCAGTGTGGAAATTAAATGATACATGATCATTGAAGAGACCATCTCAAGCCTTTCTCTTTTCTGTTTTAGAAAGTGCCCTGCCCCAGGTGTGGCATGAAGAGGTGCCAGGCAGGACAGAGGAGAAAAGTTCCAGAGGAAAGCAGATTTGCTGCTACCAATGTGACCCTTGTCCAGAAGGGAGCTTTTCTAATCAGACAGGTACAGCAGCCTTCACATATAGATCTTCCAGGATCAAGGAATCCCTTTGGTGGATCAAAATATTAAGAGATTTTGATAATTTGTGGTAGTTTGATATGTTTCATGGCACAGGTGCAAATTGTCCTGCCTACCCCCAGCCCCAGTCAAATTTCCCACTTCTGAGAAATGAGGATTAGCAAGACTGCACTCCTCACCAAGTTTGCCATATGGTGCATTCCAGCCAGCACTTTGCAGATTCCTTGCTTTCTTTTCCATTCCTCTTATACCAAAGGAAAACCAACTATTTATTATTTTCCTGAATTTAAGTTAAAGTTTAAGTTTACTTTATTGTCATTGAACCTAATAAAATTAAATGCCATCTTCAGTGTACATCATATACAAGAAAACTATAACAAATTAAAAACACATCCTTCATTCTATACAAATGAATTGAAACCCCTGATACTACATTAATATTGTACTATACAGTAGAATTCAATATAGTTACTGCTCTGGGTGGATACCATTTTTCAGCCTATTAGTCTTTGTTTTATTATTGTCTTGTACTGTCTGTCAGATGGTAATAGTTCAAAAAAGGTGCCCAGGATGAGATTGATCTTTGAGAATGTTTTGAACTTTCTTAAGGCAGTGGGAGCTAAAAAGCTGTTTGAAAGAAGGGAACCAGTGATCCTCTCTTGACAATCATGTTAACCTGAATGAATGACACAGTTACCTGTGTGTTACTTGCAATGTACTATTTCTATCAAGATTATTAGTCTCCTGGAAACATATATGCCTGACAGAAAAATAGATCAATCTACCTCTCTTTGTGTGTGTGTGTCAACTTATGGTCTTATAACACACCAAATGATAATATAATTAAGCAGCAAAAGCAGGATTCCTTTACTGAGAAATCAGTCAATTGTCTTTGGCTTCCATTACAAATTAAAAAGTAAAGAAAGTAAAGAAAGAAAGATAGAAAGAGAGTCAAAATAATTATGCAAGTGCCCAGTGATTGGAAGTGGAGAGATTCCAATCACTGAGTAACCAATCCCAAAGTTCTTTTGAACTTTTGGAAAGAAGTCACAACTGAGATCTGAGGGAAAAGGGATAATTCTCACTATGGATCCCTATGAAATATCTACTCTTCATTTCAGATGCATCTCGCTGTGTACCCTGCCCAGAAGACCAATACCCTAACAAGAACAAGGACCACTGCATTGCCAAGAAGCTACATTTCCTTTCCTATCAAGACACTCTGGGATACACTTTAGCTTCTTTAGCTCTTTCTCTCTCTGTGATCACATCTGTAGTCCTGGTGATTTTCTATAAACATCGTGACACACCCGATCAAAGCCAACAACGAGATCTCACCTATATCCTCCTGGTCTCCCTCCTGCTGTGCTTCCTCTGCTCCTTCCTCTTCATTGGTCAACCAGGGCTCACCTGTCTCTTCCGACAAACTGCCTTTGCCATCCTCTTTTCCCTAGCAGTTTCCTCTGTCTTAGCAAAAACTGTCATGGTGGTTCTGGCCTTCATGGCCACCAAGCCAGGGAACAAGGCAAGGAAATTTTAGGAAAACCATTGACCAACTCCATTGTCTTAGGCTGTCCCCTGGTTCAAGCAGTTCTTTGTGCCATCTGGCTGGGAACCTCACCCCATTTCCTAACTTGGACTTCCACTCTTTGGTAGGAGGAGTCTTGGAATGTCATGAAGGCTCAGCTTCAATGTTTTACACTGTCCTCACCTATCTGGGTTTCCTGGCCCTCATCAGTTTCACTGTGGCCTTCTTGGCTAGGAAATTGCCTGACAGCTTTAACGAAGCCAAGTTCATTACATTCAGCATGCTGGTCTTTGCAGTGTTTGGATCACCTTCCTCCCAACCTACTTGAGCACCAAAGGAAGTCCATGGTGGCTGTGGAGATCTTCTCCATCTTGGCCTCTGGGGCCTTTTGGCTTGCATCTTTTCCCAAATGCTACATTATTTTATTGAGACCCAATCTTAATTGTAGAGAAAATTTGATAAGATAAAAATATCTAACTGATGCAGACATATAAATCACACTTGACCTGGTTTTATCTCGGGGCAGTGGTAGTGATCTGGGGTTGGTTCTCCATCTACCCTCCCTTTATCGTGGACTGATCACTATCTCCTGCGGCTGGTCTTTCAATTGGCTGTCCCTCGCTGCTGGGATGAGGCCTCACGATGGTTCCGCCCCAGGCGCCTAATGGACCCGGAAAGGTTTCAGGCGGCTTGGGTTCTTGCCGCCCTCCCTCGACCACAGCTCGGCCGGACGCTGGCGGCCTGGCAAAGGCGGCGTCGGGCTTCGACCGGGTTGTCCCCTGCGGCCTCTTCCCGTGAGCCAATGGGCCCCTGGTTTCCGAGGCTCCGGGGATGAAAGCGGAGAAGATGCCTGGAGAGCAGATGGAGGGCCACTCCGGTGACCGTGTTCGCGATCCTATATCAGGACCTATCTGGAAGCAATCAGGTGACAAAGCGTGCTTACTTCTCCACTCTGATTGCGTCTGCATGATGCGCCCTGCTGCCCTGTTTGGTGACCCGCTCCCTCCTTCAATTGAGGGGGATGACCCGGGCAGCAGAGCAGAGGAATTTAGCACATCTGGCGGATAAGGTCGCTCAATTGGTTGCTGGCTTGGACTCTGGCAGTGGTCTCTGATGATGGGGTGGGTGAGTCTGGTGGAACCTATCTGGGTTGAGTTTGACCTGGTCTCCTCGATGAGGTGGACAGGATCATCGGAGGCTGTCTTCCACCACATGTTTATTGGACCCGTGCCCTTCCTGGTTGGTATATGCCTCCAGGAGGAGTTCATGCGGCTGGCTCCAGGCAGTTGTTAATGCTTCTTTGAGTGAGAGTCTTTCCTGCCGCCTTGAAAGAGGTGGTGAGCCTCCTCAAAAGCCTGCCTTGAACCCGCCGTTTTGAACAACTATCGTCCTGTCTCCAACCTTCGCTTTTTAGTGAAGGTTGTTGAGGCGTGGTGGTTCAGCAGCTTCCCTTGTTCCTGGAGGAAACTGAGTATTTAGATCCGTATCAGTGGGCTTCAGGGCTGGACACAGCACAGAGACAGCATTGGTCGCACTGATGGATGATCTCTGGAGGGCTCGGACAGGGGCTTTTCCTCTGTCCTAGTCCTTTGATCTCTCAGCGGCTTTCAATACCATTGACCATGGTATCCTTCTGCAGCAGGGATTGGGGGTGGGGAACCGTTTTCGTTGGTTCTCCTCCTTCCTCTCAGCCTTCTTGGTCCGGTGGCAGGGGCAGAGGTCGGCCTGAGACCCCTCACTTGGGTGCCGCAGGGTCTGTCCTTTCGCCTCTCCTGTTCAATATCTACATGAAACAGCTGGGTGAGATCATCCGAGGTTTTGGGGTGAGATATCATCAGTATGCTGATGATACCCAGCTTATATCTCCACCCAGGCCAGATCAGTGGCGCTCTCTCCGTGATGTCCCAGTGCCTGGAGGCGTGCGGGTCTGGATGGTAGTAACAGGCTTCAGCTCAAGCCCCACCAAGAGGTGGCTGTTCTTACCGGCATCTTGGTCTTTGTTGATGCCATCTTTGGTCATGGGGGAGAGTGTTGCCCCGTGTGTAGAGAAACCTGGGTGTCCTCCTGGACTCACAGCTCGGTTTGGAGGAGCATGTGGGAGCTGTGCCAGGGGGCTTTTGCCCAGGTTCTGGAGCTGGCCGGACGAGATGCCCTTGAGCGATTACTCATGGCTTGTCACCTGGATTGACTACTGCAATGCTCTTCTACATGGGGCTTCCCTTGCTAGGCCGGTCCGGAGGCTTCAGCTGGTGCAGAATGCAGCCACGCTGGATGTGATGGGGTATTATTATTATTATTATTATTTATTTAGACTTGTATGCCCTCGAAGGACTCAGTATCGATACTCCCATGTTACACCTCCTCGCAGCTGCATTGGTTGCCGGTTGCCTCAGTGCAGGTATTAGTTACAACTTATAAAGCCCTTAATGGCTTGGGTCCAGGGTACTTGAGGCGCCTCCTGCCAGCATCACTCTCCGATCGCCCTGTTGGCTCTCATAGGAGGGGCCTCCTTGGGGCGTCAGTCAGACATTGTAGGCTGGCGGTCCCCAGGGCTAGGGCCTTCTCTGTGGGAGCACCTGCCCTTGGAATCAGCTCCCGTGGATCTCCGTTTGGCTGACCTCCGCTCCTTCCTGGGGACCTGAAGACTTGTTGTTCCAGCGGGCGGCCTCGAATGATGACGGGGGTTGGGTTTTATTTAACTTCATTTGGCTTGTTTACTTGTTTAATTCTGTTTTACTGTAAATTTTTCTCTGTTTTAATGTTCAGCCCTGAGTCCTTAGGAGGCAGACATGTCAATATTAAATAAATAAATAAATAAATATTATTCTGAAAAGATAATTCTAACAAAATGATGGCATAAAGAGGAACATGTCAAGTAAATGACTTATGAAGCTACAGAAACAGATTGTGAAGAGAGTGAGTGTGTGGGGTCTCGATCAATTCTTTGAGCTCTAAGCACATAAGCTTATGAGCAGTAACCTTAATAACTGGAAACAAGCATCCTATAATCTTCTTCGCTGTCCTCACCACTCCCTGTATGGACCTTCTATCTGAAGCACTGCTACCACCAAACCAAACAGTGAGGCAGTTTCTAAAATGCTCTCAATTGTGCCTCTATCAATAATGACCATGACAGAAGGAGAAGTGCTCT